>JAWZYV010014550.1:0-629624 GCA_038373885.1 Cheiracanthium punctorium | reverse complement strand
AAAACGGAAAAAGCAAAATACGGAAATTATTAATTTCACAAAATTTATCCGGTAAAAAACGGAAGATTTAGAATACTGAAATATGTTATTGTACCGAAGAATATCCTGTAAAAAAACGGAAAAATCAAAATACAGAATTTTGTTATTTCACGGAAATTATGCAGTAAATAACGGAAAACCCTTAAAACGGAATTTTGAAAATAACGGAAACTGTCCAGGAATTTACAGAAATAAAATTCCGTAAATATACGGAAAAAGTACTGGCGTCTGAGCTGCCAGTACTTTTTCCGTATTTTCACGGAAATTTTTTTTACAGTGCAGGGCTCTGTCCTTAGTGTCACCCTCTTCTCTATTAAAATCAATAATATTCTTAATCAACTGCCTCCGCCTGTCAACGGTAGCCTATATGTAGACGATCTCCAAATATCTTGCCAGGGCAAAGACATGCGCCTCATCGAACGGCAGCTTCAAAGTACCATCAATCGTATTCTGAAATGGTGTGACATCAACGGTTTTACCATATCCGCCGAAAAAACAGTGTGCACACACTTCTGCCGAAAGCGTGGGATCCACCCGGATCCAGAACTTTACCTGGGCCACACTAATATTGTTCAGAAGGATTTTGTAAAATTTTTAGGAGTAACATTTGACAAAAAACTTACGTTTGCCAAACATATTTCTGACATTCGCAGCGCATGTGAGAAAAAACTTAACATTTTAAAGGTCTTAACTAACACCTCTTGGGGGGCAGACCGTGATGCTCTCCTGCGGATCTACCGTGCTGTTATCCGTTCAAAATTGGACTATGCATGCTGCGCGTACGGCTCAACATGCAAATCAGCATTAAAAAAACTTGACACTGTGCATCATACTGCACTACGCATTTGTTCCGGTGCTTTTAGAACTTCACCTGTACATAGTCTTTATGTCACCTGTCATGAGCCATCTCTCACCCTCATACGTCATCAGTTATCATTAAATACTTATTTCCGCATTCTTTCTCATCCCTCACATCCATTAAAGAACTCTTTTATAGATACTCATCTCGACCGCCTTTATGCGAATCGTCCCATCTGCACTCCTCCCTTTGGGCTAAGGGTTCGTAGGGGTCTTGTCGGTACCCAATTGGAGGATGTTAATGTATCTACTTGTTCATTTCATGAAGTCCCACCATGGACTAAATTGCAGATCTCCTACCTACAACCATTCGAAGGCTTCACAAAACCAAACACTGATCCTATAATATATCAACAGTTATTTCTAGACCATAAAAGCAAATATCGAAACTTTGAAGAACTATATACTGACGGCTCAAAATCTCATAATCATGTAGGCTTTGCTTATATACATCGTAATCATTCTTGCAACTACACCCTACCTTCGTTTTGCTCCGTATTTACAGCCGAATTAATAGCTATTTATGAAAGTCTTCTTTACATCTCTAGAGCAACTACCAAACAATTCATCATCTACTCTGACTCATTAAGCGTTTTGGAAAATCTGGGATCTGGTTCCCTAACACATAGCTATATTCTGAAAGTCCTACACATGCACAAATGCCTCATGAACCGTGGATACAACATCCTCTACTGCTGGGTACCTAGCCATATTGGGATTCTCGGCAACGAAAGGGCTGATTCTTTGGCCAGGCATTCTACTGTCCCATATAATCTCCACCCACCCTATTGTGATATAAAATCTGGCATCTCTTCCTTAATAAAAGGCACCTGGATCCACATATGGGACTGTGAAACCCAAAACAAACTTCATTCTATCCGGCCAGCCCTTACCCACTGGTCCACTCATCCATACCGCAAGCACGATGTCCTTCTGAGCCGTCTTCGCATTGGACATACACGAATTACACATAAGCACTTACTTCTGGGCGAACCTGCTCCAGAGTGCCCTCACTGTCATACTCAACTCACCATTCGTCATATCTTCACGTCGTGCACTGCTTTTAATAGTTTTTACCAAATACTTTTTAACTGTTCTCATCCTAAACTTGACGATATTTTGGGTGAAACCCCACATCGAAATCTATTCGCTTTTCTTAGACGTATCAATATTTTTTATTCAGTGTAAAGTGTTCACTTCTGTCTGACTGGTATCTGGATGGGAGCCCCATCCAGATGTCCTGACCTTTTTATCTACCTTTAACCCTTTTGAATTCTACATTTCACCTTTTAGTCTTTTACATTTTAGTACACTTTAGTACATTTTGAATTTTAGCTTTTACTAGGTCTTGTGTACCTATTACCCGAATACATCATGACATGTTTTTAACTCCTTGTCTGGCGCAGTATGTCCTTTCTGGACCTTGTGCCATTAAAAACCAACCAACCAACCAACCAACCAAATAAATAAGTCTGCAGAATTTTCTGTAAGAGAGGTGATAATTGTTATTGAGTGTTAATTTTTAAATGCTTTTTAACAAATTTGGGAAAGTTCTGTTTGTATTAGGTGCCAAAATTATAAATAAGAACAATGAAACTAAAAATGCATATGTCTGAATAAATAAAGCGATGAGTTAAAAAATTTCCCAGCTTTTTAAACTTCAGACCAATTTTTCAAGACTAGAACAGATTTTCGTATCGGGAAAAAAAAAAAAGTCGATCCTGTAAGAGCAGTGGTGGGAAAAACTACTTTTTTTTTTGTAGCGCGCTACAACTACCGCTACTTTTCGAAAAATGTAGTTAACTACAACTACAACTACTTTTTGACAAATGTAGTTAGCTACACTACTTTTGAAATGTAGTCGCTACTTCGCTACTTTTTCGAGACAAATTTTGCTAACAGATTCAATTTGCATTACATTCATATTTAAGGATATTTATATACTAATTAGAGAAAACTATCGATATCGAAAGCCTTGGTTTTCTACTCGCGTCCAGCGTGATTAATGACCTCAGCGGGTGTCTCTCGCGTCCAAAGAACGCGTTTATTAAAAGGTGGTTTCCTTGTAGCGTTGAGCGCCGCAGATTTGGTGGACGCACGAAAGACCCCGGGCACCTTTACGCCTTTAATTAGAAAAAACTATTGCTCTAATAAACAACTACCAGGCGAGTATTTGAGCAGGGGGAGGCGGTCCCCCTCCGAAAATGTAAAGCAATTATTAAAAAGGAGCTATTTTGAAACATTTCTTTTAACTTTAGAACAATAAAGTTTAAAATACCGAATCGTCCCCCTCCCCCCGAAATGGAAGCCTATATATACGCTACTGGCAACTACTGCTAATTATTGAAGTATTGCTGAAACTAATTAAGTTTTAATACCTCTATGATAAAAATAAATTGGGAAAGTGAGCTCTGAAAGCATGAGAAAAATCATGAGAACTAAAAAAGTTTTTAAAAATATAATAATAAAATGGATGTCTGAACGGGGAAAAAAGGCCCGTTTTGAGACCCCTTTCATGTTGTACAAACATTCTAGTTTCTTGAGCACAAATCAAAATTAATGAGTATAAAAGCCTTTTTTCATGACTTACCAAATTAGTGATTTATGACGAATGACCCGTGTGAACCATGTAATATTGTATAATTGTTTTAATTGAAAACATCACATATGATATGCATATTATAAAATAATGAAAACAATTACTAATTAAATTCATGATATATCTATTTAAAACATTGCATTAAAAAAATCCTCTATATATGTTAAAGAAATTTTAAAAGTTATTATCATCAACACAACTTTTTCTTTGTGTTAGGTATAAAAGAATTTTATAGAATTATATTGTTATTGTAAGGCTAAGAGAAAGATAAGTCTCTAAGGATTTTACAAACTATTAATTATTAATAGAAATTCTCATATTTTCGTATTAAATTCTGAAAATTATTACACAAAAAACCTAATAATTTAAATATAATAGACACTTTAAAATTTTAACGAAAGAAAGAATTTCAACATATTCATGGAAGACTGCCATGCCTCTAGTATAAAATAAAAACCACATAAATTTATTCAAAAACATGTTTATTAAATTTTAACAAGAGCTGGATCTCAAAATTGTTATCCGCCAAACATGATCGTCGAAGAGAAAATGCGTCCGATGCAATCGAAAACAATCTTTGTACAGATGCACTGGACGGCACGCCAGTGTTAGTTTTTTTGAAGGCTTCTTTCATATACGTGTACGAAAGCGAAGATAGGGGTTTAATTGGCTCTGACAAGAACCTTGTAAGTTCTTCCTCGTAACTATTTCGAGTGCATGCGAAAGAGAAATTAAAAAAACCAGAAAAGTCATCATCCATGGGCTGATCCTCGATACTGATATCTGAAGTTGTCGGAAACATATTCTGGAGGTATTCCTCCATCCATTTTTTTTGGCTTCGGTCTTCCTCTCCTCCTCAATCCAGAATAGTTTGAATCTGGGATGGAAACAAGCTGAGAGAACAGTTTCTCTGTCCCACAGCAAATGACTAAATCTCGTTTCCACCTGACAACTGAAGATTTTGCGCCCCCTCCTATTTTTTAAAAATGCAACTAGGTAGCTTTCATATACCATTTAGCGCTCATATACCATTTTCTTTTCTTCATCATAATATTTAAAAAAATGCTAACTAATGGATATAAATTTTCAATAACGCCTTTAATTTCTATTTTATTGATCTAGTCTTAGAAACCATTATCATTGTGTTAGAAAGAAGAACAGAAAATAAGTCTCGAAGCCTTTTTATTGTTACACAATTATGATATAGATAAAGGAAATTTAGCTTAATAAAAATTATTATTGCAGCATATATAAATTTAATATACAATAAATGGAGAGATTTGCGAGGCCTTTATTTTTCAGGGGCTCACGGGCCCACACGCCCGTGTGATAATGAGACTCTCGAGGCCCCATCAAAATAACCTCTGTTCAACATTGGACCTCTCTTACCTTCCTTTTTTTTCCTCTTTATGGCAGATTGGTGATTCTACAAATAATACTGAGAACGATAAAAAGAAAAAAGATGCACAATGTCAGGCTTCCGCTTCAGGCAAAGCAAACCCCCTCCCCCCCCTCGTGTGCGTGTGTCCCCTGGGAGGGGGGGCTGGGGAGTGATTGGGTGTCTTTCAAGCATCAAGGCCGATTTCCAGTTGCGTCTTTTTCCGGACGCAGCGGGGTTTTTTTTTAATGGTCAAGGCATTGTACAAGGGGGGATACAGTGCAGGGTCGAAGAATTTATTGACTTTTAATGACCACCGCCAAAGGATAACGCGTGAAACCACAAAAGCACGCCCACCGCTCAGTGGGGGCACTTTTCTCCGCAGTGCGTCTTCAAGATTCTGAAAAATATATTGGGTTCCCATTATAGCGTACTGAAACGCACTAGTTATGCTTGGAGTCAGAAGAGAGAGAAATTGCACCACGGGATCAATCGCCGGAAATGATGACACGGCAAAAGTAGCTTCCAAAATTCGCTACAAACTACTATTTTTTTGTAGCGCGCTACACGCTACACTACTTTTTAAAAAAAGTAGCGCGCTACACTACAAACTACAAAAAAAAGTAGCGGCTACTGTAGTTTCGCTACAAGTAGCGCGCTACTCCCCAGCCCTGTGTAAGAGTTTACCAAAGGCTTATGTAGATTGCAATATCTAGAATCGGATTAGGCACTTCAGAGATCTGGAGCAGACAAGAAAATAACTGTATTCTTCATATTTTAACTTTCTTCGCAAAATTCTGCTAATTCACATATGTGAGTTTGACTTTAAAGTAATATTTGAATGAAATAAATTATTTAATAAGACTCCAGTTTTCTAATTATTAAAAATAAAAGTAGAGCAACTATTTTTATATTATTAAAGGACTTGCAGTTTATGTCACGTCAGTTGCGGAAACAATTTTTTTTTTTTTTTTTTTAAACAAGGTATCTGACCTAAACAAAATTTACAATAAAACGAAATGTTATTTTGTCCGCTTCCTTAAAGAAAAGAAAAGGAAAATTGATTCATAGAGAATTAGGTCGAATTCTAAATTATTTTAGATATTATGAAGTTTCTTTTCATTGTTTATTAAAATACTGCTTTTCTTTTCTTACTCTTCACCATTTACGCTTAAAATTTATGCAAACTGACTAAATCAGGTATTGGCAACCTTTGAAAAGTTGCGGGCCACACTTTAGGATGTTAGAGAATTCGCGAGCCGTATGATTGGAATTTATATGGGATTTTGAATGGTTTATATGGGTTTTATTCGGGGTTTTGATACGTTCCGCGGGCCGGATCAAAAGCTATGGCGTGCCACATCCGGCCACAGGGCCGGAGGTTGCCATGTGTGGACAAAATCAAATCAATCGCATACGTTTGACTGAATTCTGACTTCATAATTTAAAAATCTCATGTCAACGTCTGGTCTGAATGGATGGATGGAGGATACGAGTGTCCAAGAATTTTGCAACTTTTCTAGGATCTTGCTGAGCAAGATATAAGTTATCAGTTTAATCTAATTCAATGGAGAAATTAGATTAAACTCGTATAATTCATGAATCTGCTTGTGTAAAATCAAGGGAGTAGCTTTTGTTAACTTTTACATGTAATGCTATGTATTAAAGATTATTTATTTAAAAAGTAGGTAACCGCTAGCTAATACACAGGAATTTCACATAAAACGTTATTCAGCGGAGATCATAAAAAAATAATATATATATATATATATATATATATTTTTTACTTGACGTACTAGCTTAACAAGGATCGATGCAGACGAAATTTGGGTCCGTTTTACGGTCTCTTCACAATTTTAAGTGGATTAAAACAATCCTGCGTTGGCATTTCACAGTATATTTTAATTTGTTTTGTAAATTATTTTAAGAAAAAAAAGTGACTTTTGCAACAATTGGTATGAAAATGCACAAAAAATAGATGTTGAAATTCACAAAAACATATATTGGAATACACAAAAATAAAGTTTTTACAAAAATGGCACCCTGAAAATAAAATTATTGGATCGACCCCCTACTTCCTACCCTCGCTCGTATGAGTTAAGAGAACATAACTGGTACATGATTTTAGAAAATTTTGTCATTTTATCTCTGTATATTCTTGAGGGTGTCCCCAAAAATATCTGAAGTCACGGAACCCCCTGATGTCATTATCGGGACCTGCTACCCTACAACGTATACCTATGAGATAATGCGGATTTGGGGCAGAATCTTTATAAGTAGAAAATAATTCTGTATTGGGCTGACAAAATTATTGGAGAAAAATTAATTGAAATATATCACCTAGGTAGAATCTTTAAACCACTATTAGATTGATAATATATAATCGCAAAATTGAAATTCTTAAACTCTGTGAAAAACAAAATTAAAAAAAATATTTTTCTAAAATCCAAGATAATTTTTGTTGAATATGGTAATTCTTTCACTCCCCACACTCTCTGCTCAGTGGCGCATTGGCGTAGCAAGGGGAAAGGGGCAATCCGCCCCGAGCGGCAAGGTAAATCAAAGATAGGAGGCGACAGCACAACGAAACTTTGAAAGAATGTGTTGACAAACTGAAGCACTATAGGCGCTAAAAACCCTTGCTACGTCACTGCCCTCCCCTCCCCCCCCCTCTCCCAACAAAAGATTGAAAAAAATGGAAAACTTTTTTCAAGGTAGAAATATTAAAGTTTGCAGCACAGAAAAAGTTTTTTACGCTTAAAGGCTGGGGAAAATTAATAAATAAGTGTTAATGCGATAAATTTATGAAAAGCTAAAATCTATTAGGTGGATATTTCCCCCTTTTATAAATAAGTAAACTGATATATAAGGCTTTCGTAGAATTTATTTACTCGTTGTTCTGGGTTTTGGATGGTGGGATGTTTAGATTTTTTAAACTTTAAGAGGAACTTTTTATTTTAGATATCAAGCCAATGTTTTTGAGTTGTAAAAAAACAAAAGTTTCGGAAAAATTCAGTTGAAATATTTATAAAAACAATGCATTAATGGTTTGGTTAGGATATTTGTTATTCCATTTCTATTTTAATGCATTAACCCTATACCACCCCTTCTTTTTGTTGTTTGTTTCATTTAAGTACACTTTATTTTATTTTATTTTTTTCCAATAAGCCCGGAGACGGCAGGCAAAAATATTCCGCTAAGAATACTTTCTTGGGCACCATTCTAAATTTGGAGAATAATTCAGAATATTCTTTTTTCTTACCAAAATCAGAAAAAAAATTGAAAGTAAATTTTTTTATAATTCATTTTTCATAGCTTGAAACTTTACACCAAAAATTATTTTTAGCATAATCGTACTGGACTTTGGACTGTGACTATGTAATATTCATGTTAAGGATTGCTTTTAGTTGATTGTACGTAAAGATTAGAAAAAGCTTGAATTAAATACTTTCTGTTTCTATACATATAATGCACGAAATCAATAATAATGTTAATTTCATCTATTTATTTTTTAGAGTACATAACTTGTTTTCTTTGTTAATCAGATCAGGGACTGCTTTTAACAGTTTTGCACATCCTAAATTTTGCCAGCATATGCAGTTGAGTACTGTCAGAAAAAACAGCAGAGCCCTCAACATCACATGCATTCTTTTGCACAAACATTCTTGTTTATTTTATTGGTTTGAAATTTTAATATTTTGCACTATACGTATCAATAATTTTGCACTTCTTTCAGCATAATAATGGTAATAACATATTTATTGCTTCAAAAGCATAGGTATTGATGGAATTTATTAGTTTTCTATTTATTTGATGTTCAAATTTTTAATGATAATTAAATAACTAGCGTGTTGCTTCTATGCAAGCTGATACCTTCAATGTCTAATTTATGAAGCTGATATCAAGTTCATAATTCTGAGGGTGGAGATTTTAATTTAAATTATTTCTATAGTCACTTTTTCTTGCAGTTAGTTATTATCAGAATAAAGAATTCTTATTTAATAAATTATTTCAAATATATTTTACTAATCATGTTATTACTATTATTTATTTTCACTCTATTCATTGACTAAAGTTTTTATTATTTTAGTACAATAGTTGAAATTTTTCTAACAGACGAGAGATTTCTCAATAATTAATGCGCGGAATTTTACTTCTTTATTCAGTGTAAAATATTAGTTAATGAAAATATGTATTTTTTTTTTTTACATTACTTTTGATCAGTTGTGTTCAATAGTTTTTTTAATTTTCTTTTCTATTTTGTTTAAAATTTCCTAAATTTACATCATTCAAGATTTAGTTTTTTTTTTTTTCATAGCTCAAGTGTTCATTATTACAACTTACTTAAAGCAAAGAAAAACATACTGCTTCATTATACTTGTGAAGGGATTAGAAAAGACAAATTTACAAAAGCTTGAAAGCATTTCAAATTTAATCTATGCCCTTGGGTACTTTTTAATGGTGTGTACCCAGGTAATTTAAAACCTACGAACAAATTGTTTAAGACAAAAAAAAAAAAAAAAAAAAAAAAAAACAACTTTCTCATAATTTTAACATGACTTAGATATGCAATTTTCGCTGTTGTAAAACCCCATTTTAACTTAAAAAACAACAACAACAAAAATACCCTCTGTTCTTTTGCAAATGTAAGGCCTTGTCCTTTTTATTTCTGTGTAGGATATATTTCTAATTAAAATATATACGCAAACAAACCACAGAGGAAAAATCATCTCGCTTCATATTTATTTATTTTATCCTCGTAAATTGAAAATCTGAAAACTCCAATCGAGCTAAATTTCAGTGTCCTTGAAGACGAAAATCAGAAAGACAGAGAAAAAGAAATTTTATAAGAACAAGTTGGAGAACTTTCTCTTTTTTTCTTTCATAGGTAGTGTGACAAATAATGAAAAGGTAATGCAAAATGGTAACCCTTGCTACCAAATTACTGTTCTATAGATTTCTAAACAGTTTCTATATCTATGTTAATAGCACTTTAGTGGGTAAAAAAAATAAAAAGAAAAACCGAGCGTAGTTTGACATCTTAAGCTTATAATTCCTGTCCTGATATCACTGCTGTACTTGAAAAAAAAAAAAAAAAGGTAAGCTTAAGAGCTTCTCACAAATTAACAAACACGAAAACCTCGCTGGGATTTACCAAGCTGGGTTTTTGAATCTATTTTTTTTTTTCTTTCTCACATTCCGGTCCAAGAATCTAAGATATTTATTGAGTTCTTACGTCTTGTCAAACAGAGAATTTTTTCACCTTTGAATGCCTGATTCAAGTCAGCGCAGCGCAGAAATTAAACTTATCTTCTGATTTGGATGTGCTCCAGATATTAGAACTCTGATAAGCGAAATATCTTAAAATTATACTTTTTTTTTTTTTGTCTATCCAGTGCCTGCTATCTAGAGAAAAGTCCTGGAAAACCGGTCCCCAAAACTCTCCTATATCATATCACCCTAAACAGGTACGTAAATGAATTGCTTCATTTCGTACTTGAATAATAAATTTATTTACTTAAAAATTTTTTTTAGGAAGTAAAAGATTATTTTAGGATAAATTATTATTATTTTGAAGCGTGTAAGTACAATGGTATCACACTTGGTCGAAAACTCCACACATCCGAGAGAAACAAATTTACACTGGATAAAGGGAACTTTCTGATACTGATGGAATATTTCATGCAATTCTGAATTGGTATTCAAAAGGGAGGGGGGGGGGGGAATTCTTGGAGTTTAACATTGCATTGAACTCAGGTTTAATATGTGTGCTCCCAGCTTTGAAAGGATTCACCAGTAAATTCCTCTTGTGCATCTCATGCTGTTTCTCAGTATTATCCCGTGAATGCTTCGTTGGGACCTAGCATGAGAATTGAAAAACCCAAGCTGATAAGCAACAGAAGACACAAAAAAAAGAAAACAAATTGGTTAAACCTACGGTTTTTTTTTTTTTTTTTTTTTTTAAATGCTCGCTTTCTCTACTCAGTTCAATGCTGTAGCCAGGTTTCATGTGTAGAGAGAGCGATATGAATATTCGAAGGCTCAGGCCTCAAGGTTCGCGATGCCTGAATAGAGATGGACGCGGGAAGAAAAATAGGGCTCTCGCAAAACAGCCTAAAAGCTTTGCCTCGTATCGCAAAATCCCTAAATCGTAATATTAAAAATGTTTGTCTCGTCCCAATGAAAGCTGTAAATTTCTGTCTCGTCTCGCATCCATCTCTATGCCTGAAGGCGCCAAACATCGAATTAAAGTCTTAGGGGTGTAGTTGCCCCCCCCCCCAGCTATGCCATACCAGTTTAAGCTGTTTTAAAAATTCAAAAACAAAATTGCATAACGGCAATTCTATTTGAGAAAAATTCGCTCTAAATTTGAAAAACAATTTGTATCAGTATTTTGGTTTACAAAGATACGTGCATTGCATAGTGAAAAGTGAAGGTCAGCTGAAGTGATTTTACATGTCAGCTACTCAAGGGGTTAAATAACTGAAGCCGCTTATTTCACTCTACAAGTCTACAATGCATACATAAATTATAATACATTCAGATATTTCTTGTTGTCTTTCCTATCGTTGTTCCTTAAAAAAATATGATTGCCAAATCTCTTCCACTCTCTCATTACTCTTTCCATTGCAGACGAACCCTATGGAATTTATGAATGGCATGCTAATTCTCTTATTTCTTTTTCGTCATAGCTACGTCACACACGCAAGTATGGCAGCGTCGCGCGGGGAGAAAATCGTATAAAAATGCGTGACCCATTCATTCATTAATTCAGCGGAGGAAATGGGCATCTTTCCGGTGCTCGATTTTGTTCAGTGCGATTAAATTTATATGTCCGCTCGCAGAAAAGCGCTCGCTGCATATGTCTGCTTTGGGTATATAAAAGAATACCTCTACATATGAGTTATGGCATAAAACAAAAGGTCATGGTGAACTTCAGAGATTAATAATGCGGCATATGGAAGACATGAGACATAAAAGAGGGGGATGTAATTCTCGATGTAAATACGGTGTAATTGCAGTCGGACATGGAGGATAATAAACAAGAAAAACTCATCTTTGGATTTCGTAGTCGTGGGTTAATCAGTTTTTTCTTGTTTTTATGCTAGATAGAACATGTCAATTGCTGCAGATTGTGTGTTCTCATCTTCATCCCCCCCCCTTTAAGTTAGCAGTTTTATTATATATATATATTTTTTTCTGAAGGGGTAATTTGAATTATCTTTTTGTGAAAAGCATAATATTTGGAAGTGTTATACTGAATACAGTGCAGCAAAGAGATCCGGATTTTTTAATGTGATGGATCTTTAGAAGTAGGATTAACTATTTCTGTACATTGAAAAATGCTACATTGAGTAGGGGAAAAAACAAAAACAAAAAACGGAAATTTGATGTGTAACGTGCCGTAGATAAAAATTAAAAGAAGTCGATTTTTTTTTAATCACTGCAACTTAAAAATATATAATATATGTTTGTTTTAAAATCATTTTCATTCCACTATTTGGAAAAATTCCTACCAATATCTCTGGTATAAGTAAAAGTATACAGGCTACCTTGTATCACTTTGATAACATTTTTTGTATTGTCTTATGCTGAAAAAAAAATATTACTCAGCTTTTAAGAAAATTCATAAGGTAAAATTCAAACTTTTACCTAAAAAACTGTCATTTAAGAAATCCCATAAAAAAATACTCTTGTGATTAAAATGGTTATTTTATTTTGGACCAAAAGAGACCATGAATAAGAGTAACTTTGCACCCACAAATAATGTTCCCTCTCTTAAAATACTGAGAAACATGTTTTAATCAATGTAACCATGGGCGCCCATAAGGGGGGGCAAGGTAGGGCACTTGCCCCCCCTAGAGTTTTAGGTTAATGTCTCATGATGTAAACAAATGGCAAAACCAGAACTAAATTTGTTAAAAGTTTGAAATTTGCCCCCCTCTAGAATTTTTTTTGAAGTTTGCCCCCCCCCTAGAAAAATTCCTATGGGCGCCCATGAATGTAACCCAGTGGATCAAATGAAAGAAATACTGTCACGTGTCAATACAAACATATGCACATTTTATTAATTCTTTTCTTAGTTTAATTGATTTTTAAAAAATAAAAATACAAATCAATAAATGAAAAAAGGTATTGTTAAGTCTTGCTTATAATGCTGTTTGTCTTTTATAAATTCATAAACAATTATCAATACATAGTTGTTCAATATGTACAGACTTCCCCCCCCCCCACACAGAAATATTATGTAATCGTAATTTAATCATAAACTCACCATACATAATCATAATCGAAAGTTTTGATTGGTTTGATTATTGTAATCTAATTCTAATCGACAAAATTAATATTTGCGATTACTGCAATCTAATAGTAATCGACAAAATTAATAGTTAGGATTACTATAATCTAATCGTAGTCTCCATCTGAAATAGAAATATGATTACTTTTGCGTAATCAATTACACAATTGATTACGCATCTGCGTAACTGTTTCGAAGTCTATTCATGAGCATAGCTGCTTGCGTAAAACGTAACATCTTGATAGTTATCCAAAAATCTGTTATAGGTTTTTAACTAAGATGATTTGGTAGCATGATCGGTAACGACTGAAATAATAAATGCCCGAAAAAATGTGAAGTTTTAACATTTTTCAAAAATTGGTGCTTTTTTTTTTTTAGAGGGTGGGGGTGGTATCACTTTAAGGAGTCTGGAGGTGATACAGTAGTTGGCTATTCAACTAAAATAAAATTAATTGATTTTTAAAAAATGTTAACTTACTATTTTAGATTTTGTGAAAATTGTGAAAAAGTTTTTGGAGTTATGACCTTAAAATATGTACAGTGAATTGAACAAAGTTTAATTACAGGCGAGAAATGACCTTCTGACTTTAAAAGCTCATTCCAAAAGTGAAACGTTAATTTGAAAATGAAATGTTTTCCCTTCTCTATTGACAATTTCACTTAGTTAATGTTACTCTCTAGCCTGTTATTTTTTAACAATAACGCAATAGTTATAGTTTGCTTTCTATACTTTCGCCAATTTACTAATTCCATTTTTTTGCATTCCTACAATACCAGCGAAAATTCAAGCATTTTTAAATATCTGCATTAAATACTAACCCGTCAGCGACTGGTAATCCAGGGCCTCCGAGAGAAATTTTATAAGGCGGGACAGAAATGTTCCCCCCCCCCTCCCCAACTTGTTTTTGCCTCAAGAAATATATTTTAAATTCTGCCCAATTTTACTTTAAAAGCAGTTATTAAAAAAAGTTAATATTGTGGGGTCATTTTTATTCTTACCTAAATTATAATTTTAATAGTAGTATTTACAATCTGTAATAATAAATTATAAAAAAAAATCTGATGTGTCCAACACATGACTTCCTTGCACGTCTATTAAATCAAAAATGTTTTTTACGCACTTCCTCTAAACTTATTTGTTTGAAAGATATAAAATATCAATAATAGTAAGATATAGCGATTTCTAGCCAAACATTTCGATATCGCCAAGCTGAGTTCAATTTGAAAGATTTCTTTCTGACACTTTATTTGGCGATATTTCACCAAAAGCCGACAAACTTGAAATAGTTTGCGAGATTTTGGGGATAGCCAAAGTAGTCATTGACCACAGACTTTCAATGAATTGAATGCATCCATACACCTTAATGTATTTAAAGTCATTTGGCTCACCCTGTAAATAAATTCCCAGCCGATTGCTGTCAAAAAAGATATTGAAAACCGTTAGATATTATAATATAGTTCTAAATACAAAAGTTCAAAATTCTACGGGTTAAAGTTTTAGAGTTATACAAAATACGAAATACTTTTTAGCGCCAAATTTGGCGATATTTCGGCGAAACTCGTCAATGTCGAGGACATTTGGCGAGATTTTAAGCATGGACCAACAATGACAGACTCGCCAGACATTTCGCCATTATGACAGACATTTCGCCAAAACTCGCCAAGAACGATGACAAATGGCGATACTTTGGGCAGGGACCAAATGACTGGCTATCGCCAAATTTGGCGACATTTCGGCAAAACTCGCCAAGGTCGAGGACAGACGGCGAGATTTTGGGCATGTACCAAACAATGACTGTCTACAATTGTATTATATTGAAGATGTCCAAAGACATTAAAGTACTGAAATTCTTTTCGGTGGTCCTGTAAATAAACTCTCCAGTAAATGGGAACCAAAAGTCGAGATGCACAACTAGATGTTACAACAATCTTATATATGAAATTTCATAATAGTTTTTGAGATTTGAGAGTTAAATATGCACACACGTACACCAAAAGTCGCCAAGCTTGGCGACTTTTGCCATAGTTCTTGAGGGAGGCACGTGACCGTGGTCGGACCATTACCTAACTTATGTGGTAGGACGGTATTGTGCTTGAAATGGATGAATGCCCCTAAAATTGCCATTGTCCGTAATGTATTGGAAATCTTTTGAGTGTTCCTGTAGCAGAACTGTAAATGATAAAGACACTTTTTTAAATGGAGAAATTTATTTTCTAATTCTTTACAGCATATATCACTTCTGAGTCGTTTGAAATAGCCCAATACCTCTAAAAAACTCTTTGATGTATTTCGGCCCATTGAGCGTAATGTATTTCGAATGTTTTGGGCGGTCCTGTAGATAAAGTATCCAGTCGAATGGAACCAAAAGGGGAGGTGCACAACTAGATCATAGAACAATCCTAAATATCAAATCTCAACATTCTACGACCCATAGTTTTTGAGATATGCGAGTTACATACATACATACGTACGTACGTACGTACAGACGGCATGGAAAAACTGGCCACAGCAGACACGCCGCTGGTCAAAATGAGTTGCAGACACGTTAATATGATCGTGCATGCTAGCCTACGATAGGATGCATCGAAAAAAATTTTAAAATTAAATTTAGAGGTAGTCAAAATCGGTTTTTTTGTCGAAATTTGGCCCCCAAAATTTTTCGGGATCACATTACTTCCTTATACTACGTACAAGGAAGTAAAAAAGAAGTATCATTACGGTATTTTTATAACCGATTCCAAAATCTTCCTTTCCCTTACCACCCTCGCTGTCTAACATGTGTTGCAAATCACCATCATCAACAGTGTGTTATTTATCTGTAAATGCATCAGTTCATATTTTACTATAGTTGAACACACAGTTTCGAAATTTTTTTTTTTTTCTTTTAGTAATTTTTTATATAGAATGCTAAAAGAAACGAATGAGTAAGGAAATCTTCATATTTAGCGATTTTTTATTCATGCTTGAAGGTTAAAAATATATATAAATGCTAGAATTAGCAAATTTATTATTTAATTTTAATAATGGCTTTTCGTGCCTTTTTACTTGCAAAATTTAGTATAACATCATCAAAATTAATAGTTCTGGCAATGTCAGATTCGATGCTTAGTCTTTCTAAGTCTACAAGACGTTCTTGAGACATGGTTGATCTTAAGAAATTTTTTATGAGTTTCAATTTGCTGAATCATCGTTCAGCAGCAGCTACCGTTGCTGGAATGGTTAAAAATACCCTAAGGGCAATGCAAACATTTGGAAATAGATCGTTTAGTTTATATTCTGTTAGTATGTCAATAAATCCAGAGGCTTTAATTGATTAATTCCAAAATTAGCTTTGTGGACTGATGGTAAGTGAATTATTTCTGAAAGAAAATCTTCACTATTCAGATCATCTTGGTACTGTTCCGATAGAAATAATGCATCGCTAAAAAAATAGCTAGGACCGGCACTGCGTTGGGCTGTGATTTTTTAAAGTAATTTTTAAAAAGTAAAGATGTAGAAAGGAAATTTGTAGTGTATTTTGAAAAATTCACGGACCCCCTCTAATTCGACGGCCCCCGGGGCGTTGCCCCGGCTACCCCCCCCCCCCCCCTTCTCGATGGGCCTGGGTACATCATATGTGTGTTATTTAAAAGTAACTTTATTTATTTTAAGGTAATTTTTGGACAGCTGTAAATTATTTGTCTGGTCCAAACAAAATATGAGGAGTAGGGTAGGGTATGATGGGGGAGGGCGGGGGCTTCCATATATTACCAAACACTTTATTTCAGTAAATTTTGACACCTTCTCTCCCCCCCCCCTCGCCCTTTGCCACTCATTGTCACAAGTCTTGATTTCTCCCATCCTTGAAATGTAATAACCTTAATTATCGTTTTTATAAAAGCCTTACTCAATTGTAACTCGCGTAATGTATTCGTATTGGAAGTTTCCTTTCTGAAGTACTAAGCGGAAGCACTGTAGGCTTGTCGATATCTGCAAGATGCCGCGCTGGCAGGAATTATTCTGTAGGCTAGTTTATACTATTATGTTTCGATGAATATTCAAGCTGCGACCAGTGGCGCGAAAATGTAAAAAATTATTATAACAGGAGTGTGACCTAACAGCGTCGTTGACGTTCCCTACTCTGGTGGTCACATTTGGCCCTACTTGTCACACTTTGTCACATTTGAAAAAAGTCCCATGAAAGGGGTCACAAGTCGTATTGTTCCAGTAAAGAAAAAAAAATTGTTTGTCAATACAGCTGTTTTAATAAACAATTACTATCTCATGGTAAAGATAAAATACAAATATCTCTATCGTTCATTTTCGCTCTCTCTCTCTTTTTCTCTCTTTTAAGCGGTAAATAAATAAACTGTTCCGAAAAAGGTCTCCGTATTTGAAATAGTACAGGTGATTTCGCACGTGCCTTTGAAAGCCGGCGGAAGATTCGCTGTCGGTTGGAAGAGGAGGAAGGTGGGGGGGGGGTGGAGGTAAAAAAATACCTGGAAATCCAATTCAAATATTTAATACTGTCACGGACGTGGTAGCACGGATGTACCGGAGAAGGAGGGTAGGATGAGATGGGAGAGAAAAGGCCACAAAATTTTACTCTGATCGCCCTCCCGAGGCACCGTCGTCATGGCAACGCACGCACGCCTCTTTTCACGCATGACCACCTGTCCTACAAAAGAGAAGACACGAAGAAAAACTATCTGCTGGGTTATTTTTCAGTCAGACAGACAATTGTACGCCTACCATCGTTCGAATCCTATGCTTACGAACCACCGTGACGCAACGGAGACTGGCGCACGAACAAACGGACCCCGCACCGGCACTGAACACAGTTGATACTTTACCTGGAGACGGGAAGGAAATAAAAAAAATAAGCTGGATCATTCATTACCCGTGCTTTCGGGGGAAGATTCCATTAATTTTTGAAGAAGCTAGAAGCGTTTTGTTTTTTCTACTGAGATAATGCAGACCATTACCATTGTGATAGTTCAGCAATTGTGCTAATTCTGTGCGATGGACTGATTGCGTTCAACAGTTGGTCGGGAGCAATTCAGCGGTTCCTTTTTTTGTTTTTTTGTGGAAGTTCTCCAATGGATAGCTAAGATAATCCAAGAAGGATTTTGTTTGCTTGCATAGTGAGATAGTTTTTCCTGCTACTGCTATTGTTCCGACTGGTTCGATAATTGACGAAGTGCATGTGAAATACATATTGGACTACCAGTCTTCCTATAGTTTCTGGAATGATTTAAATTGCTTGGAATCTGCTCTACATTGATGCAGTAATTGATCGAGTTGTGCAGAATTCTCACCATTATTTGCTTTGATGGATGAAAATTTAATACGACTTCGCATAATTTAACCGATTCACAATTAAAGGTGATCTCAGATGATCTGTTGTTTGTTTAGTGGTATAAGAGAACAAGCCTTTACTGCTGCTGCTACTTCATTGATTAATCATTAAAAATAATTATTAAGAAGCCAAGGACTCTTTTAAGTTAAAAATTTGAAAAAAAATATTTGATTACCATCGTATTATAATTTACAATTTGATAGTGTATTTATTTAATCATTCGATGATTTTTATTTTCGTTGATGGAATAATTATATTCCACAAGCAATTCAAAGTATGCTGACAAAGTAAAAATGTGCGTTACCACCAGTAAATAAGCCACTAAGATTTATTATCTATTTAAAAAGAGTATATTGCTTTTTATTGTAGGCACAAACTATTATTTTATGTTAAGTGTTGCTTGTACAAATGTATAATTTACTGTTAACTGACAAATCGATTGCGATAGTTATGACACAACGGATATAATTTCTAGAGGAATATTGAGATAAGATATTTGGATATCCCTGTTCTTCAATGTTTTGTTGCAATCTGCTATTTGTTAATTACAGAGAATAAATACATCGGTGTTTAAATATGTTATTTACTCTCATCGCAGAAAGAGTCTATCCAAGAGTTGGCGAAACTTACATCTACTTTCAGAAATTCAAATGATGCACAACCGGAGATAATCCTAGTGGAATTTTCGATGACGTGTGAAATTAATTTCCTCTGCTTATTACTTTATTAGATTTCTGAAAATCGTGTGTGAGGAAAAATATTTATTTAAACATTAATATTCAGAATATATCAGGTCAGTTGAAAAATTCCTTGGAATCTCTTTTAATAGGTTACGTTAAACGAAATTACAGGGCTGTTTCAGAAGTTTAGGCTGCTGAATTTTCATTTATCTCTTGTAAGTGTTGTATTTTGTCACACTCCCATGTGATGAACGGATATGACTCAATGGAAAATTGAGAATATAGCTATTTCAGACGATTATTCCATTCATCTAATGTGTATTGGACAGGATTTAATGGCTAGAATTTCCTTTAGTAACAAAAAATCAATAATAGTTAAACATTGTCATTAATATCTCGTGGCGTTATTCAGAGAAAAATATACTGAAATTATATCTAAAGACAGTTTATACATGATGTATTTTAATGTGTACAGCTATTGCCATTTCGAAATTTTATAAACCATGATTTTATTTTGGTTGATAGTTTAGAGATTAGTTATGTTTGTTATAAACAAATGACTGTCAATTTCTAAGAAAATTATAATTTTACTTGTTTATTAACATTTTTAAACATATTTAAGTATTGTATTTATTAAAATAATTTATATTAGAGACAATCCAGTAAAAATAAATGAATTGTTGTTCCTGAAAGTATTGCTTATCTAAAAAGCTTTCCAGAATGCCTGTCTTCAGCTCTGAAGGAATCCACCTGTTGAAATAAATGCTGCTGCACCAACCTGATATGCTCATTTTGTTCTTAAGTTGAGGTTACTATGGATGGAAATTCATTTTATGCAATACTTAAAGTGCGACTGTTAAATTTTTATTTTTGATTGACACCGTCTAGGTACTCGTGAAACATCACTATTTCAGAGAAAAGTTCAGCCCTGTGCACATCTGTTTCTTTCAGAGGATTATGCGGTTTGAATTTTTGTGGATTTTCTTTACATGGTTTCGTCAAATCTAACATAAAATTCTAACTTTGGAGGAATTAACTGTCTGTAATTTTATGTAATACTAATGGAAAATTCTTACTTATTCTAGATACTTCAAGATTTTTGCGTTAAGTTTTCGGTGATTTTATTGATTACAAGAAAGAGAGAACGTGACTACATTAACTGCAAGTGGCTAAAGAAAATTTCATTTCAGTGTATTACTGTAACGTAAAGTAATAGGAAGATTCTTCGAGCATTATTGTAATTTTGATATTGAACTGAGTGTGCATTATCTACTGAAATAACCATCTTGCATTTTTATTTATTTATCAACCTAGCTATAGCAGACGGAATTTTAATCTATTAATTTACGAATCAACAATGTTTTTAAATGTGAACTTTGAACTATGAATTACGGTGGAATTTTACCTCATTTTCTAATAATTTTGTTAAAAAAGTGGCTGTGTGCTGTGAAAAGACAAGCGCATACTTTCATCGTGAATTAACATAAATGTTATGAAACTTAAAAAGTACCTGACAGATGACACGAAAAAAACAAATCAAAAAATATAATCATGTCTAAGGATAATATGCTCAAAAGGGACCAGTTTTTTGTTGTACAAAATTATCTCGGCATAGTTGACACTTAGTTGCATTTATTATCACGAGAGATAAAGTTTTACTATCAATTGAATTGTCACAGATAATTAAAAAATTTAGAAAAAAGAAAAAGGTATAAAAGATTAAAATACAAACTTTCCGAATAGCGATATTACTAATTTATACCTTTGCCTATCGAAAAGTCAAACCACTGTCAATTGTGCTATATTGAAATGAAATGCTAGTATTTGTGTGATAGGTTATTAACTTGAAGCTGACTTGTGTTTGTGGCATATATTGTTACTTGTTGCGGGGCGTTGAAGGACGTCATATTTCTTGATCCGAAATGTGAATAAGTCGGTGTCAGATTTCATGTCGGATCCGACCTTTCAGTGACAAATTTTTGTTTTTGTTTACCGTTGCCTCCAACAGCAGCAACAATAATAATGTCTCTGGCGGCTAAATTAAAGTGGAGGAAGAGGCAAGGTGAGTGTGGG
This sequence comes from Cheiracanthium punctorium, assembly GCA_038373885.1. Taxonomy (NCBI): domain Eukaryota; kingdom Metazoa; phylum Arthropoda; class Arachnida; order Araneae; family Cheiracanthiidae; genus Cheiracanthium; species Cheiracanthium punctorium. The sequence goes on along the minus strand of JAWZYV010014550.1, from coordinate 608,359 downwards.
TTAGCCTTATACTGTTCTCGAGTTGGGACTTTCTATTTATGACATGTATCCTACTTTTATTTTTTCATTGTTCTACAAACTTATTGTTATTTTTTCCCCAGTTTTTATATCCCAAAACAGCACACTACAGTTATATTGCACGAAAACCAGTCAGTGACTGTTTTCGCCCTAGTTGCTAGAAGTGGCGGGCTTCAAAGAGGAAGGGTGGGGTCAGGACCCCTCTTGCCGAAATTTTTAAAAAATAAATTCTATTTTTGACTGTTCTGTCATGTTTTTTGATTTTTCCAAAAAAGATTATGCCTTTGATAGAGTTTGAGAACCCTCTTTTTTATCCTGCTTGAACTCATGTGTTGTAAAAAATATAAAAATTAGAAAATGAAACGTTTTGTTGGGCGAATGTTTATCTTTTGAAGTAAATAAAAACACAATGTAATTTTTATTGTTTAGTATTTTTAGATTATAATGAAGTCTGTATTTAATATTTTAGAATACTACCGAAATACTCGTCGTTGACCGTTTAATATCTCGCTAACTTTCGAAAAATGTGAATTTTCGTTTACGTTGTCGAAGTATACAGAATGGGGTCAGCTTATTGGCAAAGCTATAAGAAAGCCAATTAATAACTTCTGTGTATCGTTCAAAAATTGCAGATTCAAGAGTAATAGAACAAATTGATGAGCCAAATTTTCGACAGAGAAAGCTTTTTATTTTCAAAACTAACGTTTACTTTAAGTGTATGATTTTTTAGCTTCAAGAGAGCAATAAAAGTTAGAGGAAGTAGTAGTATTGAATACTAAATTCTAGAGAGAATGTCTGGGAAGTTCTTTTTAATAGCCAATAGTCTATATTTAACACTAGTTAACATATTTGAGTGAGGGAACAAGTATTTTGACAAATTTTGAAAGAATCTTAAAATTATGTTAAAGAATTCAATAATAATAATAACAATAATAAAATGTTTATACTTGAAATGGCACTCATCATGTTATCACATTGCATTCCATTTGCTTTGGCCACGTTCTATTTGTTTTTGCCATTTTTAGGGTGATGTACTGACAAATGAAGCGTCACGGACAGAATTTTAGACAGGCAACTCCCCCCCCCCCAGCCATTTTGGATTTCTAGGTTCTTGAAAAGGTCACAAATCTGCGTTCTTAATAATATATGGACACGTCTAATTTTATTTATGTGGATTTTCACTAAACTTTTTTGTGTTAAATAACATGTTTGCTATCACACTCACACACACACGCAAACCGTCATTTTCGTACTATTTTCAAATTTTTGTCTACTTGTGCCTTACACCAGGCGATTCATTTGAAAATCAGATTTCGGTTTTTGTCATTTCTCTTTCCTTTTCAAATTTACTATTGGTCGTTCATTAAACATTCTAATCTATTTTTCTAAATTGTGTTATAAAAATAAATGTATTATATGCTCGGTTATATAACAAACGAAGTTTTTAAATTTATCATTTTATTCATTCCTTCTTAATGAAGCTAAATGACGCATGTTTATTTCTTAACTGCAAAATCATGCGAATGCTATATACAACTACCTATTATGCTATGTACAACTACTATTTTGCAACTAAAATTAAGAAAATGGCTACTAAATTCGCGACTTTTTTATACTGGTGCGGATATTAAAGATACTATTTTCCTCCTGACATTGGTGGACACCCTGCAGACACATAAAGGACCATCAAAGTTTCTATTTCTTAAAAAAAAAAAAAAAAAAAAAAAGAAAAGAGAAAACAAGACGACGACACGGCAAATGTGCCGTAATTATTAAGGGGACCGAAAGTAATGTCGTTCTTTTACATAAAATTCAAACCAGTTTTCGACAATTTTTTAATTAAAAACAAGCTGTGCCTCTGAAAAATGGGATTCAAATTTACATTTGAAAGCCAGAATTATATCGATATTTTTTTTTCTTCTTCAAGGAAGATGGCCACCTCCCCCCCCCTTTTTACGCGTCTAGCCACCTTGGAGGACGATATTCAAAATGTCCTGAAATTGATTTTTAGCAATTCGTCAGTGTTGTATTTTATAGCAAGAATTTCATGGATATTTCTTTTTTTTTTTTTTTTCCTTTCAGATCACGCAGGGAATGGGAAAAGAAAGCTTTGCGCCCCCCCTCCTACTCTCAGTTTCATAAGCTATGGGGTGGGGATAGGGGTACATTAATTTTGGAAGATGCTGCACAATTTAGCACTTATGTTAAAAAAATCACTGTCACATGCATGAAAAATTTCGTGTTATTAACTTGAGTAGTTTTAACTTGGCCAAATTTTGACATGTGATAAAACGCCATTACCTTTCTCACTCCCTGCCCCCTCCGATAGCTTTCTAAATCGCTGCATGCCGACGAAGTAATTTCTGAGGTGTTTCTCTAAAATGTGTGTAATTAGTTTTTAATCGAAGTACCAGCAGCAGTAAATCGTAACTTAATCTTGTCGAATAATGTTGTAGATTTTCACCTGTGCAGGTGTTCAAAACGAGAGTTAAGTAAGTCATGAATACACACGTCACGTTACCTTTGCCTGATTTTCAACGCACAATTAGCAGCCCGGTTTTCAGAAATGGATTTTGGAAACTTTAACAAACCTCGAACAAACGTTCTAACAAACTGTATAACACCCACAAAAGACACTCAGCAAGAAAACTGGTGTTTAAAAGATGAAACAGTTAAAACTCTGTAAGATAACACGCATAAAATTTATTCATCTTCAGTACTCGCGTTTCGGGAGAAAAATGTTCAACGTTCATCTGCTGGAAAAAGCTTTTTCAGAGAAAGTGAAAAGTTCTAACTCTTCTGCTTTTGTAGTTGGTGGAACTTTTTTCCAGCTGATGAAGGGTTGAACATTTTTCGCCTGAAGCGTGCATACTGAAAGTAAGTAAATTTTATGTGTGCTATTTTAGAAAGTTTTAATTATTTCATCTATAACACTATTCCGCTCTGTTCACTTATCACCCGTGCCATCTTTGGCAAGTAGTTTATGGAGGATGTTCACCATAATGATTCACAATTGTAAAACCGCCCGATTTAAAATGCGGCCTGGGGCTTTTTGATCCTATTTTGGGCCTCAGTCTTTTCTAGAGCTCATTCTGAAACTGTAACTTTATCCGATTTTCAGTGTTCATTATGTTATGAAATTAATAAAATAATTTTTTCCCACAAATTTGTATAAAGCTATTTTCATAACACTTGAAATAGTATCTAATTTTCATATATGAATAATTTTATCTCACATTCTTCTTAAATTTTGAAATTTATTTTGAATATTCAACTCAAGGAATGGTGCTAGGAATAGTGCAAAATGTATATGGACGCGGATGGCATCTTAAAAAAGAAACAAATTATTATTTTGTCTGTATTGATTATGCGTGCAGTCTATGCCGAAAATATGCACATAAGAAATCTCAGGGTTTTTGACATTGAAAACAGGAGATTTCAGACTTTTCCATTTTGGAAATTTCGCATGTCTGCTATGGGGAGTAGGGGGGGGGGTGTTCTTTTCACCTATCCCGCGTGATCTCAAAGGGGGGCGGGGAAGAGAGATTTATAAAATTCTTGCTGTAAAATACAACACTCACCAACTTCTAAAAATCAGTTTCAGAACATTTTGAATATCCAACAAGGTGGGTAGACGTGGAAAAGAAGGGGAGGGTGGCCATCTTGCTGTAAAATGTAAAAATAGAACTATAATAAAATATTTATAAAAATCTTCCTTTAAAATGTAAAAATAGAAATTCTGTATGTAGGCACAACTTGTCTGCAACTACGAAGCTGTTAAAATTTCATTTATTTGAATTTTATGTGAGAAATAGGAAAACTACATTGCTTTTCGATTGTTTTAATATTTGAAAATTTTACAGGATTGTTTATTAGTAATAGTTCAATGCGCTGAAAACTATTTCTCCTTTTATAGGTTCAAAACCAGGTCGTGTCCGCCGATCTAACCGTTCGGAGTTTTCTGTGGTTTCCTCCGAAACATAGTGTAAATACGTGTTAGGACCCTTAGAAAGACTCCCTACGGAGGGCGCCCCACCTCTCGGCCTAGATCCCTCGTGCAGATAATTGGCCGTCATCCCACAGCAACATCTCCTTTTATATCCAGACTTTAAAACTACTCTGGCGTAATTGAGCTCGCATGTTCGATGTCTTAACGGGACCGGAGAGTAATGTCGTTTCTTTCTTATGCAAATATTTCATTTAGCCGAAAATACTTAATCTAATAGTAAGAAATTTGCCAGGCATAAGAGGTTTGTAACACTTTTACTTGATAAGGATTTCCCAAAATTCGTAACCTGGCATGGATTTAAGGCCCAAAACGTTCTTTTCGCATATTTCATCAAAGAAAAAAGATATATCCATAAAATTCTTATTGTAAAATGTAAAAAAACGCGAATATCTAAAAATCAATTTCCGGATATGACGAAAGTCTCTCTTAGAGAAGACTAACTACTCTCTTCCTTTTTGCCAACATGTCTAAATAAATGATTTTATTTATTTATTTATTTATCTATTCTACTTCTACTACACTACTTTTATTGCTTTCCATTGAAACAAATATGAATCCATTGTTTAGGCACACTTCATTAAAAACTTCATGTCATTAAAAACTTCTTACAAATTTATTTGTTTAAATTTAATGAGAGAAAAACGACAGGACATTTCGATACACTTACTAGTTTAAAGTAAAGCAATTAAAGAATTCTAGTGGCCGAGTGGATAACACACTAAATATGGTAGATGGATGATGGCTGAAATATGAAAGTCTAGGGTTCTGGCCTACGGCGCGACTGTCGGTCTAACGGTCTGTAGTTTTGAGTGGTTTTCTCCAGATGTAACGAGGATACACTTTAGAACCCTTTAAAAAGTCAGTTTGCCACTGAACACCTCCCCTCCCCAACCCCTTGGCAAGTACCTCGTGTTGATTTGCCTTAAAGACACAGTGCACGCACTCAGTGGTGTAGATATGGGGGGGGGGGGTTAGGGGGTTATAACACATATTTTTCTCAGAATATTTAAAGACTTAATATTTTTCTTACACAAAATGTATTGTCTTCACACGCAACATATACGAGTTGTAGTAATCGTAACACCCCCCCCCCCCTCCACATGAAAAATTTCTCGCAACGCCACTGCACACATTTAAGAGTTTTAAGAATGAACAAATTTTGACAAGTATTTTGTTTTAAGTTTGTTTTGCGTTTCAGGATTTTTTTTTTTAATTCGAAAATAAATAATGAATAAGTAAAATAAGCAAATAGACTTTCCCCTTTTCCAAATAATAATAATAATAATAATTAATACTTTTTTTATTGAAGAGAACGCTAAAATTTCAAAAGAAATCCGCAAGTCTTGAATCCGCAAACTTTCAGTCTATCCTGCAGATTACTCCAGGATGTAGCAGTAAAAAAAGGAAAAAGTTTCTAGAAGTTTTATGCATGGTTCGAGAATCGCGCATGCTCAAACATCTCGAGTTTGATCTTAATTTAGGGATTTCAGCTTTAGTCGTAATGCATAAATACTTTTTTTTTAGTTGCTTTATTTTTTTTCGTTTTTTCGAGAAAATTTATAATGATAAATATTTAAAAAAATATTTATTTTAAACGAACGCTGTATGTTCTGTATGCTTTTCCCGCACAGTTTAACCCACTTGAAAAAAATTTAAACTGCCCATAAAAAGGCACAAGACTTTAGCACTAGGCGGAATTGCATCATTGCATTGAAGTATACTCTTGCAAAAATTTCAGGAAGTATTATATTGTTCCTTACATACTAAACAATTCGAATGCGAGCGAAGAAAAGTGAAAAATGAAACATTCGAACATAATCATGCAAGCGTGACTAAAGATGACTGTGACGTCAGTTTTTTCGACCCTCCCTTAGCAGTAAAGCATGAAGTGTTTGTCAGACCGTATAGAGACAGTCGAAAAATGAAACAAGCCTGACGATGTGACGAATTTCATCAAACTTTTGCTGTCAATATTTTATTTTGCTATGAAAAACGACGTCCGTTTGAGCCCTTATAAATATGGAATAATGGAGTTGTAGAAAAGGATCAGCTTGGTCCAATATATTTATCTCCGAGCCCTTGAAAAATAAGGCTCCCTATTCTCAAGTGGAGGCTCTAACCTTCCCCCTCCCCCCATTTCGCCACTGTGGCCCAGCGTTTCTTGCTTAAATGTGTCTTTGAATACCCAGTAGGGCAGCGTTTGTCAACCTGTGGGCCGCGCCCCTCAAGGGGGGCGCAGAGCATTTGCAGGGGGTGGGGGCGAGAAAAACCAAAGAGCAAGCAGTGATGCATGTTTTTAAAAAATCATCTTATTTATTCTCATTTTTACTCAAAAATATATCCATATTCGCTTAAAATGTTTATTCAAAGTTTACTGATGACATTATTTTATAGAAAAGTAGGGGCCAAGGCCCCCAGACTCGCTACGCTCGCTTTTCGTATGAGGCATTCGGCTCCTAATCAGGCTTATTCGTAAAAAAGATATAATTTCAACAGACAAAACCCGAAGATTGGATCAGATAGAATGTTACTGAGCTACACATTGCTTGGTTCTTGCATCGAAGATAGTTTGTTATGGGAATCCGTGCTGTACGGGTCCTGAGCTATACTCCACCTGGAGTGCGGACTCCGCTTATAATCGCTGGAAAAATTATCTGCACTCCTCAGAAACACAATGATATTTAATGTTGCCATTCAAAAGTTATATTAATTAGGAGCTAAAGCGTAATAAAATCAGAACATCTGTTTCAGCTGTATTTTTAATAATGCAAAACCTATTGGACACCTTGCGAATTTGCCACACATGGCGATTTTTCATTATTTGGCGACTTGCGTACATGTAAAGTTAATAAAAGCTACGGAACAGATAGAATAGCCTGCCACCGATGGCGACTTTTCATTATTTGGCGATTTACACATGCTCACAACCTATATTTACTGTTTATTTAAGGTTACCGGAAAACCGTTATCCATATTTTCATGTACATAATCGTTTGCAGATTGGCGTACTTAACACCACGAATTATACCATCTCGTCGCGCTAGCAAATATCCAAAGTGTACTATAACTGCTAATAATGGCATAGTTAACGCCGCCAAATATTTCTACCGGTAGCAAATAATCCAGCTGGACGAGAACCGGCTTTAAAATAATCCGCATTTTAATTATTTTTCATTTTCAAGATATTAGTTATTCTGTTTTGGAAAAACGAATAATCGCTAATTCTAAACTCCTGTTGTCTAAGCGAACTTACTATTTGAAAATTGTCAACTTTGTGTAACACATTTTGAGTTACTTATATCATATAGTTTTTATTTTGGCGTAGTTTTTATTTTGACTTCCTTGCACGTCTATTAAATCAAAAATATTTTCGTCGCGCTTCATCTGAACTCATTTTTTCTTTTGAAAGAGGTAAAATACTGCAGTAATACTAAGATTCGTTTTTGACACTTAATTTGGCGATATTTCGCCAAAAGCCGACAAACTTGAGATAGTTTGCGATATTTTGGTGATAGCCGAAAGTAGTAATTGACCACACACTTTCAATGAATTGAATGTATCCATACACGTTAATGTATTTAAGTCAAGTTGGAATTACTATTTTAATAAAATTATTGAAGGTTTATTTCAAACCATCTGAATATTCACTGGTTTCTTATTTACTTCAATTAATCTTCATCTAAAGGGAGGGTAATTCATTCTTGATCTCCACTAATAGTTTCATCATCACTGAAGCAATTCTTCATTACTCCTAATTTCACATTCCTCGAGGCATCTTTCCATTAAGCTGTTTTATTCATTCTCAGGCAGCATTATTAATGCCCTTAGAGGATGTTATTAACGCCACAGCTTCCTGATATATTAAGCAGAACACGATAAATTTGTTTACAGAATTTTTAATGCTTTTTGGAGGAAATATTCTGGCGGAGCTGTCACTTAGAGGCTTAAAACTGCGCATCTTATGCATAGAATAAACTCGAATATTTAGTAGGTGAATTATATAATTCAAAGATTTTCTTTCTCACCTCCAGCCTTGAAGGAGAGCGGTGCGCGTAGAATGGTAAGGAAGTGGCTTATGGGTAGCGTTGCCAGGCGTCCGGATAAAGCCGGACATAGTTAGGTTTTTTGATTGCGTGTCCGGTCAAACTTAAGTGTCCGGCTTTTGTTAGGCTTTTTACTGGTGACTTTGGCTGTTTAGTAATAAAGTACTTGAATTGATTTGGCATTCGATGGTATTTATATTTCATTAGAATTTAACAAGATTCATGGTAATAATCAAAAAAGCTTGATTTTACATACAATTTTTTTGTCGTACCTATTAATACTGAGACAAAATCCTCAATATTGTAGGCTGTCCGGCCTTTTTACCCAAATGTCCGGCCAAACTGGATGGTCTGTCCGGCTATTGGGTTTGGCGACCTGGCAACCCTACTTATGGGGGTTCCAAAGGTTGACTATCTTACCTTGGTAACGAAACAGAACCACTCAAAACGAAAGGGAATTCTTGCTGGCAGTGGAAGTTTATATCATAAAGTTAGAAAACAAACTTCTAACTTTAAATGGTTGAAATAAGACACGCCAAATGCAATGAAAATGAAAGGTATACCAAGGTGAATCCCAAGGAAATGAAAGAATTCCGCAGTGAGAGAGAAGAAAAAAAATATGTTAAATGCCTATGAGAAAAATAAAAACAATTTAAAAGTTTTAATTTTGACACAAAAGTTTTAATTTTGACACACGGGGAATCATATGAAAGTTTGAAAGAAACATAATAGTTTCGATTAACAGAGGAATACTTAAAAAAAAACCTTCCCATGTGGTATGATATGATGAAGAAAACCTCATAAGCGTTAGTGTTATTAATGATTAGTTATTGAAGCTTCATACATCTCTAATAATAATGAAAAACTGAAATATTTTTGGTAACATGTTCTTGTTTTTATCTTTCGTAATCCATTAATAAAAATATCATTTACCTAAAACACATTATAAAAAGTTTCGATAAAAATACGCCATAGTTAAGCCTCTGCCTCAAATCTATGTTTTTATATGAAAGGAGTTCATGAGCATTTTTTTTTTTTTTCAATTGTCTATGTCATTTTCTTCTTCTCAAGTCTATTTATTCATAAAGATACAATGTTCATTTAGGAGGAAAACAATAGGCACGTTTGAATGGGAATCTTAATTGATTTAGCCCCGCATGCGTTTTTTTTCGCATTTTTTATCCATTGTTCTATTAATTCATTCATTAGCAAAATTAATTAGTCAATTAGAATCTCGCAGTTTTCAAAGAAAAATTAATATTGATTTTGGACGTAACTTCAGCTATTTTTTTTCAATATATCCAAAAAAAAACCCTCCTTTTTAAATGTAAAGTAGAAAAAAGAAGTTTTTATTGATAATTAAATGCCTTAAAAATTGATCCAAACTATATTTTTTTTACCCCCCTTTTCATAAATTTATGGACGAAAACTGTTTTAAACGACATTATTTCTTTGTTTTTTAAATAAAGAAATTCTTTATTAAAAATTCTTAAATTTTTAGTTCACCAGCTTGATGTCAAGTTAAAAAATATGACAGGCAATAATATAAAGTTGCTGACTTATAGGCTTTGGATGCATTTCATTATATAGGCATTTTCAGTTTACTCTGGAGTGATTAGATTAGGTTTTTTGATGTTTATAGGAATGGTTATCATTTTAATATTTCAAAGAATTGGAAAGAGTAAATCAATTTGAAACCATTTTAATAAATATGTTTGGTAAGCCTTTTTGTATCGGTCAAATTATAACTTTCTGAGTATGAGCTTCTTTTATGCTTTAAGTTTATTTTAAATACTTCAAAAAATGTTTTACATATGCATATAAATGAACATACCACACTATGCAATATTTGTATATAATATCAACCACCTCCCTCCCCGTGGAACAGAAAATATAATACTAAAATTTAAATACGTCTTGCAAAAACCTCTTTTGAAAATTTTGCTGCGAGTTTTTCACTAACAAAAATACGAGTATATATTTTACTCTGCGCTTGGAGCATAGAGAAGTGATAACTAAGACCAGATGGCCAACTAGGATCAGACTACTCAATTTCAAATTGATCAAGTCCGCCATGTGTATGGGTGAATGTGCATGTTAAAACTTTAACAGTGTGAAAAATGCATCCAAAAATGAACATAGAACATCTTTCTTTCCTGGGGGGGTGGGGGGATCCCGCTCTTTGTGAGGATTTTTAATTTAAGTTTTTTAAAAGAGAAAACCGTTAATTTGAATTTGACGTGTAAGAACTTCAAAATTCACAAATTATTCAAGCTTGAGTTTACAGACTTAACAGTCACCCCCAAAATGAGTTTGAGTTGCTGTTTTAAAGGGTTAAGGATTTTTGCTTGAAAGTTTGTCTAATTTCCGTTAGTTGTTTTCGAAGAGTCCCAGTTTTTATATAAAATAAATAGCATAAGTACCTAAAAGTGTAGTAGCTAATTAATACACAAATGTATTATGGTATTGGATGTGTTTTCATCGTGACACTGTTATTAAAGTATGCCTCACTCAGTGGGGTAGACGAGAATTTTTTTCAGAGGGCTAGGATATGAAATAAATCATGTGTAAATAAACGGAATTTTTGCACGACATACAGTTTATGCTAACTAATCCGAAAATTTTGAGGAGGGATGGGCTATATATCCCAATATTCAACCCCCTGTGGCTACACCCCTGTCTCATCTAACATTCTGCCAGTTATCTTAATTTTTTAAAACGCCATTATTTCTTTTTCGTATTAAATAATAAAACCTCAATATTCATTACTGGTAAAATCTTGATGAAAATATTTAAAAATGTACGATATATGTATATTTTCAATTAAGTAAAATGAGCAGTTTAGTAGTGTACCTGTTCTTCTTTAATATTCACATTATTTTTGCACTATCGATTAGAAAATAATAACTTGCGTTCGAAAGAATTCAGATGCATGCTAGACCATAATTCACGACATTTTGCATTTTCCGAAGTAAAAAAAAAAAAAAAAAAAAAATCAATCCTGATAATGAATTGCTCTATTCTACTGTTCCCACATCTTAAAACTGTACTCTTTCGATTGTATTGAAATGTGTTAGGTCATAGACCTTATGAAAAAAAATAACACGGTCGGGAATTTTTGCAAAACAGTAATTACGTGCTGTTGCTGGGAAACGGATTTCGGGCACAAAATGTGTGATCTGTCGGGATTGTGCCGGAGTCATTTATTTAATTATTACTATTATTATTCAAATAGTGGTTTCTGTAAGGACATCACTATATTTATTTCGTTTCAAAAGCTTGTGCGTGATATGCTCAGGGCCTGATTACCGAAAAGGCTCGGGAAGTTTGATTTTCCCTTCAAAATTTGAAGGGGGCTCCCAAAATGACTAAAAAACTGTGATAAAAATTTAAAATTTAGTTTTTAAACGATCTTTTAAGTTATTGTAAAGATTTTTAATGAAGAGAAGCTGAAAGCTATTTTGAAGTTGGTTTTTTTTTTTTTTTTTTTTTTTTTCAGAAGTCTGATATTTCATGTCGGAACATTTCTAAATTGGTTCAATTTGCGATGTCTTTGCCTGGAACATGCCTCCAGTTGAGAGTTCTTTCTATTAAGGGGAACATTTGGTCGGCAGAAAGGGGTAGACTTTCAATATGTGATGTCAGTTTTAATATTAAACATCTTCTAAATGTCAAAGTTAATTCTGAATTTTTGTGTTGTGATTTTTATGATGCCATCAAAACAAACAAAGAGTTCCTGAAAAGCCATGTCTAATGCAAAATACAACTAAATAAGTTTAAAGTTTAATGTTCCAGTAAGTTAATGGTATTAGCTTACTTCTTAAAGTAATGTCGAAAATACTGTAAAATCTCGTTACAATGAACTAAACTATTATGAAGATTAAGGAATAAAATATTTTTATCAAAGGAAAATTTCAGATTAATGTATAAAATATTTTTATCAAAGGAAATCATTAGAATTAATTAAATCAATGAAATTTCATTGTAACGAATAAAATATTTTTATCAAAGAAAATCATTAAAACTACTTTACCAAAGCAAAAAGGGAAGGGGGGGGCACGAAATGAGACCGCTTCCCCTCACTTCAGAGGTTAATTGGGTCCTGGATATGCTGTAAATTTTGTAAGTGAATTCGGAGAAAAAATACAATTAAACTCTTATATCTAGTTGGTACAGCAAGAAGAAGAAAAAAGAAAAATAAAACCCAGAACTTTTCAATTCAAGTTCTTTGTTATAGCATTTATGTTTTAATTCCTAACTTGTGTTCGTATTTATTATTTGTTTATCATTCAAAGTGCAGTGTGGTTATAATTAAACTTCCCCTATGAACAGTGCTCCGAACAGTAGCTAAAACGGCTAACGGATTGTAAAAAAAATTGGTATATTGGCTATACATGATATGCGATCAATGGATTTCGGGAAAAAAAAGTTCAAAAAATATCCACTAGGTGGCGTTCTGCATAAAAAAACGGCAAATTTAATTATGGGAATGGCTAATTCGAACTATAGAAACAATTTTAACATTTATTCAATAGTTTTGGGGCATTTATTTAGTAATTTGGGTAATATTTGAGCTGATTTCACTATTCAAAGTGCCATCTAGTGGACATTTTCTTTAACTAAACGTTCTAAGAAATTCCCTTGAGCGCATCTTTGCTACCCAATTTGGCATACAGACTGTAGACATCTGCTCATCGGTTACAACTGCAGAATGCTGTTTATAGGGGAAGTTTAATTATAACCAACCTGTAGATAAAACGTACTTTGTTAGTAGATGCTTTGTATCAGCACAAAAATGATGCACGTATTGGCACGAATTAAAATTTTATGGCTTGCTGAATGTATGTAAAATATATAATAAAAAAACTCGGCTGTTCGACCCTCGTCAGTGGGGGGGAGACCCCCCCCCCTAATTTTTTAGTTTCATTATTGCCATATTAAATCTATATTAATTGACTATGTCATTTTATCTCGCATCTTTCGCCTGGTAACCCTATGTTGAAATTTTTACGATTGTAACCTATTTATAGAAAAATACATGTGATGCATATTCTACGGCTTACGAAATATTGTAACAATAGATTAAAGCTGTTCTGAACTAATAGTATTTAAACATATGTAAAAAATACATGTGGTGCATATTCTACAGCTTACGAAATATTGTAAAAATAGATTAAAGCTGCTGTGAACTAATAGTATTTAAATATATGTAAAATTATGTAGCTTTTTTGGGACACACTTTTCGGACAATTTTCAACAAAGGGGATGAGAGATAAAATGACATAGTCATTAATAATATCGCATACATACATTATAACGTCTGGTTTTATTTCAGGAGTTTAAGTTTTCGTGTTATTATGATAAACTTAACCACATTTCAAGAGAAAAAAATATAAAGTCATCGATATTTTACTTAATTTGTTCATATTGAAAAAGGTAAAGATTCTCACCCCCCCCTTCCGCATGCGATATAAAAACAAAATCTGTTATGTAATTCAATGAAATTACAGTTTTAAATGTATTTTAAGGAGTCATAGGAGGAGTAAGCGTTTATTTGAAACCTTAGTTATTTCTGAGCATTTTGACACCGATTTCGTGAAATAAATCCAGACAGAACCGGAGATACACATAAAACCGTTCTATGAAAGATTTATATTGAATACAATGAGGTAATTTTAAACTGCGGTTTCTGAAAAAGCATTTTTCATGAACTATCCGTAAGATATCAAAATTTCTATGATTCTTATCTTCGCGGAATTTTGTATAGTTATAAATGGTATCAGTATCTATCGAATGAATTAATATTAAAATTGAGAGAGAGAAATTTTTGAAAATTTTAGCAGTAAGGAAAAAAGTAAGATATTTTTCAAATTTCAATTTAAAAAGTCTAAATTTAAAAAAAAATTCTTAAATATTAATTCATTCTATGAAATACTTTAAAATATTTTACTTTATTTTGCAACAAAAATTTTGTTTATATGTGTACTTTAAATTGACTTATTTTACGGATAGTGACACGTACTATTGAAAAAAAAAAATAATATGTAGTAAAAATGAAAAAAAAAAAAATTGAAACATCTGTGGAAGGTAATGGGGTTTTATCCGAATTTTTATAACCGCAAAGGTCTAAAATACGTGTATATTTGCTTCTCAATCCTCCTAAGACCTCTAAATATGTTTAATTCTTTTAGCTGGAGAACAGTAGTTACCCCTAAAAGAAACGCATTGTTGTACCGCTGAAAAAGCAATGGGAATTATTCAATTCAAATAGATTTATAGAATACTAGGTTAACTTTTCAACGTTAAAATAATAAAAAAAGTCTACCATATTTAAGATGTATCATTTCTTTACTTTTCGAAAACATTTCGGGAGGGGGAAAAAAAAATATGAATTGTTCTTTACATTTTAAAGAATTGAGAATTGAATAATAAAATGCATTTTACTTACTTGCACACAAATCAGAAAGCAAATTTCAATTACAGTGGAACCCCGATCTATCGTTCCCGCATTCATCGTTTTCCCGTATTGATCGTTTTATTTCTATGGTCCCTGCACAAGTTGTATTTAAATAACGTCAACAAAACCCGCATTCATCGTTCGTCAAAAAATCCTTTTCCCGCTTTCATCGTTGTAAAATATTTCTCCTGACCGAAGTGAAATCGAAATTTAGATGGATCCATATGGCATACAAACTTAAATATTTTCTGGTATGATTTCTTTTGTTGATGATGATGTAGATGAAGAGTTGTTACATAAAGTAGAGCATGTGGTGGGAAATTCAGTGATTATATTTCCTTTGATATAGACGTAGCGACGTATCTTAAGAATGGAAGAAATGTGTAGTGATGCAAAAAATAAAAGTAATGGCGGAGAATAATGTTCATACCGATGAGACCGAGCTTACAGTAGTTGCCAAGTTTATCGGACGCAATTACAGTATTTGAAATTGTACGAACTTTTATGTACAAACATGAAAACACGGAAATTTTAAAGATTTACAAGAAAAATATTATAAATCTTCAAAATTTTCGTTTAATTAAAAAAATTAAGGAAAAACCCAGTGTAAAATTACTGATTTTTTAGAAATAAATATCACTTAATTTTCTACAACTCCAATTTGTTTCTTTTTCGGTTTGGTTACAAATTTAGTGTTTTTGGTAAACTGTATACATCGTGTACGTTCATAAACTTTTTTTCTTCGTATTTTGACTTTAACCCGCATTCGTCGTTTTCCCGCATGCATCGTTTTTTTCTACGCACCTCTTGAAAAACGATAGATCGAGGTTCTACTGTATCAGTGAATTGCAACAAAAGAACAACAAACACACAAACTATATATGATTTCCTGAGGGGGAAAACAGTTTTAGAATTTTTGGCGAATTCAACGCCTCTGTTTCTTGACAAAGACTTGTTTTGACATTCATTTTTCCCAGTTTCTTGACTTTTCTGCGATTTCCGTGACCTGGTAGACGCTAATAGTAGCAAAAATTGTAATTTTAGGTTTATTGTCATAATTTAACCACATTTTGGGGGGAAAAAAAAAAGCATAAAGACTTCTACTGTACATTTCATCAAAAGTGTATTTGTTACCTTTTGTACCACCTGAGTAAACCTTGAGGCTGACTTGCAAGCTTTTTGCTAATTAAACATGGTGTTGGAAATGGAATGCATCTATGGTTTTCTCGAACGCGTAATTGGGTGCCCTCCCGATAGGCCCGCAAAGGCTGTGCACGAGCCATGGGCACCATTGAGAGGGGAGGGATTGTCAAAATCAGTAATGGTTTCAAAGAAAAGGGCGCCAAGATTAAGGTTCACCCCGGGTGACTTAAAACCTAGTATCGGCTTTGGGTCCAGTTTACAAGTCCTAAAGAAAATCTGCAATTTTTTACATTAGATTATGTGTTTTGTGTGATTATGGCAACGCTACGTAGGGCGATCCGCCAAGGATGGGGGTGCCTTGGCAGGAGGACTTTCTAAGGGGTTCTAATGCGTATTCACGTTACATCTGGAGAAAACCTACCAAAACTCAGACAGTTAGATCGACAGCTGCGCGATGGGGCCCAAACCTGGGACTTTCACACTTCGGCCGTTTACTATTTTCAGTGAGATAACCACTGGGCCATGGTGAGCAGGGACATAGCCAGAGGGGAGGCTGAGGAGGGGATGCAACCCCCACCCCGAAATGGGATCCTTTACTTAGCTTACAATTTGATACCCAGCCCTCCTCGAAGTTAAATCCTGGATATGCTACTGATGGTGAGGCCATTAGATTGCTCAGAAAGGCAAATGGGAAAAATTATTTTTCTTATGCAACTATTGATTTAAATTATTCTGTTTATACAATCAACAATTAATTAATCTTAATCATTTATTAAAAATTAAAGATCTACTTAATTTTGTTGATTGTCTTTAGGGACAACAATAACTGCATTTAACTAATTGCATTTATTTGTGTTACTAGGGGACCAGGCCCCTAGACTCGCTCCGCTCGCTTTTCGTATGAGGTATTCGGCCCCTAATAATTCTTATTTGTTTAAAAGGCATTATTTCAATAGACAAAACCCAAAGATTGGATCAGATAGAATGTTAACGAGCTGCACATTGCTTGTTTCTTCCATGTTCCTTGGAACATAAAAATCTAAACTTCACGCTATTTTGAATTATTTAAAACGTATGGCCACCCATGGCGATTTTTCCTAATTTATCGATTTGCGTAAATGTATCGTAAGAAAGCAGTACTTCATATGTTTTCTTTGATAAAAACGACAGAACTGCTACTAATGGTGACTTGCTTGCCACCAATGGCGGCTCTTCATTATTTGGCGATTTACACATTTTCATAACTGATAATTACTGCTCATGTAAGGTTACCGAGAAAACCGTTATCCATTATTCATATACATAATCCTTTGCAGATTGGCGTATTTAGCACCACAAAATATATCATCTCGTCGCGCTGGTAAATTTTCAATCTGTACTATAACTGGTATAATGGCTTAACACCAGCAAATATTTCTACTGGTAGAAAATATCCAAGCTGAACCTAACCGGTTTTAAAATAATCTGCATTTTAATTATTTTTCATTTTCAAGCTATTGGGATCTAACAGTTTGGAATTCGCGGCTGAGATTCACCCTGCTTGGAGGGATACCATTTTGCCAGATCGTACCTAATGGCAAGATGGCGCTTTTTTAAATCACTTACAATCAGTTATTCTGTTTTGGAAAAACGAATAATCGCTAATTCTAAACTCCTGTTGTCTAAGAGAACTTACTATTTGAAAATTGTCAACTTTGTGTAACACACTTTGAATTCTTTATTTCATATACTTTTTAATTAATGTAATTCTACTTCATGTTTGTCAATTTCATGCGATTCTACATATTTGGAATTGCTTTGTTACAAAGGCATGAATGATTTTATGCTGGCGAAAATTGCCAAACCTGGCAACCATTATGCTTATTTTTTCAGTTTTTTTTATTTATTAATGTTTTCTAAAATAATTCGATTTTCAAAGTAAGTCAGCTTATCAGGTTCTCTGGAATTTTCCGAATCCGTGGCCACCTTCGTCGAAACTCAAATCCCCAGGGTTTCGGAGGAGATAGCAGAACAAGCTTTTGACAGTGGCGGCGCCGGGCGTTATTATTATTATTATTATTTTAATAGAGAGAAACAATAATGTGCGTGTATAATCCCCACTTTTTGTTCTTAGGACTACACCACAGAGCGCTGGGAGTAAGTGATTAGGAGAACTGAAGAATGATTTGAATTTAGCGTGACTGAAATCTATGATGAAATCTGTAGTCTGAATATTGATATTAAAAAAAAAAAAAAAATCATTTTCGGTACCTACCATCGTCAGAATTCGCGAGTTCTTTGCCTCGGAAGAACATATTTACGAAAACATGTTTATTCAAAATTGCTTGAAGTGGCGCAAAGAGGAGGTGGAGCAGGGGTAAAATCCTTGGGCCTGAAGTCTCGGGCACCATTCAGAGCCTTATTATCGCACGGGCAAAGCGGGACTTTGCCCAGGGCCCCAGGCTAGAAAAGGTCCCCCCAATTTCAAATGTTTTTCTGAAGTATTCTTTTTTATATCAAAATTTTATGAAAATAAAACAAATTTCATAGATTGGGGGCCCAAAAATTCATCAATGCCCGGGTCCCTTGTTGGCCATAATCGGGCCCTGGCACCATTTTTGTCACTTTTGTAAAAAAAAGTACCGAGAACAATTAAAATTTTTCTCACAACTTTTAATGTTACATAAAATGGCAAAAATATAGCTAGCATAAATCCACAAACCCGAAAAAAAATTATTCGGTGTTTTAGTGATTGAATTTTTATTTTCTTCGATAGTAGTAGTTTGATGGTATTTTTAACAGTTTGCTATGACTAAAGCTAGAATAGATTTATTAGATTTTCTAGACATTTCGATTGTAATTTCTCCGACGCGAAGAAACCGGTAATTGCGCAATCATTAATTAAATATTATAGAGAATCTTTAATAAAAATAATGAACTCACGCAAAATTTCGAAGATATCAAGACACTTGTTTATTTCATATCACGTTTTAAATGCCACACTGATATCTGTTGGCGCGCTTTCAGCGCCCTAAAAGTAAGCCAAATCCCGATGTTTGCATTATAACCCTAAACACACCGACAATCGACTGGACGTACGCAACGCATGTCATACAGTGCACATGTTACATCCATCAGTTATTTACTCTAAATGTTGTCTGTAAAACCACGTGTGCAATGGATATTAAATTTATTGGTAAGTTATAACTTTGTTTCTTCCGTCCGTGCATTCGAATAATTCCTCTAAATTCGCTCTCGGTATTTAATTCGACTTCCTGTATCTCGGAAGCTCGCTGTAGTATGGCCCACCCTTGTAGCCGGGACATCCTTATCTAGGATTTCAAATACGACCTGAGTAAAAAAATCAAATTCTTTTAACTGTCTATCGGTGAATGCGTATCACATTAAGTTTTTGCTCCCCCGAAAAATGATAGTTCAGAAGCGAGTTAAATGATTCTTTTGGTTGTGGAGCAGAAAACTACCTGTCCTGCTTGATTTGTTTACATTCTTGTTGACACCGTGCGGAGCATCCAAATGAGTCATAGCTTTAAAGAGCTGTTGCCCTGTACTCTAGGACATTTAAATTTTCGGTATGCTCAGGCGAAGTGTAATTTAAGTTGATTAACATAACATAAAAAGATCGTGATTATATTACTCAGAAAGAAAAATGTTTTGATGTCGAAATTTTCATACTCAAAAAGAAATTCAAAAGCTGTGATCGGATCTGTATATTGTTATTGCACTATTTGTAACATAACAAGTTTATGATTACTATTAATTTTTGTATTATTTAAAACATTTACTATTTTTAAATAATGTGTGTATAATACATATATATCATTTTTTTTTCGAAATTATTTTATACTTTTTGAAACTCAAGTTTTAGTAATAATTTTTTTAAATATTCTTTTTTAGAAAGAATATTGAATATTTAAAAACAATTATTTTTTAAAAACAAAAAAAAATATTTTTTAAAAACACTGTTTAGAAGAGCAACTATGAAGAACAAATTATAAAAGTAAGGTCATGTTATTTTTGTATGTGGGTCTTATACAAAATTATTTATTTTCAATTAGACAATTTTTTTGTAGGAGAGTAAAATATATAATCTTGTATATAAACAGTTTTGTTGAATTACACATGTTTGTTAAATTTATACAATACTCTTTAATATATTGAACTAGCATTGTTAATATGTTCAATTGAGTTTAGTGATTTTTTTTCTTCCTTAGATGAGCGTGAAGATGTACAGAAGAAAACTTTTACTAAATGGATAAATTCACAGCTGGGAAAAGTAATGCTTATTTCTTTTCATTCAGTGCAGTAATTTTTATCTGGAAAGTATAGTGTTTTAACTTACAAACATTTATCTCCCAATAGGGAAACCATCCTCTGGTGAAAGACTTATTCTATGATTTGCGAGATGGCACAAGATTACTGGGTCTTCTTGAAGTTCTGTGTGGCCGTGAACTGGTTAGTACTTATTATATTTTGAAAGTGTGTACTTTCAATTTTTTTTTTTCCATGTTAGTTCAAAAAGTAAAGTAAAAATGACAGAAAATTTTGAAATTATGTCCTGTCAAGTGCTTCTTCATCGATCCAAGGGGATAGGAAATCACTGGGTAAAAGATCTAGGCTGTAGAGAGGATGTTCCAGTATGTTCCACAAAAAGCAATCTAGCAAACAGTGTGTCATCATGCTTTCTCCGGGAATATGTGCATCCTTCAGAGTTCTTGTTACTTTACTATTTATTTATGTATAGTTAAGTAGGTTGGTTGGACTAACACCATATACTTCTACCAGATAATTTTTTTTAACTTCTCAAATAAATGATTGTTATTAAATGCTAATATAGCAGTCTACCAAACCCACATATTTTGGGATCAACAGATGTTCAGATTAGGTATTTTTAAATATCAGATGAAGATGGTGTTAACATAATTTCTGTAAAATTATGCATTAAAAAATGGGCATTGAAAAATAAATACCAATGTTTTAAAATATGTTCTTTTTGTTCATTAAAATGTTCTTTTTCTTCATTCATCAGATGACTTTTATGACTATATTTTCACTACCCCTTCCCCCACTGATTGACGAGAAATAAATTCATGATTATAAAATGTCTGATTAAGCTTCACATTATCCCAGTTTGAATATTACAATGTACAGTAATATTTTAGTTTTGGTATGATTAATTTATAATAAGAAAAATTTCTTTTTTCATGTCTGTTCCCTAAAATTTGGCATAATGTTCTATCGATTCATTTATAGTTGGTAAGACCTTTTTAAATAATATTATGATGGTTCTTAAGAAGGTTATATTGTTAATTTATTATATGAAGGTGTTGACTTTTATGTATTTTATTTTTTTAAAGAATCTTAAAGTTATAAGTAAAGCTAAAAGTAAAGAATCTTACTGTTTTTACTTTTAAAAATATTCTTATGTGCACCAACATATCTGGCATGGAACCTAATGTGAATTGAAAATCCTACTCATTTTTAGAGACTTAAGTATTTTCTTATTCACTTTTTGAAATTAAAAGAAGTTGTCCTACACGCAATGCTGACACATTTTTGTCACAGGTGGGGGCAGTTCCTGCCTGAGAAACAGGCTTTCGCCAAAGTCACAAAAATAGTGAGTTGTTTGCATTAGCATTTGAGAAAAGTATAAATATTTGTTAACAAAAGAATTAACTAAACCTTAGTTCAAGTAATATGTATACATATCATAAAGAAATTTGACAGTTTAAACTACTATAGTACTTAAATTTTGGTACATTAAGAGATTTTAATTATTTATTTTAATCAGTTCTTAGTATTCATTGCTTAATTTTTTGTAATGAGTATGCTAAATAAAAAAAAAGAATAGCACCTAACTCAGTTTAAGCAACAAATTATGTATGTATACAGGAAAAAAAAAAAAAAAAGAAAAGAAAAGCTATTTATCTGACCCCAACAGGCAATCAATTTTACCTACAAATTTATGTATTTTTTCTCATTTTCAAAAATAATTTAAATAAACTATATTTGAATTTAGTTTCTACATATGTTTTGTGATAAAACTAAATGAAGCATCTAGGAAATGTGCTTGAGCATTGAACAGATGCCAAAATATTTTAATCATGTTTATTATGCTGAGCTATTTTCATTAAACTAAACTATTCTAACTAAAAAAAAAACTAAGAAAATTAAATAATCAAGTTATATGCAGATTGATACATCATTATAAACATGCAACATTTAAAATGATCATATTAAATGTTGCATGTTTATAATGTGCGGATTTTATTCAGTATTTGTACTAACATGAATTTTAGTAATTTATTACTGTTTCTAACTTCAGTCTAGCAGATTTGACACAACTAGTCTTTTAATTTTTTTTCAATGAGAGTTAAAATTTTGATCACAAAAATAGCTGATGCATTATTTATTATTGCCCTTAGTTTAATTATTCTTATTTATTTAATTATTTATTTTTTTCACATTTTGTATAATGTTCTTGCATTTTTCAGAGGCGAGAGAAGGGACGCTTAAGGGTTCACCATCTCAACAATGTAGGCTGTGCCTTAAAAGTCTTACAAGATAATAATGTATGATATTCATTTTTGTTTTATTCTGTTTGTTATGCATAGTGATTATTTTTTCGTTGCAAGGAAATTTATTCTAATTATTCTAATTATTATTTTTTAATCTATCCAGGTCAAACTTGTTAATATTAGCACAAATGATATTGTTGATGGTAATCCAAAATTGACTCTAGGATTAGTATGGAGCATAATTTTGCACTGGCAGGTAAAGGGTTGTTGATCATCATTTTTTAGTACGTTCTTTTTAGAATTAAACTAAGTTACTTGTGATTTAAAATTTTACTTTAATGATTAAAATTAGGAGGCTAGTTTTTTTGTATAAGTGTGACAAATTCCATAGTTAATTAGTCATTTAAGTATTACTGTATTACATCCAAAAGGGAGAAAAAGAAAGAAAAAAACTTATAGTATGATTATAGAAAATTGTAAATAAGTTTCGTAAATTTCTATTTGAACTTACTTATTAAATTATAATAGTTTATCTCTTCTTAATGACCTAGGTCGAAATGAAAATTTGAATTGAGTTGGTTTCATTATTATTATTATTCTTGTTTAAGATGTATTATCAAATTTTTAAGTTAATGAATTATTTTCAGGTGCATGGAGTCCTACGAAATGCCTCAGACGAACTACCACAAACAAATTTAGAAAAAACATTATTGGCATGGTGTCGTGATGTCACAACAGGGTAAAAAAAAAGATTAATTAAATACTCAAAAATTAGCATATGTAATCTTCTTATCCTTGATACTTAAATAAAATTTTAAAAGATTTACGCTATAGTTTTAAAACATTTATATATTAACTTTTATCATTTAATGGTTATATTAAGCTTCTTTATATATGGACCAGTGTGTAGACCATCCCTTTATTAAAAAGCAACTGATTGTATGACAGAATGATATAAATTAGTGATTTGCAGGGTTTGCTGCAAAGAAAAAGTAGCTCAATCTTATGGGAGTTTGGAGTTACATATACTCTATTGCTGTTAAAAAAAATATATATTTCATTTGTCACTAAAAAGATGTGGCCCCAATGAATAGTTCTTGTGTTACTCAAAAGCTTAAGCTACTATCTTGTTAATTTGTGTTGAATCCCCAAAATGTTTTAACTGTTTTTCAAACTTGTCGGAGCAAATAGTAGCTACTTTTTTTACAGCAACCCTTCAATTATTAAAATTCCTCATTAGATATCTCATCTGTAGTTGTTAAACAGGTCACTTGCAGTTTGATGTTAGTCATCTTCTTAATATTTCAAGATATTCAGATAAAAATAAATATTGTAGTCATTACAATGTGTGTGTGTATATATATATATATATATATATATATTATCAGATTTCATAGATCTTTCTCAAAGTTTTCTGTTTGCCAGAAGTACACAGCACATGTTTTGTTGTCATTTGTATTGTTTGACTCGGTTAAGCACATTGCCTGATCTATTGGTTTTTATTATATATTTTTTCTATGGTATATGATGTTAAATGTCTTTCTTTCATAGTTATCCTGGAGTCAACATCCATAACTTTACCACCAGTTGGACTGATGGACTGGGTTTCAATGCTGTTATTCATAAGTTTAGGTAGATAATAATTGTATTTTAAAATATTTTATTCCTGCAATTATAATAATAAAATCTCTTGTTTTTTTACTTAACTTTTATTTCTACTTTTTCAGGCCTGAGTTGTTTGATTTTGATGCCTTATTGAGAAAAGATGTGAACTCTCGGCTTGAACATGCTTTCCATATTGCTTATAAATACCTTGGGATTGATAAATTACTTGATCCAGAGGGTAAAACATTTTTCTGAATCATTCATTTTACTTCATTGCTGTTTTACCTCTCTTGCAATCGAATGGTAACTATTTACCATCTATATTGATTGAGGCTGCTCAAGAAATTTAAAGCAAAAATTGTCAGGAGGTGTAAACAAGGCTGTAGTTAGGGAGTGGTTGAGGAAACCAGATCCCTTTCCCAAAAATTTCAAATTTGTTAACAAAACAATAAAAATGAAGTCTTCTTAAAAAAATGTTGTCTTTTCCAACATTTAGGCCCTCCCCCATTTTTTTTCTAGGTGCGGTTTTGGGTATAAATTTTTTATTTTGAAGAATTTACTTTGCAAGATGTAACTAAGCTATTCAGATATGTTATGAATTTATTATAATTTCATTAAAATATGTTTCAGACAACCATACAAATTAAATAAACTATTAAAATATTGTTTGTGTGCGACTTATAATTATACATCATTAAAAAATAATACTTTTTTCAAATATTATGTAAACTAAAGTAATTCCATTAAACTGCTGTTTCTATATTTTTAAGTAGTTAGAACTTTCCTTCTTCAAATGCATTATTTTCTAAGATGTTGACTTATATTTTGCTAGTTAGAACAAGCATTTATGACCTTCAAAATGTTTAGTTTAAAAAGATAATCAGAAAAGGAGACATTTTCTTTTAAATTTACTAATCTCTATGTTATGATCAGAAATCCAGCAAATTTCATGAAGTTGTGCATCAAACCTAACAATTTTCAGGTTGAGCATTAATGTTGTAAGTGCCACTCACAACATGAACCCAAACTCCATCACTCCATCTTAAATTGAGTTTAATAGCACAATTTCACATATGTTCAATATCAGTGTTATCTGAAAACAAACTTTTTTCCTCATATAGTTAATTTAGTATTTTATTTGCAGATGTGAATACTAGTCTACCTGACAAGAAATCTGTGATGATGTATATTATGTGTTTTTTCCAAGCATTGCACAATCAAAGTGTTCCTCTTAGAAGATTGGAATCTGTAGATTTATCAGATGTAAGTAGTTAATTTGTTTGCTGTTGGCAGCTATTTAAAAATAGACTACTAATTTTGTAGTCAAGATTTAAAATGCAAGTGAAAATAAAATTCAAATAAGCATTTGTTGTTTGGCTGTTGCTTGTAAGATATTTTCTCACTTAAAATAATGCTTTGTTTAAGAAATTTATTGATATATGCTTGATTAGGTTTATTTTAATGTGATGTGCAGTTATTATTGTAATCTGTGGTGCCCCTCATCCAGGTTCACCTGGTCCTGCAGGAACGTGCTTTCGATCGCTAACTTGGGGATTAATAAACCCCTTTTTTTTCTTTGACTCCAGATCCGAAGGTAGTTTAGTCTTAAAGGAACATACTATTCTTTAAAGGACTTATTACATGAAGTAATTTTCATGTGATTTGGTTGCTGCAACCAGTTGCAGAAACCTCTTTCCTGGAAATTTCCCCCGGTTACCTAGGGAACAGTCAACTCCAACATTTTCGTTCAGAGGCGAAAATATTGCAGGTTGCTGGAATTCCAGCCAATCGTAGTGCTTCCTATTTCTACATCACAACACAAGATGGTGGAAGAGTCGGTGTCAGCCATGCTACTCGTAGTGAAAGGGATCAGAGTGTGCGAAAACAAATGTCCGTGAAATGGAATATCCACATAGAAATTGATTTGATTGACGAAAAAAAAAAAAAAAAATAATAACAATCCAATCCGAAGATAGACATGGGGTATAAACGACCAACGATATGCTATTTATAATTACATGCCCTAGCTACCACCAATTCGGAGAATCTCAGGCATTTGTGAACACAGCAGAGTAAGGTTGCTGCAACCAAAATTGCTCTAAATTTTGTCCGTGTAATAAGGGCTTTAGGAATGCATAAATTCAAAAAACTTTCGAAGGTTATATTTCTTACAAGCTGCTTTACAATATTTAAAGCTGCATAAATGTGTAATAAACTGTGTAACAATAAAAGCTCCTTGACAGGAAAAAGCAGGGAATATTATCTGACCAGTATAGGCTGTTAAATGCTATCTGAGTGTGGAAAATTAAATTTACAGTTTTAATTTAGTAACATACTGAAAATTTTAACATTTAAAATTTTGTAGTTATATAAAATTAGTCTATCACTTTTGCTAGTTGAAACAATCACATGTATGTAAAAAGTACTTATCTTAAAAGTGTGTGTGTGTGTATCTTGGGGGGCATGGGGGGTGGCTGTAACATGACAGCCTATTGATAGTGGTGTAATAATGGACTTTTTTTTGTATACTTACTGTAGCATATCTGATATACTTTATTTAACTTTAAAACTAACCAAAGTATATTTACAGAAGAAGTTTTAGAAGTTTTTTATTAGAAGTTTTTTTAAGGCTTAATTTTTGATTCTTAAGAGTAGTCTAATTTTCTTAACCCTTTGAGGCGCAACCCTTTCCCAATGCTGACAAAAGGGCAGCCGTTGCCATTGCTCGACTTAACGACCATCAAGATGGCGGACGATCGAAACATTCATCACGAGCCACAGGTCTAGAGACAACAGCTGGCTGTGCCGGCACAGCCAGCTGTCGTCAAAAAAGGGTCTCTAGATCTGTGGCACGTGATGAATGTTTCGATAGTCTGCCATCTTACTGGTCGTTAAGTCGAGCGATGGCAACAGCTACCCTTTTGTCAGCATTGGGCAATCTATCCAGCCGTTCTCGCCTTCTTCCATTTTTCAGCAGATGTCAGTGCTGTTAAAAATAATCGTGACTATTTTTTTTACGGGAAATGATGTGCTAAAAAGTAAAGGATTCTCGTGGAGCTCTGTCACCCCCAACTATTTTTATAGAAATCAAATCTAGTCTTCGTGACTGGCAACAGTCAAAACGTTAGTCTGGTGTTCCCAGAGCGGGATCACTGCGCGTTAAAGGGTTAATCTAAATCTTTTTTTGGTAATATATAGAGGCATTGGTGAGATAACATGATAAATAACTTTGTATGTTGGTTTAAATCTATGTTTTTCTCCTTAAAGATATATAAATGAACTGTTTTACATATTTTATATAATTATATATATGATTTGAAATTTTTGTAATCTTTATCAGGCACCCTCGGAAACCAGTCATATAAGTGATAGCAGTGATATTGTTTCATATCAAACATCACTAGAAGATGTATTAACATGGCTTTTAGGGGCTGATGAAAGACTATCTGGAATGAGTCCTCTAGCTGATAATATTGATGGAATTATTGAACAGTTCCATGAAATTGAGGTATACTTCAATTAAAGTTCCTTAAGCTCTGTCTTTAAAAGAATGCTTTGAAGATTTTCTCCTTTAAAAAGTTAGATTGATGTTCAAGTCAGTTTCATTTAAAGTTTCAAATTGTATGCTAATTTTATTTTGCATATATTAATCATATATTACTACTTTGATACATCTAATTAAATAATAGTAAAACAAATCTAAGTGATTTATCTCATGATTTCAATTAACTGAAAAACAATCTGCATACTCAAAAACAAAATATTTTTAAAAATTTCACAATGAAGTTTTGACAAATGTAAGAAATATATTATTAAGGAGTTTATATACCAGTTTTTAATATATATATATATGTAACAATAAAGTTAATTAAGATTCAAACTAAAGGTGGTGTAGTGATTTATTAAATATCTATAACTACCAGTTTGATTACACATTACAAGGTATGAGAAGAGAACAAGTGGGGTGGGGAAAGATGGAGATGGGTACGATAGCTTAGGTTTGCTAGCAATAGAATTAGTAGGGAGCTATCAATTTCAAAGTGCAGACCTATTTAAGCAAATGAAGTTATTAATTACTCTAACAGATTGAATATACTATTGTGTTTTTAAGCCAAGACATGCAGTGGTAAATTTCTTGTTGCATATTAATACTCCCAAAGCTATACATTATTAATTTAATACATTGGAACCTCGTTAACACTAACCTTTCAAGGAATTTAATTTTCATTGTCAGTACCTATGTAACTGTGATACAATTTCATGTCCATTTTGAAATGGAGTATAAAAATTGCTCATACTGAAAGTGTATCGCATATTAAAAAGGATGCTTGCATTAGCAGATTTCTGCTGTATATTTTGTAAAAATATTGAAATGATAGTATTTTATTTTATAATAGACATTTGCTTAGGAGAAGGATACTAAACAAAATTAACCACCTTTATAGTATTTTACCTATTTTTAGTGCTGTATGTTAACATATTTGATTTGATTTTCTTTTTTTTTTGTGTGTGTTCTTGTGGATGGATTAGTAAATTGATTTTTGTGCTCATTTTTTATTTATGTGGTTTGCATTCTTATTTTGTTGATTCTTCATTAAATATTTTTTTTAATAGTCTTTCATGCTTGAGCTTACTCACCACCAACAAAATGTTGATAAAGTTTTAGTTAATGGAAACCAGTTACTAAATAACAGCAAAATTTCTCCTGAAGAACAAGAAGAAGTAAATGTGCAACTTCAATTATTGAATGAAAGGTGGCAAGATCTTAGGTCAAGAACTGTTGATAGGCAAAATGCGTGAGTATTTTTTTCTTGATTGTACATTTCTGATTGGAGTTAGTTTGGACTCCTTCCATTAAAAATGTATTTTGAAATTTTCAACTTTAGAGTTAATACAACTGTAAGGTTATTCCCTGCTCATTGTTTTCAAATTGCCGTTGTAATCAGCACAATTTTGATGCCATGAGTTTGAAGTTGATTGAAAACTTAATGAAATCAACAACCTCTAACACAGAAATTACAATACAAAATTATTCTGCCTATTCCATCACCCCAGCATAGTTTTCTTAACAGTTACCTTGACAGCATTAGCAACATTAAATGAAACAAAGATTTGTTTTTTTGGAATCATCTGTTAACTCTACCTGTTTCTTTTGTTATTTCATGAGAATTAAAAATTCATGAATGTCTGCAATTATTGGCAACCTCCCTGGTATTTGCTATAACCTCAATAGCATAGAGGGTAATGGATCTTCTATTGGTGTTTTTTATGCATATATGTTTAGTTGTGTTGGGCTGCTTTTTGTATTCTGAAAGTGATGTTCCCAACAAAAATAAATAACTAAATGAAATGTAAAATAGAAATGATGAATACTTAAAGTATTTTGTCATTTGCTATTCTTATATTTTTCTTGAATTGTCAGCATTGATAAGGTCAACAAAAGGATGTTTTATAATACTTTGTTTGATGCATTTTCAGTAAATTAGCAATATTAGCATTCCACTGGCTTTTTAGTCTACTGTTATTCTATAGTGCTGAAATTACTTTTAAATTGAAATATTTTGCACATTAAAATAGTAAACAGTTTTTTAAATCTAATTTTGTTTGTAAATCATAACTAAGGAACATTTGAGTATTTTTATAATACTTGTTCTGTTATTTTAGGGTGCATGAAAAACTTCTAAGGTTGCAAAAAATTCAATTAGATAATCTCAACAAGTGGCTGAGTGAAATGGAAAGTAAACTCAAGAATTTACCAGCTTTTGGTCCTACTCTAGACTCTCTCAAATCTCAAGTTGAAATGCAAAAGGTTTGTAATTTAAATTTACTGTGTGAACTTAGAATTATAAAATTTTATAATTTATATGTAAAGTGGATAAGCTGTTTACATTTTAGTTTTATCAAAATTACTGATCATAAAAATGTTCTTTTTTTAAGTGTATTTCTTTCTCTCTCTCTCGCTCTCTCTCTCTCTCTCTTTTAAAATAATCTTTTAGTATATTTGAGTTTGTGCTGTTATACAGTAGAAAATCTTACATTATTTATGCAAAGTGCTTCTTTTTGTAGTGAAATTTGAAAGGAAAAGAGTTAAATTATTTACTAATGAAGGATCAGTTTTTATTGTATAATAATGTAGACTAATACATAATTGAAATATTTATTTTGTTGGATAAATGTTGTGTCAAATATTTTTGTCAAATGTCAATCTGTAATCTTTCATGTTTAATATATGTATTTAAAGACTGTTACTTTATCATGGTGTTACTTATGCTATGTGATTTGAATAATTACTGTCTACTAACACTAATCAGATTCTCAGATAGTGAAAGTGATCAATTTACTGCAAATTGTAATGGTTATTATTTAATCTGATGGTCTAAGTGTGTAATGTAAAATAACTGTCTATCAGTATTGCACCACAGAAATAATATATTTCAGATGACTATAGCTGATATCAATTTTTCCATGCACACAATCTTAAGTTTTAAACTATTTAATGAATTCTGAAGCATAATTTGTAATTATAGGTATTTTGTTAATAATTTAATGGAAACTTTTGAATGGAGTGAATACTGTATCAGCTCATTTACTTGAAGTATGGTTATAAATGACTAGATAATTGTTTTTAATGTTTTCATAAGTATACTGTACATATTGAATTTGTGTGGCTAATGTTTGATGAGTGATGCAGTGCTTTATAAAAATACTACTTTTAGCTAATTGCTAACTCAGCTTCTCAAAATTACTGAGAGGTATTTTATTATGATATAAACTTTATCCACTTAATACCTGACTGTACTGTAAGTAGGTAATCTGCATTTTAATTATTTAATCTTAAGAGATCTGTCAGATGCTAAGAGAGAGAGAAAAAAACCTTAAGTTTTCTTTCTTTGTAACATAATTATAAGGATTGTAAATTCTTTTGTCATCTCTAATTTTTGCTTGCCTTTCAGTTCAGATTTATTTATAAATCACTCATGCATTAATTTAAATTTCCGTTATTTCTTTAGAAACTTCAAGATGAAGTAAAGGGGAAGCAAGAGGCCATCAATTGTTTAAAGAAAATGGTTGTGGTAGTTGATGAAAATGGCAGTAAAAATGGTGAATATTTGGTTAATACCTCATTGTTGGTTTACTTATATAGGTTAACTGAAAAATTCCTTCAAAGCTTTTCAAATTTAATATTTAGAAAACATTATTCAACTGTGCTGAATATGATGTTGATGAATTCTTTGCAAAGTTTTTATTGAAATAATACTTATAATTGTTCACAGATTATGAAGCTCTTGAAAAACAGTTGGCTGTTATTGGAGAAAGATGGGCATATGTCTGCCACACTGTTGAAGAACGAAGTGCAGTGTTGCAGACTCTAGTACCACAATGGCAGCAGCTGGAAGATGAAGAGCTTTGTTTCAGTCAGTGGTTGAATCGAAAAGAGCAACAGCTAAAAGCTATTTCTGAAATGCCTGCTCCAGACAATCGTGCCTTATTGGAGCAAGTAAAGCTTCTTCAGGTAATGAAGTCATAAGTAAACTTAAGTACTGCTGTTGTTTAATCTGGTCTTTGATTTTCACTGCATGTATTTCAAATGAACAAATCAGTTAGTTCCTGCCTTTTCTTTATATTATTGTTAAGATAATTTTTTGTTTGTATAAAGATATTTCTTTTGATTTTTCGCAGTCTGTGGAACAGGATTTAGGCATTCATCATCGACTATTCAATCAAATAACTGAAAGATCCCAGAAAATAAAGGATCACCTTGAAAAGGGCTCACTTGGTGTTATTGAGATAACTGACAAATTAGAGAAGTTGACTCAAAGATGGGATGCTCTTGTTATGTTAATGGAAAATGTTGGAAAAAAGGTATTTATTAATTTAAGCATATCTTTTAAAATTGATTTTATTGGACATAAAAGTAAGATATTGAAAATAGGTTGCTTCAGTAACACTATATTTGTATTTTTCTTTTAGCTCTCTGATATGGAAAGAGATAAAAGCACTGCTACTGGCAAAACTCAAAGTAGCTTAAATTATAAGTCTCCCGCTGCTAATAATCAGGAAGTAAATATTTTATATTTTTTCCCCCTTATAAATGCATTTTTTTGTTTATGTTTAATGTTTATAGACTTCTGTATCATATTGTTACGAATTTTTGGGGCAAACTGCTGTTCTGGAGCTTAAAATAGTTCAAAATTCGTATTCTATGCTTCAAATAGATAAATTTTGCTTTTTGTTGCATCAAAATCTGTCAACTAGAACTGGAGATATGGAGGTTTTGGTTTCCCCATTGTTTTTCTATGGGTTTCTAGGAATCTCGAGAAATATTAGTCCTAGGGCTTCAATCGCTTCACTTTTAGGGACTTATTTTTGGCACAAAATTTGGCGATATTTTGCCAAAAGGCGCCAAGCTTGGCGACATTTTGGTCATTTGGTGCAATTTTACCAATGGGGCCTGAAAGTTTGTTTTCCTGCATTAGAAACACATAAAAATCTAACACTTCTCTTCTATGACGTAATCAAAATTCCCGTGTTATGTAGAATCTTCGAGAAATAGACTTTTCTGGAAGCTCCTCGCAGCTTCTGCCTCCTCTATAAATACCAGCGCGCTGCTTTGAGAGTCAGTGTGTGCTGAGCCCCAGTTCAGTGTGGATCAAGGTGTGAGTGAGTACACTTGCTTTGTGATAGAAGCGGTGTTTGTCACGCTCGTTTATCAAGCTGATTTTAAAGTGCTGTGTGTAAATTATTGATTGCTGAGTCTTGAGGGACTGTTAGTGTTATCCCTTGAATATTTCCACTGAAATTTTACCTGTGGATGTGTTTTATTTTATTTGAGAATTACAGCATTTTTTGAAAGCTTCTGATCTAAGCGGATTGTT
Organism: Cheiracanthium punctorium; assembly: GCA_038373885.1. Lineage (NCBI taxonomy): Eukaryota > Metazoa > Arthropoda > Arachnida > Araneae > Cheiracanthiidae > Cheiracanthium > Cheiracanthium punctorium. Next base: position 575,693 of record JAWZYV010014550.1, on the reverse strand, counting down.
AAAAGCACATTACTGTTAGATTGTGCATGTGAATTTTGTATAGCTGATTGTTCTACGAAGTTCTAGAAGCAATAAAGTTTGTGTTCCATCCTGACAAATGGACTTTTTACTAGAACTTTCTACACCAACTGGACTTTAGAACGACGAACCCCAGAAACAAGGAGTATTCTGCAACAATATAATATAGTGTCAGCATTTTGCGTCTTTTACAAATATTAAGCAAGGTTTACTGTTTCAAAAATTTTTTAATGTAGTACGTAATAGGCATCACATTGTGTTAGGAATGTGTTAAAATTATCTTATTTGGGCCTAATTATTAAATACATTTATTGGGATATAGTAATATAGCTGTTTTTTTAACAGCAAGAACATGATTCAGGGGGTGCTAAGAAAAGACGTTTGGATAGCTCAAGAGTGAAGGAATGGAAACAGAATTTAGAAGATGTTTGTGTTTGGCTGGATCGTGCTGAGTCAACAATGGGAATAGCAGCTTATGAAAGCTCAGCAAACGATGTTTCACCTTGGGATACATTGTCGTTAGATGATCAGCAGGTATTATTAGAGGTAAGGATGCAGAATGAGTGTTTTCTGTAATATCTTATAAATAAAAATGAAATTCTGTTTGTTTGTTTGTTTGTTTGTTTGTTTGTGGATTTGATTCGTATACAAATCCACAAAAATGGACCTATCGGCCTGAAATTTAGCACAGATATGTAAAATAATATAGAATAAATCGTAGTCCACTTTAAAACTTTGAAAGTCCACCCGTTCCCGGAATTTAAGAGATTTTTTATGCTCTTCACGCAGAAAGCTTTCCGTAATTGTAACCCCTGTACTGAAAAAAGTGTGAAATAAGGATCGTGGTTGCCATGTGTGGCGATTTTGCCCAATAAAATGTTTTAAATTCTCAAAGTAAAAATAAAAGAATAATAATGATTTTTTTTTTTTTTTGTTAGTTTATATTCGTCAGGTTATTTTTTTTTTAAATTATAATATCGTTTGCATGAGAAATCAGAGCAGGAATGTAATGCTTTACACGCAAAACAATAAGAATTGAAGATTTCCGAGGCTAATGTGCAAATTTTTTTAGTTTGGCGAAAAAATAAAATGGCTGAAATATGGATTTTGAGTAAGTGAGTTCTAGCGGTTTGCACAGTTTTCGGCTTTGCGCAATTTATTGAGAGCTTAAGGAAATAGATTTTTGGAAACAAGTGCAAAGGTTTTATTAGAATACAGCGTTAAATTTTAATGATCCGTGAAGAAATAATGCAGTTATGAAGGGATTTCAAGCGATCTAACTTCAGAATTCTCGCCAACTGAGTACATTGATTTAAATTGGGGAATTCCGCCAAATTTCAGAAAATTGAAATCTTCTCATTTAGTACATCGGAGTAACGATGAATAAAACACATTACAGTTGATAATTTTAAAAAATAATCGGCTGTATTAAGGGATTCCAATTTTCAAATAACTCTCTTTGGCTACTCTTTGGCGGTCGAACCATTTCCCATATTGATTGCTGCTAAGTCAATGCTTCGAATGATTCCCTGAAAAAACTCTTGCAAAATGGCGTATGTTGGCACTTTGGCGAGGCTTAGATTTGAAACTGGATTTTATTTGAGACTGGTATATATAATAACACTGGTTATAGATAAAAATGAATGTTGGTATGTGTTTATGAGGTTGAAAAACTCCAGCACCGTTGAGCACCGTTGCACGATGAAATTTGGTTCACCTAAGTCTTTTATGATGGAGAAGGTTTTTATGCTATCCGTTTTCCTTAACTTGCCACTTGGTGCCGCAGCACAACGTTGAATTCTATTCCGTTTAGCCGTTTGCATGCGAATATCGTCCAACCGATTTCGATGAAATTTGGTAAACGCGAATATTAGAACACGGAGAATATTTTTCACTATCCATTTTGCTGTAACTTGCCGCTAAATGGCGCTACAACGCATCAACTTCCATACCGTTCGACCGATCGGCATAAAATTTTTTATACTTACACATTTGAGCACGAAGAATATATTCTAACTGCGTTCCTTTTGATGTTACTCACCACTAGATGACACTGCAATGCATTATTATTTTAACTCGCCACTAGATGACGCTGCAGCAGGCCAAATTCTTGACCATTCAAACGGTCGCTATGAAAATCAGTATACATAGCTATTTGAACAATGAGAATATTTTGGCGTTATCCATTTTGCTATAACTCGCCACTTGACGGCGCTGTAGCAAATCATTACTTTAATTAACTACTAGATGGCCCTGCAGTGTATCACTTCTTGACTGTGCAAATGATCGTTATGAAAATTGGTATGCATAGATAGTTGAACACGGTCGCTATGAAAATCAGTATACATAGCTATTTGAACAATGAGAATATTTTGGCGTTATCCATTTTGCTGTAACTCGCCACTTGACAGCGCTGTAGCAAATCATTACTTTATTGAACCACTAGATGGCCCTGCAGTGTATCACTTCTTGACTGTGCAAATAATCGCTATGAAAATAGGTATACATAGATATTTGAATACGGGGAAGAGTTTGGCGCTATCCATTTTCCTATAACTTGCCACTAGATGTCGCGTCAACACATGAACTTTAGGACTGTCCAGCCGATAGTCATGAAAATTCGTATACATCGGTATCTGAATGCGAAAAATATTTTCGACGTATCCGTTTTGCTAAAACTCGCCACTAGATTGCGCTACGCCGCATGGCCTTCTGCACCGTACAAACGATTTCCTTGCAAATCGGTATGCATGATTATTGGACACAATATAACGCGATATCCATTTTGCTATATCTGTTTATTACAATGAATAGTAATCACCACAAATGGTAATATCAAAAAGTCCATTCATTCCCGTGCGAAGAACGGGTACTTCAGCTAGTATTTTAATAAAAGTAGTTACATAGTTAGTATCAAAAGTGTATATCCCCGAAAAAATTTTTTTTTTTTCAAAGAATGAATCATATTTTTTATTACTTAACTAACCCTTTACTTTTCAGTTTCTGTGCAAATATTGTTTTAATTAGTGCAAGACACAACATTCCACTAATATTTTTCCACATTTTTTTTTTTATTGGTTGATATTTTTGTGATGCAAAATAGAATTTTTATATATTAAGATAATAATCTTAATATATAAAAATTCTATTGCTGTTTGCATGTATGCATGAATTGCTGTTTGCTTTATTAACAAATTAAAAATCTGATTGATAAAATGTTTAAGCTTTTCACTTTTCACCCTGCCAGAAAACCTTTTTGGTTTTAAATCTGTTTAAGCTATTAAAATGTCTGATGTTCTTACTTGCAGTTATTTGTATTTTTTAACGATTAGCTTATGATTAAATCACCTCTCTTGATATGCCACTTGGTATTTGAAAGTAAGATTACTGATATTTATCTGACTCCATATGTAAAAGAATAAATAAATATATATATATATAAATAAAATTTGTGTTTTTAATAGTATGTGATATTTATACTTAAGTTTGATTTGTCCTTTTATAGATTGATTCTTTATAACTTTCATTTCAGGATACTGAAGCTGACTTTAGAGTACAGAAAGTAAAAATTGAAAAACTCATAAATTCTGGTCATCAAGTTGTTAAAGATCTTCAAGCAAGTATGTGTTGCATTTAGTGTATTTTTATTCATTTATGTGTAATCATATGAAAATTTTTACATGAATTTTATTATTTTTTTAAAATCTCACTCAAAAGTAGGGCTAATTGTGTGTTAAAAGTGAGATAAATACAATTACTGAATTTTGAACCTTTCTGTTATTAAAAAAAAAAGACTATATGTCACACCCTGCACTTAAGTCAGTAACTGAATTACAATGAATATTTTAGATGCAACTGTAACCTTTTGGAATACAATTTAAAGTAATATTTTTTATTACTTATGCAAACATTTATGTTGCATGTTATGTGCTGTTGTGCAACTTTTTATATGCTTAGTTAATAAAACATATTTGTATTTATTAGTTTTATGCATAAAATGCAACACTGTACTATATATTTTTTAAAAAGACCTTTGAGCTATATATTTAAAGCAAATATTGAAAGATATCAATTTCAGTGGCTAGATTTTGATTTTATTTCCTATAATTTAGAATTGTTTAGAGTGTTTCATGTTTACCGTGTTATTAGATATACATAGAAACCTCCAAAGAAATAAAAAGGTTAGGATAAGAACTAAGATCTGTTTATGATTGCCTAATTAACTCAGCTTTGTTGGATTCTCGAATAATATCTCTTCTTCAAGCTGCATAAAATATATGAGTTATGAATACACATTGCTGCCAGTAGTGTCATTTAATGATATCTTCATTTCCTGGACCCCACTAACTGCTAAGATTTATTTAAATGAATTTATTATGCCACTGCTAAGATTAAGAAAGGTTACAATTGTATAATATACATTCTAACAAAAATTCTAGCTTAAATAATGATGTATAGAAAAAGAAAATCTTTTTTGAACATATTGTTTGATTTTTTTCTTAAATCACAACCTGTATTTTCACTGATTTTTATTATTATTGTTAATGTATTTTCAGTAATTTTGCCCCCCTCCCCTCATCCTTTAAAAAGGGACTTTTATTCAAATAGTTTTCAAAAGTAATATATAAAATTTTGCAGTTGGTGAAGATTCCACTCAAATTCAGAAAATACTCCAAGAAGTTGAAAGTCGCTGGAAAGATCTTGTTATTTCAGTGGAAACTCAGAAACGAAATGTACAGCTGCAAGTTGATGCCGATAGATTACGTTGTGAAAAAGATGCTCTTGAACTGATTTTAACATCTCATTGTCGGTGGTTGAAATCAACTGAGCGTGTATTACAAGAAAGGAAACCAGATGAATGTAGAAAGTTAGCTGAGCAATGCAAAGTAAGATTTAACTTTTAAATTCTGTGTTAGTGAGTTGACAATTTTTCAGTGAGAAATTAAATAAAAAGCACGTTGTTTTAAAGTGAAAAATAGTTTCCAAAATTTATCTGTAGCATTTTATCTAGAATTGCAATAAAAACTGCAAGCCTTCATGTATTAGTAAGTTTAAAGAAAAAAAAAATTCTATTTAAAACTTCATGTACTATAATGTGTTAGGAAATGAACGTAACAGGTTTGTACGAATTTTTTTGGTGTCCTTAGAATAATTATTTACAGGAACTGATAAAAATTGAAAAATTTAGAGTGCAAGGATTCTGTCTCTCTCTCTCTCTCTCTCTTTTAATTTCTTTTTAAAAACATAGTTTAAAATATGGTAAATCAATTATTTTTAATTTTAAAATATAAAATTAGATAAAATCGGTTATTTACTACATTCTATATTTTTGTCATGTGCGTGTTTTCATATCAAGCTTCATTATCTTCTGTTTAGTATCTTAATCATGGAGAAAGACAGTTCTATAATTGATACAGTCTACACCAACCTACCTCTGCAGCACTCTATATATACATGTAGTTTGTGGAATTTTTGGTGTCCAACTTTTTCCTCGAAAATCCACTCTCATTTTTTAAAAATTGATAAATGATTTTAATCGGTGCTAAAATTGGAGAGTAAGTCACCGGTTTATTTAGGTAAACTTGTTTAAAAAAAAAAAAAATTAATCCAGTTTAAGGATAAGGCGATTTAAGTCACACGTATTAATACTGAAAATAACTTCAATTGAGTGGTGATTAGACACGATATGCGATACAATATGAATGTATTCATCCGCCTCTGTTGGCTGTTGCTTACTGCAGTGCCCCTTCCCCATACCATATATCATAACACAATATATTAAATCTCTGGAGGGGGAGCAAGTGCCCTACCTTGCTCCACCTTATAGGCGCCGATGTGTCAAACATGTAATTATTTTTTATTGGCTATATGTGCAATGTGAGGGCTTTCAGCCCCACACATTCTGTGTGTGCCTCTATTTTCATGTGCACTTCTGCTGTCTAGTTCATCTGGAACAGAAATTGTCTAATTCCCAGAGGGACTATTTGATATCCAAGGTATAGTATCCAAACTAAGTGAAATGTATTCAGTTACATAGTGTGTTACAAAGAAAACATTTATGCACATTTTGCTTGCCCGTTTGGATAGCGTATCGCAAAAGATAAACTATTGAAATAAATTCATTTGAATATATAATATAGGCTCAGTGAAAGTGTGATGTACTTGACAGTGTATTTGATAATTAAAAGCATTGCTTGAATGTGTAAATCTTCTTTAGAAAATGAAACAAAAATAATTTTAATGGAATTTAAAAACAAATTTTATAAAGTCGCTCCAGGGTGTCAAGCAAAATTTGATATTATTATTTTTAAGACCCATATTTAAAATTCATATAGCTATAAAGTAAAATGCTGCATCACCAAATTTTAACCTGCTATAGGCTTTTGTATGTGGATATACTTTAATTTCTGTATTTGGACTGATTGAAATCTATTGTTTAAAAGCTTTTATTGCAATATGCATAAGATTCTTTCTTTTACTTTCTCCCTCCCCAAAGTTGAGGCTTACTTCATTAGAAGCTCAGGTAGAAAAAATTGCTAGACTGAAGAGAGACACAGATGAAGCAAAGAAAAAATCTCCCACTTTTATGTCGTTTGCTATTGAAGTCGATCAGTTTTGTAAAGAATGGGAAGATATGTCATCAAAACTTGGTAAGTTATTTTTAACACATATAATGCTTTTCTGTATTTTAGTAAGTATTTATAGTTCTTATATTTATAAGTTGAGTATGTAATATTATTACACGGACATCTCACTTAGATGCACTTTAAGGGACTGATTTAAAATCGTGTATAACTGAGAGCCACGTATAAATGAAAGGGTCTTATTTTCTAACTCGTCTTCTCAATTATGAGAGACAAAGCATTTGAAAAAAATTATGCTTAATAGTTTTTCAGTTTAAAAGAGTAACATATTTTAAAATATTTATCTATACAATTTACCTTAACTTTTAATTCAAAACTAGAATGTACATATAATTTCATTTTACGCAGGAGAGAGTTCAATTGTATTAATATTCCTTTATCAAAATGTCATCAATAATGTAGTTTATTTTTGTTTAGGCAGTATTTGTAATACAACAATGTTTTCTAACTCATTAAAATATGCTATTGTATTTGAAATTAAATCATAATTTTACAGATAATGTCTCAATTTTTCTAAGGCTCCTAAATCAGTTGCATAAGATGGGACAGAGGGATCAGTTGCATCACTATCATCTTATTTACCAAAATCTTCATCTGTAACTCATCAGAAACAGTTTCAGTGTCTTAGTTTACTTGATATTATATTTTCATCTACATTCCCTACATTCACGTTTTTTAAACATTGTGTCTTCAAGGATGGCAATGGAGAAAAGTACATCTGTGTGACAGGATTTGTGAATTGTGCTCTTTATTTTCGTGTATAGCTGAAGAGAGAATGCAAAGTGGCGTGTATGAGTGAGTGACCTATATCATTATTTTCCGATGGAGAGGTGCATAAGTAGAGGTCACTGTATTCTTCTTCATCTTATTATTTTGCACATATGCATTTAAAAAAAACTCTGCTGTTCGAGCCTCATGAGGGGGAGATCCCCCTGAACCCTGAACCCCCTTAATTTTTTAGTTTCATTATTGCCATATTAAAACGATATTAATTGACTTTGTCATTTTATTGCTCATCTTTCGCGTATTTTGCCTGGTAACCCTATGTTGAAATTTTTATGAGTGTAACATATTTATAGAAAAACACATGTGATGCATATTCTACAGCTTACGAAATATTGTAACAATAGATTAAAGCTGTTGTGAACTAATAGTATTTAAATATATGTAAAAAATACACGTGAAGCATATTATTCTACAGCTTACGAAATATTGTAACAATAGATTAAAGCTGTTGTGAACTAATAATATTTAAATACATGTAAAATTATATCGCATACTTTTATGTCGCATTTTTGGGACACATTTTTCAATAAAGGGTGTCGAGAGATAAAATGACATAGTCATTAATAATATATTTATATATAGTTAAATTTTGATTTCAGTATTTAAGTTCATAAAGAATAATATCTAAGCAATACTGATCGTTAAAAAAATTGTATTTGAAATTAATATTATATATATATATATATGAACTTTGTCATCAAAATGAAATGGATGTTAGTATAACTAATAGTAATTTTACTGAAAGCAATAATGGTTAAGAAATTCTATCCTTCAAACTTTCTCTTCAGTTAAAATTTATTTACTCCCAAAGTCCCCTTGTCTACAGGTGTGAAAGACATTTTAATGACTGAAGGATTGCTGCTAAAAACATTTTGCCTTTTTTTTAAGCAACCAAATTAACACTTAAAAAACACCTATACAAAATAAAGTTCCCTACTTCGTTATCTATGTATAATGTACATGAGTATGTTAACAAATAATTTCTTACAAGCATGTATGGTAATAATTAAGAACATTGGTTCCCAATAGTAATTCGCGAATCCCAAGGCCTTGGCTAGGTGTATAAATGGGTTTGTGAAAACAATAGACTAGTGCACCGCAACCATACAAGAGGTTTGCCATTTTTTTTAAAGGATTTTAGAAGGATTTTGAAAGGAGGAAAAGGTTGAAAACCACTGATTTAGAAATTTGTGTTTGCACGAATGAGTGTACTGAGTAGGATTTGTTTCATTGTCTTGCCAAACACAGAGGCTATTCTGGATTGCTTGAATGTCAGCTTCTGGAGGCCACTGAAGATAATTAGTGGAATTTTACTGGGGGGGAATTTTACTAAAGGGATTCATTCCAGAATTTGCATTTTTCTCCCACTACCTACTAATCCGCGCAGCAAAAAGACATAGCCCCCACAGAATTAATGTGCGTGTTTGCTGCATGTACATGGTGTTCATTGATCAGTTAGGATTAAAACCATGGTTTTTCAGAACTAGAATTCAATGGTCTGCTAACTAGGTTACCATGGCCCTATAAAATTTTTAGATTGACAAAGTTGACAGTTTTGAATGTGCTACAAAAATGTTAAATATAATGACAGCTGGGAAGGAACTCAAGCCTCTTTTCCTCCTTTATGGATGTTCAGTTAAAAAAATGTATTAAAGTAATACTGATGTTGACTCTCGAAAAAACTTATTTTCATTCTGGAAAACTGTTACATTACTCCTATATTTTTATCTAAAAAATTGAATATTAACCCAGTTTTTAATTTCTGACAGCTTATATGTACTATTCTACTGTTGTATATACATGTTAATTATATATATATATGTGTGATATATATTTCTTTTTCTTTCTTTTTTTTTGTGAATGTTAGGATCTAGACAGAATAATTTTCTGCTATTGTTCTGAAAAATTTATTTGCTTGTATTTCTGAAAAAAATAAAGCTCTGGTCTTTTAATTATTATTATTATACATTTGCATATTTCTTTTTTAAAGTTTAGAAGTTATTCTTTATTTTTCTAGCTCAACTGGAAAGAGGTTTAAATCATTCAATGTTACAAGCTCCTCCTGTGAAATTTTTAGAGGCTGCGAAAGCATTAGGTTGTTGGTTAGAAAGTGTTCATCAAGCTTTGAACTCTGAAAAAATAGCTGTTGCTGAATTAGAACAAATGGAAGATAAACTAAAAAAACTGAAGGTATGCTAAGCAAGTTGTCCGTATGTAAACTATTGCTTATATTTATTTATTTATTCTTAATACTGAAACTAAATCAAGCTATTACTCATATTATATTGTTGGATATCTTGTTATAGATATGTTAATTTGTTTGCAAAACTTATTGAAAAAAAAGTTCATCATTTCAACTGCTAGAAATTTTATATCCTTTGTTTTACCAATGCTCACTAAATGAATACAGTGTTGTGTGGGGTGTAAGAGTCAATCAGTATTATTTATCATAACATTTATATATATAATATTTTATTGCTAATTGTGATTATAAAAAATCTCTTTCAAATATTCTAAAGTTATTGAATATGTTATTGGCCAATCCTTTATATGATACTAAATTTTGTGTATGGAAAACATTCATACATAGTTAACAAAATTCAAAATCAATGTTAATTTTACTGTCTGAAAAATCTTTTTACTCTTACATATTAAAAAAAGTATACTACTAATGAAACAAAAATATTTAAAGACTCTTTAGAATGCAGTTTTCTGTGTTTTATGATTTAAATGTTGTAATTAAAATTGTTCTTGAGAAACATTCTCTTATAGCAAAACTGATGCTCTAAATTCTTTCAGGAACTTCAAGACACAATAGAGGAAGAGGAAGCAAATTTACAATATGTCAGTCGAACTGGAAATCAACATTTAGAATCAGATTCAGATGCTCCTTGGGCAAAGGATTTGCGAAAGCAGCTTCAAAATCTCGAAAACACATGGGCAGATGTTTCTGTCTTAATTCATGATAAGAGACAGAAATTGGAAAATTATATCTCTGAACTTCAGCAGTATCAAGTAAATAGTGTTGCCTAAAAAAGAAAACTTATTATGTAAAACTAATTATGAAACTCAGTTGCATTTATCATTATGAGAAACTTTTGATGTTTCAATAAAAAAACTTTAATTATTAAAATCCTGTTTTTATTGAATGTTTTTTGAAATATCTTTATTTCAGAATGAAGTAAATGGTCTCATGAACTGGATGAAGGAAGTAGATGCTTTTCTAATTGCAGAAGATGCCACTATGGGAGATATTGGTACCTTAGAAGCACAACTGGAACAAAGCAATGTAAGAAAGTAAATTAGGATAAGTATTTTGAAGTTTATTGATTACTGAAGAGCCAAACTTAGAAATTGAAATTATTTTTAAGAATATATTATTCCTTTCATTTAGTTTCATATATGTATTTCTCTCTTCCCCCCCCCCCTTTCTCTCCTCCATTACATTACTCTAGAAGTACATGTATATGTAATACATAAACTTCCATATTTGTAAATTCTAGTTATTGAAGGTTATATTTAAAAATACTTAAATTTGCAAGTTTATTTTACAAGTATGAATGTTATGTGCTATTTCACAAAGAAGAGTAACAATTACTTTCCCCCTCTAAATATTAGGCTCTTCAAGATGATATAAAAACTCTTCAAACAAACCTACAAAAAATTGATAGTACTGCAAAAGAATTATCAGAAGATGCTGATGATATGGAATTTGCTGCAGAGATTAGGAATCAAGCAACTTTATTAAAGAGAAAATGGGACAAGGTAATATATCATTACATACAAAATCACATTTTTTTTGTGATTTAGTTAACAAGGTAATCCTCAAACTCATTTTTGCTGTGGAAATTTTAAAATGTAATATGTGGAATATAATAATAATAAAAAAAGCCAGGTTTAAGTATTTTATTATAATCTGGCAGAGTGTTCAATTAAAAAAAAATGTGTATGTCCTATTATAGTGTGAAGACATTAACAATGTATGCTTGCTTTGTTACACAATAACCTGTTTTACATTTGTCACTGGAATCTAATGAACTTCAGTATTAATTTTCTCTGTGAAGGGATCTCGAGGAATTTGATACTGTTGTTGGCATGCATGAGACAGCATTTGATTAAGAAATGAAGGCTGTTAACCAATATGGCTCTGATCATAATAAGACTTGCTGTATTAGTAGTTGTTTGTCCCAGGGTTGCAGTTCTGTCTCTGTCCTTGCCAGGATAGATTTTGCCTCTCTTCCTGGTCAATCTTTGAAAGATCTAGGAAGGGGATCAAAGTTCACATTTTGTGAAATAGAACTTATGGTATATTTAGAGGACAACTATACTTCGCTCGCACTTATCCTGATAGCATTACCAAAGGTAGAATGAAGTGTGAATCCGCAAAAATATATAGTTCGCACATTTTTGCGGATTTTAAAACATTAGTTTTCAATTTTTTTGTCTAAAATCCTTCAAATGATTCTCAATTTTACAAGCTACTGCTTGTATGAGCAGTTAGTATAGAAAAATTTGCAATTTTCAGGAGTTAACAATAAACCGCTCGTACATCCCCATTCAACGCATTCCACCAATTAGAACTTTCACACTCTTGGCGGAAAATTCAGTCTTGACCGCTGGTTTTCACAATGACCTGGTAACCCCCGCCCCCGTTCCTCCAAAATGCTCCCACCACCCCCGCGCAATCCCACATTCTTATCTTTTCTCCTGTCTCCGAGCTGAGCAGTGATTTCTTAATGTCGTCGTTTTCCTTGTATTTTCGTAATGGCTTCCTCTGCAAATTCGTTTTCTTTCACTTTCCAGCCTCATAAAGCTGGAAAACCCTTAAGGAGCTCTGCTAAGGTTATTGTCTTAAATGTGTACACTAAACTCAGAGAGCAACATCAGTCAAAATCAGAAAATGAAATTGTTCAACTCTGTTCTGAATTAACTGGTGTTTCGTCGGTTAGTATTTACCGAATGAAAACAGAAATAAGGAAGAGCGGGACTCTATCTACTCCCGGGAAAAAGCGGCCTTTAAAAGTGGCTACACGACGAAGGCTTCAAATTTATGATGATTTCACAAAAACTGCAATTCGTAGAAAAGTGCATTCTTTTTTTTTCAAAAATGAGATACCCACAGCCCAAAAAGTAATGGCCGCTATAAACGAAGATGAAGATCTTCCAAATCTCCGAATCACATGCGTCAGGAGCTTGATGAAAGATTTGGGATTTGTATATAAAAAGAGAAGCCGTTCTTCGATGCTGATAGAACGTGATGATATACTGCAATGGCGTCATCAGTATTTGAGAACAATGCTACGTTACCGTTCCGAAGGCCGAAAAATTTACTATACAGATGAAACGTGGGTAAATGCAGGGTACACCAAGGAACGTGTGTGGCAAGACTCAAGTGTGAAATCCAAGAGACATGCCTTTTTAAATGGTCTGTCAACTGGACTAAAAGCACCGTCAGGTAAAGGGGCGAGATTAATTATAATAGGGGCTGGAAATGAAGACGGGTTTGTTAAAGGATCCGTAGAAATTTTTAAAGCCAAGAAAAATTCTGGAGACTATCATAATGAAATGAATGGTTCCCATTATGAAGAATGGTTTGAAAAAAAACTTCTGCCTGAACTCCAGCCCCGAAGTATAATTGTTATGGATAATGCTCCATATCATTCAATTCATGTAGAGCAAATTCCATCAAGTGCTACCAAGAAAGTAGATATACAAGCATGGCTCACACAAAAAAACATACTCTGGAGTGATGACATGCTAAAGGCAGAACTGCTTAGCATTGTCAAGGATCACAAAAAATTATACGAAAGCTACAAAATTGACAAAATAGCTGCATTTCATGGACACACAGTACTTCGTTTGCCCCCATATCATTGCGAGTTAAATCGAATTGAGCTTGTGTGGAGCCAGGTTAAAGGCCATGTTTCAGCAGAGAATCGGACATTTAAAATGGACGAAATTATGAAGCTAACTGCTGAAGGAATAGAAAAAGCTTCTTGGTTTAACTGCGTTGAGCACGTGAAAAAAGAAGAAAAAAGAATGTGGGAGTTAGATGGTCTGGCTGAAAACACAGTTGAAACAATCCAATTCAGCGTTTTGGATTCATCTGAGGCTACTGAGTTGTACACTGATGACGATGGTAACCTTAGCGGAGTTGAACGTATAGAGGAATAACAGTCCTTCTCAGGACTACAAACAGTCCTTCTCAGGACTACAAACAGTCCTTTTCAGGGCTACAAAGAGTCCTTTTCGGGGCTATAAAAGCCCCCTACGGGGCTTTTAAAATTATAGACAGAAAATCACATTACATTCTTTACATTTTCGATATACATACCCAACGTATATAACATGCGCAATCATTTAGTTCATTTGGCAGGGTGTCGGATTCGAATCCAGCCCGCTAAAAGATTATTATGTATACGTGGCGAATGTGCACGGTCTGTTTTCTCCAGATGTAACGTGCATACGCGTAAGAACCCCTTAGAAAGTCCTCTGTCCAAGGTACTACCCATCCTTGGCAAATACCCCTCGTGCAGGTTTGCCTTACTGCACACAACACAACAATCTGATTCTGAGGCATTGCATGCCCTCTTGCTATTTAAACATTATTGAGCTTGCTTTAGGGCCAGTATATTACCTTTTCCTTTATCACTAATTTTAATTGTGGAGCCATGTATTTGCTTGCTGTTGGTTTGCTTTCTGGCTGTCGGAGAATTGTATTCGAATTCAGAGAATTGCATTCGCAAAAGAAGGCTTTCGCCTTCTATATGCGATGATCAGGAACATTAAATTTATGTTGTCTTATCTCACAGTGTTGGCCTCAAGGATGTATTTAAGGGTAGCGGGGGTTTACAAAATTTTGATTTTCTTTACGAAAATGATAATGTCATAATCTTTTCGTGAAAAATTCTGAAATTTTTTTTTACCGTTTGTACCCCCTCCGAAATGTTTTTCTGGATACGTGCCTGGTTGATCCCCTTTTCAGTGAAGCTTGGAATATAGTGTTGTTAAATATGAAATATTACTCACATGCATATACAGTAGTAAAGTCTGTTTTAAATGGCTTCAAAAGAGACTGAAAAAATTTACCGCTAAAGAGAGTTTGCTATTGAATAGGGGTTCAATTTCAGTAATAGTTCCGCTAACAAGATTTTGATTAATAAAGGCTTCAGTTAAGGCAGGTTTTTGCACGCATATACTATACATACATACATACTGTTTGAAAAAGAAAGTTTCCTTTTTAAGTACATTCTTGCGTACTTTTGAGTTTTGAATTTCTTTTAGCCGTCAGTTTTTGATAGCTTATAAGAAGTAATTTTCTTGGGCTTAATGGTCTGTGCATGTCAAAGAACCTGATTTCCGATTTGTAAAATGTTATGGGGAAGAATAACGTGTTAATTAACGTGAACTGGAACATCAATGGAAGAACTTCAGTTAGATGAAAATTTAGCTATTCTATCGAAATTTACGTTCAGCGTAAAATATAGCACAAAAACCTGAATAGACAAGGAATGCCAAACTTGTGGAAGCAACATACTTTTAAAATAATCTTCCGCACATTCAAATATCGTAAAAATAGGTAAGTAATGGCGTATTTAAAGTTTAAATTTATTAGTTTTAAATCTTGGAAAGTTTTGTACGGTACCGCTAATAGTGCACTTATTAGCGGTACCGTACAAAACTTTCGAAGACAGCCCAACGAATTGCCGCGAGTAGGGGAGAAAGAAGGTCGCAAGAGCGGAGGAGGCCCCCTATAGTGGAAGGGAGCTGTTCTGCGCCAAGTAATGGAGTAACAGCCAGCTGTGGTACGCAGAGAAAGTAAGAGAGAATTCTCGGAGTGATACATGCGTTACGGCCGATATACGAGCTGTAAAGCGGCCGCTGTAGCTTTCCCAACGCTATCAGCTTAAGTGCGAGCGAAGTATAGTTTATATCACCTAAAAAAAGGGGGATGCATGGGAAAGAAAAAATGTTTCAACATTATTGCTATGTCTTTCTCATAAGGCTGAATGGACTTTAATGGTTTGCTTAGTTCATAGATAGATGGTGCTCCCTAGTTTCGGGATTTATTTTCTTACTTTTTTCTAAGAGGTCACCTGTATTGCATTGGTGTAGTATCTGTTATTGGTTTATTGTTGTGTTTATCTGGGGAAATGTATCTATTTTAATCATATTGGCAGATTTTTCCAGCACTCTGGCAACCTTCAGTTGCTGATTTTTTATAACAAAGCCGGTCTATACTGTGGTACACACACAGTTATGGCTCTTGAATTCTTATCTTAGTATAATAATAATATTAAAAAAAAAAACGAAAAACTTTGCTTATTATGAGTGAATTCATAGTGAATTTTATTTTGTTGTCAGTTGTATTCAGTTTTTTTTTTTTTTTTTTTTAATGCTGCATTTTAGTGAATTAACAATAACTATCTTTTCTCTAAAAATGTCAGTAGTATAATTCATTGTAATAACAAAGTAAAATTGTGGAAGGGATTAAAAGTGGCATTTCATCGAATGAGTTTTAATTAGTCTTCAGTTTTCTCTTCTGATTAATAAGGTTATTTATAAATGTAGGTTATAAAAGAAGCCAGCTTAAAAAACAAAAAACTAAAAGATGCTCTACATGGAAGCCAAGAAATGACCGAAAAAATTGCAGAGCTTAGTGCATGGTTACAAAAGTTTGAATCAGAAATTCCAGAACATGGGTCCATTACTAATGCTTCTGATTTAATATCAAAGAACAAGAAATTTCAGGTACTGTTATTATCATTGCATTTCCTTTCTTTGAGAGCAATATTGATTAAGAGTGTTTAATTACTTTGAGTTATTGTATGTGTTAGCATCATTTTACATTTTTCTAAACTGTTTTTTCTTATTTTAGATGCTTCAAAGTAAACTAGAAAGTAGGAAGCGAGACTTTGAAGATCTTTCTGCTACTATGAACAATATATCATCAATGAAACATCAGTCTTTTGATGAACTGTCACAAGAATATATGCAGCTGAAATCTAAATGGGATGAAATTGTTTCCCACATTAAACAGTCTGCTGCAAGCTACAAAGAGATGTCATCTAAATACAGTGAATTCCGAAGTATGTTTTTCTGTTGTATTTACAGTATTATGTTCAAAGAAAGAATTCCATTACACATTTGATGAAAATAGCTTACTCTCTGAAGTAGTCTTTCATTTTTTTTTTTTTTTTTTATAATGCTCTTATTTGAAGACATTCTAATGAAAGTATTTTTAATGTATATTCCTAGTTAGAGCTAGATTAGCCTTTATAAACCAGAACCTTTATAAACTAGTTCAAAAACACGTTTTTTTTTTTAAATTTTCGGAATGGTATCAGAATGTGACCAAATTAATATGGGACCACCCCTTAGCTATCCCCTTCTGAATAAAAAAAGAATTTTTGAAATCGGTCCATGTGGTAAAAAATTATCGCTATACATACATAAAAAATAAAATAAATATACCTGCTGAACATAGAACCTTCTCCTTTTCTGAAGTTGGTAAAAAATTGAGATATATGAATCACATGAGGAATTTATGGATTGGATTACTCTGATTTTAAAAATGATGAAAAGTAATGAAAGGAAAATCAATTTCTTTAATTTTGGAAAATATTAAACTACACTATTAGCTTTAAATGTCACAGTTTTACCATCATTGATTATAATTAAATTTGTTTAATATTTCACTATATATTAATAATACTTGAAAACATGCTTGTCATATGTTCCTTCTATGATAATCTTGCTTAATTTTAATAAATAAAAATTTTCCGAAAAAAAAAAAGAAACATTTGAAAAGGTTTAAACTATACAGCATTAAATACAATTATTCATATGATGGAATTTGTTTAAAAACACCAAATTTATTTTGACACTATATGTAGATTTTAGTATTTTAATGAGTATTTACTTGTTATTTATCTGTTTTGATGTAGCCTTATTATCCAACTTTCAAACAAATAATGGGTAAACTGCTTATAAAGTTCAGTTTCACCCATTTTTTATTTTCTAAAAATTGCCTGTTTTCAAAAACAAATCTCGTGGATTCCTAGTACTTTTTAAAAGACATTAAGCATGTACTATATTAAATTTAAAGTATTTTCTGTAATTTTTAATGTTGTTAAGAAAAAAAAACATACCAGGAAACTTCAGTGAGAGACCCGAAATAGTTAATCTTATGAGTCTCTGGAACACTCTAATTTAACAAGCAAGCAGGACCGTTGAAGCTTAAGCATTCTTACTATACTTAAATTATATTAAGCTTTCACTCTAAAATTGCTATTTATATGCATTAAAGTTATGTTACTTTATTTTAATAATATTTAATTTTTCAGGTCTTGTTATGATGGAAAGTGATTGGTTGGATAGATTAGAGAAGAAGCTAAAAAGGTCTCCTGAATCAGCTGCAGATGCTGAAGAAATATCAGAAAATTTGGATGTTAGTATCATCTAGTGTGTATTATCATTTATTAGTCAACTCCAATATCTGTAAGTTATTTTATACATTTTGCTTTTTTCAAACAGGATTTGGAAAATTATTTAAGACATCATCCAGCTGAAAGAGTTCCTAAAATTCAAAACATTGGTAGATTTTTGATAGAGAAAGGGGTTTTGCCCACAACAGTTCAGCATGATGTGGATTTAATTTCAAAGCGCTGGGACGATCTTAGCCGCCAAGTATGTTTGCATTTATATTTATCTTATGATATGCACATATATATATTTTCTTATGATATATGCCTTATTATATAGGTTATAAGTTAAAGCATATAAAATTACTTACTGTATGCTTAAAAATATGCTGTAGTTTATAGTGCTAGTCAGGTATTTCCCTTTATCTGTGCATAAATAATTTGTACTTTAGGGCAGAGAAAGGCAACAAGTTCTTGAAAATAGTATAGCTGAAGCCCAACAATGTGAAAGACATATTTTAACTGTGCAAGCCTGGATATCCCACATTGATACTGTGCTGCAAAATAGAATCGATGATGATGTATCATCACATGATGTGCCTGATGAATTAGCTGTAAGTGTTTATTTGAATCAGATTTTAAATTTTATTTAGTGGGAAAAATGTTGAAAGTTTCCATAATTCAATCATTATTATTTAGTATGTACAATAATGTGTTTGTTTTTCTTTCTTTCTTTTTTTTTTTTTTAAACTTTGTGCTAGGATTTTTGAAATTTTCTTTCTTACAAACATCATAGATGTAAAATTTCCATGAATAAATAAATGAATAATGAATCTTTTCCCAATTTACATGAATTTCATCTTGCAAAATAATTAAGTTTTATTTTGTTTCTGTACACTTCAGCAATTGGAAGCAGAATTTGCTGAGAAGGAAACGAGTATAAAAGCTCTTGGAGATGATGTTGAACGCTACAGGGCATGTGGACGGATGGAGGCTGCATGTCGTCTTGAAGAACAACTGCACTTAATTGAAGTAATTTTCTAATTTCTGTGCTGAAAGTAGTTGAAGTATTTTTATGAGCAAAAAATCTTTTAAGCCCTTTATAAGAGCAATAAATTTTAGTTAAATTTTCTGATTTCAATAGTTTATTATTTAAATGCCATTAATGATTTTTTCAATTTTATTAATTTAATAAAATTGTAACATGTGCCATTTTTCTAAATAACATTTAAGAGTTTTATAAAATTAAAAGATCTGTGTCTATGATTTTAACAAAGCTATCTATCTCTCATTTTAAAAACCTGATAATTATTTATTAATTACCTGTTTATCAGAATTTTAAAACGAGAGATATAGACAGCATTCTTAATATCATACACAAAGATCTTGGATATTATAATATTATATTATTTTTTTCTGAATAATTACTTATTTCCATTAATATATTTTATTTTATATTATAAGAAAATTACTAACAGTTTAATGTATTGAAAACTGTGTGGATGTTAAAGTTTTGTTTTCAGTATAGACATTATCTATTATGTTCAGGTTCACTATTACATATAATTATTACATTTGTTGTATTTTAATGATATTGATTTTGAATAATTTTATGAATGATGAAATAGAGGGAGATAGGAAAGTTATATGAACTTGTTTATAAAATGTTGTTTCTGACAAAATTGTTGTTTGCAATATGCCTTAATTTTTCTTTTGTTTGAGATTATGCAATACTAATTAGCAAGGACATATTTAAGAAGGGTTCAAGTTTCTGGACACCCCCCCCCCCCCAAATTTTGATGTTTGTTAGTAAAATGATAATAGTCTTTTTGTGAAAAATTCTGCCTATTTTCTGCCTGGAGACCCTCAGAAATTTTTGGACCCCTCCAAAATGTTTTTCTGGATATGTGCCTGCTAATTAGGCTCAGAAGTCTTAAATTTTATGCATTTTGTTTGAAGATATTCAAATTTTAATATAATTGAAGTACATTGTGTACAATTTAAAGTAGGGTAGGCAATTAATCAAATTTACAAATAAAGTGTTTAATTTATTTTTTAGTGTAGTTTAGTTTGATTACAAAGCATTTTACTGCACTAAATTCCTATTATACATTTTTTCTTATGCTTATGCATAATAATATTTATTCTTCCCAGGAAAGATTTTCTGAATTACAAGAAAAGTTTATTAGATTTCAAAAACCAAGTGATTTTGAGACAAAACTAAATAGGGTTGGCTACATGCTTAATGAAGTTGAGGAAGGATTGAGTTCCATCCAGCTGTCTGGTGAAGATTCTAGTTCTGCTGAGAGTCAACTAGACAAATGCTTGGTATGCATATTTTTTGTGTTTGGTCCATTCATTTAGTATCCATGTTAATTGGATTCAACAGTTCTGTAAAAATTATCAATAATCTATTTACTTCTTTGTTCACTGTATAAATCGCGATTTAAAAAATTTCAAATATTATATTATTTGCTACATTTATTTTAAATCTTACATTATAATAAGCAATTTTAATAAATTGTTAATTATGTTCTTTATTTTGATTAAAAAACCAGTTTTTTGTACTTTGTTATAATTTTTATTGGATTATACTGTGGTGTAGTTTAAGAATGAAATAAATTTAGCTACTTGCATATTATCCTGGCAGTCAGCCAAGACGAGTTATTTTTCGCCAAGATAAATGCCGGATGCATAAAATTGTTGACGGATTGGCAATAGTTTGCCAGCACATATGACGAAAAAATAATATTGCAGGAATGGCCGCCGGAATAATATGTAAGTACCGAAATTTAATATTGTTTAAATAAAAATTTCAATACACCAATTAAACATATTTGTAAAATCAGAAAGTATCATTGCTATCAGATTTGGAAACTTCTGTAGTACCCTAATGCATATACTAAAGAACATAAAATTGAATGTGAAGGCATTTCTACCTTCACCTTTAATTTTATGTTCTTTGATTAATGATTAAAAATAGTGTAAATAAATGCAGTTTTTTTAATGTAAAAAAAGACGGGGGGGGAGGGGTTCTTGATTTTTGATAGTGAATGTTTGTTTGGTGGTAGTGCTTGAATAAGAGGTTTTTTTTTTTTTTTTTAATTAGAAGACTTCTGTGTAATACATTCATTTACACCATTTTATTTTTTCCCCTGTAAAGGTTTCAAGCTCTTGACACATAATTGTTGAGTCCCATTCAGATTGTTTTCAGAGACAGCTTTTACCATTTACATTTTATGTAACTTTCAAATGATATCTGCATCACACTAATGCTTTATCTTGTCTCTTATTTAGTAGAAATATTGTTTAGTCATAAAAACTGTATTTAGTCATAGTTTAATAATTTCACTGCATTCATATTATTAAATTTCAATTAAAAGGTTTAGCTGTTGACTTAATTTTTATTAACTTGCATTTATAAAAATATGTTTTTCAAACATTTCTGTTGAACTTATGTACTTAAAACTTTTAAAATAACAATAAATATACAGATTTTTTTTTTTTTTACTTATATAGTACAGTCTTTAAAACTTTTGTCGCACAAGCTTTTAATTCAATTTTCAATTTTTAACTCCATTTGTTAATTTGAATAGTTCTAGGATATCTTTTCAGTTTTTAATATTTCTTCTAAATTGAATTTTTATACTTTATAAGTTTTTAACTCTTCAGTCTCATAAACATTCTTTGAGCTATAACTGAAAAGTAGTTATAAAAGCAAAATGGATATGTGCTGGATATCACATTTTTATTGTAGCATTTGTACAAAATTCTGAGTGAACTGAAGCCTGAAGTGGAGCAATGTATTCGTCAAGGAAGGCAGATTGCTGACACTAAACAATCTGCTCATTTAAAAGAGCGATTAGACTTCTTGAAGAATCAATACAATGTTCTAGGTTCTAAGGTCAGATAGAATTGCATCTTATATGCATGGAAAAATAATTTCCATTTGTTGGTGTTTGTTTTGGCTGATAATTTCGGGCACATGGGGAAGATTTTGCAATTTGGCTGTAGTCAATTATGAGGAACAAAATAATTTTATCTATTATTGTTATGCCCTTTAATTATGTTTAGGAATTTCAGCAATAAAAATGTATAATATTCTTACGGAATATTTTAAAAAATTTATTTGTAAATTATTGTCTATTAGGAACATTTTCAATGACTTTATTTTCTATTTTGACCTTTTTGTGTAATTTGTTGACATTCATCATGATACTGATAGTAGCTTTAAGTTTTTTAGAGAACCATAAAACTGCTTATAAAAAGTAATTTGTGCAAGCATTCCATGCATCTGTAAACTTTAAATAGGTGAAATTTTCCTTATTGTTACACTATTTATTCTTTCTAATTGTTATTGGAATCTTCAAAATATTATCTATGAAACTTAATTATTTAACTTTTTTAGAATTTAATGTTACAAAATTTTAATTGCAAAAATTCAGATGAAAGAAAATTACTGCTATTTGGTAGTTTTTTTTTTTAACCAGTAAAATTTATAATACATCTATTCAACGATTTCTTTATTTTAAGCTACATTAAATAAATCTTTTTGATGCTTGGTTTAAGGCAAAACTACACTAGGATTATCTGCCAAAAAGGGATGTCTTCGTCAGAGGACTGTTAACTTTTTAAAATGTATATTGCAAACCACATTCTACCACTGTTTAGATGTATTAGTTGTATATTTTGTTCCTCATAATTGATTTAAAACTTTTAAGGGTTTTTACAATGCATGTGACTAAGGGGATTTTTTTACTGTAAAATGAGGGAAAACTTGGAATACTTTTCCAGCTTTTGCATGTTAGGTGTTTTGCTGCAGTCTGGGTTAATTTTACTAAACATGTATAATTAAACTAACATCTGCTTTTTTCATTACCAGAATGTGATGAGTGATGCTTAGAAGTGTTGTGTGAGCTTTTTTTCCCTTTTGTTCATAATTTAAATTTAAGAAATGGAATGCATTGGCTTAAGTACTAACTTGGCAATAATCATTTTTGGATAATTTTATGATTGCAGTCTTTAGTATTGTTACTTTGTATGAAACTTTCAAACTAATATATATGAATTTGAAAGAAAGATTAGTTTATTATTTTATGATCCTTTTTTGTAGAATTGCTATTTTAAATCCATTAAACTAGATTTTTAAAATCATAATCATGTTCTGTAAAATATTTAGTTTTTACAAAGTACTTGTAACAGCACTCAATATTATCTTACTCAATTTTTGTGAAGAATAGAAGTTAAAAATTTAACTGTACTGCTGTAAATTGTAAGATTGGCTTGTATGAAAAATTTAGATTTAATCTATAAACCTTTCTCTCATTCCATGCTTGTTAGACTTTTTAAATTGTTAAAAAAATAATTCTCTACTAAATATCTATTTATTGAGCAATAAGCGAAAGTTCTGTGAAACTAAAGCTTATGTAATATTTTAAAGTAGTAAAATTTTGTCCAGTTCCCCAGTAAATTTAGCATAAATGTACTGCTGTCAGTTTATTAGTTTTTTTTTTACATAATAATGTATTTTATTCATTTTAAGAGTTGTTATTAGTTGAAATATAGATTTTAAAAATCTGAACTGTATTCATTTATCTTTCGTATGCATGTGTATGCATATGGCCTGATGCATTCAATAAAAGAATTTATAAGCTGCATAGTGAGCGTTTCCCCTGCCTTTTTTGTAAATCAAATTTTCTCGGTTAAGAAAACTTTTTTGTTCTGTTTAACATAAGCTTTTTAAAATTTTGCTAGGTTACAGAAAACCGTTCTATGTTAGAGGAAGTTGTGAAAAAAGAAAATAATTTAGAAGCCCAACTTTTCCATTTCCAAGAATGGTTACATTCTGCTAAAATGGATGCTGACAAAGTGGCACCTGAAAAAATTCGAAATGTTGGTGAAGCAGAAGTTCAGTTGTGTAGTGTAAGTATTCGCTGTATGAATAAACTTAAAAAAAAATTCTTATAATGTTACATATTGGAAATTGTTGAAATTTTTTTTTATTTACAAGTGAAAGTTCAGTTGAAAGTTACAAGCAAATTTTTTTTTTTTTTTTTTTTTTTTTTAGTTAGAGCACAAAAACTAAAAATATATGTTCATTTTGTTAAAATTTACATGAATTTTATTTTAGAATGATATATCTACATGAAGTTAGACATTTATTTCTTCCTTATTACATTATAGTAGACCCTCCTGTAACACGGGTTCATATAAGACGGATTCTTATAACACGTTTAAAAACATTGTGATTGTATAACACGTTAAAGAGGCTTATATGACTTAATAAAATGAGAGTGTTCTGATTTTATTATGCTTTAACTCCAGTAATTAATATAACTTTTGAATGGCAACACTAAAAGAAATCATCGCCTATCCCAGAGTAATAGAGCCACAAGCCACCATTTTGCAGGCCGCAATATGCATCTGAAGCAACAAACTTATATGATAAAATAAGGAGATTCTCTCCTTGTTTTGAACTGTGCTCTGCATTAAATGCATCTGAAATAGCTTTTATATTGTATGATTTATTTTATTCTACTTGAGAAAGAAAAAGTTTTAGGGAAAAAAATCTTTGTATATGTAAACCTGATTTAATATAGAGTAGTGGTCAGAACTGGGGGGTCGCTAACCCCAAGTTGGTTGCCATGCCTTTTTTGGGGGGTTGCCACATACCGCATTTGTTGGAAATGAATAGCAAAGTATTTCCACATTTCTTCTCCATCAGACACATTTTCTCCTTCTTTTCTTGGAAAGTAAAAATCCTTATTCTTGTCAGAAATAGTATCCAGGCTTTTGTATTAAAGCTACAAAATTGGCTTTGTAAAATGAATCTAGGCGTGTTTACCATGTTTGAAAACCTATCCACTAAAACAAAAGTATTGAAAATAGGAATTGCAGTTAATTTAAGGGAAGAAATTAGTAACCACCTTGAATCTGGAATTCAAAGATATTTCCCAGAGCTCAATGAACCAGAGGATGCACTAGTTTGAAATTCATTTCAGACATCTTTAGATGTCGCTTATCTTCCTGATGAAGTGCAGCATAAAATTTTGAATTGGCAAAATGACTCCTCAGCAGGTGATTGATTTATACCAAGAAAAATTGTTAACTCAGTTTGGTGTGCTCTGGAGTCACTTACATCCTATAACTTCCAAGCTTTCGTCTCAGATAGTCATAAAATTTGCATCCGCTCACCTGTGTGAAGTTCGATTTTCAACGTTTGCTGATTAAGACAAAAGCCAGGAATAAATTAGATGTCTAAAATGACATATGGTTGGCTTTGGCCAACACTCAGCCAATAATAGCAAAACTTGTCAGTCAAATGCAACCTCAATCATCCTATTAATAATAATGTGTAATAAAAAGATATGAATTTTAAATCCCGAGGTATACTTTTCAGTTTTCATTTTAATCAGTTTTCTTTTTAATTTTATAGGTCAAACATGGCAGATGGGAATGGGGGGTGCGAATATTTTTTAAAGATAAAAGGTGTTGCGATCAAAAAAAGGTTGGAAACCACTAATCTAGAGGAAGTGCATATCAGTTATCTCTTCTGCATACATGGTATCAAGTGAGCAGTATTTAAGTGAAATATGTTAAATTTAGAAAGATGTTATAATTTGTACGAGTCTAATAATTTTATATATATTTTAAAATCCTATTTATGAATCTTGTACAACTCCAGCAAGATTCCTACATGTTTTCTATGGCCAGTTGTGGGTGAAAATCTTTTGCCTCGCTCGCTCAAATAAGGTGTGTAGCAGTTGGATATCACAGTTTACACTCCAGGTGGACTATAGCTTAGGTCTTGTACGACACAGATTTATATCACAAAACGCATCTACTGTGTTATTGGGGGGGGGGTCTACTGTATTTATTCAAGCATAACACATTTAACACATAAACACTATTTGTAATAGCTTGGTTATAAAATTAGGATTCAAGGTCTATTTTTATCAGTGCTTAAAATATTATTTATATAATGTCATGTATGAAGAGAAAAAAAACTAATTATTTTTTTCTATGTGATATTATAACAGTTTAATCTGGTAGAAAACAATATCTATTAAAATAAAAGATTTATTTCCACTTTTTAAAAGTAGTTTAACTTTAAGTTAACTAATTCCCGTTTTGTTTTACATCAATAATTTAAAATTTCTATTAAGGTTTTTAATCAGTCATTGCCATTATTAAGTATTAAATTATTTTTGGTTGTGTAACTCTTAAAACTATCTTAAAAAGGTGGGCAAGAAATTAAAGTACATTAAATTTTACAGCAACTTTATATAAAACATAAGTTTTTAGTAAATTGTATTGTATAGTAATATAGTAGTAATAGTATTTAGTAAATAGTATCTTAGCACAGATTTAACAGTTAAAAGGTTTTATCTTATAAAAAATATTGATATGTGTCAATCTAAGATGAATAATCTTTACTGCATCGATTGAGATGTACATTGAAAATATGATGTATTAATAATTTTGATATAACAAATTGATCAATTATTATAACTCATGAAATGCCTTTGAATATTTTACAGGAAATTCTATCGGAAGTAAGGAATAAGAAAAATTTGTTGGATTCTCTGGTTGAGGATTTCAAGGATGAAGAAGAAAATGAAGAAGGAATAGTAGATCTGCAGAACCAGTATTCCTCTTTTGAGCAAAAATTAATGAAGCGAATTGAGACATTAAAGGTATATTTATCTAGTTTAAGTAGTGTATTGTTGCTACTGTGAAGCTACATCATGTTTTTATAATACAGTAAATTTTGTTAGGGGCATTCATAATATCATATTAAAGAAAACACAGTATAAGTGATCACTTCTCTATTTCTTACGCTAAAGTGAGATATTTTTTGTTTTTAATAGAAACTTCTCTTGGTCCCTTAGAATTATGTTGACAAGTTTTGCTCTGTAGAATGTATGTTTTAAAATTTTGCCTGCTTTCAGTTTGGCTGTCTCAGCTGTCTAATACTGATAAAAAAAAAAAAAAAAAAAAATCTGAGAAGTGTCTTCATGTTAGTGTTATTTAATTAAAGGTATTTATTAATGTCCTAGAACCTTTATTGTCAAAAGGATATGTACCAGATGTCACCATATCAATTTTATGATGCTGAAAAGTATTATTACTCTTTGGGTTATGGAAGTAAGTTATATCCATTTTTTAAGTTAGTATAATCCCCCCCCCCCTTGTGTAGTATTCTCAGCTGTTCTTTCGCCAAAATATGGCTATGTTGTCCCATTGTATTAAAAGTGCTCTTTATGGTAGTTATTTAATTTTGCGTATCACTTCATGGATCAGTGACGGATTAATGCAATTTTGTAGATGGGGGCCGCTCGTTGAAATATTCCATTTATAATAGGAAGTAAAATAGTCTTTTGCATTTTTTTTATTAAATTTTTAAATTTTATTTAAATCTTTTACATGTATACTCTTTTTTTCTTGGGGAGGGGGGGGGGGTTAATCCATCCTTTACATGGATTTTACATTATTATTGACTACAGCAAAGATAAGTTAGTGCTTTTGCATCTTCCGCTTATATAAATAAATGTAGCATAGAATACTTAAGATGTAAAGTAGTATGGTACTATGTACAGACAAATTGTCAACACAAACATGATTTTTGTATAATATAAGAATTTTTCTATTCAAAAGAAAGTTGCAGGTTTGTAATTCTCATTTTAAATTTCAGTTAAAATTTATTCAAATCAAGTTCAACTGTTATATGAAGTTTTTCTTAGAAAGGAGATTTATGAAATTATCTCTTAAAATGTATTTTTTGAAAAAATGTAGTTTTACAGACTGGCAGCAGCAATTTAAATATTATATTGGATTGTTTATGAGAATACCCAAACTTGCAATGTGAAGTAATAGCTCTAAGTAGATTAATTTTGTTAACTATATTGTTTGGAATTGTCTTTTTTTAGACTCATTTATTTAAAAGGAATCACTTGTTTTATAATTTTAATTGCAATTATTTGTTTATTGCCTTGCTTGAGATTTTATTAGGGTTGAAGACCTAAAATTCAGAGTTTAGATTTTAGAATTTTGCAGACTTTGAATTAGTAAAAAAGTTACTTTAATTTGCACCAGATAAAAAAATGCAGTTCTATACATGCTTAAAAAATTCTCAGTAAAAACTAGTGAAAAACTTACCATTCACCATTTAACACACCTGAAGAAATGGAAAACATATGTATCATTTTAAACCTATAAGAATTCACAAATATTCAATTTTTAGAATTTTTTTTTTCAAGCAACCAGTTAGGGGAATGTAGTTATTTTAGTTTTTTTTTTAATGTAAATTTTCATTAATTGTAATTGTCTTGGTTACTTATACATCTTTGCTGCTCTAAAATTGTCAGATACTTTCAAACTAGAGAAAAACTTTCATCAGAAAGGAGTGTATCATTATCATCTACTTGAAAGCAGTTTGCTTATACTGTGTTTTTAAACTAATGGTTAGAAGATTTCATTGTTTTCATTAGAGATTTTAGATCTTTGTGAATTTTGGGTCTGTATTTGAAAAATCTATAAAACTTATGCAATCGACAAATAAGAGGGGATCAAAAGTCTGTAAAAAATGCAAGTTTTATTTCAAGCTATTAATTTTGATTTTTTAACCTATGTTTGTAAGACAGTTTTTGATTCTTCAAAATATGTATATATGCTGAAATTTTTGAAAATTGATATTCACTTAACCTATCAAGAGTGCAAAAGTTCTTTGGATTAGATTATTGTGAAAAATTAAATATCAGGCTACAAAATGCTCTTGAAAATAGTTTTTTATTTATAGGACAATCATTTGTACTCAGTGAGAAGGACCATGTTTCAATTTTTTTTTCAACTCTTCACTTGATGCTAGAAAAAGACCACATTTTTATTCTCATCCATTTTCCAAAATATCTATAAGATCACAAACATCATTTTTCATACTCATTTTAAAAGGCATACTTCTCCCCTTTCAGATGTTTAGTGTGTAAGGGAATATTTATAGCAAGATTTCTTATGTATAAAAGATCAGGCAGTAGCAATTTAAGTAAACTCCCTGAAAAATTGCTTTATGAAAAATAAATTTAATTTCTGCATATGCAAGATAATTTGATTTACATTTTAAATGCTGAATTATTTCTGCTTTTGTAGTTGGTTACTGAACCTTTTAAACTAATTGTAAGGGCTAATTTGTTCATGAATAAAACTATTAGAAACTGTCATTTTGGACACTTTTGGTTTCTTCGGCAAAATACGTGTTGATCTGCTTGCTTTGCTCCTTTTTTGGTTCTTGTAAATTCCACGATATGGTGTCTATCAAGTAATACATTACAATCTGTTTTATTAGTTTCTAAAAAATAAATGTTTTGCACCTGGTTATTTTCTTTCTCTTAAGTTGAAGGTTTTGATGTGTAACTTTTATTTAGAATATTGTGGAAAACAATGAAGTTAAAATTACCATGAGCTTAAGTGTTTAAGTTGTACTGACAAGTACAAAAGGGGGAGGGTTAAAAAAATGCTTGTTGCCCAGGAGCTTCACAAAGGGGGGCTTTACCACACCGGGCGACACCATCAGAGGGGGGTGACATCAAAATATTATTTAATCTAAAACTTTTGACTAATTTGCAGGAGGAAAAAAAAATTCAAATTTGATGATGAAGAAAACTTTTGAGATTAGAAATAAAAGTAAATATAGACACACATTTTGTGCAGTTGTAGAAGATAAAAGCCCCCTTATGTATGGCACTGAGTGGATCTTTGGTAAAGGGTGCACAAGGGATGTGATCAAAACTGGCGGTGACTGGACCCAGAAAAGGGGGCGGGGATGACACCATGCTTAGTGACAACACTGCTCATTGTTATTCTGTTGTACTATGAAAATACAAATTTAATAAGATTACACTAATGGAATTCAATGATTATTTTTTATGTGTAATAATAACTTAAAAGCTTCCATAATATGTTGTGTTGAGTGTGCTACCTTAAATTTCAAAATTTGTTTCTGCATAAAATAATGTTGAAGTTAAAAAGATTTTTCTCCATTATAATTTGACATTGAAAAACTCTAAATTACTCTTCTGTTTCAAAAATATGCTCTTTATTTTAAGTAATCACCCAAAAGTATGCAGCATTGCTTATTCTGAACTCTCTTTATTCTCTTGTATGATTGATCTTTTTGCACTTTCTAATCATTTTTATCCTGGAAACTTACCTTTTTTTCATTTTTGTTTAATGGCCATTTCTATTCTGTTTTGTTCTGTTTTTGATGCACCATGTTTCCCTTCTCCTTTCATTTTGCTATTTAGGGTAATACTAAAGATCAGTCAAAAGAATTCTTTCAGTCTTTAGCTGAGGTGAAGAATTGGTTGCAGTCTGCAGGAAACTTTGTTTTTAATTTTGAGAAGCTTCCTCAGGAACAGAGGCTTTCTGATACTCAGCACCAAAGGCTTAAGGTTTGTGTAATTTTTTAGGGAAGTTTGGCATAACACAAACATATTTGTGTTTTCTTTTGCCTGTTGTAGAGCTGTTTGGCTGCACTTTTAATGCAGAAACCATAACTAAACTGTTTTCATTTCTTAGCTTGTGTATAATGTGGTTTTTAGTTAACTGCTTTTTTCTTTATGTTGTTTTTCCATGTTTAACATAATTATGTTTTTCAAATAATCTTGTTGATTAATACATTGTGCACCTATATTTGATGTGTCTTCATGTAATTAAGTTAATCAGCAATCAAAACAAACTTATTAATTTGAAAAATGCTTTTAAAAATAGTGCCAATTGAATTATTTTTCAAGAAGATTATTTTTGAAAAATAATTCAATATCAATGTATGAAGGGTTCATAATTCTTTAGTTGAAGATGATTTTAGCATTCTTTTAATTACAATATTATATCAATTTCTTTTCTGAATAGCTCTAAAATACTTTGCCACTTCAGCACTTGTATATGTAAGCTTTATTTTATTTAAAAGTGTAAATTAAGTTTTTGCAAATATAAGTGTTGGAAATTGCTCTTTTAAATAATTCTTTTTATGTAATTAATATAGTATGATGAAAATTAAGCAAAAGTTTTTTTTTCTTGTGAGATCAGAACACTGATATTTATAATGATTGAAATTTTCAAATGAATTTTTTATCTTATGGGATGAGACTGTAGGTTCATATTTTATATTCCACGTAGGTAAATAATGTTTACATAATTTAGTATAGCCTTATGTCAAAATCTTAATGTACAATAAATAGTGTTTTTTTAATTCATTCATTGTTCCAAGTTCAGGGAAATAATATCATATGCCAGTTGTTTATAATATTATAAATATGCAAGTTTTTGTGACTAATGAAGAACATCAGTATACGTGTAAATGTATATGTATTCCTTATAAGCATGGCTTTCAATAGTTGATGTGGTTTGTTTCCTTATTTATTAAAATTTTGTTACTAATTTAAAATTCACAATTATTTATATTTGCAAACATATTCTTGCATATATGCTTCAAATGTATGATTTTTGTTTAATTTTCTATTTAAATAATATT
Source organism: Cheiracanthium punctorium (assembly GCA_038373885.1). Lineage (NCBI taxonomy): Eukaryota > Metazoa > Arthropoda > Arachnida > Araneae > Cheiracanthiidae > Cheiracanthium > Cheiracanthium punctorium. Next base: position 544,293 of record JAWZYV010014550.1, on the reverse strand, counting down.
TAGAATGTTGATACAGTGACATAAGTTTATTATTATGAATGTTTTGGAGCTTTATTGTTATTTAAGTGTTTAATAAATAATAATTAAATTATGAATTATACTGTGCTAAGAATAAAATTTAGCTGTGCATGTTAATGAATGTGCTTGTGCATGAATTAATGTTTTGCATGGATTGATTTCTGTGGTTTACATCCTAATTTCTCTGCTTTTGTTTATTTGAAGGAAAAAAATCCTGCTCGAAGTAGTATTTTTATTGGTATGCCATTAATATTGAAAATGGCATCATCTAATTTAACGATTTCATTTATTTTTATTTACTTGTAACAACTAATTTAATTTTGAATTCAGAACAAGTAAATATTTTTGTTAATTTTCCATAGCATCTTCAGGAAGAGCTGAACAGCATAGACAAGAAAAAGCAAGAACTGATTAAATGTAGCCAACAGATGGGCAAAATGAAAGATAAATATGCTTTAGAACCAGAACTAGTAGAGATACAAGAAAACTGGGATGTTTTATCAAATAAAATTCATGTAAGAAACACTAGTACATACACATAATTTATATAGCAATTTTTGTTATTAAATTTTCTTTGAAGTATAGTATAAAATTTAATTTAAAAATTTTTATCAAGGAATTTACATAACATATAAAAGAATTTTAGATTTAAAAATTTCTTTCTTTGTACAGATTAATATGCAATTTACTGAAATCAGCCTAGGATATTTGTAATTGTATTGGTGTATTCAAAACATTGCTTATACTTAATATTTGGAGCCAATACTACGATTTTTCTGATTATAATGATGACATGCCAATCAGTAGTAAAGTAAAAGTTTTCATTCGTATATTTTAAATATCAAATTGAAATAACAAATGTTTGTATACTAAACATTTGTTCAGTTGTTTATGTACAAACAGTTTGTATACTCTTTTTATATAAAATATTTACATATTGTATAGCTATGAGGGACTAATTTTTAAATTTTTATCATAGACTTTAGTCACAAATTATGAAATTGATGTAAAGCGAACTACTATTGAGCAGTTGAGGGCATCACCTGTACAGCTCCCCACCTCTCAACCTGGATCTCCTAAGCTGGATGAGATTGCCTCAAAAATTAGACAACTGAATGGAGATATAGATGATGTAAATAAAGATGCAACTAGAAAATTGTCATTAGAAGAATTTGATTCCATTTCACAAATTCAAGAGTTAATGAAGGTTTGTTTCTGTGATATTATCTCTTTTTTCTGTCCATTGTTTCAAATACAAGCTGCTGTTGAAACATTATTCATTAAAAAATTATTGTAAAAAGTGAAATTCAATATTTGATATTTTACCTGAAATTTTTTTCTAGATAATTTGAGTACATTTGTTTCGGATTATCCTATTAAGTTTTCTGTTTTTGAAAGTATTAGAAACTGATTGTAAATTCTATTTATTGTACTTTTGTAAGTTTGAAAGGACTTTCAGGAATATGTATATGTGTATATATATATATATATATGCATTTCATGGGGGGGGGATTACAGACTATTTTTCTCATTTATCTATTAATGAAGCATTACATAATTTGGTTGTTAAAAAAATAATGAATGAACTGGGGGAAGAAAAGTAGTTCATTTATGTTCTTGTGGTAACTGCTATTAAATAAAACTAATTACAAGGGAAATAAAAATTGAAACTATTTACAATGTACTATCTCTTATTTCCTGTTCATAATTAGTTCATTATAGATTTGTTTTACTTTAATTTGAACTGTATATTGTACTGTTAAATTTGTAGAATAAAATTTAATGATGTATGATTGATAAGTTTAATTGGTATAATCAGCATTCTAAACCAGCAGTTAAATGTATGGACAGTTTTTGATTAATCACTTCAAATTTAGAGAATTTTTTTTATGGCTCATGATCTTTTCTCCCTCCCTTATTCTCCCAAGTATTTATTTAAAAATAATATCTAACTTGTTCACATTTCATAGCTTATTAGCTAACTGTTAAATGTTGTACTTTGAAATCTGAACCTTCAGAAATTCGAATTTATCATTCAAACTTGCTTTTACAGAGGTTTCAAGGAAAAGCTCTTGAAGTTGAAGCTAATATGAAACAGTTGGATAAAGAATGGCATATGAAAGAGAGCAAACTGAATTTATCGGATTCTAAAGAAAGCAAATTGAAATCTCAAATGAATGCGCTTGATGAGAAGTGGAATAGTGTTAAGAAAAATGCAGAGACTCACCATCATATGCTTAATGAGAAAATCGCTAAGTGGTCTGAACTTGAAGAAAGGACTAACAATCTGTATGAATGCTTAAAATATTTGAAGGTGAATTTTGAAGGTGCAGACAAAGCTCCTATTACTAGACAGAAGGTATGTATTTAAAACTGGTGTAACAGTTAGAGTATTTTTTTTATGTGCATCACACTAATTCATGGACACGCAAAAAAGACTCTAGTTTTTTAATGTTTATTTTGTATGATAAAATTATTTAAAATCTTGTGATTCTTATAATCCTAAAATGTTAGATTTTAAAAACAATGCTCATTATGAATTGAACTGACTGAGAGGCATGGTGCCTTTGAAGAGTCAGGAAGCATAATGATTTGGAAATTGAAGGGAATAAGTAGTGCATCAAGGGTAAGAAATAAACACTAGTGCTTTCTTCTATAAATATGAGGAAAAAAAAAAAAGAATTTGTACAACATAATTTTCTATCAAAACTGAATTGGAATACTTTTTAGTAATTTAACTTTCTTGAGGAATTTTTGATTAAATATTGTTGGAAGATTGAATATTGTATAGCAAATAGATATTTTGTGTAAGTTTGTCACTAGTTTTTAATTATATAGTCAATCGCCTTGTGTTTTGATACTAGCCTAAAATGTTTTCTATTGATTCATGCAGTTAAAAATATGTGATAACTTTTTTAATGAAACTATAAAACTTTGTATGATACTATCAGTAAAGATTATAACCGCACCCGATGCTTTAATAAATGAGCGAGCTGTTAAAAGAACATGGGCTAGAATTTAAAATAAGGGGGATGGATTCTAAAGATTGGATTGTAATAATTATATAAAGGACCTCACTGATGCTAGCTGCCTTCTAAATGGCTAGAGTCTAAGTCTGTATGTGTATTGTGTAAATTAAATTGTCTGTTACCATTTTGAAGATAGTTATAGTGTTTGTATTATGTTCCAATAAAATTTGAAGATTTAGCGTGGGAAAACTTTACTCTATCTATTACTGTGGATTTTTATTTTGCCTTAAAGCTGTAAAAGTTGTCAATTTTCAAAATTACATTTTTCAAAAATTCTTTTTCAATGGAAGTCTATGTAAATATTTTCTTTTATTCTAAATTTGTTGTTTTTTAACTGTGTTAATGTATACTTCTGAGTTGGATAAAATTCTATTAACATTTTATTTATGTCTCATATTTCTGTGTGAAATAGTTATTTAATTTATCTATCAGTACTTTGAACAAGCATCCTCTACAGGCACTCAATGTCATAGTAAAAGTTCCTTAGCCAATTCAATAGGTTTGAATACTTATTTTTACTCTGGGTTAAATATTTTATCTATCCATGTATTTAATTATAAAAGATGTTTACAAACTTCAGGGCTTGCAGTCTGGACTTTATTATTGTAAGAAAATAGACTGTGTTTACACCAAGCATGTCAAAGGTCAACATTGGCTAAATAAACAAGATTTAAGTTTATGTGGACTAGTGCAAAAAATTCAAAATAAAACTTCAAACATATCCAAACATATCATTTTTAAACATGTAGTATTGAAAGAATAGTTATAATATTATTAATATTTTCTTTCTGACACTTCAGAAAGCTTCTCTACCACTATCTTCTCTACTTTGCAAGAAATATTGCTGCACTAATAACTTTTAAAACTAATAAGAGGTGATTACCAATAATTCTGTATCTGATAAGACTTATTTTCTTTCATAATTGAAAATTACTGACCACATTGATGAGTGCATCCAAACCTGGGAATAACTGAAAGAGCAAATTTTTGAGTATTTTCTCTCATGGCAAATAAATACTTACAAAATTCAGGAACCGTTTTTCACTGATTTGTTATTAGTACTGCTTAGTCATTGAGTAAGGATTCTGTATTTATTGAATGAATAAAAAAAAACTTGTTTTCCACTAATTAAAAATATGTAAATAGCATTTCAAATTCATTTCTGAGGCATAATTCTTGGCTGGGGTTGTTAACGCTTTGAGGCGCAACCCTTTTCCAATGCTGAAAAAAGGGCAGCCGTTGCCATCGCTTGACTTAACTACCAGCAAGATGGTAGACAATCGAAACGTTCATTGCGTGCCACAGATCTAGAGACCCTTTTTTTGACAACAGCTGGCTGTGCGCGCACAGCCAGCTGTTGTCAAAAAATCATCACTGTGGCACGCGATGAACATTTCGATTGTCCGCCATCTTGCTGGTAGTTAAGTCGAGCGATGGCAATGGCTATCCTTTTTTCAGCATTGGGCAATCTCTCTGGCTGTTCTCGCGTTCTTCCATTTTTCAGCAGATGTCAGTGCTGTTAAAAATAATAGTGACCATTTTTTGACGGGAAAGGACATGCTAAAAAGTAAAGGATTTTTGTGGAGCTATGTCACCGGCAACTATTTTTGTAGAAATCAAATCTATTCTTCGTGACTGGCAACAGTCAAAATGTCAGAGTTTGGTGCCCTCACGGTGAGGACACTGCGCATTAAAGGGTTAAAGACCTCGTGCTTGACACCCTTGATTTTACCCTATAGGCTTTCCTAGTTAAAACATATATAGTTTATTTCTCTATTAATTTATCAGCTGACTATCTTATGTATTGCTGTATTCAGCATTAATTTTCTTTTATGTATATACTAGGCTTTAGAAGAAGAAGCAAAAAAATTGCAGCAGGATTTGGAAAACTTGCAGCAAGATGCAGTTAATTTTGGAGCATCAAAAGCTGTGCTTCAAAAGTTACTCAAAGAACCAACTACTCTCTTAGCTAATATTAATATGCGCATAGATGAACTTGATTCTTTGAGGGAACCATCCATGAAAACAGTTCTCACTCAAACTGACAAGGAATCTGTTATAGTTTTGGAGTCATCAAACACTGCCATTATACCCGACTTTGTTGCCAAAGTGAATAAAGTTAGGGAAGCTGTTGCTGCTGTAAACAGACAGCTTTCTCAACCAGAACTGTCTGGAAAAGATTTTGAAGATTTTGGAAAGCAAGAAGGTTCGCTGAAGGTAAATGATTAAATAATGATTTATACAGAAAGGTCTTTTTGTGTTATGTAAAAATAAATGTATATCAATTGTTATTCATCAACAAAAACTGAAGCGCACAGTGTCTACCAACTCCAGGAATCTATATAAGGTGTCCCAAAAACGTGGTAATGGGCTTTAATTCTTTATCTTTTAGCGATAAGTGGGCAATGTAAATTTAAAAAAAATGTTCAAAATAAGGTCCGAAATAAGACTTTGCTAAGAAAAAATTTCTCTTGTTAATTTTCAAATAAAACTTACACATCAATCAAAAAAGTTACACTTTTAAATTTGTATACAACAATACAATTTCCAATAGTAAAATGTGCCCCATACACTAATGAGGTGACATTCAAAATTTGAGAACTATATCTTAAAAAGTGTCAAAAATAAAAATAATGCTGATTTAAATCACTTTTCAATGGCTCTCGAAGGGAAAAAATCATGGCGAATGATTGCATTTCAGGGGTCTTACAGGAATTGTGAAAGAAATTCTTTTTTCCACTCTAGCAATAAATGTTTATCATGAAAATCATGTGTAGTCCTCAATCAACTTTCTTTAAAAATATCTCTGCGGCATTGTATTATGAAGGCTCAAATTTGATATATCATTAGTATATGGTGCACATTTTAGTAATTGAATGCTTTTGTACTGGGGGTATATATATATATATATATATATATATATATATATACAACAAATTTGTAAAACATATTTAGAATTTGGTTTGCATGCGGGTGTTTTATGAATGTTGTCTATTTTAGTCGTTAGTTGTTGAAAGTTTGGTTAATGACTTCTTAGAGTAGTTCTTACCAGCTCAATTAAAGGCTGATCAGTTATAGTAAACCAATGTCTGATTATTATTTTTGGCAAACTTAGTTATTGAAAAGAAAGACTCAAAAGAATTCAAAGTACTGAAAACTGAAATCAATCACCTGTGCTCCCTGTGTAATTTTAGAATATTTTGTTCAGGAACCAATTAAAAAAAACTGCTTTGTTTTACCTGTTTCAATCGTCAATTATTTTTTAAACAGAACAAAAAAAGTAAATTTTTTTTTTTTTTTTTTTTTTTTTGGTGTGTGTGTGTGTGTGTGTGTGTGCTCAGACTATATACTTTTTTCTTCATGTTAATTTTTATAAAAAGTACCTGAGTCTGTGTCAAACATCTATCACTAGAAAAACAACATTTTCTCCCAAACCCTTATCATTTATCGTTTGAAGACAGTGGGGGACTGAGATCATAAAGGTGACCATGAGCGAATTTGTCACTATTAAATCCTAACCCTTAGCTAACATCAACAGTTTTGTTAATTTGTTTTCCCTTTTCCTCGTTCCAACTCGGCTGACATTTTGAGTAATCTACCTGTGAGGAAGGACATAAGAATATAGGAATGCTTTGTGATATCATCCACTCTTTAGTTTTCACAAACTCTTTAGCATTAGTTATTGTACTCTTTAGAAATTTTAAATATTTCATAATACATATACAGTACACATTTCATTTTTAATGCATTGGATATGTGAAGATGTTCAACTTTGCAACTTTTAAAAGTTTATGTAAGCATGCCCTATTGCATGGCCACCCTTTCAAAATGGTCATTTTTCTGGAAGAACTGAAGGTGACCACTTAGAGAAGTTTTACTGTGTCTAAAGGGTGTCCCAAAAAGGTGTAGCAGACTTTAATTTTTAATCTATTAGTGATAAGTAGGCAGTGTAACTTGAAAAAAATGTGCAAAATAAAGTTGGAAATAATACTCCGTTAAGAAGAAATTCCTCTGCAATTTTCAAAAAGTGACACTTTTAAATTTGTATACGACCCCCCGTACAAAAACATTTCTAATTAGTAATGATGCTCTTACTAATTAGGAATGACAGGGTGTCCCTCTTTGGGACACCCTGTATATGTGTATATAGATATGTATAAACTTTAATTTTTTTGAAAGTGTATGTAATTTTTGATATCAAGTAATTGAATGAATAATTTTTAAAGGAATTTCAATGAAATATGTTCCACTAGAAAGTTTTGGACACCCCTTTCTTCTAGTTTAGCATGGATGTAAAAAATAACCAATGAACCTCTGCATATTTTGAATATTTACATAGTTTTTGCTTTTATGTGTGTTTAGTACAATTTTTTTAATTTAAAATTTTTCATTCATCAGTTTTTAGAGTTTGTTTTCTTAAACGTGCCTCTTTAAAAAAAATATAAATACTAAAAGCAAGAAAACATGCAGACAGGTTCACTTCACCAGATTGCTTTCTTTACAAAGCTTAATTATGTCGATCTAAGTACTTTTAAAACTAACTAAATCATATTTTACCAATTACATAATTTTTTAGCTTATTCATGTGATATTGTATTGATCAGATTATCAATGATTCATAGATACAGACCAATTGATCATTTATAGATAATATAATAGATTATTGGTTATTTTTTTATAACTGTTTACACATGCATTGTTTTGGCTCTTGTATAATTGATATTACTAATTTAGGCAATCAAAGATGGAATCAATACTTTAAAGCCAAACATTGAATTGGTGTGTGCTGAAAAAGAAAATGTGATTAAACGAGCAACAAAGAGTGAAGCTGTGCAAGTTGAGCGAGTATCAGAAAAGCTGACTGAAGAATGGAATAAGCTTACTAACTCTTATGAAGATAGATATAAGTAAGTTAATTAGCTATATTTCATAAGTATTCTAAACTCAATAATTGGAACTATTAAATGTATTGCCAGAGTCTATTTTCTAATTGGCAAGTCATCATTTTCACAGCCCCTTCTGAATCATTCATGTATATGAAACCTCAAAGTTGAAAATTTGCCAAAAATTCTCATATCTTAACACTCTCAGACTATGCTACATTGAATTTAGTCTTATCATTGAAGTTAACCATCACAGGGCCTAGTCAGTATCTGGAAGGTGATAACCTGGGAACACTGCATGTTGTTGGCAATTTTTTTCTTTCTATTTACCAATATAACAGTAATATTCTTAGTATTGTTACAATTATTTTAGGAAATAGAAGATATATTTTTATTTCTTAATAAAAAAGAACTTTTTCTAAGAACTCAAAACAAATTTGCACATTAATAGTTAATTTTTTTTTTTTCAACTTGAAACTTAAATTATATTCAATGTGAAGGTTTTCATTTCATTTAAATACTACTACTACTAACCACTATTCAGTAAAATTTTCTAAAAGTGATAATGTTTTGTACACTTTTTCTGCTAAGTCATCAAGTTGTTTACTGCCAAATTTTGATTAGCAGTATCTAGTCTTGCTTGAAGTGAATTTCCTGAGATTTCATATAAATACCATTTATTTAGTCTGGTTGATTTAAAGAATCCTAAAGGTTTTTGTTTATTTGCATTTGCATTCTCTTCGAATTTTATCCTTTTAATGTGTTTTTGCCATTTGCAATATATTTTTATCGAATTTTTTGCTTTAGAGAACTTATTTTTTCAGAATCTTTAACTTTTGATATTGAAGAAATAAAAAATACTGAAACATTAATTTATTTCCTGCCTGAAAGCATTCCCTGTTTTTTCATTCCTTTTTAGCCACATTCTCGTTATAATATTAGATTTTACAAATTTTGTATGGAGATGAACAAGTCTTTCCTTTTAAGGTGTTAGATTAACTTGATTAGAATATGATCAGCTGTGGTTTGGGGTTTAATTTGTACTGCATTTTCATGTTTTTAATTTTAGATTAAACAAAGAAAGTTAATTGCCTCCTTCATGATAATTGCTGACTTGTGGACTTTTCAGCCCTATTTTAATGTCCTTCCGATACCACAACAACAAAAACCGCAGAAGTATTAGCCATGCAGATACTTAATTTTATTGCTTATTTTTTTTTTTTTAAATTAACCTTTTGATTATAATCCAAAGTATTATTTTTGTTGGTGTTTTTTAAAGTCCTTTTTTTTTAATGTCTTTTTTTTTTTTTAATAAAAATTATTTTTTTCAGAAAATGGTTAAAAGCTAGAGAAATTTGGCAAGGCTTTGAAAGTGATCTTCGAAGCATGACATCATGGCTTGTCACATCTGAAACAATTCTTGCCCAGAGTCGATTATCTAGTGGAGAATTAGATTACGAGAGGGCAAAAATTCACCAAGAGGTATGTGTATATTTTATAGCTATGATTTTGCTTCGTTCAAATATGCACATAGAAAAGTAAACATTATGGAATTAAAGTAGAATTTTTAAGATTACTTTTTAAAATTCCATTTGATTAGAACTAATAAATTTTTTGTTATGCTAGCATCGGTGTCGTAGCCAAGGAGGGTGGATAGGGGGGTAACAACCCCCCCCATGAGTAATTTTTTGCCATGCAAAATGTATATATTTCACTCCATTATCACTCCAACACACATATACATATTTATCACTCCAACACGCATATACATATATGTGAGTTGCAGTAGTCCTAAACACCCATTCCCCATGAAAATTTTTGGCTACGCCACTGACTAGCATTATAATTTATTAACATAGTGCTGGATTTAGAGTTGTTGTGGCTCCTAATTATTTGTTAAACAAGTTTTTCAATAACCTATGTGGCAAAGGGGTTTCAGCATTAACTCCCACTGAACCTCGTAACCTAGTGGTCCCTGGTTTGATTCTCAGTAGAAATAGATTTTATTTATACAAAAATAATGTCTACTTGTCTGGTGTTGCACTCTTAATGTAACATTGGTAGGGCTTTCATCCGATCACATTTAGTGCCAGTAGTATGCAAAATGTGTGCAAGAAGCAGTTGCATTGTATCTGACACCTTTGGGGATAAAGGTTGGGATGCTACTTTTCGGTGTTCATAGGAAATTTGGCATAAAAATGCCGATTGTGGAGGCCTGTCTCTTGTGAAGGCCGGGCAACAAGCCAATTGCCCTCCCCTAAATACGGTTTGTATTAAATCTCAAAAGTATTTTAAAAGAATTTCTTTGATGAAAATGTTAATATATTTTCAATGCTTCACTGTTTTACATATTAATGCTGTGTTAATTTTTAAAAGTTGTTTGCTTCTAATACATATGAAGACAAAAGTGCTAAATTATTATTAGTACTTCTTTTTTTGGATTAAATAAGTTCCCTTATTCCAAGTTAATGAACTTATTGTGCATGATTAAAAAGAAAAAAAAATTACCTTGGCTTATCATTACATCTACTTTTTACTTTTTATTGTTTGGTTTTTTTCACATTCTAGTTGTTCAAGAATAAAGTTCTATTTTATTTTGCTCTTCTTAATGAAGTGAATTTATTACGTAATCAGAAAATTGCACTCCATGAGATATATTTTGAATGTAAATCTATGGAAGATGCAAAGATATTTAGCTAAATAAATATCTATGTGATATCCATGTTTTCAGTACAGGAACTTTTAGTACAGTATACTAAATATATAGATGTATTTAGGAGGTAGTTATGATTAATAATAGTGCAGTTGGCTATCTCTTTAATGCACTCTACTGAATAACAATATCTATTTAAGACTACAGTTTTTAAAAAAAATCATATGATTTTGATACATAAATACAAATTTATTATGTTGCAGATTCCAAAATTTTTAAGGATGTCTCTTCACAAGTTGTGGTGTTATGAACAGTAAACCTTTATCATCTACAGAAAAATTCTGAAGAACCATAAAACTTTGTAAAAAGTCTTGTAAATGAAATGTTTTAAAAATATTGTAAATGTTGCCCTTCCAAAGATTTAGCTGTGCAATTCTTTGTTTAAGATTTCTTTAGGATTTCATGAAAGGCACTGGTTTTTTATTTTCTACAATGTGCTGTGCAGTTTACGAAGAATCATTCTGAACTTTTTTGTGTCCCTGGCAGAATTAGTTTATTTTGGGTACCAAATCTATAAAGCAAATTTTGTTACTTCAAACTACAACCTTAAAGATAATAATTTGCAGCACTGGCTTTTATACTATAGAAAATTCAATTTAAATAAAAATGCTGTATTTTTTTTAAATGTATAATTAAAAATCTGTTATGGGAAGGGAACAAGTTTAGTTAGCTTTCAAATTTTCTTGCACATTATTCTATTCAGTTCTTACGAGCAAATTGTTTAAGTAAGTTACAAGCATTCGAATTAGGTTTTGAAAGCGTACTGTAGAAGGTATTTAATTAGAAAACTATTTAAAAGAAAGCTAACAAGAAGGTAAATCCAAAAGTTTACAAGCCATGCTCATGCTGACATCAACATATTGACATACCTTTTCCACAAATTTTGTTTGACACTCTCTTCTTAAGAACAATTTTTTGTGGTTCCCTACAATTTCCCATCCCCTTACATTTTTTAAACTAGATTTTTAATGTAATTTATAAACTACTCTCATGTGTTTTAGTTGTAAAACAATCATAAAAATAACTATTTCATTGTATAGTTTATAACCTTACAATAATATTTCCTTTAAAAAAAAATGATATTTTCAGATGCTTGAAAAACAAGTTAGTGAGAAAATGACCATGGTTGAGCGTCTTAATGTGACTGGTCATAGGGTATCAGATCAGTGTTCAGCACCTGATGCTGTTCTCTTGCAGGAACAACTGGAATCAATCAATAGAAGGTGGAAATCGCTAGTTGCCGAACTTGCTGCAAGAAAAGCTAAGTATGTGCCTGTTTTATTTATTATTTTTAATTGTTTAAAACCAGTCTACATATCTTGATTCCATGTTGAATGGCTATGTAATTTGCAAATCTAGATTTCTCAAGCACCTGGTTCATTTAATTTTTTTTTAAAGTTCATGTTACTCTTCGAGTATATGGATTGTAGGATTTTATAAAAATAATTTTATTGTACATCTTTATACAACTTCTCAACTATATGAGAAAAATACGGTTCAGCAGTGGATAGTAAGTCGATTGAATAATTGCTTATGCAAGAAGCAAATTGCAGGATTAACTATGCAATTAATCCCGTTCCATTTTAATAATCATTAACAATATGAGTGTACTGAATGCGAGACACAGCAAGGAAGCAATGGGAAATTAAAGGGTTGCTAATAAAAATCGGATTGATGCCGTTGGCAAAAACCAGGGAAATTTTATGATTTAGAAAGAGAATAATTATGCAATTAGAGCTTTAATAGTTCATTTTCCTTAAAATCATTATACATGTACTGAAATTTATGAATATACTCTTTCTTCATGAATAATGAAATTAATATTAATAAATTAAGACTGCACCTGTTTTAATAAGAAACTCTTAATGAAACTGAATTATTCTGCTTTATTATATAACAATTTTTTACTAAATATTTGTAAATTATTCATGAATAGTAACTCTAATAATTGAGAACAATAATAAAAAACTGCAGTTCTTTTTCATTTCTGTTTTTCAAAAAATCCATGAATGTCATTCATTCACTGTGTACTTACAGAAAGTTTATTTAAAATAAACATATGACATTTTTGTTTCAGATTGGAAGAAGATAAATCTACTCTTGCTGTTGTCAATGATGAAATTCAAGACCTTAGTACATGGCTGAAAGAAACTGAATCTCTTCTTTGTGGTACCCCTCGCACAACAGACCTAAGTGCAGCAAAAACTTTGCTTGGAAAATTGAAAGTAAGTATGAATGTTCTTAAATTTAGATGAAAAAGAAAACTGCTACTTAACTTGCATCTTTGACTAATGAAATTATTTAAAAGTGCTTATAAGCACTGACTGTAAAGCAGTAGTAGACATATCGATTTTCTACCACCTATCAAAATTCTACCTTTATACTGTGGCAATTTTAAAAAGGGATTTTTATGGGGTAATAATGGGGTATGGGGTAATCAACATGTTTTTGATTATGTGTTGGAAAGGTGACATTTTTAAATTGAAGCTGCCCAAAAATTGTTGTTTCATATTTATGTACTACAGGTTTATTAACTAGGCTAATGTTGTTTCAATTCCATTTTAATAATCATTAATAATAGCTAACTCCATCCACAGTGTCAACTGTGTATGCTTAAGACAATGCCAACTAAATTAGTAGTTCATTACTCAGGATGGAATACTGGCTTGTTTTAGTAATAATAACAGCTGCCTATGATATTAACTAATAAAACTTGGTTTTTGTTTTACAAATCAACAAAACTTTAGTCTAATAAATTAAAATGCTGTTTATAAACACTTTACACCAGCATGAAAAGTATCCCTTTTCAAAGTTTATATCAGTAAAATTTAAATGTACTTATAATTTCTTCTTTAGTTTTAGTATTTATTATGAATTTTAATATTTGATCCTTTTGTTTTTGAATTTTAAATAGGAGCACGAACAAGATATACCTAGTCATAGAAGTAGTCTCTTGACAATTATGTTAGCTGGAACTTTAGTGAATACAGAGATTGTTGAAGCCTTGGAACAACGCTATGCAAAGGTACATTTAGTAAATTGTAATTTACAAATTTATAATTATAATAACATTTACTTTTTAAAAATCTTATGATTTTTTATTAAATCACTGATTGGAGCCTTGTACAGTACCCTAAAAAAACAAACCTGGGCAATATCTTGGATGCAAATCATTAAATTTTGTTTTGAAATGCAATTTGTGAAAGTCAAAGACAGGGGGGTCTTTTTATGTTGCATTATTAATATTAATTACAAACTACTAAATTAAATCACGGAAATATTCAAAGAAATATACTTAAATTTAGTTTTTTTAGAATTAGCATTTTAAAATCTTCAAAAATAAATATTCATTCCAGTAATTTTGAATATATAAACTAATGTAATTTAACTATTTTTTTAAGAGATTATATGTTAGGTTTTAACGGTTTCCACATTGGCACTTTCATTTTGTCAATGGCAAACTAAATACAGATATATTTCCAGTCTCACTTTTCGAATATTTTTCATCATAAAATCCATTCATTTATAATTTTTAATGTAAAAATTTTGCCTTTTAACAGTAAGATTACATGTATGAACCCCCTCTCCTTAAAGAATGTGTATGCATTTGTCTCCAAATTAAAAGCCACTGCCTCCCTGAACCCTTAGCGACAATTCTTTGCAAGCTCTTAGCAATAATTCAAGCAGCATTAGCACATTGAGAAAGTTCAGGTAGACAGAACATTTCAATCCGGAGACAAGTGCATACACAGACTTCCTAGTGAGGCTCATAGATGTAATCGTAAGGTTTAAAGGCAAAACTGTTTTTGTTAAAAATTATAAATGTATGAATTTTATGCTGAAAAATGTTCGACAAGTGCCCAGACAGCACATAAGCTTAAATCAAGCTTGACATTTCTTTGAATTTGACGTATTAATACAAGCTTGACAGTTCAATCCATTAACTTGAATACAGCTTGATTATTGCTATTGCAGTGATGGCGCTATCTGTCGCTGTAGGTGAGAAGGAGAATGGACATTGAATAGTCTAGCATTTTCTCAAATTGGTCATATTAATTAAAGAAAAGTTCGTAAAAGTTGTTTTATTTTATTATCGCACAAAACCTGGACATTAGAACATATAAGGGGAAGGAACGAATGGGATAAGCCCTCTGAAGTGTAACACGAGGGGAGTTTTAGTTTTATTTACATCTAATTAACATTAGTAATTCCATTAACTAATCAATTAGCCCTAAAAATAAATTTTAATATAATTAACATTCCTAGAAACTAAACATTCGACACAACGAGTTTTTGAAAACGTATGATATGGCCATATATATATGTTAATCGCAAAATATCCATCAGTTAACATTTTTTATTTCATGATGAAGTAAAGAAAATTTCGAACTTTTTGGTGTATCAAGAAATTTTTTTGGAGTGAGAAACTTTGCTCCCATGCCAGGAATGCCAAAATAGTTGCCATTCCTGGAATTTGTGCACCCATGCGCTAATAATACAAACGGACTAAAAAAAATATTAAAATCACTTTTAAATACATAGTCTTGTTCTAAATAAGTATAAATAAATAGGTAATTTTTAATTCAATTTTAGTATTCTTTAAAAATGTTTTATTTTTATGTCGGGAAAATGCAATAGCAAACAAAAATAAGTTAAAATGCTTGTGATAGTAGTATGGGGCTCCCCAAAATAACCTCTTGCCCGGGGCCCCGACCACTTATGATCAGGCTCTGGCCACCACAAAATAATTTATCATCAGTCATAAATGCACTTGACCATAGAATTAAAAAAAAATAAGATTCTATATTTCCAAATATGGAAATTCTTCAAAATAAAATACAATTATACTACGAAATTGATTTCAAAATCAGTCGTTTGTCTCGATTTGAGTAGTCGTTTGTCTCATTCGACATAACATGAGTGTTATGATATTGAAAGTTTTAAAACGTGTGCTGCTGTTAAGTTTATATTATGTTTATTTCCCTATTATTAGAGTCTCTAAATCACACAACATTATTTTAATTTTGATGCATCCCATGGAAAAATAAAAGAAAAAGATCAACATCATAACCCTAGCAGTCACTTCAAACTTTAGTCATATCAGCCCAACTCAGGTTGGCCGAGTGGTTATTACACCAGCCTTCCAACCCAAAGATACCGTGTTTGATCCTAGCCCCAGACATTTGATGGTAACAGATTAAAATAACTTGAAATTTCAGCGTAGGGGGGAAAATGCGTGGAAAAATAAAACATGTGGGGCGAGTTCGTTGACGGGGCACCCCGTGTATTTAGGACATTTTTTTTAGGAAAAATTTTTAAGCTTGAAATTAAGCTTGCTATGTCAAGCTTAATGCAAGCTGGGCAAGTGTAAACTAGAACACTTGATTCAAGTTTGCATTAAGCTTACACGCTTGAAATTTTCAAGCTTAATTCAAGTTTATTGACTTGATAAATCAAGTTTGATGCAAGTTTGCTGTGTTGTCTGGGTGGAACTGGAACCCCCAACACCCTCTCTCATGTGTACAATGGGTAACAGATAAAGCTGTTAGACAAAATCAATTGACGGTCATTATTTATAAGCATTCTTTTGGATGGTTCTGGTAGACATAGTCCTTAAGTGTTCCCCCAGAAAGCAGCTTAACTTTAATTAGATTCAGTACATTTTCATATTTGTGTAAAGTTAGTCAGTCATTTTACTTTCCGAACATGTACCATGTAAGGAAAGTATTGTAATCATGAAAAAATTCGAATCCGAGATTTTGGTGTTGACACGTTTGAGGTCTTCTGAATTCATTTATGCTATTTTTACGAGATGTATGTATGTATGTGTGTATGTGTGTTTGTGTGTATGTGAGTGACACGATAGCTGATGCATGCACAAAAAAAGCATCACGTGCAGAAAGAACAACAAACTTTTTCTTTGATGGTCATACTGGGATTCTAGGTGGTTGAAACTGATAGAAATTGCAAAATTTTTGTATTAAACCCTGTGTATATGTAGACAAAAATCTAATTTTATTTATATAGATTCACTTACAAAAAACTTATTATATATATATATATATATTTTAGGTTGCCAGTATTCTTCCAGAAAGAAGGCAAAATCTTGAGACTTATGTACATGGCTTGACTGATTTTCAGAAACATTCCAGTGAAGAAAGTGAATGGTTATCAATAGCAAAAAAGCAGCTCGAAGATCGCTTGGCTTTGTACAGTGCAGGCCGCAATGCATCAGATGAAAACAAGGTAGGCATTCCAAGAAATTTGAATATATTCAAAAATTTTCAATTGCTATTTTACCAATAAATAAAGAACAAGTTTTAGCACATTTTAAGGAAGTTTATTTTTATATTGTAGGTTGATAAAGAATCATTGACTTCTCACTTTAAAGTTGTATCAAAGCTTGTTAGGCAACAGAATGAACTGGAAATAGCTGCTCATAAAACATCCTTGATTCTTCCTCCAAATGTTAAAAGAAATACTAATACCTTAATTTCTGAATGGACTTCATTGTCGCAGTTACTGAAAAAGCTGCGTCCTTATGAACGATGCCCATCACCAATGGCTTTAGAAACTTTTACTGCATTATCAACTACTTCAGCTGTTGTTGAAGGTGAGGACTTTTTCTGTTACATCTCATGTAATTTAATACTGAATACTCTGGAGCTTAAATTTAAAACATTCTGTTTTTATTGTAAGTTTATTATAAATATAAGCTGTATAAATATGTCATTGTTTAAGAAATTTTGCATATTAACAATCATATGTAAACTCAGCTTTAGAACATCTAAATAATAAAAGTGCAGTTCGTAATGTTCTCTGGGTTCTACTCATCGCCCCGGCACATCTGTCACCATGTTGAAATTTTGATGAAAATGACATTTTTATCTCTAACTAAAAGCTACACCTTTTTTATACAGTTCAAAAGATCTCTAAAAAATTTATCTTTTTTAAACTTGCTACATCTTCCAAATCTAAATATCTAGCGAGATATCACACCTTGAAAAAGTAAACACAGAATGGAAGCAAATGGTTCATTCCTGGAATCTTGAAAAAAAATCACGGAACATAATCTCTGGCATAGATTGATTAGATGACATCGTAGCGACGTCATACACCTTATTTAAGTTCTATTTAACTGAAAAATTTTGATAGACTTGGGGCAAATTTAGTTAAAATACTTAAAATTTTGCTTGCACAACTAAGGCTTTTAGCCTTGGCACAACACTTAAACATCCATTTGTAGGAAATTCTTTTTTAGAAATTTGCAAACGTAAACGCATATTGTTACTGTTTTTGGAAGTCACACTTTTTTTTTTTTTTTTCATTGCTCTCACTGGAGTGTTTTTAAATGTTAACAGCCAGACATTTTGTGAAATTGTATTTTAAAAGTATTTGAGTGTTTTAGATTTTTAATTTTGTTTTTGTTGTAACCATTTATTTTGAATTCGTTTAACAGGATGGATTTTGATTTCAACGTTGTAGTTGGATCGTAACTTTTATTTAGATTGTTTTGGGACATTTGTTTTGTTTTTGTCGTAAATCCGGAAGTGTTTGTTTAATTTTGAATTCATTCTTGTGGGAAGCTTTTTAAACTTCTTAAAAAGTTACCATTGACTCTCTTCAGTACCAAAACCACAGTTTTTTTAAACGTTAAAAGTGTTTAAATGTAATGTTTTTGTGAAAACTTATTTTAATAGATTTTGATTTCAACGTTGTTGGATTATAGCTTTTATTTAGGTTAATTTGATGTTGTTGATTTTGTTTTTGTTGTAAATCTATAATTACTAGCTGACAAGCCGGCCAGCATCACTGGCCCATGAAAATTCACTTTAAAAAATTGCCGACCAGTAAAGTAGATTTTATGACTCTGTTAACTTTGTCAGTCAGTCTTTAGTGCTTTACATTGTTTTGGTGACAGTGTTTGCTTAATTTTGAATTTGTTTAAACGAATGCATTTTGATTTCAATATTATTGGATTGTAACTTTTATTTCAATTGTTTTGGGACATTAAAAAAAAAAAAAAAAAAATTGTCATAAATCCATAAGCATTTCTTTAGTTTTGAAGTGTTTAATTGAGTGTTTTAGATTGTTTTTGGTGACATAGCTTTTTGTCATAAGCGTTTAATTTTGAATTCATTTAACCGGATTGATTTTGATTTAAATGTTGTTGGATTTCATAGCTTTTATTTAGGTTAATTTGATGTTTTTTATTTTGCTTTTGTCGTAAATCTATAATTACTAGCCGGCGGATGACCCGCAGGTTGCAAATTTTGGTTGTGAAGAGGACTGTGTGCCGTAGGTTGCACAAGCCAGTTGCGAAGTGGCCAGTGTGCTCTAAGTTGCACATTTTGGACGCGAAGCACCCATCGACGGCCAAATCTGGTTGCCGAATCCGGCTAGTTTAAAATAGGAAGCTCAAAAGTGTGAACTGAACTGGTTTTGTGTTTTTTAAAATTGATATATTTGTATTTTATTTGTGGATCTGTTACGATTGTTTTTTCTTTTTTTTTTCTTTTTTACACAGTTTGGAAAATCAAGACATGATTGTTTTCCAGATCTACCCTGGATTTCTGGATTTTTTTTATTGGCCATTCTGGTTCTTCAAACATTCCTATAAAATTTTCTTTCTCTTCCTCTTGCATACCTGCCAAATTTTCTTGAAGTCTTCCAGAAACTTGTACTTTTTAATTTAGTACAGAAGCAAATTGCGGAACTGTGAAGATCCCACATTCGGGCCCGGCTGCATGGCTAATGGTTGGGAGTTGTACTCGATTTTCACCAGAAGTAATGTGAATATGTGTTAGAACCCTTAGAAAGTCTTCCGACAGGGCACCACTCATCCTAAGTAGATAGTCCATGGGTAGGTTTGCATACAACATACAAACAAACCAGAAAACAAATCTGCCTGATTTCTGGAAAAAAAAAAAAAAAAAAAAATTGAAAATCTATTTTTTCCACTTAAAATTGCATTTGTTCTGCACAGAAATTTATGCTCAAACTTTCTAATTTCAATCTTTTTTCATACATCTTCTGAATGACTATTTTTGCACTAGCATTCTTCTATTTGAATCTAATGCAGCAGGATTAAAAATAGACCTTTATTTTATATATAAGTTTCTAATTTTATGCAAATTTATGATATTAAAAGACACTTAAGATTTTTGGGAGTTTATTTTAAGATCAAATCTACCCAATAAATCCACATGTGTTTCTGAAAGATTTATTCACAAACACAATAAATCATCCATATTTCTTCAACCATTAAATTGTCAAGAAAAATTATAACATACTCTTTTCAAAAATTTAACAATATATTTATTGTTTGTTTGTTGCATATGTAAAAATTATCTTTTTTTTTTGTGATCATTTGGTTTATTCTTTAATTCAAATTTTATATAATGTCAGGATTTTTCACTTTGACTTACAGTCAGGTTTGGAATGTCAGCAGCATTCTTGGCAAAGTTTTTGTGATTTAATCAGTTTATAATTTTAATGAATTTTTAATCTCTTTCTGTTGTTAAAATTACCCTTAGATTATTGCAGCAGAAGTACTAGCTGATATATATATTTTTTTAAAGTGGGGCAATAACATAAAAATCCCGCTCTTACCCTTTTAGGTTTCTTAGGCTTGAGTAAGACCTGGTGCAGAGATTCCGAGGTGGGGCATAAACTTAAAATTGCTACACTTGCTTCCCCCCTTTAAGTTTCTTCCATTGCTCCCCCTAGATGTTGGTATCTAGGTCAGGGACCTTGGCTTGCATCCACCCGCTCTCCCTCCTCGATCCAGCACTAGTTAGCTGATAATTATGCCAAAATTCATTTTAAAATGTTTAAGTTATTTTTGCAAATTTAATCATTAGTAGTGTTGAATAAAAACTGTACTCAAGTTAATTTTTATTTATTCATTCTTCTCATAAAGGTTTACTTATTTATTTTCTTTTGTTTAGCTCGAAGATCCAGAACTACATTTGGTGGAAGTCTACCCGCTAGTGGACCTGGTAAAATATGGGCAGATCAGTTATGTGAACTTCAGGATTGGTTAGAAACCCAAGATATGAATCTTCAAATGCAAGTTATTGATGTTACTGATGAGAATGCCATTGTTTCTGTTATTGAAAAAGTACAGGTTAGTCTTTTGTAGATGCTCATTATTTGAAAGTTACATTCTAACTTAATGAAAGTATCTAGTTATGGAACAGCTGAGTTAGTTTGTACCATTGTAAATCAAATTTAACTTCTGCATAATTACTTGTTTTGGCTTTTTCTGTTTATTCATAAGAAAAAAATTGAAAATTTTAGGAATTGATGATTTTCCAAATTATATCATTGAACACAAACCTTAGTGTTTGCTTTTACTTTTTAATTTTGTACAATTTACTTTGCCAGTTTATCTGATCTTATACAATTAACATTGTTGTTAATGTCATAGAAAAATAATGTTGCCAATAATGCTGTTCGAGAGACATGTATAACTGGTTCTTTATTGTCTTTAAGGAATCAAGGCTTGCCACTTATCCCTCCTAATGTTTATTTCTTCCCTCTTCTTTATAATTGTAATATTTATGCAAACTTTTATTTAATTTTGAGAACAATGCATCGAATGGGTCCGACCCTGAACTTGACTTGCATCATTTGTAATAATTATACAAAACTTCTGTTATACTGACTTTGTAAAAAGGTTTGTTCCAGTTACACCATAGTTTTTTCATTATTGATTTGCTAGAACAAGTTTATCTTTCTTGCACATGAGTCAAACAGTTCTTTGTCATGGTATATTTTAATCCCAAGCAAAGGAGAAGGAAGCAATGAATAAGCAAAAAAAGGACTGTGCACAAGATTTTTTAAGGTTTACTTTAAGAAGAATTCAGCAGATGTCTCTTCTTTAATGTATTCCTATATCTAAGCAGAACTGCATAGAATATTATTCAAACCACCATTTGATCTACGAACTATAATCTAGAGTTTTGTAGTCATTTATTCTTTTCTCACTGATGCTTCTGCTTACCTACGAGTAAATCATCACTGAGAAGCAAATAGATTGGATTTTGGTGTCATTCTTTTTACAACGAGATAGTACACAAATGCAATATTAAAATGAATTGTATGCTTTCACAAAATCAAAGTAAGTATGAAATTCAGTATATCAATAAAATATGCATGCTTGTAAATACTGGAAGAGCAGAAAATTTAAAAAATGTATGTTTTAAATGGTACAAAAGTAGTTTTAACCTTGAGCCTAGTTGTAACCTTGAAAAGTTCTTGAATTTTTTTTCTTAACTTTGGAAAAAATGGGAAACTTAATTTAGAGTTGTTCAAGAAAGTTACATGATAGTCAGTCAAAAGTGTGTAATTGTGGAAGAAAAAAGGAAGGAAACTTTTTTTACATAATATTGCTTATATATATAAGTTTTTTAAAAAGCTGTGTGAAACCTGTTCATTATCATTTCTTAGTTTAAATTATCATTAATTTCTGATTTTTCCCTGAAAGAAATTTACTCATTAATAATAGTAAAACTGATAACTGATAAAAACGAAGTAAGATAAAGCCGCAAGTTTTTTGAAGCAGCTAAACTTTCACTTAGCTCTTTGCGGTCATATGTCTACTCTCAGCCACCACGGAGCATTTCAACAAGTGTAGTCTCTCTACGACAGATCCCTCTTCTGCTTGGCAGCTTTGAGTTCTCAGAATGTATTTGAAAAGTATCAAATTAATGTTTTTGGATGATTGTAATAGATTGAATGAGTTAAGTAAACCTTTGACTATGATTTTCCAGCGGCTTTTTTATGTTTTAAAGTGATTAAGGATAATTAAAACAGATGTTTCTAATGCCTTTTTTCTGGGTTGAAGACAATAGGAGAATCTGCACAGAAAGAATGTGCAGTTGGTCATTCAAATGACGTCATTGAAACATCACTTTAAAGTGCTCTATTGAAATAGTTCAATTTTCATTAATAAGAAGAAAAAGGTATATAGAGGGGCTGCAGCCTCCTTCTCATGTCACTTCCTTTCACTCTTATTCATTTACATAAATAAGACGCTAATAGATATTTAAGGTCTGAGGTCATTCAATTTCTATTGTCTAAACTAATTCCAGTTTAAAATTTTAAGAGAGGTAAAAAAAAAGATGACCAAAAATCTGCCAGAAGTTATTGCTAAAGAGAACTGTACAGTTAGAGATAAGGAAAATGTATTACGATCATAAATGAAAGGTGAAGTTACTCGGGCCAAAAAATTATTAACTTGAGAATCTTTCATTTTTATAGTTTTGTTTGATAAGATTATCTTTTTATTTGAGAGTTTGAGGTCAGAAAGGTTATGTGGTAATGTTACAATGATTATTTAAATAAAATGGTCTTGTGTTTCAAATGTTTGATGAAATGTGACCAAAAAATTAACAAAACAAAAAATGCATACATATTTTATTTGCCCTGAAAAAGAAGTGCTTATAATCCTAGTGATTTGATGTTCATAAAACAACTGGTAAATGCCATCAAAATCATTTTGACAAGTAAACAAAGAAATACATAGGTACCAAATCGAGGAAGTATGGTAGATCATATACTTAAGTGACACACTAAAAATTTTAGCGGTCAGTACATGTAGATTTTTGTACTGTCGTTTCCTAATTGAAATTGAGGTAGTTTTAACAATCTAATGTATGTTTTGTATAATATTATGCATTTATAATTGCTGAAATAATTAAAGATGCTGAAAACTTTTTATACCATCCCAGCCTATATGGAACAGTACGAGCATTTGCTGATCAGTCATTTTGGGCAGTCCTTATATTTTGGAACTTTTACTTATTAGACCACTTAAGAAGGGATGCACCAAAACACCTAAAGTCGAACATGAGTGTATTGATGTTTTAATTTGTTGACAATAAATCTTTTTTTTTTTAATTCATAAAAATAGGCTAATAGTTTTTGAATGTTTTTTTTTTTTTGCTATTAAAAATAATCATGCTATTTTAACGAGGTTTGATACATTACACTTGGAAGTGCATTTTCAGATTCATAAAAATTCAATAATTTAGTCTTTCAAATTAATTTAAACACAAGTCTCCAAAATTTTTCCAAAATAACATTTCATTGTACTTTTTTGTTATTATTACCAAAATTGCTTGTTAAAAGTTTAACAATTAAGTCAGATTTAAAGTCATAAAAACAGTTACTTTAGTCACAAGAATTAGCAGTCACATTCTGGCCTCACAGCAATGTCACTTGTTAACTAGTCACAAAGAAGCATCACAGTGACCGTACAATGAAGTCACACTGCAGTGCCACCTCCACTGTATTGGACTGGCAGATTCACCATTTTGTCCTCTCTGCGTAGTGGAAGATATGACTGAGGCCCACCTCCACGTTTGCCCAGAACTTCAAGACGTTGCAAACCATACGGCAGAAGATGTTTTTAATTTCTCTTATGTCGCTGGACTGTATTGGGCTGCCCAGAAGGGACTAATGGCTTTATGGCCTAGGTCCGGCATAGGGTAAAAACCAAAAACCAAAAAACAATGATGTCACATTACTTACCATTGACAGCGTGACTATTGTGACCCTACTTGGTGGCTACTGTGACCTTCTGTGACATCACAAGGACTGTTTTGTATCATCTGTGCTATTAGGGGATATACAGTAATCTTCAAATATCGTGAAGTAAGGCATGTAAGAAGACACTTTTAGAGGAACTTAAAAAAAAAGTCCAACAGAGGAATGCTGGTAATCTTTTATTTTAGTGCAATTCTGAAGGACATTGGCACATTCTGTAAACAGGTATGTGTTTTGTAACAGAAATTAAGCTATTGCTATGAGCAGAACATGCTGTAAAGGATTGTAATGGATCTTTAAAATCCAATTTAATGCCGTGAAGATATTCGGTTTGGCATTCTATTATTATTTAAAAACTAGCTGAAGTACCTGTTGACGGGTTAGTATGTAACGCAAATTTTCAAAAAGCCTGAATTTTTGCCTGAATTTTCACAAAAATTAAAAAATAATTAAACATTAAACAAATTTCATAGATTCTTAAATTGAATAGCCAACTATTATATTACCTCCAGAAATACCTTAAAAGGATTCCTTCCCCCTTTGTAAAAAAAAAAAAAATGCAGTTTTTGCAAAATTTTTAAATTTATTTGCATGTTTTTGAAAAAATCCAACATTTAATGTTTCAGTTGCCAAATTTCATTCTATTCTCTTAAACCATTTTTGAGGGATGCGAAAATTTTTTTTTTGATTTTCACAAAATCTCATATTTTAAAACAGTATTTTGGCTTCTATGTTTTAAATTAACTTGCCATTTAACATAATTCCAAATTTCATTCTATTCCATAGTAATTGACGAGGCATAATTTGTAACAATGAATAATTACTTTCTTATGGTACTTGAAGTTAAAGGGGATATTATATTCATCTCACGACTTGTCTTGAATACTATTGTTTGTAAAAGCACCAGTGGAAATAAATGTAGTAAGGCTTCATTACTAATAAAATCTGGAGGTAAACAAGTGCGTGTATGTATCTATGTATGTATGTGGACCTATCGCCTCCGGAACAGCAGGGAGTTGAGTTTCAACCAAGGGGTCCAGGGATTCGGAAAATTCTGAGGAAGGTCTTCCGCTAACTTGAATTTCAAAAATTGAACTATTTTAGGAGATATTGATAAAAAACATGCCAAAAAGGCTAATTTTTACGCTCTGCGATTCTGTAATTGTAACCCCTGTAGTGAAAAAAGCGAAGTAAGCATCGTGGTTGCTATGTGTGGCGATTTTACCGAATCAAATGTTTTAAATTCTGTAATAATAAAAGAATAATATTTTTTTTTTTTGGTTAGTTTAATATTTATAAGGTAATTTTTTAAATTATAATATCGTGTGCATGGGAAATCAGAGCAGGAATGAAATGTTTTATGCACAAAATGAGGACAGAGCAACATCCAAAAGTTGTGTCCGGGTTAAGGTACTCAATACACCAAAGCCAAGGAAAAGTTAATCAAGTCGAATAGGGTTTTTAGTAAGAATGTCGTTTACTGTGAGGTTTTAGTTTAATGTCAGTCTCATTTCAGGTTCGATTTTGCAAATACTTTTTCTTCACATTTTACTTATTAGGCTTAGATTTGAAAGTGGGTGTTATTTGAGACTGGTATATATCATAACACTGGTTACATGTCCCCGCTTGCTAGCAGAGGTACCCCACTAGTATGCTCATAAAATTAGTGTTTGATCATTGATAACTTGAAACCTTATATGGGGTTTTCATATGCTCCGCGGGCCGGACCCAGACAGCACAGCAAACTTGCATCGAGCTTGATTTATCAAGTCAATAAACTTGAATTAAGCTTGAAAATTTCAAGCGTGTAAGCTTAATGCAAGCTTGAATCAAGTGTTCAAGTTTACACTTGCCCAGCTTGCATTAAGCTTGACATAGCAAGCTTAAAAAATTTTCCTAAAAAAAAATTTCTTAAATACACGGGGCGCCCGTCGGCGAACTCGCCACACATATTTTATTTTTCGACGCATTTTCCCCTCTATGCTGAAATTGCAAGTTAATTTAATCTGTTTCCATCAAGCGTCCGCGGCTGGGATCGAAATCGGGACCTAAGGGTTGGAAAGCCAGCGTTTAACCATTCAGCCAATCTACCTCGCGCTGGTATGACTAATGTTTGAAGTGACTATTATGGTTGTCAGGCCGTTTTCTGGCGAGATCGATCAGTGACCGATGCCTGTGGTACTCCCCCTTCGATATTTCTGGTGGTAGAGATAGTGTTACTAACACGAACGAGAAAGATCTATTGTGGAAGTAATCATAGAGTATTTTAACTATTGGTAGTGGAAAGCATAATTTACGGAGTTTATGTACGAGGCTGTTATGCCAAACCTTATCGAAGGCTTAACGAATGTCCACAAAAACTATACCAATCTTCGTTCGGTGACAAAATCCATCCTGAATCGGCTAAACAACCCTTATTAGTTGATGCTGGGGGTAATGCCTTCCCCGAAAACCAAACTGCTCCGGAGCCATAATCAGAGCCTGATTATGACCAACAGGGGCCCCGGGCATTGAATTTGGGAACCCTCATCTATGAAATTTGCTTTATTTTTCATAAGATTTTCATATAAAAAAGAGTGCAATTCAGAAAAACATTTGAAACTCGGGGCACTTTCGAGCCGGGAACCTTGGGCGAAGTCGCGATTCGCCCTGCGATAATAAGTCCCTGGCCATAATCGAGTCCTCATCGCAAAACTCATTCAGTCGACAAGCAAGAATGTACTCATTTGGGAAAGAAGAGAAGTAGGTCTAAGGTTGGACGGTAAGTGCTTGTCGAGAGAAGGGGAACTGTCACAGCCTTTATCCATCAGTCCGAGAAAAATGTTAAGATCTATCTTGCGGTTGATTGAAAGATTAAGATAGAAAATCAGTTTTACAGAGAGATGTGTAATCAAAAAATGGAAATTTAGTCAGATCTTGGTGATTTATTCTACTTAAGACGTTTTATGTAAGTTAATACTTATCAGTAGGGCTAGCAGTAGTCGTTGTTGTAGTAGTTGGGTGTATGTGTTTTAGACGTTCGACAGATACAATAGTGATGTTAACGACACTCCATCCATGGTTTTAGATGTCTAGACTCACGAATTCAACGAATTTGGTGCCTAACGAACGCAGCTGTTTCATTCAAAATAGGTGTATAAAACTTTCTAAACCAGTTGTCTGCACCTCATGTAAAAGTAAAAGGATGAGTTTACACCCAATCCCTGATTAGAAGACGCGATCTTCGAATCGCCTTTGCGAACGGAAGTGGTAGGCATGCAAAATGCAAGACCCAATTTATAGACATTCTCAAAAAATCACGTGTTCAACATTTACTAATCAGCGTGTTGTTATTGTTATGGATGCCCTCTGGCATCCGCGGAGCGGTTCCAGATCCTCTATATAAAACGGCGATGGGCGAAAGGCAGCGGTTTCCATTATAAGAAGCCCCAGTGGGAGGACTTAGCTCGGGGTTTCCTAATTTTGAACCAATTTAAGACGAAAGGCCTAGCACTTGGAGCCACGCTAGATTTTACATGCACACTAATCAGCGCACACGGTTTAAGTAATGTTCATTGCTAAAATTCGAAAGGAGTCTCGATTTAATCGTGTGATGCACCAGTGTCCTTCTTCCTAGAAATTTACGAATTCAAGTACCAGGTCGAATTTTTTTTTCTTTTTTTTTTCCCCCAAGCCATGCATTTAGGTTAGTTATTTTCAACGCTTTCCAACTTGTCTCCTTGTGCCAACTGCCATAAATGCGCATCGATTACTACAAAATTCATTTATGTTATTTCTATGTACTGTACCAATTACGTAGTATTTAGGGGATACATACATTTATTAGAAATTTAACATTTATAGTTCTTTTACAGGAACACCCAAAAGAATTCGATACATTATGTGTGTGGATAGTCATTCTTTAAAACGTATTTTACAAATTGTCGGTTTTTTCGAACAAAACAAAATTGATAAATGTTATTAAAGATTACAAAATAAAACTCTCCTCCGAAATTATATCTGTATCATTTATAGTTCTTCAAAAGAGTTCTAATGCATAATGGACTATGGCAATTTAGCAACATTAATCCATTTCAAGCACAATTCAATTAATATTTAAGCGATTTTACCTGTGCATACTCTTCAATTAAAGGACGTAAATAACATTTGAAGCTCTTTTACAGTGTCTCGCAAAATTACATTATTAGTGATATACACCAATTTTGAAATTATTCCGAAAATCTCGCCAAGTTTGTCGAGGATACATCCCCAAATTTATTGCAAGAATGACTGACGTGTTGAAAAATGTTTTATTATCTATGTGTTTGGTGCGATTGACCTTTCTTGTTATTTAATTTTTTATTTATTTTTTAGTTTGATATAGCCTCTTCCCAAATGTGTTTCAACTTTTGATGCGCTTCTAGAACCCAACCGACATTATAGATTTTAGTTGTAAGAAATCTGCGAAGAAAAATGTCTTAGAGCAGACATCTCGCTTCATTGATTAGCGAGTGGCTGGATGGAATCGATTCCAGATTTACAAGGACACCTGTAGATTCTGTAATTTCAAACTTCACGATTTTAGTTTAAGATAGACACGGGTTGAATTCGAGACATGAAGCTGGAAAACATTTTATTTGTCAGTTATTTAACGGGTTTTACTACTTTTATATTTTGTTCAGTCGAATTATTGAATTTAAACATCATGGCTAAATGTTCGACTTTCTGATTTGGTTTTTTGTGTGTGTTATGTATGCAGTAAGAGTCCCGATAATTAGAGTCTAATTCCCAATTTGTGTACAACCATCGAGGTGTACATCATAGGGACAGTAAGTAGTTCCATAAAAATTAATTAATAACGAAATGATCCTCAATATATCTTGGTATGTTGAAGCAGTTTTATGTTTTTTTTTTTTTTTTTTTTTTTGTTTTTTTTTTTAAACATGAAAGTGGTAAAAGCGCGTAGATGATGCTTCACTGTATGTGGCTGATAAACCTTGAAATAAGATCGCAAGTTTTCAGATGTAGAGTGGGCGTAGTGATCCATTTTCATGCTGTAGTCTCAAACACTTTTTTTTTGGAATAAATAAAGATGCACTCTTTCTTTCAGCTTTTTAATTCATAAAGTGTTAATATGGATTCAATGTCAGAGTAAAGTTTGTCAATACAATACGGGATGGGGGGGCCGCAAACGATAGTTCGTCCTGTTAGAAAGCGGTTCAAAGCCTAAGTTTATGGTCTATTAATTCTTCACTTTACGTTTTAATGGGTCTTCTCCGTATTTAACTTTGAAATGTACATTAGATGGCGTGTTCTTCAGTGAAAATTGAGCATGTTTGCCGGGAGAGGGCAGCTCATGTCACCTAGAGCCTAGTGTGTCATTTAGAGCTATTTATTCCCTTTCTGGAGTTTTCTGCTTCAATATAAATTCTTATCCGAAGGCGAGGAATTTCTGAATATTGACACCCCTTGGAAACTGCCAACAATCATCCAGAGGACTTCTCTCTTGGCAAAGCAAACTTAACATACATCCGATACCGCGTGTGCACGGTATCGGAGTAAGTTAGGAAATGGAGATAGTATCAGTATTTAGGTACGCTTTTGGAAAGCGTTATGTGTGAATTTGTATAATAATAAATTCCAGTATGTGGCTCCGTGACTTGACTAAGTGGATTGCGTAGGTCATCCATTACTAAAGGCTCGTAGACTTGACTAAGTGGATTGCCTAATCATCTATTACTAAAGTAATAGATGACTAGGTGATTTCAAAAAATTCTTGTCAGAATACAACGGAAATTTATTTTCAGAGGTTTTGAACCACTTTTGTTCGAATGAAAATAAAACTTATCCATGTTCAAATTTAAGATTTTTCGAAGTATGATTTAATAATTCATGAGAGAGAGAGAGAGACGAGAGAGAGAGAGAGAGAGAGAAAGAAAAGAAAAGAAACATAGCTTGTGAAGAGACACTAAGTGCCTTTTTAAAGTTTAAAAATAATCAACCCATTTCTGATGTCAACTTCTTGAACAAGGCATCATTTCTTTTAAAATCATTTTGTGTAAAAATTGAAATGTCAACATCCTACTTGGTGATGTTAAAATATTTTGTGGAGCTGAGGTTCAATACTCGTGAATAAAGGCTAGGAAAAATAAATAACGTTTTCGACTGATAGCAAAAATGCCGTCCCAAAAAAGGAACACTAGGCATAAATGGGTTAATAGAAATTATTTTTAATCTTGGAAAAGAATTTCTATTTCTTCATTTATAATCGGTCACATTAAGTGCATCGAAAGAGAAATTTTGTGAAAGCTTCTATTTGAGTGGAAGTTGTATTCCTATGGTTCGATCCGCAAAGTATAACTTAGGTAACTACAATTTTTTTTTAAATTCTCTTTTAATAGCATGCTCTGTACTTGTGGGTAGTACTTTTATTTTAAAATCTGTTACACGAATTTTTAGAAAACTGTGCATTAAGTAACTGTGCATTAATTTTTAAGTTATTCGCATATGAATATGTAATATACTATTTTTATTTGTTGAATATCATAAATTTCCAGATGATTGATTTCATTATAAGTTAAGTGATATTTTAAATAATCAAAAGTAGTTTAGTTTATATTAGAAGCTTTTTTAATATTACTTTTTTAGTAAGTTACTTTAAAGGTTAGTTTTTTCCTCCTGCGTGTATAGAGAAAAAAAAAAAGCTCATATAAAATTGCTTTATTATTTTTAACCGTGATTAGTTTATAAATCTTTCATAACTAAAACTAATAAAGCGGATAAAAAAATAACAAAATAAAGTAAGAAATCCTATTCATAAAATAAGTTGTATATTTATTGTAGAATAAAAGATACCGTTTTTTTTTTTTTGCTTCTTTGAAAAAATGATATTTAAATGCTTATGTCGCTTTTCGGGCTTTTCTCTGAAAATCAATTTAAGCCGAATTTTTCTTTCAGCTCATTGACTTGCAACACACCCACACAGAAAAAAAGTGTGACAGTAATTTTACTATTGTACGGAAGGGGGAAAAAAAAAAAAAAAAAAGCACTTTACTCGTGAATCCTCGTAATCGTATAGGACTGATCGTTTTCACTTACGACAAACAGTGCCGCGAAACTCGTGTGTCGTGTGTGCGCTTGCGCACGGGCCCACCCCCACCCAATTCGCGTCTCTTGGTGTGCTCCCGCCCGTCTCCATGGCGACCGGCGGCAACCCCCTTCCCGGCATGCCTCTCGGGCGGCGCTCCCATCGATCCTCAGGGCCCCGAGCCGACTCCGCCGCCGCCCTACCATTGCCGGGAGTGGCAAAAGTAGACAGCCCCTTACCCTGCTTTTGCCTCTAAAATTTTTTTTTTCTTACTTTGTCCACCAGCCATTTATCCAGAGCTTTTGCTTACCCGTGCGAAATTTCAACAACACGACTGCTTCTGCTGCCTGCGTTCCATAACTCTTGCCCGTAATCTCGGTGAGTAAGTACACAACACAGTGTATTCCCTTTTACTACTTTATCCACCATTGAATGCTTTTACCTGAAACTCCTTGCATGGGATTTAACCGAGATAAAATGTCACAGAAGCTCGTATCGTGTACGGGATTATTTGTCTTATCGTGACTTGTGTTTGATCTTGTGTGTGTGTGGCCGGCGCTGATTCTCGTATCATTTTCTTAGCTGTGGTAAGAACTCTTAGGAAAACGTTTCTTTGCATGTGAATTATAAATGGCCCGTGCCGGGTTTGTTCTACCCTGTTTAGTTACGTCGAATGCTAATTGTGAGTGAGTGCAGGTCGTAATTTTTATTCTGAAGCCATTTATTGATTGGAATAACAGTTTAAATTTTCTTTTGGGTAAATGAGTAAGAGTTATATCTTTGCTTATTGTTCTTATCGTGTATTTTAGATCATCACGGATTTCCTGGAAAACGTTTGATGTCATTTCTCGTTTTTATTGTGAGCGAGCAATAGTATTTTAGGCAATTTGCCCCTTTCTCTGTAAAACACCCACAATAAACAGCGCTTTTCGTTCTCTTTCTTTTCATATTTAAATTTCCAATTTCTGCTCTTTTTTTTTTTTTTTTTTTTAAGGAGCAACCTCATCTCAACTTGTAGTATTAGCGTATTCCGGTATCGTGGCTGCGTTCGCAATTGCTTCTTTAAAATCCGTCACTTAACAATCCGTCCCGTCACCTAAACGCTGCATCCCGGAGTAAAAAATAAAAATGAATGAATGAAATCGTTCCTCAACGTTCGCTCCAACCAACATCCCTTCCAGACTCGTCTCTTTCCAAGAGCGATTTTGACAAGTCGGTCTCTTAAAATCCCACGTGTTCCCACAGACTCGGGCTCTTCCCGATCTGCCATTGCTAGCTGATCTCCCTCCTCTCTCATCCAATCCGCGTGCTCTGCTGTCCGGAAAAGGATGAAGATATGGGGGCGGATTTAAATTGACATTTAAGCCGCGATCTTCAGGCTATAATAATTTTATGTACACCGCTGGATTAGTACGTAATGTTTATGCATTATTACATAGTATTAAATCAGGTGATCGTAATAATAATAGCAAAAATACTTTCCTTTTTAGAGGTATCGTACGACAGATTAGTTTAGATGAAAAATAATTAGACCGTTTCTTAATTATTAATATGAGGAGTAGTAATAGGAAAAATAATTTTCTTTCTAAAGGTATTATAGTAATATTCTTAATTTTAGTTTAGATATAGAAAATAAGATATTTATACCTAATTGATTTATTTTATTCATAATTTTACTTTTCGTATATACGTATATTTATAAAATAGTCTATTTAAACGAATGATGTTAAAAAAGCTTTTGAAGTGGTATAATACCATTTCTTAATTTTCTTTTTTGTATAAATACATTTACATTAGACAGACTCCTTATTGATGAAAATTCAATTTTAAATTGTAATTATGTATACACAAAAAATGTTTTTGGAAATCTTTTAGCTGTACAATATTTCTTTATTAATTTTTTCACAAATTATTATTTTTTAGATCACATTCCATTAAAAAACGTTGAATTTAATTTATTAAAATAAATGCAGTTTCTCATTTAAATAATTAATGTTTTAGTAGTTTTTTTATGCCATGACATGTAACTGCTGTGCTATCATACCTAATTTTTGCTTGTAATAACATTTTTGTGTCTAACTATAAACTGCTCCCCCCCACTGATATTTTCATAAATGATTGTCAATTATACTTTCCCAAATTAATTAAAAACTATTTAGTGTGACTTATGGGTTTATTGCGAAATAATAAAATATTAATGTATTTTTCAATTCAATATTTTTTTAAATGGTTATTAAAATTTATTTTCAATTTTGTTACCTATTTAAGTTTCAAACGAAAGAGCAGTTACTATGTACTAATTAAAAAAAGTAACTCCTCCTCCATTTTAACATATCTTTCTTGAAGGAAAAAAACATTTGTTTGTAAAATTCTGGCTTTAAAATGTAACAAATATGAATATTTTGTTAAGTCACAACTACTTTGTCATTTAAAACTTGTTGAAAGTTTATTCGAAATTAATGAGGGATTAATGACATTACATTCCAATAAAACAATACACTTGATTTGTTTTGTGAGGTAAAATATTTTCCTGGATGTTATAATTGGAAGAATAATTGCTAAATTTCTTTTTTGTTTATAACAATAAAATAACAATAAAAAGGAAAAACAAAAATACTGTGTTATAGCTTAATTAATTGACATTACAAAACATTTTTTAAACACTCCTTTGTGTTACAGGTTCAGAGTATATATATGTATGTATTTATTTATTTCAAACTTCAATAAAAAATCTCAATAGCCCTGCATTTGATGTAATTGGGAAAGCTGGTAGAGTAGCTAAGAGCAAGCTCTTCTAGAGACTAGTGTTTGACTTGAGATTACAGTAGGGTAGTTGAAAAAAAGACTTTTTTCAGCTACATTTTGTTTTTTATTAGAGCTTCCGAAAACAAATGCTTTTGAAGGGGGCAAAAATACCATTATTGCTAAGCATACAAATTCGTAGCGATAGAACAACATTAACAGAAAATCGAATTTAAATCTCTTCAAAGAAAATAACACTTTATTATGTAATTCGACACAGTAAAAGTTCACAAAAATGCTTTTTCAAGGCTAGATTAAAATAATGCAGTATGGATACAAATTTATGCTGAAAGATATATATAGAATATATATTTTTTGTTGTGACAAAACGAAAATCTGGTTCAAAATAGTAATACAATACAGCATAAAATAATAAATAGATGCACTAATTAAAATTTTGTAAAATAACACACATAAAAAGCATTTATCAATCAGGACGCACGTTTTGGGCGAAAAATTTTCGCTGTTCATCAGCTGAATAACAAACCTTATAAGAGTGGGGACTGAAAAAGTAAACAAAAACAGAAGCTAAGAGTGAGAAGCTGGCGACAGTTTAAACAAGCTCTTCCTTTTTATTTGAAATAGATGTGTTACATGGCAATATATAATGTAGCAGAATTGAAATTATAAACTTTGTAAAATAATACACATAAATATTTATTTATGCGTGTTATTTTACAAAGTTCTTTATGAATTTCAACCTTTAAACACTAGTTTTTAATTACCTCAGTTGGCTCTGAATGTAGAACTATTTTCCCCTCCCCTCTTGCCTAACCCGGTATATCGGGAAAAAAAAAAAAAAAAAAACTATTATACTCTTCGGTTGTAATTTTTGCATACTCTGAGCATGTTGACCAATGAATTTTTCCAACTCTGATGCATAGTAAACTTTTCTCACTTCTTGTTCTCTTTAATAAATTGGTAAAACATTTGTTTGGCTCAGCTGGCCATAAAACCAGCCTCCTTTAAAAGAAATATTTGGTCAATATATAAACAGGTAGCATTATTTTCCTTTCAGTCCTAATCAGTTCAGTTTTCTTCCTAATATAAGGACATGGCTTTTAATTAAAATAAATAAATAATTTTTTTTATGGGTAAGCGTCTAATTTTTAAAAATTAAATATTTGTATAAATGTTCGTTGTTTGATTAAAATTAATATTGTGTCATTTGTCTTGCATAAACTGCTCTGATTATTATTTGTTTTTCAGATGCACAAATCTATTAAAAGTCAAGCGAAAATTATTTTTTTATCGTTTGCGTATAGTATGCAAGAACCTTAAATAAATCTAACACCGGGAAAAAAATAAAAACAAAAAAAAGGACAGAACAAAAAAATAATTTTCTTCCTTTGGACAACAGTAAAAATGTTGCTCAGTAGAATGAACGTAACGTACTCCCTTCACCTCCTTTGAAGTATTGATAGTAAAATAAATGTTGATTTTTTTTTTCTTATTTTGCTGCAGAAAGCTCAGCTGCTTTTTTACCCGCTACTTTCTTCAGCTGTTTATAATTTCGGCTTGGGAAAAAAGAAAAAATTTTCTATGCTTTTCCAAATTGGTGAAAACATGGCTGCAGAAAGGAGAAGAAAAAAATTGGTAGAAGTGCGTGTATTTAAATCTGCTATTCCAGTAGACAAATTCGTCTGCGATGAAAGGATATCGATTTTCCTCCTTTTCGTTCTTTCACATATCGGCCTCGCTCTGGGGAAATGCTTTAGCATTTCTCTGCTTCTCCCGGTATTTCCGGATTGGCGATTTTCTGTTTTGGTAGCTTAAAATTTTAACGCTCCTATAGTTCTGAGTGTTTAATACTTCTTTTTTCTTTTCAATTTTATTTAAACAGTTTTCAGACTGCGCAAGTAGATCGATAATCTTGAATATTTAAAAATTAAATCAAATTTGTGTTTTATAGTCGGTTAAGTATGTAAATATTTTAAAATATTGACCTGTAAATATTGCCGATTATAGGAAAGGGGGGGGGGGATTTCTTTTCATAGTTTTGTTCTGTTCCTCCCCATCTACTTGTAATTTTATTTGAATATTTTTATTTATTGTTAACTTTTAGCAAGTGAACTGTTTCAGGATATTTATTAACTAATTTTTGATGTTATAACGTAAGCTTAAATATTGGGTATTCCATTACTGAATTCATTTTTGTTAAGGGAAATAATTTGGTTATAAAAATTTGGCATGCCTCAGAAATGTGCGTATAAGTGTTCCTA
This sequence comes from Cheiracanthium punctorium, assembly GCA_038373885.1. Classification (NCBI taxonomy): domain Eukaryota; kingdom Metazoa; phylum Arthropoda; class Arachnida; order Araneae; family Cheiracanthiidae; genus Cheiracanthium; species Cheiracanthium punctorium. The sequence goes on along the minus strand of JAWZYV010014550.1, from coordinate 508,006 downwards.
TATGCTTTTTTTTCTTTTTTGTTCCGGGTAATCTCTCGGTAAACACTAAAAAGGATTTTACTGAACTCTAACTCACCCGAAATTATGCTAGAAAGTGTCCCAAATATAAACTTATGTTTACACTTTCATGAAAAATTAATAAAAATCGTAAAATTTTTATCGCACCTTGATTAAGAAAGAGAAAAAAGTTTTCTGTCTTTAAAAATTTGTTTCTTCGATTTGCAATGAACTTTATTTCTAGATCATTGGAATTTCGAAACGCATTTCTTTCGGTACAAATTTTACTCGCAGTATTTTCTTTCTTAAACTCATCCTATTAACAATGCACCCCGAACACATCAATATTTTAAAACAATTCTACATTATAGTCGGGCAAACATTTTCGACTCCTCCCACATCCTGAAACGCCTTCGTAAAAATGAACTCTCTCTCTCTATTACCATTTAATCTTTTTTACAGTCTAGCCAGTATATGAATGTCACTGGTTCCGAAATCGCCGATTTTCAAATGCAACCATCTAAATATTCTTAAATGCCTGTTCGTTCGTTCTCCCGCCTACTGTTTTTAAACGTTCCGGAAATAGGTTGTTGAACTCTCCCAGTCAGATTTTCCTCGAAAGAAGGATTTCTAAAGACAATCGAAGGGATGCTTAATCTTCCTTCCGAGTTTTTCTAACGTCTGTCTATGCGTAGTTCAATTATGCTCAGTGTCCTGTGGGATGCTATAAGTAAATAGAGCTTAAGTTAGTAGGCGAAGGATTCTCATGGAGATAATTTAGATTGTGTAGTTTCGTTTGTGCTTGTTAAGATTGTTAAAGTGACAATTTCGAAAGAGATTCTTTTTTTTTTTTTTTTCTTCTGACAATATAACTTGGAATTTTCTAGTATGTGTGATATACGTTATAGTAATATATAGTACTGTGTTATATTGTTTGTATGGGGGATGTTGTAAGTAAAGAGAGCTTAAGTTAGCAAGCGAAGGATTCGTATGGAAATAATTTAGATTGTGTAGTTTTTTTTTTTTTTTTTTTATTTTTTTTATTTCTCATTTGTGCTTCTTAGGATTGTTAAAGTGACAATTTCAGGAGAGATTCTTTTTTTTTTTTTTTTTTTCTGAGAATATAACTTGGAAATTTCTGGTATGTGAATACGGTATAGTAGTATATAGTTCTGCGTTATGTTGTGTGTATGGGGGAAGGGGGAAAAATAAGGTTAAAATAGTGGATTGTGCCTCAGTCTTTCTGCATATGCTCCTTAAATATAATTTTCGGTTAGTGACTCGTGTGCTGCTGCTTATTAAAAAGAAACTGCTAAATGTGGACTGGCAGCGAAATTTTGCGGACCCGTGGTTGGGAAACCATGAACGAATATTGTACGATTCGCTTTTTCTTTCTTCGTGAAGTTAGAAAGCTTTACGAAGCTCTAATGTTTACTATAGCATGTTGTTATTTGTTACTTAAATATCTTAACACTTTTCGATTCTCGGAGCAATTGTATGATGTTCAATCTTGTTTTCTGTGGTTTATTTTTAGACAAAAAGTAAAAAAGGAAGCTCTTGCACTAATAACTTTTAATTTCGATTTTTTAAAATTATCTAGTTTTAATTTGCATTATAATAAAAATAAAATCATTTCAAAGGTAAAAATTTTCATTTCTTGATATAAATTTATTTCTATATGATATTTAAATAAAAGTTTTTCCTCTCCTTTTCGGAAAACTTTAATGTTTATTTGTTTTGGCACCGATTTGTTTTGCACAATGCTTTTTACTTTTTAGAGGGTAACTGATTATGCAGGCTAGAATTTGGCGTATTCGAGCACTGCAGTACTTCCAACAATCTGTATCTGAAAACTGCTTTTCTTAACTGAACGTTGATGAAAGAAAATAATTTTACAGGCAAAATGTCAGAACTAAGGAACAGCTGCACCGTCCTTCTTATTGCAACAGATCTGCTGTTCTGAATAAAAGAAGGTTATTGCATTTTCTAAATTTTAGGGTTATTTCATTATTTCTGGAATGCTTTGAAAGGCGTTTTACTTAAAAACACGTTTCCATTTGGCTGTGCTTTGGTGAAAGGAAATATACTTTTTTAAGTCCTTCTAACTCTTATTCATGTACTTCTGCAATACTTTGAAATAAAAGCAGATTTTTGTGAAAAAAAGAAAAAGAAAAATAAAGGTTTTACTGGGAAAAGTTTTGGCTTATTTTAATATTTCTCTAATATTTTCGAAGACTATCTGAAAAATGGTTTTAGAAAACAAATTTCTGGCACATTCTAGCATTTCTGCTTCAATTTATTGCCCTTTTTATCGACATTTTTTTTCTTTTTCTCCTTGGTATAGTGATGACAGATAAAGGTTTATTATTGGCTAAATTTCTGCCCCTTTCCGGTGCTATTTCAATATTGTGAAAATTAAATCCGCTGTATAAGAAAAGTTGTTTTTCTTGACTATATGTCGATAAAAGGAAAAACAGTTTTACAGGCAAAGTTTCTGCCCACTATTGCTGCTTGATGTAATCGATAGATGGCGATGAAAGGTAAAACAGTTTTACAGGCAAAGTTCCTCCAAGAAAGTGCTTTTTGTATGAAGGTGAAAGGAAAAACGGTTTTACAGGCAAAGTTCCTCCAAAAGTTGTTCTGATGGTGATGAAAGGGAAAACAGTTTTACAGGCAAAGTTTCTCCAAAAAGTGCTTTTTGTATGGAGGTTGCAAGGAAAAACGGTTTTACAGGCAAAATTTCTGCCCTACCCAAAAGTGTCTGTTGATGAAAGGGAAAACTATTTTACAGGCAAAATTTCTCCGTTGTTCCAGCACTATTTTGCAGTACTTCACGAAATTAGCCAGGGACTTTTTACAAAAATTAGTATGAAAATTCACAAAATAGATGTTGAAATTCGGAGAAATAGATCATGAAATTCACAAAAATAAACAGTTTTCACAAAAATGAGATCCTGGAAAAAATTCCTGCATCGACCCCCTGTTAGCTTTATTTGAGAAAGTTTTTACTGTAAGTTGATGAATAGAAAACTGGTAAAATATCTGGCCTTTTACAGCTTTGCAAAACTTCAAAATAAATGACTTTATGTATCCATAATTTTGAAATCTAGTAATCTGAGGTTTAAAATATAAAAACCGTTGTTTCTATAGTTAAGTATTTTGTCTCTTATTTCGGGGGGGGGCACACACGTATTTTATAAAAAAGTGTTAAATTCTATTAACAAAATTGTGCCTAATCTTCAACTAATATGGAAACATACAAATTTGACTCTACATAATTTTTAAAATACTGTACTTGGAGACAATACTGATTATTGATGATCATTCATTTTCCGTTCAAAAGGTTTCATTCCATTATTCAGAATTTTTCACTTCATTTCATATCTTTATTTATTTTGAATTATGAAAGTATACATTTAGCATTCGACGGCTTCTTAATCTGTGAGGCTCCACAAAACTGCAAATTTGTTCCAAATGCATTGTAAATTAAGGTTTTTGTTTGTAAAATATTTATTTTCTTTCTTTTTTTGTTTGTTAGAATTTATTAATTTAAAATCTGTTCGTTTTGTTTTTGAATGTGGCATGCATTTATTCCAGTTTCTTTTCTTTATCAAGAATTCAGAGAAATCGTAGAATTTCCGCACCTTGTTTGAATCTGCTGTTTTACGATTACTATATTTTTTCGTCTTTAATCTTCACCAAATATAGCTGAATCCCAGTTGCAAATAAAGGTTCTGCTAAACAGACGTTCATTAAAACATCGATGTAAGTAAACCCAAAGAAACTCGGCTAGTTTAACTTCATTACTTGTACTTGTCTTATTTCGAACTGTGGTAGCCCTTTTAATTCCCCTTGTTCTTTTTTTGTTAAACGAATCTTTATCGATGAACTCGAACATTTCCTCTGACACAGATTAAATTCCCGAATAACATAATATAGGGTTTTCCCTTGTGTGCCACTGTGGAAGGAGGATTTTGGCAGCGTGCCAGACAGTCTGTACCATGACACCTGAAGCTTGCAGACAAGGTGAATTTTAATTACTGGAAGAATTAACAAAATTTAACGTAAAAGGACATTTACTGTGAGAAAACAACCCTGTGTATAATAGATATCTGTCTTAGTGAGTTAACTTTTAAATATTGAATTTAAAATGAAGAATGAAAGGAAAATTCAATTGCTTGAATCATTTATGTTAGATCGATGCGAGAGATATTTAATGTCTCCTAAGTTGTTTTTTCAAGTTATTAAAAATGCAGTTGATCCAGTTAGCTGTATGAGAGAATTTTAGTCTTTCTTAATTTCAACATTTCCCCAATTATTAAAGTTCATGGTAGATTAATTTCAAACCTTGCTGAAGATTAACAAAACTCATATTCTTCTAATGTATTATGTATATACAGAGTGCCTCAAAAACACTGACCTAGGATTTTATTACTTTAATATTGGTTATAGACATATAAAATAAATTACAAAGTTACATAAAAAAGGTAAAGAATTTTATGATGTAAAAGTTTTCGGAAGAATAACTCTAAATAAACATACATCCCGTGAAATACGATCTTCAATGTGATTTTTTTTTTTCCCCTAGTCGAGAGCCACAGAAAAATGGTTTAAGTCAAGATAGATACTTTTATTTTCATATCTCTGAGCCTTTTTATGATGAAAGGCTGAAATGGTCGATGTGATGTCATTTTTCATCCAACACGTGACGCTCAACCAATCAACTGCATAATCAAAATCTATTGATACTCATTCCTACAATCTGATTGGTTCACATGATATTTTCCCCTAACACGTAACAGAAATAGTCTCATATATTGTTTATTTTGTACATCTGCTAATTAATGTATGAGGCATATTTTACTAATTGGATAATATTTTTGTACTTGGACGGTACAAAAATTTAAATTTTATATTTATTTAGATTTAATCGATATCATAAAATTCTTTAACCTTTTTTTTGCAACTTTGTGATTCACTGTATACCTCTATAATCATTATTTAAGAAATAAAAACCTAGGTCGGTGTTTTTGGGTCACCCTGTATATATACGTAATAGACAGGGTATCTCAAAAACATTGACCTAGGCTGATGTACTACAAATTAAAAAATATACAATTAAAAAAATTCTCTAGTAGTAAAACGTGTCCCATACATTACTTAGGTGACAACATTCAAAGTTTCAGCTTTTTACCATGAAAAGGCTCGGAGATATGATTAAAAAACTTGAAGAGTTATACAATACCAATAATAGGAAAAGGGTATTTATGTAGTCATTGTTTTCTTTCGTAATTTGTGAACGACACCTGACATGATCAACCGACTCCCCCCACCCCTCTTTCCGGAGCCAATTAACCCCTTCGGCCCTGACGTCTTAATATTAGAACACATCTTTGCATTACTCTATATTTTCCATTTTCAAGAATTTTAACACTAAAACCTAGTGTACTACTAATGAGACATGCAAGAATAGCCAAACGTTATCATTTTTGCTCTTTAGATGGCAGAGAAATCTCCAGGAGAAGATAGATGTGGCAAGTCTTTATGCATCTTTATCATTGCATGATTGAATGCATGCATACAATCAAAATGCATGAGAAGTGTTTGAAGTATTATCATGTTTTCACGCACAAAAGAAATTGTTTCAAAAGGTTTCATACAAAATAACTGTAAAAATTTTTCCTTATTTTGCTCAATTATACCTCGTGTAATATTATTAGAGCTGCTTAAATTAGTTTGGTAATTGGCTGAATGTTATATTATTTCATAAAAAAAATGACCCGTATCCTATATAAAACGCTTGACTTACATTCTCTCCCCACCCCAATCAAACTTTTCAGGATTCTCCGCTGACTAAGAATCAGTTAGGTCAGAAAAGTCCTTTAAGATCGTGATAAATGGACACAGTATGTCTTTGATATTTATTTTCCTTTTGTTTATAATCTTCGAAAAAGAAACGTAACAGTTATGAATAGATTTCTTGATTACGTTTCGGAGCACGATATTCCTTTTCTTCTTTATAGCTGTTCTTTTCCCCCCTTTTTTACGCACAAACCCTTTTAATCTCTCCCTGTGTTCTTTCTATTACGTGGTCTTTATAGGAGAGGTGAAACATTTTGACGGCTGCAGATTAAATTCCCGAATAACATAACGTGAAATGCTCCCTTGCGAGCTTAGCTGCTCTGTGGAAGATCTTTGGCAGTCTTCCAGCGGATGAGGTCATGGCACCTAAAAAGCTCACGGCACACACGGTGCAGTTTGTTTTCTAATTTAATTTTTAGAAATTTAATTTATAGAAACATGACCCCGAGGATATTAGCTTTTATCGTACGGAGGAGGTAATTGTGACACTTTTAACCCTTTAACGCGCAGTGTTCCCGCTCTGGGAATACCCAACTCTGACGTTTTGACTGTTGCCAGTCACGAAGAATACATTTGATTTCTATAAAAATAGTTGCGGGTGACATAGCTCCACGAGAATCCTTTACTTTTTAAGCACGTCATTTCCCGTGAAAAAATTGTCACGATTATTTTTAACAGCACTGACATCTGCTGAAAATTGGAAGAATGCGAGAACAGCTGGATAGATTGCCCAATGCTGAAAAAAGGGCGCAGCCGTTGCCATCGCTCGAATTAACTACCAGCAAGATGGCGGACGATCGAAACGTTCATCGCGTGCCACAGATCTAGAGACCCTTTTTTGACGGCAGCTGGCAGTGCGCGCACAGCCACCTGCGGCACGCGATGAACGCCATCTGTGGCACGCGATGAACGTTTCAATCGTCCGCCATCTTGCTGGTTGTTAAGTCGAGCGATAGCAACGGCTGCCCCTTTTTTTAGCATCGGAAAAGAGTTGCGCCTCAAAGGGTTAAAAGTTTAAAGTAAACATAATTTTTTTTTTTTAATGAACAGGGAGAAACAGACGATGTTTCGTGGTATATTGGGTCAGGTTTAATAGAGTGTGTAATATTACGGTAATTTGCATTGAAATCAATGTTAGTTAATTTCAATACAAAACACAGCCTTCTTTAGTCTCGAGATTTCGGCCTGAGTCTTAGGCTTTTTTATCATATTTTTGGTATCAGGATATTTCATAATTTTCTGATACTTTTTAAGAGTTTAATCAGAAATTTAAACTTTTCTCAGTTCTCATCATGCTACATAAAATGCTGACAAATGTTAGGTCAATTCTTGTATCTTTCATGTTGATCAGCCTGAGAACATTTGATTTGAAATAATGCGTCTGAAGTTACTCTGAGAAAGTACATTGCATAAATGAATGCTGATTTTTTTTTTTTTTAAATCTTGAAATATGCTGGAAATTTAAAAGCTGCATGAAATTAGAAAAAGTATTTTTGTAAAAAATTTAGATATTTCAAGTTTTAGTGTTACAAGATATCAGTATATAAATTTTGTACATTATTAGTTTATCCATGTATTTTTATTATTGTTTTATATTTTCTGATACTTCAAGTAAAATGACACTATGCTTATATGGACACTTATGGCATTTAAAAAAAGTATTGATTGTGGTGTATATTTTATGCTGAGAAGAAATGCATAAGAAATCAGGCTTTTTGATTTGAAATTCCAGGAGATTTCAATCTTTTGAAGACGATGTTTGGCACGTCTGAAATTATGAACAGATGTTGTTCAATAAACGGTTTAGTAGCTAGACATATGATTAGTTGTTTCTTAACTCTCAGGCTGAGGGGGCATTCAAGAACAATAAACTTATGTGTACGTTTTGGGAGACACAAGTCTCTCTCTTCTTCAGCCTAGTATTCACTATTCACCAACCTGCATGAAAGCAAGAAAAATGAATAGGCATTTTCCACGTAACGTCTCAGGTCACAATCTCTGTCTTCTGATTGTCTCTGGCTTTAAATTGATCATTCCCAAATTCGAGAACACCCCCCCCCTCCCCTCCCTTTCTGCACTGAGCATCGAAATCCAGTGGGACATTCAAGCACCAACATCCGGAAAATTAAAGTTAAATATCTTCTTCGAACAGCAACTGATCTTGAATAAACTCTATCACCACATCCGACCCGTCTACCAACTGTCCCGTGTTAGAGAATTCTGTAAAGTTTACGTAGCTTGGTATTTTTCTACTACTCTTCTTACTTCGCCTAATTCAACCTGCTTAATTCAATTCCAGCTTTTTATCATATTGCTCCTGATGGGATAGGTTAAACATTTTGCGATCCACTCGGATTAAGTTCTTGAGTAACGTAACCCGGAGTTTCCCTTGTGTATTGCCGTGGAAAAGATGATTCTTGGCTGAGTGCCAGATAGATTGCTAACACCTGAAGCTTACAGCACGAGGTGAAATTTTACTTTTAAAGAATTAGAAATTTTAACTTTCAGTAACTCGAGTATGTAAATTCATTAGTCAAGAAATGTGGCTCTTGCGTTATTGTAATTTTTTTTTTTAAATTTCAATTGACTTCGTCTAATTTTAAACCTTAAGTTATAAAATATAGAATTATCTTTGTTGTGCTTGAGGTTTAATTTGTTTTCGAAGAGAGGTAATTTGAATGATAAAAAAAAAAACACACAATTGCATATAATAAATTTGTATGGCAGCAGCAGTTATTTAGTTGCAGATTAGTTGATTTATACCTGAGTTGTCGAATTCGATTCGTTTATCTAATTTATGAAGTATAGTTTTGATTAAAATTATTTAAAAAAATCACCTTTACAATATTTTTCAACATGTAGATTTTGCTTTTCAAGTAAATTATCACAACATGATGCTGTTTAGCTTATCATCAGTGATGAGACACCTTGACATAGCCCACAGAACAGAAGGGGGGGGGGAGTTAGATTTATTTATTTTAAACCTCCGCCAATTTTTTTTTTCAGTGAATTTTCTCGCCACCTGGAAAGAATAACTACTCTATCGCGTAAATGATTCTGTTCTTTCATTATGGGCTAGTCCCGTGTTCTTCGTCTCTTATGACTGGCTAAACGTAAACAACCCACAACATTCCTCGTGGTAATTGACTTGGGAAGCAGAATCGTATGCACAAGTACGACCTAAAGTATGCGGTGCTTGATTTCAGTGTGGTTAATGCTTATGGCTGTGCGGTCTTTCGTCTACCTGTACGTACCTTAACTTCCGTGTATGTGCTTGAATTGCCATGAAACTTAAATCGTACCATGTAGTTGACACAGCTGGATTACCTGCTGATGACCTATTTGCAGCGCATTTCACCCTGTTCTTTGCCTCTTATATGTTCTCACATTTCGTGAGCATCGCTGTTATTAATGGTTTATATTGATTTTGTCAATGAAATACCTCGCAATAACTAAATTAATTTAATTTATGGAAGGATAAAATTTTTGAATTATTCAAAGCAAAATTTTATCACTTGGTTTGGAAGGGATTTTAGGCGATAACAAAACATTTAAAAACAATTGCATAGTTGGTAGTGCCATTTAATTTCGGGTAAATTGAAGGTAGTATGGTTTATAAACGTCTTGTTCGTAACGCACTCCGGGTTCGACTCATCGCCCCGGCGCATCTGTCGCCATGTTGAAATTTTGATAAAAACGACTTTTTATCTCTAACTAAAAACTACATTTTTTATACACAGTTCGAAAGATCTCTAAAAAATTTACCTTTCTTAAACTTGCGGCTTCTTCCAAATCTAAATAATTAGGGAGATATAACGCCTTGAAGAAGTAAACACAGAATGGAAGCAAATGAATCATTCCCCAATTCATTGAAAGAAATCACGGAACATAATCTGTGCCGTAGATCGATTAGATGACGTCATAGAGACGTCATACTCCTTATTTAAGTTCTATTTAACTGAAAAAATTGATAGACTTTGGGCAAATGTATTCAGAATGCGTAAAATTTTGTTTGCACAACCAAGCCTAAACTGGAAAACTGTATTTCACCTGGATAACCATAACCATACTTCACCGATCAGGTTTAGCCTTGGAACAACACTTAAACATCTATTTGTAGGTATTCTTTTTTAGAAATTGGTAACGTAAACGTACATTGTTATTGTTTTTGAAAGTCGCGCTTTCTTTCTTTTTTTTTTTTTTTTTTCATTGCTCTCACCGGAGTTTTATTAAATGTTAACGGCCTGACATTTGTGAAATCGTATTTTCAAAGTGTTTGAGTGTTTTAGATTGTTTATTTATTTTTTGTTGTAAGCGTTTATTTTGAATTCCTTTAACCGGATGGATTTTGATTTCAATGTTGTTGGATCGTAACTTTTATTCAGATTGTTTTGGGACATTAGTTTTGTTTTTGTCGTAAATCCAGAAGCGTTTAATTTTGAATTCATTGGTGTAGGATGTTTTTATTTTAACTTCTTAAAAAATTGCCTTTGGCTCTCTTCAGTTAAACCGCAATATTTTTTAAACGGGAAAGATATTTAAATGCAGTGTTTTTGTGAAAACTTATTTTAAAACTTATTTATGTATCGCAAAATCAAAATTTACACATTAAAAATATATCTATAGTTAATTATGAATTATGTGAATTCATTTATTATGTGTCAAAAGAAGGAAAATTTGAAAAAAAGATTGACGGTTGAAAAGAAGTCGAACTGAATTTTAACAAATTGTAAAAACTTGCTAAAATTTGTAATAATAGCCAATGGTTCTGCTTGGCGGTATCCCGAGTAATGGGATCTCGCTGGAAAATGGAATACTTCCCGAGCATGAACAACTTTAAACCTGAAAGGTGGGTTGATTTGTGCGGTTGTTATTGTCTTAAGTTTTTTTTTTAGCAATTTCTTTTTTGTTTTTTGTAAAAAAATTCACAAATTGTGAATTCTAGTGATAATGTACTTGTTTACTAATAGATGTAGATGTTTTAAATAAGCTCTCGTTTAATAAATAACCATCAAGAAACGACGTGTAAGTTGAACAACTTATCATCATCAAGCATCAAGAAACAACGTGATAAACTCCTTTAATTGTAATCGAATGTATTATTTTAAAAGTCTAAATTTGTATTTTAAAAATAAACTCATGGATGTATGTATAATGATTTAACATTGATTGTAGGAGTTTCTAACTACAAAGCAATGATTTTCAGTTTAAAGAAAACTCAGTTCTATGTTTAGACATGTATATTCTTTCATACTGTTTCTCATTGAAAAAGAATTCCTAAAATTACAACATTTCATAAATATATATGAAATGCTAACATTCACAGCTATGCACGTTACTTTAAAATAAATATGTGCAATACCTATTCTAGTCATTCAATTTTTCATTCCTTTCGTGACACAAGCAATTTAAATTTATCGAACCTAGTTCTATGAAAGCGCTAGTAAGTAGTAGTATAGCACATGTTACTAGGAGATAGTTAGTTTTTTTTATGAAATATTAATTTATCCTTGTAAAGAAGTGATCAACCGAATACGTTATGAGTTGAAATTGAAAACGCGAATGCACGCAATAACATACGTAAGCTGTGGAATATTCTATTATGTGTATTTTTATTTCCGTTGGAAATTTGGGTATGTTACATAACGAGTCAACGTTTAATGATAACAGTAAGGAATTGTATTGAAACAGTTTTTTTTTTTTTTTTTTTTTTTTTTTGCCTTTTTCCTTTTTTTTTTTTTTGTTCCTCGCGTTCTGTTTGATTTATCCCCCTATTAGATGTATAAAATAAAGTTTCATATTCAGCATAACTTTTGCTATATTGGGATAAGCAAAATGATTGCTACTTCTCTTATTTTTCTCTCAGTCACTACCTTTAATACTGTTTCAATCAGAAATATTTTAAAAACCTGTTGACAATCAATAAAAGTGAGAAGAATACATAAAAATTGAATCGCACCTATTCTTTACCTTATTGTCCTTAACCTGTAAAAAGCCTGAATATTTAAACAATTATTTTGCCTCCTTGTTCGGCGGCAAGTTCGCCTAAGAAAGAATTATGTTGAGTTTGAAAGAATTATGTGAATTTTTTATTATTCACGACACGAATTATTGATTTTTTATTACAAACTATTTTATTTGTGAAAATGACATAAGAAATTTGGCTTGTACTCTAATCCGGCAGTGAAAGTCCGGTATCAGATTTGGAACTCGGGGCATTTAAGGTGTAAGTTAAGTTTTGCAAATTTTATTGATGAAATCTAAATAATATTTGTGCGTTCGTGTTTAAAAATTCGTTCCTCTATCATATTTTGCAAGCCTCATCATGGCACAGTGGTTATGTCACTGAAGATGGTAGACGGCCGAAGCTTGAAGGTCTCGGGTTCGGGTTCCATTGTACGGCTGTTGATCTAACACACACACACACACGCACACGCACACGCACACACACACTAACTATCGTATTTTGCAGTTGCAGTGGCGCAATCACGGGTTGCTAACTACAAACTAGGTTTGACTAGCAACCCGTGCTAGTCGGGTTGCACGGGTTTACGGGTTGTAAAATGCGGCAAAAATTTTTTTACCGCATTTTACAATGATAGTGTGGATTAGACATCATCATAAAAAAAGTTTTTTGGGGTTTTAATCTGTAATTTTATTATTTGTTCGAGTCTATTTATAACCAATTAATTTCGGCTAGCTTTGTGGCACTGATTGACTACTCTGTCTTTACTTTTGTGCTTTTCAGCACCAGAGTTCTGTTTCTTTCATGCCTTTATTTTCTGCGGACATAGTTGGGGACATTTCTGTGGACATGATTTTCGCCGACGCGTTTTTGTTGCATTTTTCGATAAGGTTGCCTAACAGCCCCGTGTGGGATAAATGCTGAAAGTCTCCAAGGTTTTCGATTTTTGATGATTTATCTCCAAATTTGGTGATAAATCATTAAACAGTAGTACCCAAAACTGAACCTGGCTTGGCGATAGTTTTCATATTTGGCGAGAAACTGGCAAACCCAACAGTTTATTGCAAAGGATAAGTATAGTTAGAATACGCTGACGAAGATTGTAAGACAATTTTAGTAGGCGATTTTAACATAGATTTCAATTCAAAAGAAGTGTTTCATGGAACAAGAAAGCAAATTATCTACATTCATGGATGATGACACACTTTCCAAACAATATTTTATGAAAATGAAGTATAGTTAGAATATGTCTTACAAAGATTATTAAACTGTTTCAAATCGGAAAAGTGTTTTATGGAACAAGAAAGATAAACACGGCCCACTCATGGATTATGATGCACATTCGAAACATTATTTTATAATGTTTGGAATAAGGTAAAATATAGTTAGAATCTGTCTGTGAAAGATTATAAAACAGTTTGAGAAGGCGATTTTAAGATAGATTTCGATTCCAAAGAAGTTTTCATGGAACAAGAATGAAAAATACTGCATTCTAATGAATAATGATAACCTTTCCAACTTAATGGAATAAAGAAGACCAGTAATGACGACGCATGGATTATGATACCTTTTTAATATATAGTACTATTAGTACGTATTTAAAATATGAAAGTGTTTCAATTTTTTATTCTTAAATTCATTTTTCTGAAATTCGAAAAAAATCCACATTTATTTATGAGCGGCATTAAGATGCTAATGCAATAGGGAGCTTATTATACCTCAGAACTGTCGAGGTTACATTGATTTTAATCACAGCTGTGTGTGTGAACTTAAGTTATCGGGGATTATACTTAAACAGGTACATGTTCTCCGTCGAAACATTTTACATGCGACTTCAGTCGGATAACTTTCGCGAGAGCTCTAAATGCTCCGTGCGGTGTGGATATTACTGACAAACATGCACCACTTTAAAACCTAGATGTCGTTAATTCTGAAATCGGTTTATTGTTTAGTACTCAAACACCGCTAAACTTTTAACGTTAAATTGGAAAATTTCCCCTCCCCCCCCCTTTTCCATAGTTTGCATAACGAAGGCTGTTGTTTCGACCACGAGCAAAAGAACTATCTCTCTTTGTTTGAAACGATATTAAATTTCTGCAAAATCGAATAATTGGACCCTACCGACGCTGCAAGCCCACTTGGCCGCTCGCCAGCAGTGCTCGCACACCTGCTGGAAAGTTTCACTGCGCGAGTTGAAGAGGGCGCTTTGGAATTAATTTACTCTTAATGAGGAACGTATAGCTCATGGTATTTTCGACACTTGTATTTTAATTAAAACGCGCCATGTTGTACTTAACGCTAGCTAGCAGGATATATGTGAATGAAAACAGAGGATGGAAAGGGGGTAGGGGAATTATTATTTGGATCATAAATTTTATGCGAAATGAATAGTACATTCTAGGGAGCATTACGCGAAAATACAGGACAGCACAACGGTGCTAGGTTCCCTCCTCCCCCTTTAAGGAAACGTTTCTTTGAATTAAAGATAGCAATTTTTATGCATTTCAGAACTTCTTTATATATTTGTCAAAGAATTAGCACAAATTTGATGTAAAATAATTGCTTCAAGTTTTCTTGGATATATGTTTGTATTATCTGGCGAAAGGTTTGTAATTGGTTGTTTGTTTCTTAAATTAAAGAAAACATTACTTACAAAAAAGTCTTTTGATCCCATGTACTTTTGTGCAGATTACTTTATTTTTTTTCACTATGTTCAATTTTTTTTTTTTTTTAATGTAATGCAAAAGATAAAAGTTCTTGAATACTCAGGAAAAATTAGGGAAGGGAACAGATGGAGACAATAAATTTGCATCTGTAATGTAGCACCCATTTTTGAAAAACTTCCAGGAATACTCTAAAACTTTTAAGCTAACCGATTCCTGATTTATGTTTCTGCTGTAAAGAGAAATAAAACGATCAGGAAAGATAATTTCAACCGAGTTAGATGATATTAAATATCGTTTCGCTGTATCCATTTTACCGAATTTTAATCAATCAATCAATCAAAAAAAAAAATCCTGTCTAGTATTTTAAGCGGACTGAAATTTAATTCTGATTCTTACGAAATAATGATTTCAAAATGTTATTACCAACAGATCACTACAGATTGGATTTGTTTCATTAATTTTTTCGACCATTTTTATTTAAGCAATGAAATGACTGTACTCTTCTCAAATTTGATTATAAGATGCTTTAAACCATTTAACTCATTTAAATATATTTGTTGACAGTAAATGTTTTTATTAAAATTGTTACTTAACAGACTTCATGACTAAAAGTGGAAATAAAATTCTTATTTAACTAAATAACAACATTTTTATGCTTGTAAGTTCATCCCTTCAGTCATTCTTGGCTTTTCCTAACAATTGATACATAATGGGCAGACATTACCATAAGAAATGGTTTTTGCAAAAATACCTTTTATGTTTTCAAAAGAATTGTTAAACATTCATTCGAAAAATAATATCGTTTCAGTCGATAAAGTAAATGTTAGCTGGGAGAATAATCTTGTAATGTATTCAATAGTAAAAGATTCGACATTTGCTAGCTGTCATAAAAATATTTCTTAACTTCTCATGATGTAACATCATCTGATGGTTAAAATATCGTCTGTCTGCCATGATTGCTCTGCATTATTTTCATGTTTTCGCCGCATTTGTATGCATTCCTTTCTCTGATTTGTTTGGAACATTTGAATGCAAAGCGCACCTCCTATTTTTTAAAAGTTGTTTTTATATCTGTGTAATAGATGCATATCTTTTAGGAATGGATGTACTTTTATTGCCTTTTGTGCGCTAAATCGATCAATTTGCATTTCTTTGAGATTAAATGACTCTAAATTGAATTGAAGTATTCTATAGTTTTCTGAAAATGTTTTAGAATGCGCGAGTTGTTGATTAGTAAATAGTTTTTCCCCAAGTAGCGATTTGGCGTTCATATGAAAAAAAAAAAGAGTTTAAGCTGTTTTTATTGGCAACTTTAAATTTGAAGGTGCACCGAAATTCCTCCCCTAATCGCTGAGGAAATGTATTATCATAAAACTCAATGCATGTTGACCCTTTATCTACTAACGGTACTTGAAAATGTCGTAAAAATATCATATATTTTAAATTTCTTTAAAAATCACTACTATATGCTTCATTTAATCTGCTTACATTATGTCTGGATGTTCACTAAAAGAAGATTGTTTTAAACGGATAGCTTCCCGCTCATTTTCTGATCATATGGAATCAACGAAAAAAAAGGTATGAGCCTTAGTGAATTTTCAGACGCTGGTTTTATGATTAAAGTATTAGATTACACCATGGCTGAGTTTATAAGACACTGAACATGGCATACGGCGAAGGACTGTCGTTCGGTCCACCGTGCGGCTGTCAATCTAACGGTCTGGAGTTTTGGTCGGTTTTCTCCAAATGTAACATGAATACGCGTTAGAATCCCTAAAAAGTCCTCAGACCAAAACAACCTCTCCATAGGCAGATCACCCTCGTATAGGCTTGCCATAACACGAACACATTCATTACACTTCATTAAATGTTGAAATTTATTACACCACACTGTAAAAGCAATTAGTTAGTTGATTATTGATTATTTCAACAAACGACTTAATCGATTTGGATATTCTATTCAGATAGTGGTCCATATATTTTTTCTATGACGGGAAACATACCACTTTTTTTTTCACATTGAGAGCATTTGTATCTTTTTAATTAATAGTAATGAAAATATTTGGTTTAACAATTGTGGAGATTTTTATGATTCAAAATGTTTTCCCTTTACTTTTTGCAATTTTTGCGGGTTCTTTTTTTTAATTTTTAAAATTTATTTAAGAAAAAACGGAGATATATTTTACCTGCAATTTACAGTAGGTGGACAATTTTAGAAACACTTCTCAAATTGTTATTTTATCTAATTTAATGGATTTTTTCCAGCATATTAGTTTCTTTTTATAAATATTTTTTACGTGCATTTAGCTACCGGTGTCATTATTGTTCTTTACGATAAATGCCAATGCTGTGTTGCATCGTGGTGTGCGTATTAAGTGTGCTAGTGGTTGGGGAGCTTACTTCCATAGAGAAAATCTGGGAGTTCACCAAGTAGCCGATTGCCAAAGAACTAATCACCACCAAGCGGAAGCTGATTGAAACTCAAATCAGGGAATGGCATCATAATACTGAACTCAACAACATGCAAAAATGTGTGAAGTGAGCTTATCCCAAACAAAGGCTGTAATTACACAAAAGGGTGGCATCACTAAATACTAAGATTACTTTCATAAGATTTTCATTGAATGTAAATATTACTTTTCCACAAAAAATAAAATATATGAACATAATATGGTTTTTAATGACATAAATAGAATACTCATAAATATAAAATACCCACAAAACCTAAAACCAAGTTTTTACTTAAAATTAACTTAAACGAGAAAAAACAAAAGAATGAGTACTGCCCCTAATAATTTGGCCACCTATTTTAAATGTACATTTTAAAACACAAATTTTATTAAGCTGTCAAATATTTCCTGTGGTATACATATAGAATTAAATTAATCAATTTTTAATATGAGTAGAAAATGCACTAATTTTACATCAATCAAAATAATGCTTCAATGATTAAAGGAGGATACACCCCCCCAAGTTTTTGGTTATTTATGTATGTAATAACTCTTTTCCGCATGTATTCCTTAAATTAAGCAAAACCACTTCAGATTTGACGTCTCTTGCTGTTTATTTTGTTGCTAGTATATTCCGAATAGAATATAAAAGTCGGTGTATACACTTATAAGCCTTACCATGAGCTTTATTTATTTGAAGTGCGCTTCGAACAATAATAAAAGTCGTAGTGAACTCCTTTAACTTCGTGTTATTGTTACATATTTTCGTGATAGAAAAATAAGGAGATACTTACGACAACCAGAAAATTCTTACCTGTCGTCTCTGAACAAAAGGAAAAATCGATCATGAGATGGCAGTCATAAAAGTGTTACACCTCGAATTCTTTTTCTTTTTACCTTGTCGAACTGGAATTCTGTTGAAAAGCATTCCGAGAAAAAATTCTTGTTTCCTAGCCCAGCTTTCAAGTAATGCATATATTCTTTTCTTCATATTTTCTCTCTCGTATTTGAGAGAGTTCTTGGTCGGGAAGGGCTTCTGTTTAATACTTTGAAATTGTATTTTTCAAAGCACGTTTGGGAGAGTGAATTTCTCCCCTGAATCTTGTTTTGCTGTTCGTCCTGTGTTTGCGTTCTGCTGTGTTATTGTTTGCCCATATTTAGCATTTGTAACTGGATGGAAATGTGGAATCCAACAGTGTTGTGTGAAACGAGTGGTGTGACATCCTGTAGTTATCATTTTCCTTTTAAACGTTTATTTTGCTCGTTTTGTATGTCTGGGTGTAATGTTGGGATCAAATCGTGTAATCATTTCTTTTACTTTTTTTTCTTTTCTTTCTGACTTATCAAGCTCCATTCACCGTGAAATTTTGCAGACGTTCAAGAATCGATGATAGTATATTGAACAAAGTGTGTACAAGGAGCAGCAAAAGAATTTGAATACACCATAGCCTTTGGATGCATAAAAAATGTGTATGAGAGACTCTTTCATTAAACTCAGTTTAAAACTTAAACAGAAGGAAAGCGTCTCCTGAATATTTGTATCTCGCGGAAGACGCTTTAGTGGACCAAAATAAAATCCTTTTTCATCGATTTCCCAATCTTCAACTAAGCTGAAAATTGCTGCTCATATGTTTTAGATAACACTATGCAAAAAAATTGGGTTTTTATACTAGTTAAAAACTCGATATAACTTGTTTCATCCCCATATAATACTTACCCTAACCGCCATTATGGATGCGATTGATTACTGTCCAAATACCATTCTGATGGCTGATCTTTACGAAAATTTGGTCTCGAGTTGAAATCCTTTATAGGCCATGGGTGTATGTGTTTGTCCGAGTATTGTGATGTAAAATTGGACATTGAAGTGAAGATGTATTTGTACTTAGGACATGATTTAGGAACAACTGAGAAGGCCTGAAAGAATCATAGATCTCGCTCGCCTGATAAATTCAGGTGTAGAAAGTAGAATATTCAGTCTGTGGTCCGAAGGATCATTGAATCCATGACTTCCCTATTCATGATTAAAAAAAAAAGGAGAATTAATATGAACAATATATATTGATTTCCGCTGAGAGCTGATTTTAAAAAATCTAAATACCTATTACAAAAATATAAAATAGGTCAAGTTATGTGACATGTGTTGGTAAAATCAGAAGACGTATTGTGGAACTAAATGAGGAACATTTGGGGAAGAAAAATGTGAATAAAACGTTATTTGAATAAACCGCCGAACCAATAAATTTTGTATTCTACTAGTCCGTTATATATTTTAGGGCTCTCGGACCAGCGGACAACCGTTAATTTCGTGCCCTGCATAAATGAACGATTTCCTCTTCTAGGTGTCCAGATTACGAAATTATTAGTAAAACTTTTGAACGGTGCCAGTATTCCAATTATCTTCTATTGATGTTTATTGTTTTGTTTGTGTATTTGATTTGTATTCAGGTTTCTGGTTGATTGATTTATTCTTTTGGTGAGGATCTGGTTTCTTGTTCGAGTGTACGGTATATTCATAATTGTTCGGACTTGAAGCAGTCGGCTACAATGTATTTACTTCATGCAATAAACATTTATTTCATCCATTCAACATATTAATATAAATTACCAAGCTAATAAAATACCTTAAAGTATTTTTTTAGCTTGGGAAAATGGGTTAGAGTATAGAGAGATAGTATAAATTTTGTACACTTTTTTATTTTTCTCTAAAGTCTTTCTTTATGTTGAGATGATATATTGCTTTTGTTGTTGAACGATCAAAAACACTCTTTTATTGACTTTGTTTACGAGACAAAATAGCTCCACGATGTCTTTTCGTATATTGTTACACTGAGACATTGCTCTCTATTCTGTTTATTTAATTTTACAAAACTTCGATATCTTGGATTATTACTTCAGGCGGATGTTCTTTTTCCTCACTCCTCTTCTAACATTTTCTTGTTGTTGTTGTCTGTTTAACCCTCCCGAATTTTCTTTATTTAGAAAAGGACATTACATTTCTTTAATTTTCTTTCCCGCAATTTTGCTGAAATTCGCCCACTTATTTGTTGGTCTTCCGTTTGTGTTTGGAATTTTTATTGATAAAAAAAAGTTTAAAACCCAACCAACTTTTAATAATTAAAACTGTAGCTTAAGAAAAGGAACTCCGCCGTTTCACGTATTTCTTCATAGGAAAGAAAAAAGCTGTAGATGCATAAGGAAAGTATCTAGGTAGTATTGTTACAACGTGCGACTTGTCACATACGGTAAAAATTTTCATAAAATATGATTTCCGAACACTTTATAATGTTTGTACTGTGCAGTACAATATACTATCTTCATATATCATAAACTAGCAAAGATTTTTTCTTCGGAACTTTCGCGATGGAATTACCTATACTTTGGGAAAAAAAAATAAAAAAGTAATTTTTATTGTTCAAATAGCGATGTTTAATCCTACATTGTGCATACTGTCGGAAGTGAATATTTCTGATAAAAAAGCTCAACAGGCAAAGGAAAAAAAAAGTTTTTTCAGCAAAAAGTTATTTTTTATTTTTGAAAATTGCCATTGTACCTCATAACAGTAACTTTCCAAAATCAAGTATGTAAAGTGTGAAGACTCAATGACAAACCCCATAGATTCTTGGCACATCATTTAACGTAAGCCTATAAAATTTAAAAAAAGATTGCGATTATGAACAACAGCTGTTTCACACATGGAACAGTGTGAATTCGTGTCCTATGCTGTGCCATTTAAGGCAATTTAACAACTGTAACACTCATACTATTAAAGATTAATATCTAAAAAGAAAAAAGAAAAATACTTGTAGATATGTCGTGATTTATGTCATATCTAGGCGGTGGAAGGTTACTGCTCATTAAATCGCGTCCTGCCGTTTCGTGACGTAAGAAATGCTTTTTTTTTTCTCTTTTGCTTTAGTTCATTTGGTGGAGTCAACTCGACAGCATTAGTGTTTGCTTTGTCGAGTTGAGATGATTTGGGTTTCTGTGATTCTCCTTGTTCTTCATTTGTTGGCATGACATAGTTCGACACTCGTATTTTCTTGAAGGGGAAAAAAAAAAATGGTTTTCAGTGGCCATGCAGTAGGAGTGACTTATGTGTATCTGAATGTGCGTTATTTGTGAAATGGCTACAGGCCATCTCGATGCTTTTTGACTGTTGCTTACATTTGGAATGCTAACTGCTTTGAACTTTTTGTATTTAACATTGTTAAAAAATGTTATTCGTATTAATTGAAAAGAAGAATTCGAATGGCTGAAACAGATTTAGGGTAAGGAATGTAAGTAATCATACAGGCAGTTTGCCATCTTTGTTTCTGGTTGTTTAATTTTAAGATTGCTTCTTTGAAAGTTTTGAGAATCTATTTTTTTGAATAAATAATTGCTTCGGATAATACTTAAAAGTATTTACCCTCAGAAGGTCTATTTATTTTATTATAAACTCATGAAACCAATCATTTTAGTACAGTCAGAATAATGGATAAACATACTTTTTATTGTTAAATATTAATAGTGGTATTTGTCATAAATGTATGGTTATTTTGAACTATTTTAGGAGGAGGCTATTCTTGCAACATGATCAACTCAGTTTTGTTTCTTAGCTTTAGAGGGGATGACTTTTATTATTAAACTTAATTAAAAAAACTCGAAACGTTAAAAAAATTAAAACGAACCGCTAATTTTCGCCCTAATAGTCTGCAGCTGTTAGTTGTTATGGGTTGCAACTTTGCTCGACTACATTGAGCAGCGTTTCGGACTTCAGCTGCTTGTATGAGCAGATTATGAAAATGTTTTCCAGTATGGAATACATTATTCCACAGTTTCTTAATAGTGGAATTTCAAAATATAGTCCCTTAAATTATAATTTTTGCGAGTACTTCTAGAATCATTCCTTACATGCGAGTTCAGTCAACGAGAATGCAACAAATCTATTCGAAGTATTATTAATTAAAATTCTTTGCACTTGATGATGTAGAATTGCATCTTTTAACAGAAAGAAAAGGATGCTAAAAAAGGAAAATAAAACGTACCCCCTGTTAAGACTTAGCAACGGATACGCCCCCCTCCCATTTGTGCATTTTGTGAGCGTGGTAAATTGAGGCATTGGCCTTTCGGTAATTACCTTGTAAGCTTAGTTCCACAGTTTTCTTTGCTCCTCTCCTCGTCTAGCTTGAGGTTGCAATTAGTAGTGTCTATAAAGTGAATAATTTATTTCCCTCTGCCTTTCGCCTTCTTTTAAACTTCTGCTCCGTGGGCGGTCGATGTGCATGAGGTGGGAGTCAAAGGATTATGCAGTAACGACTTAGTTAAAATTCCAGTATTTTTGCTGTTTCCTGTTACTCTCTTTCTTAGTTTTTGCCGGGACATTTCACATTATCAATAATTTGTTAGTGTATTTTGATAGAACTTTATTCTCCGTGTTTAACCGAATTCAAGGTAATGCATAAATAAAACTTTTTAACTTTTTCTCAGAAGAATTATATTCAAGCAACAAGTCAGACATTAAAAAAAAAAAAAAAAAAACTCTTCGAGAGAGGGGGGGGGAGGTATTGATCATTTTTTCGATTCATTAAATAGAGCATTACGACGTGATGTTGCACCCATATCAGCTGAGTGATAACTGATTACGGATCTTTCTGCGCAAATTTTCGCCGTTGTATTTGTGCAGTACTAAACCCAGAAAAACGTTGTTACAAATATCAAATGAAAATATCTTTAATCTCTTAAAAGCAGAATGCGCTGCTAGAAAATCGAAGTCTGAACTTCGTCCACCGCAATCCAATTACAATCACTCAACACCTTGAATGGGATAGCGTTTACAGATCAGGCGCGTAGCCAGGAAAATTTTTCGGGGGGGATATGAACTTATATGTGCATAAATAGACGGAATTTCATCACTAATTCAAAAATTTCGGGGGGGGGGGATATATCCCGATATCCCCCCCCCCTGGCTACGCTCCTGTTACAGATGTTCGAAATTGGTCGTCTGCCATTTAAATGCATTAGGTTTACATACAGGTTTATATGTCACGCAAACGTAGTTGCTCCGTTGGTTGTCGTCTTCGTCGAAATGCTCTTCGAGAGGGATGTCCAACAGTGGCTTGCTTCTCAATAGCTCATGCTTTCCATTTAAAAGTTGCTTTTTTTTCTGAGTTCAGTTTGAATTTTTCTAAATATTTAAAAAAATAGTTATATAAAGAGCATTACAGACTTAAAAAGGGAGGCCCATTATTATTTTTAAATAGGTTTGTCCATTGCTACTTTTAAATTACAGGTGAATGAGCAGTCACATATTTAATTCTACTCTCCTGTGCATTTCTGAGATTCTGCGAAATATCTCTGAATATTTTTTTCTCTCCCGAAAATGTATTCTACAATATTTAAAAATGGTTAGATTAGAAATGTTTTTATTATTTTTGAAAAATAACGTATTTTTATATTTTAATCGAACTCAGAATACCAAACGAATTAAGTGTAACTAGTATACTTTTACTTTATAATAAGAACATGCATTCGTACAGAGTGTTGAATAGTGATTTCAAAGGGAAATTTTTAAATTGAGCACTAAATTTTGAATTTAAAAGAGAAATTTGTACAAATCGCCCTTCATGATGTCCTCCGGTTTCAATTTATGTGCTGCAGTAACTTCTTGGTATTTTGTAAGTTATGATAACATTTTGAACGATAACAGAAGAGAACGCCGCAATGTCCTTGCAATTAACATTTGAAATCTCGACATATTTCTCATAAAATCATAGACTAAAAGTATTTGATTACGTTTAACTCTTCCTGAACACTATAATTTTTAAGAAATCAAATGTCTGCTGTATAAATATTGATTAGTGAAGACAGGGGGGGGGGAAAGAGGAGGAGAGGTGTTTTTTCTTCCCCCCCCCTTTTTTTTTGTAAGTATTGCTAAGGGTGGTAATATAATGAATACTTTTCTAATGTGTTAGGTACCTTTTTCTAGAAATTTTTGGTTTATCAGATACCATTGGGGATTCTGCGATAGTCTTACTTAATTAACCTATTGTTTATTTTTATTGCTTTCACAAAACCTTTTTTTGTTTCTTGCTAAAAGCATTTGCAACTTGTTAAGTGCCGGTGTCTTTTCTCTTCTTTTTTTAAACAGAGGGGGGAAATTACTGTTGAGTTGCTACCCTTTCCCCCCACGAGTTTTAATAGCTTGATTTCAAACTAGTTATTTCCTGTTGAAAGAGATTTTAATACATTTGAGCGTGCATATCAACGATTTTGTTTAATTGCTAGTAAACTACGTCTAATGGAGATTCTGTGATAGTTACATTGCAGTTAAATTTATGATAGTTAGACCGAAAACATTCATCTACAAAAGATTTTCTGCTGGGTCGTTAAAATACTTTATTAAACATTATTAGCGTAAGTTTCAAGCTTCCATCATAACCAATTACACTTTGGATTAATTTTTTCCTTCCAAATTAATTTTATCTACAAAGTTTTTTTTTTATTTCTTTTAAAGCCTTAACGTTCAAGAGTAAATATAAATAAATATTTATCTGAACATTTGGTTTGTTCAACTATTTATTTTTATCCATGTACTTTATACAGACAAATAAGCATATTCAATTTTTAAAAGGTTTTAACAAAAACTTAAGAATTGTGTGGTAAATTACCACATTATTATTATTTGAGTATTGCTATTGAGTTTTTAGAAATAAATACTACTAGCAGAATTTATTTACCCGTGAGGAAAATTCAAATTCTTTTTATCCCGACGATTTAATGAAAGACTAATCAGATTGAACTCAAGTTTGATTACCTCAACAGAGTACTCTGTATTTTTTAAAAATCTTGATATATCTGACATCTTGTTGTTATTTCTACTGCGATATCTAAATGGTGCTAAAATTTATTCTTGATTAGTTTTTATGGCAGTTGCTTATAAAATATAATGTTTATACGTATAGATTCATGCTAATTTAGTTTTTATAACTCAGTTAATTTTTTAGAATATCATTACTGAAATTAGAACGTAACGACTTTTCTTGAAACCTTTTAAGATTTTACATAGATATGCATATTCAAAGTATCATGGCTAGTTTCTTTCCGTTAAATTTGTTACATGCTTAAGATCCGTAATACACAGATGCTCTTAACTGATAGCTAGGAGCCTTAAGCCGATGTAGGACCCAAACACTTGATAGTCATGTGATAAATGAAACTTTGTATAATAACACACATGTAAACGTACTTATCTAACAGTTAGATAAGTACGTTTTTATGTGTGTTATTATACAAAGTTTCATTTATCTCATCTTTTAACACCAGTTTCTTTTTGAGTGTTTTTTGTTACCTGATAGACATCTTGCGACGATTCGTGCATTAGAATAAACTGTTAATTAAAACTGCCTAGATTCATAATGACTAAGTTTTAAAATTTCAATAGAGAAACAAGAAATATTTCAAAATATCTAATATTTTATAATTAACTAATAATTGAATTGCACAATGATTTCAACTGAAAACCAAATTACAAACCCAGAATTTATTTTTTAAGGTAGAACTTTTACATTCTCTAATGAACAAAATATTTTGTATTACTCCATTTAGCTCTGCAAATTTACAATGCACGATCCAGTGTTTGTCCTTTCTCCTTCTTGCTAATTTTTCAATGCCTTCAAAATTATTCTGTAATCACTTGTCTCCCTACGAAAATAATCATTTACATCATTACTGGAAAAATATTAGTGTAACGGGCTCATCACTCAAAGTATTTTACTATCTAACACCTAATAACGATTTCTTAAACTTTGATAATCTCGTTTGTTATTTATTGTTAGGTTTAAATAAAAGTGAGTAACTTTGATTCAATATTAAAGTTCTTTATCAATTGTTAAACTGAATGCATACATTATCGAGGTAGTAAAAGCATTACCGTCTTCAGCTATTGAAGAATTCTGAAGATAACGCTTCTTAATTACATTTTACCTAACTCCGAACACTTTTTACCTCCTCCCTTTTTGGCTATCTTGCGGTTGCAATTAGCGTTATCTGAGCTGAATAATTTATTAGCTTCTCTGCGCTAGGGAATTGATGCTTTTTATTTTTACCTTGACTCTGCATGGTTCTGTTTTTGTGGATCTTTTGAAAGAAATACTGCTCTAGTTGCAAAGACTGCATTTGTGTGTAGTATATAATGTATTTAAAAGTAGCTCTTTATTTGTTTAATTATTATAAAAATAATCTTGTTTGTAAAGTAATTGATTTTGCCTAATTTTATTAGTTTAAAGCCTTAAATTGTGACTCTGAAATTATAGGGACCAAAGTCTTTTCTAGATGTTTGAATTAAAATCTTCATTTAGTTCTGACTCAATCTTAACTGCTATTCTTTTTTAACATAATTGTCAGGATCATAAAAAAAGGATTTAGGTGACTTAAACGTACCAATGGAAAATAATTAATTTTTATTTTGGGGATTTAAATGATTTAAAGGCTTATTTTTCGAAGTGATAGACTATTGAACAACGCCGTGGTGCAGTAATCCAGTAAAGTCACTCTGCGACACTATTATAACAGACGCCATATAAAGATGAATAAAACTTCTATTTTACGTCTTAAAACCATGTATAGTTACTGGATGGTGGTGGCTGGGAGCCGCGGTGCAGAAAATGTTTTGGTCCCAATATTTCCCCAGTACACAGTTTGTTTTGTCGAAAATTCTCCCAAAACTGAAGCATATTTTAATTCTAGTTTAAGCGACTAACGATCACTAGCTTCTTTTGGTAACACTGCATCTACAAAAATATTTTTTGGTCTTTTTTCTTTTTTTCTCAGCGCTTAGGAATTCCCCCCAAACATCGTTCGAGCGTCGGCCATATTCTGCACCCCTGGCTGGAAGTTGTTTATCCCTAGAAGTTCCTATTGGCTGTGCATATTCACTAACCTGCTTAAGAATTTTTGATCCTCCTTTGACGAACTCGCCCAAAAAATTTCTTCTCGTTGAGAGTCCTTTGAATCGTTCAGTAAAGAATTTCTTACTGTAGCAGTTTTGAGCCATTGATCCATGTTATTGTAACAACGATTTAAAATAGTAAAAAAAAAAAATAATAATAAGATAACAAGAACACTAAGCAACATTGCACACATCCGACTGGTTGAATAACACACTGCTGAAAATATGAACTGTAGACTAGACAAGCGAAAAGCATATTACTGTTTTGGCTGATATCCACAGGCGCAGTAGCTCGGACGGTTCTAACAAGTGAGAAGTCATACCTTAGATTAGAGATACATAATAAAAAATCTGGAGTGACTCCACACGACTTTCAGAACACTTACGATTAAGATATTACCAAGCATTTAAATAAATTTTAATCGATCAATAATTCAAACATGTATACCAAATTGAAGCTCAATCGAATGCGCCGTTTAAATGCAAGCGCACTTTCAAGAATTTCTCCCCATACGCCATAATGAAAAAGAAATCTTTGTCGTAGCCCCGTAGAAAAACTTTAAGACCTATACACATCAAAATCAATACCGGTCTTACGATGGTGGTTTATAACATGTATACCCAGTTTGAGCTCAATCGAATTTACCATTTAAACGCTAGCGCACTTTCAAGAATTTCCTTCATAGGCCATAATGTAAAAGAAATCTTTATCGTAGCCCTGTAGAAAAACTATAAGTCCTATCTATACACACCAAAATCAATACCGGTCTTGCAACGGTGGTTTGTAACATAGATACTAAATTTGAGCTCAATCGAATGCCCCGTTTAGGAGCTATCGTGTTCACACACACACACACATCTCGTAAAAATAGCATAAATGAATTCAGAAGACCTCAAAACGTGTAAATACACTAAAATCTCGAAGTCGAATTTTTTCATGATTACAATACTTTCCTTACATGGTGCATGTTCGGAAAGTAATAAATAACTCCTCGCCTTATTCGAAACCTAATACGCTAGCACGGCGATGTCTACTCACACTAACTTGCTAACCCCTTTAATGGAGAGCAATTCGTATTCAAAATCGATTTTGGGGTAAATTTTTTTTACTCGTGTGGGTACTTTTGTTTTGTTATGAAAAAATAAAAAAGAAATTCAAGTGGGGTTCGAAATCAATGCATTACCAAATCAAGAACTCTGAATTCGAAGGTTCTGTTTCGAAAAGTAAAAGCACACAAGACGCAATAAAAAACTGATGTTTAAACTGAAGCATATATATTAACAATTACTATTTACATCTTTTTACATAAAAAAAACTTGATTTTACATAATTCAAATAGCGACAGCGTCGCTTCAAATCTACATTGTAAACACGCTCTCTGGCGCAAAATCGAACCAAAACAAAACATTCCAAAAGAGGATCATGGGAGTGTAGTAGAAGTCGAAGTATCTTTTTCTTTCAAAGCGCGTTGCGTCATCTATAGAAGTAAATTTCTACAGTTAAGGTTATTCGTTGTACACATCCAGCATTTCACATTTTCCCAGAAGTCCCTAGAGGCCCATTGCAAACCCTCAGGTTGAGAACCACTGGAATAGAGAAAGGGATTTAATCACACAATTCGGAACAAGAACCTGCTAATTGAAACTAAACATGTGGCAAAAATTAAATTGTTTTAGACTTAATTAAAGGTTTTAGAAAAATGGAGAAAACAAATTCTAATTTCCAGCATCCTTCATTTTTGTCTTTATGAACCCTATAATAAAATAATTATTATATGGCAAGTGATAGTTTGTTTTGTTAATTTTTAGAGAAAGTTTTCCATAAATTAATTATTCCTCTACGAAGTTTTCTTTTTGTATTTATTAGGTTATGATTAATGTGTATATCTTTGTTAAATGAACAGTAAAAAACTATTTTAGAGAAAATATTGGTATGACGTAATAAAATTGTGGTTAAACTCTTATTCATATTCAGTGGATTTAAATTTTGCCAATTTCGTTTCTGTTTGTCCAGTGGCCAGGATTTTGTTTTAGAAAGTAGACAGAATGTCAACCTTGGTGTATAAACTAACTCGATCAGTGTATTTTTATATTTATCTTGTATCAGATGTTTCCAAGTTCGTGTTAAAACATTTTGAAATTCAATTTAATTTTGTGTTTGAGAGAGAGCAAGAATCACAATTAGAGATGGAGACCGAGTCAAACTCTGACGAATGTGCAAAACTAATCTCTGCTTTAAAATAACTGAAATATATCCAGATGATGTGTACAGTTTTGATGCAAGTTTTTTTTAACTGACAAAACGAAGAAGAAATTCTCATTTTTCCTTTAATGAATGCATCGATCTAATCTCGCCTATCGCGCGGCTGTCGATCCAACGGTCTGGAGTTTTGGTCGATTTTCTCCAGACGTTACATGAATACGTGTTAGAACCCCTTAAAAAGTCTTCCGACCAAGGCACCCCCATCCTTGGCATATAGACTTTGCGTAGTTTTGCCATAATACAACACAAACAATAACGAATGCATCGAATTCTCCTAGTGTTGCTAAAATTAATCAAAAATCCCTCATGCAGATGTAATATTTGTTCAAATTAATTTATCCTCCAATACCTTCAGTCCCCCCTTCAAATTTCCTTGTAGAAATTCTCTAGATCGTTTTAAATTTATTATTTTAAATGTAAGTTTCGAGAATAATTGTTTATTTGGAATAACGATAGAAATTTTGCAATTCTATATTTTTCATCCTTTATGAGATTTTATGTTTTCAGCAATCCGTACTTTCGAAACTTTATTAGGATGTATCAAAGGGATGAAAAATCACTTTCCTACAGGCTGCGAATAAGCTGGTAAATTGTATACAGCTAATCTTTCTTTCTTTCTTTTTTTGTTTTTTTTCTCCGTTCCTTTTCAAAATTCAAAAATATCGTTACTTGTGCAAATAAATTTCTGCAGGATGCTTGCTCAAAGACGGAAATTAATTAAATCATGAGATGTTTGTGCCATAACTTTCAGAAATTAATTTTGCATATTTCTTACTTTCACATTATTAACGGAATTTCATTGATATTCTCAGCTGCATGAAACAAACAACATATAAAGTAATTGATTTTTTAAAATTCCTTTGCTTTTACTGGAGTTAATGTATAAACTACTATTATAAGATAGTTCCAAAGGATATCCCAATATCGTTTGGAAATCATTAAGAATTTGTTAAGCCTTCGGATGCAAATTGGACCTTGATTGAAAATCTGTTAACTGTGGAAAGGAATTTGTATTCAGGAGTTGGAAATGCAGACAGCTAAGAAAGAAAGTAATAGGTATCCAGAAAGATTCTTTGATAACCGCATTTCTCGGTCGTTGAGCCATGGGATTTTCGAAATACTAGTTAGTAATTACTTCTTAGAAATGTCATTTTCTTTGGCGCTGTAGCAAAGTTTCTTCAGACTTGAAAAATTAGGAATAGTTTGAGAAATGTTCGGGCTTTAATGTCTGGACAGTCGTCTGTATATAAATAAGTGAATGAATAATGTTTAATTTATGCGTGTTAAATTAATGGTTTTGAATGAAAATTTTACTGTGTAAGTGTGGGAGTAGTTTTTTCTATTTTTTTGTTTCTGTTACAAAAAAAATATACTAGTATTATAAACTTAGGAAAAAATATTTCTAAGTTTTCTGTTAAGAAAAGTACTATTTAGGAAGAATAACTGGAAAAAGACCTGTGATGTCAAGTTTCATAAAAAAACTACGGAAAAAAGACATACTTGTCCAAAGTTAGAAGTTACTGCAAGTCTTTCCAAAGGCTGCATATTTAATGGACTAATGGATGTGATTGTAAAGTAATCGTCTTACAGTTTACAGTGACAGCATAAAGAAAATGAATATATTCTTTAGGAATCTGAAAAACAAAAGGGAAACAGATGAAAAGATGATTTAGCTTTGCTAAAAAATTTTATCTTCATGTTCCTAATGGATACGCTTTTAATTATGTAGTTTTATTATGGTTTTGTGATAATAGCTCTAATAATATTGAAAAATGTTTGTATTTAAGTAATTTCTGTCATGGTAATATCCTAGCTTTTAAGTACTATGTAAAAGTGACATTTTTATTATTCTGAAACTGTACTATTTTATCTAATGTTTTTAATTTTGCAAAATAATTTAACTTTGGCAAAGTATCATGTTTAAAAAATGTATTAATGTTTTTTCGAAAAACAGATTGTCATAACAAACGAGCAGGCTTTGCTACTCATTTCGTAAGTGTCAGTAGTTTGCTCTTATTTATTGCTGGAGGGTATGATTAATATACGGTTAATCGCCGAAAGTCACATTGTGTGTCAACATTGTAAAAATGAAATTCCCGATCTCCTCCTTTTATTTATATCCAATGTATGTTTAAACTCGTATTTTAAGTCCAATTTTTAACCATATTTTTCGGTTTTTAATGTTTGAATATAGAGTTAGGAAGTATTTTCAGTTTGGGAAGTATACGGCTGTTTAGTAATATAACAGTCATTAAGTAAGTTGATCTGTAAGATTTTCAGATTTAGGATAAATAGGAAAGTAACAGTTTAGACCTCTTCTTTATGTAAAAATTTTCAATGGGACCCTTCAAACATGTACAGCTGAGACGGTCTACATCAGTGTGTGTGTGTGTAAATGCATGCGTTTTCGTGCACTTAATATATACAAATGCTTAAGAAAGCAAATACGAGCAAAGATCCCTTAGAAAGTCGCTCGAATAGGGCATTCCCCCTGTAGGCCAAGGGCCCTAGTGCAGTCAATCGGCCATAATCCACAAAAAGCAAACGCTTAAGTTTGAAAATTTATCCAATTTCTTGTACTTCAAGACATTTTATTTCAATTAATTTGTATATTTTGAAGGACTTCTGGGGACAAGACTTCAAGCGATAATTTATTGACGTCTGAACTGTAAGATACTGACGACTTTGTTTTCTTATCGTATCACCTTCATCGATGAATTATTCGGCCCTCCATGCACGAATTAATATTTGATTTAAAGTCTTCCTAGTCTTGGCGATCGAATCCAACGTCCGGTGGAAAGAAATGCAGAAGAGGGAAGAAAAATATTTGATGGAAAGATTTCAGGGAAACCCTTTTTCTCAGGCATTGCGCTGTGGGATTTGCGAGATACCACCGGAGCTTAATTACCTCTCTGGATATCTTTTATTTTCTCTCGTTTTGTGGTTTTAGGTGGTGAGGTGCTATTAGATTGATCTGTGAGCTGAATAATTTATTTTCTTTATTTTCGATTTTTTCTTCTCCTCGATTTTCTGATTACTTTGAAGAACTGTTGATTGGAAGGTAGATTTATATGGTAATCTCTTTATCTCGTGTAAAATGTGCTCCTAGGGTGAATCTCCATATATAAATACTTTGTTGAAAGAAGGGAGTATAGAATTATGTTTCACATATAATGCAGTATATTATGATTAAGCTATGATGAATAAGGCATTTTCTAGGCTAATTTAAAAACAATTCAGTATTCAGGATTTTTTTAATGACTGTCAAGTTGTAAGTTTAGCATTTTGTTATATGTTTAGGGTGAGAAAAAAGAAATGTGACTCAACCTAAAAATGTAAATTTATTTATCAAATAATGCTGAAATGTTCCAATTTTTACCATTTATTAAAGCATGTGGGATTTCGATGTACTATATGCTATTTTAAATTATTCTATAACATTTCTAGCTGCCTGTGTAGTTTATACGCACACACTCTGTTAATTTTTATTTTAAATACTTAATAAAAATATGCATTATCTCCTTCCCTAAAAAAATAACTTGGACGGTAACGTGGTGTTACATATAATATTTAGTGTTAATCTAGTATTTAGTGTTCCTACCCTTGCTAGTTAAAAACAATACTTGCGTCGATTTTTCTTAGAAGAGCAGTCAACTTGTTCCACAATAAGTTTCTATCGCGAAATTACATTTTCGTTTGTATAACGGGTGTATAAGAGCACCTTAATTCTTCCCAAGAAATTCAAAAGTTATGTCTACCGTACGGTATGACTATTGTGTTAGAATTATTGGTATCTTGAAAGAAGAAACATTTTCACACACACCAAATAACTTGACGGAACATGTTAAAAAAATTGGCATAGTTTAGTTATCAAATTGAAGTTGCATTTATGTAAAATACTTCTATGGTGAAATTTCTTAAAAATAATACACTTTTCAAGGAGGCGGGGGGGGGGAACTTTTTTAAATGGAAGCTCGTTATTCGCAGATTATTATTTATTGTGTGTTTAATAATCTCTGTATTATTATTTATTTTAAAAATTCTTAACTTATTATTCTACGTTTGTTCTTCTCCCCCTTCCCAATAGTTTCTGTATAATTAATCTTTAGCTCTGTCAAGTGTTCGAACTCCCTCGCCTCTGAATTCACCACTCTTTTTGAGGCGTGACGAGAACTGTTATTTGAAAAAGCCTCAGAACTACGCGTGAAAACTTATGTTAACGCAGCCAATATTGATTTTAGCGTGTGAAGGTAAATAAACGTTGTTTTGGAATAGCAACGCCAGAGACTACTCTGCTGCCGAAGGATTCCGCTGAAAGGATCTTGTTTATTGTTAAGATCTATCGATTTCGGGGCATCTTGAGTTGTTCAAAAATTACTTTTCGTAAGTTATTGTAGTCAGATGGCGGACGAATTTGATGGAAGAAAGTTAAAAAAAAAAACCAAAACCTCTTTTTAGTTGTTGAAACTATTGATTTTATTTCATGGTGAATTTTTAAACACCCCTTTGTGTTCCTGTTTTATTTATTTATTTTTTGTCAGTTTTCAACACTGTAGTTTCATTCGGCAGTGATCAACGAGCTGTGTTTTTATTATTGCTTCAGGATTTCTTCTAATTTATAGTAAATTTTAGCTGTTTAAAAAGCTTATTATTCCAATAAAAATGTTAAGTACCAAATTTTTTTTTAATTATTATTTTTCTTCTGCCCATTCTTTAATTCTTAGTATTTTTTTTAATTGTTAAACTTGCTCTTCTTCAATTTAAGATTTTAAAATCTCATACACTTTATAGAATTCTCAGTTGTCCGATTTTATCTGCAATAAAATTGAAATTTTTCTAATATAAATTTTTTTTAACAACTGTTGTATTTCACTATTTAAATGGCTGTTCACTGTAAAATAATCGTAATTTGGAAAGGTAAGAAGACAGTTTATTACATAGCTATTTCCCTTAAAATCAAAAAACGTACAAAACGTACGTTTCAAAAACGTACTTTACATTGCAGAAAATATAACTCTTAAAAAATAATTATAAATTTTGTTTTAGACGGCTGAAAATGTATTATTTTTTATAGTAAATGGTTTACAAAAGAATTCTTAGTAAATAAGTTAAAAGCAAGTGGACAGCTGTTTCCATTTTGATTGGGAGAACCTCTTTTTTAGTGGCGTGGTGAAATGAACAGTGGTCAATGCCCCGTAAACGATTAAGCAATGCTGATAAGTTTTCACAGTATATTTATAGACTTATTTAACTTTGTTTTTGTATCGTAACAAGAAATTGAAATGAGTATGTTAAAATTTGAATACACCAGGCTCTTGGAGACTTTTTATACTAACTATACTCTACTGCTCTTATATACTACTTTCTCTTTCATATATAATAATCCACTGGGAGGTTAAGGCTGATCTGTGGATTATCCCATAGAAGTTGAAAGCTGGATGTTAGATGAAGTCGGTGACCGGATGGGACGGCTATATTGTTCGGAACCACTTGGTTCAGGCTGCCGGCGTCATACGTATTAAATAAGTACGCTGCTGAAAATTACATAATTTTATCATACGACTTGTGTTACAATCCCTCCAGGTAAAGGAGTCCACGCGAAGAACGGTTCTCCAGACCGTGCATGAGTTTTTATACTCTGCATGAAGTCCTGCCACATGACCGATGCAATCTGCATTTATTGACTCGGAGTTATCTGGGCTTGGAACTACCAGGTGTTTTGATTTTTAGGTGCCAAAGAGACTGGGCAGAAGGACCATCTATTAATTGCGAGGAATTGTCTATTAATTGCAGGCCTTTTAGGATACTCAGAATTCCTTTGTTCTTTGAAGCAAAGTTTGCGTATGCCAAATTAATTTTGAAGAAGTTTGAAAATAATTTGGAAATCCTAAAAGATTTTTGATTTCGCGTATAAAATATATGTGTGTACACTTTATACTAACTGGCCGGAGAAGAAAGTTTCCCAGACAGTTGCCATTATTCTTTTTTAGCGTTTCATTAATATTTATGCTGTCTACATATTAAATTGGGGTTTTTTCATAAATTCTACTGCGTGAGACAAAAGAATTTCCTAAGTATTTATCCGTGTTGGAAAAAATATTAATAATTAAGCTGCCTTCCAAAAATTCAAATATTCCCGTCAATAATTTTGATTTGAAGTTTAATTAGGGCAAAACTATGTCTAGACTTTTCCCCATTTTCATTGAGCCTGTTCAGACTAGAAAAATAAAGTTATACGTTGCATAACTTTCTGGTGTATTATTTATGCATGTGCGTTTTGAAAGCTTTATTTTCTCTCTCAATTTCTTTTGCAGATGCCTTTTCATTTTCTCTAATATGGGAGTATAAAACTTCAGGTTAAATGATATGTTTTAAAGACTTTCGTGTATTCTAAAATAGTGTTTTAGTTAAAGTTTTTGTGTAAATAAGTCTGCCGTTTTCTAGAATAAATAAGTTGGGTTCTCTTTCTTCGGATTTGCTTGTTTCATGCAGTCGCAAATGACTGTATATTTTAGTCACTTCGTGTTTTGCATTAAGATAACCATCATCTAGAACTTTTGAGAGAAATGACTCTGCATTAAACTGACATTATGACTGTCTGCATTATGACTGTCATTTTGTTTTGCTTCATTCAGAAAAACTTTCTTAAAATGTCAGTTGTAAAAGTAATTCATGTTTTATTCCGATTGTGACTGTAGGAAGTCAAATATTGAAATTGCTTAAGTTTGCGCTTATTTCTTGTCCATTTTGGATTTTAAGATAACGCTATAATTTTTTTT
Source organism: Cheiracanthium punctorium (assembly GCA_038373885.1). Taxonomy (NCBI): domain Eukaryota; kingdom Metazoa; phylum Arthropoda; class Arachnida; order Araneae; family Cheiracanthiidae; genus Cheiracanthium; species Cheiracanthium punctorium. The sequence continues at coordinate 472,093 of JAWZYV010014550.1, read as the reverse complement.
ATTTATTATTAAGTGTAATAGTAAAAAAGGTTGGATTTACGTTGTAAAGCTATATATTTTTTTATTTTGAGGGTATTTGATCATTTTATTCCGGTAGAGCAAAAACAATGAAGGATGACTTTCATCTCATAGAAAAAAATGAGAGTTCTTATCAGAGTACTTCAGTATTTTTTCTCCCCCCTCCCTCTTGTTATTTTGATTTTCCTGGTTTCGTTAACAGGAATACGAAGTTGGGGGAGAAAGTGATGCCTACAATCTTAGAGATCGTAAAATTGTCTTCCATTCATCTTGCCTTACACTATGTGGATTACATTAACTTTAAAAATATTATTATTGCTGAAATAGAAGGGGAAAAACTGCGCTCCTCCCCCATATTTTAAAGAATTGTAGAACAACCGACAGTTTCGGGTCAGAATTTTAATTTCATAAAACTGTATGAATGACGTCAGTTTATATAGAAACAGGTGATTTTCTGCAAATTAACTTATGTTGATGGAGATAAAAATCACGAAGGAAGTAAATGAATTCATTGGATATAAGATATTTGTTTACTTTGTTTTCCATTTGTTATTTCCAAAGAATATAATCTATTTTTTTATCGCGATCCCTAAGATTGAGTATGGGGGGGGGATACCTCAATATTGTCGTATTTATTAATTTATGCAGTCAGACCTTGCTATCCCGACACCCGAATTTCGGGTCACTTCGCTTACCGCGGCAGTTTTTCAGTCGTTACTTTATCTATAGGACTTCAATGTAAATAAACTCCACAGTTTTCTCCACTGAATGATTTTCAACTCTGGCTATCCCAACGGATCAGGAAAATTATCCATATTTCTCAAAACATCTTTCAGCACAGTACTACAACAAAGTAACACTTTTCTATCATTTTACCTTAAAATAGTTTTTGTTACGCAACCATTTTTGACGTCTGCCAAAGGACTAGTTATCGTCGCTACTGTAGATCCCTACAGCTGAGAGCAACGGATATTGATTATAATTCATTGTATAATAGTTTTAAAAAAAGCAACTATACAAAAATGACTACAAAAGACTTTTTTGTAGAGTAAATTGTTTCATTTCTTAAAAATGCGTGAATAGCTATAAATCAACAAATTATCTAAAATTCTTAAAATATAATAAATAAATAAATACATTACTTTTTATCAGGGTTGGCATGGTTTAAACCGACTGGTTTAAACCACGGTTTAAATCATGGTTTAAACCAAGTGGTTTTTTTCTCAAAAAAACCAGTTGGTTTTTTTTTTGAAGGAATAATTTAAAATTCCGAATACTACAGATAGAATATGTTCTGATATCTTTTAAAATTATCCTTATAAGTATCAACAATAAGTTTTTATATCAATCTAATAGACATCTTATTTTTTATCATTAAAAATTATTAATTAAACTTTAATTATAGACTGCATTTTTAATTTGTTTCTAAAATAGAGGTTTTGTGTTTTAACAACTTATTTTTAAACCTTAAAAATATCATTTTGAACAACTTATCACCATTATTACTGATGAATCTAAGTGCAAGATTCCATGTAAAATGTAGTAAACAGGTTATATTGTAGTATATTATATACTAAATGTAAAAAATAGTATCTCTACATAAAATATTAAAAATTGAATGATTTCAATGTCCACATAAGTATAGCAACAATTGTTTAATTACTTTGCTTTAATTACTTTCAGAAGGAATATTAATTGTTATCTGAACATTTTACAAATACTTTTATTTATAAGTATGTAACAGGTAATTATAAAAGGATTTCTTAAAAAACCTGGTTTAAACCAAAAAAACCTGGTTGTTCGGTTGTTTTCAAATAAACCGGGTTTTTTTCCAACCCTGCTTTTTATTGACACGGTTTCTGCAATTCCGGATATCTATCCGCGACCTAGGCTTAGGACGACACTTTCTATTCCCGAAAGAGTCGGGATAACATTCACATGCAATTTAGAGCAGCTGTAATTTATATTAACCTCTCTGTACTGTAGTGTTCTCAATATTGTAAACCAATTTTCTTTTGCTAGCGCAATTGTAAATGATTAAACAACGGATGATAAGTTTTACGCTGGTAGGCTGCAAACAGGGACAGAGTTTGCCGATATCTGTATTTTCATTTTTGAACAAATCGCTTGTACACCTGTAGCCAATTTCTAAATGAATGTTACTTTTCATTCAGTATGTTAAAATCTATTTATTTTTCTTGAAGATATTTTATGATACTTAAGATGAAATGAAAAAAAAAGCAAAACACTAAATTGATGTTTGAACTGGACCAAAAGGATTATTACAGACCTGCCGAGTCTCGGGCTTCCTGATTCTGTTTTGGGCCTCAGGATATTCCTTCATTTTCTCATGCTTTTTAAGAGTTTATTTAAAAAAATGAAACTTTTCCCAATTTTCTTCATGAGGTTCGCAAAATCAGTTGGTGTTTCTTTCATATTGCTATACCAGGCTCAACAAATCGAGGGCATTTAATTTGAAATAATGCATCTGAAGTTCTAAAAAATTAAGTTGCCTAAACGAGTGTTCATTATATTAAGATCTATATTTATGTACAAATATTCTAAAAATTTCAAAGCTATTAAGTTACAAAAGTTTTTTTTATATATATAAAATTTAATATTATTTCAGATTTACTGTTACAAGTTACCTTTATATAATTTTTAGGTATGAATAGTTTATCCGCTATGTATTTTGATGGATGTTTTGCATTTTCCGATATTTCAAAGGCAAATATTTGAAATTAATTTATTTACATTATACAACTTGCGCACTCTTATACTTAAGTTTATATAGATATGCATGACATTAAAGAAAAGAGACAATGTCCGTATTGATTATATATCCATTTTATGTTGAAAATAATTGCATAAAAAATTTCAGGCTTTTTGACATAAAAAATGCCTCAGATTTCCTGCTTTTTAATTTTGGAAAGTTGGCGCTTCTGTTATTAGCATTATAATGCACCGATTTCTTGTAGTATTTCTTCTCCGCTTACCTATTTTGCAACGACACTGCAATTGCGAGCCCCAGGTTTCCTTTTGTGTAGCCGCATGGGGCTTCTTCAGCTGGCAAGCCCCGGGCTTTTCTTCGTATTGTGTGTCTGTTGTGATCGGGAAATATCGACCCCGGACTGTCTGGGTGTGTATGTATTTGCAAGAGACGATTAAAGTTTACATGATGGATTTTTGCGCTGCATTTATCTGTCAGCCGCAACAAGTTTCTGGTTCTGTGAGCGCTGATTTTTATAAAAGTAAGCTGACTTATTTTCGCTTTTAAAAAATGTAGACTTACGCTAATGGATTTGGATTGTATGCTTTTTTTATTGATGATATATTTTTACTTTTCTTTATTGTTCAAATATTTTTAAATGTATGGTTGTGTAATAGTTAGGTAATGGATGAAGCATTATTTATTTGGTGATGTTAGTCTTTCTTGGCTTATTATTTTGTGGGCTCTTTAGCTTTAAGCTTTCGTTTTATTTTTAGCTGAAGGCCCATGGTTAGATCTGTGAAAGCGTTTTGAGTCTCTCTGTCGACCCAAATGTTTTCATAGGATTTTATAAATAGATTTTCATTTTATCAATAGATTTCTTCTCACTTCACGCTTACATTTATTTATTTATTTATTTTTCTTCTGCATGTGTACATGTTTGATTCTTGTCTGACGCATTAGCCATTGCTTGTATTATTGTTATTTTAATATTGAAAGTGTTGAATTTAATGTTTTATTTAATGTTACACGTACATTCTTATGGATTGGCTGTACAAGTTGACAGCTTCATAAAATTATTTTAAAAAGGTTGATGTAATTAATCGTTATGCTACGGTAACAACTATAACCCTAAAAAATTAAAATAGAATATATATATATATAAAGTTTATGTAATCTCTTCATTTGAAACTACTCAGGATATATCAACCTAAGATTACTCACAAGCGTCGCTACCTCTTGATTACTAGGAGAGGAATTTGGGGGGGGGGGGAGAAAGACCAAAATATGCTCTCTATTCCCTATGTTTATGTACATTTAAGATTAATATGACAAAATAATGGGGGATATGTCCCCGTAGGTGGTTGCGACGCCCATAGGATATTACTTATCGTTTAGTTAGATGTAAAGCTCGCGTTAAAAAAAGAATATATATCAAACATTCTAAATTTGATATATACGAAATGTTTATTAGCATGGTACATTGTGCTTTGTTCCATGTTATGGAAGCAATAAACAGTTTCTATTTTTAAAATTCATAAGCTGGTGTTGGCATTACATAATAAAAAAAAAAAAAAAAAAAGAGAGAGAGAGAGAGTTTTTCTTGGTATGTTTTATTTGAGTTTTGCCTAATCATATCAAATTGCATTAAATTCTCTCAAAATCATGGGAATGGCATAGAGTTAATTAAAAAATGCTTAGTGCTATCAAAAAACTTTGCTTATATCCAAAATCAAAATTATCAGTAACAGCAACAACAACAAAAACTACAAAAAAAAAAAAAAAAAAAACAAACAAACCACTTCTCCAATAAAAATTGAGTAAATTTGTCAAAAACGCTACGAATTATAAGTAGAAACAGTTCACAATGAAAATTTATGCTCCTTAGATGATGTTTTGTTGAAAAGTTATTAGATTCTTTAGGTCTACGTAAATTTTCCCCCCACGTAAATTTGTTCTATCCTCTTAATGTTGACTCTTATTAATGTAATGAGTATTTTTATGACTCTCATGTCGTGTGCATGAATCCCGATGATGTTATTTTTAACTCTTATATTTTTCGTGTATACTAGCAGAATCAAAGCTTATCATAATTTTATCATAGTTCCAAAATGAAGCTGATAAAGACTAATATTTTTAAAGATCATTGTAGTTTTCTGTATTTTTAATTTTTTTCCCGGACTCTAGTCAAAAAATAAGTATTTTCGTAAGCATTTTTCATCGTCATATAATTTATCTAAATATTGTGCATAAATAATAATAATTTTTGATAAAGGCACTGTTCGAGGACTTTTTTTGAGTGCTGATATTTTTCCATTGTTGTACCTGAAAGTATTTGCTACAAAACGATGTATGCACAACTCACATGAAACGTGCATAGGTTTAGAGAAAAGAGGTGGGGGTTAATATTAAGGGAATTCTTCATTCGTTGTCAACGAAGCTTGTAAATGTAAAATTCCTTCTACACACTATTGAAGTGCCCTCTTGCAGCAGCCATAGCGGTTGTAAGAAAGAAAGGATGCCTACGTTATTTACGGGATTTTCGGAGAAAATGTATGGAGACTGCTGATCTGGAAGGAATAGCGGAACGTGATCCGAGTATTGATCTTCCGCGGTCTGCCTTCTCGCATATAGATGAAGGGAGATTTAAGCTTTGATGGGCCGGCACATTGGGCTGAAATGGAAGCGTTTATTTTGAGTTTTCTCGCCCTGACTTGGAATAATGGTTTTTTATATCCCTGATCTTTATTCATTATGGATGTGTTATATAGTTCGCAAAGTAGTTGTGCAAGGTCTGGGAGGAATTGCATGTCGGATTTGCGTGCATTTTGGCAAAGAAATAAGGACTTTGTTGGTTAAAGGAGCATTTCATCGTTTGATTTTTTATATGAAATTGATTCCCATTCATCAGATTAAAATAAATTAAATTGTTTGAATTTGACTTATTAATGTAAATTTTTCAAGTTCTTACCGCGTTTTCACTCACTTGCTTTCTTGTCTGTTCGGTAAAAATTGTGCAATCGATTTTAAACTCCCCAATCAACTACAGATTTGGAACTTTAAATATAGCTCTGAACTAGATGAAAATACAGTATTAACTGCCTTTGTCACATTTATATGAATTAGTAATAAGATTAAAGTGTGTGTATATACTTGTTATACTGAAGAAATTTGAAGGATTTCCTACCCCAAATAATTTTTCTTGAGAGGAAGTGATCTTGCATTTTACGACCATTCATCTCCTCACCGTAAAAAATCGTAGATACCTTTGATGAAAAACACTTATTATGTACTTTGATTAGTCTACTACTTTAAACAACCTTGGAATTGTCTAGAGCTATTTCACTGTAAGCGTTGACAATTGAAAGTTTTACAAATTGTCTAGTCCGAGCTGGTTGACATAATAGAAAGTGCATTCTGAAAGTGCAAACCCTGATTTTAATAGAAATAAAACTACCCGAATAAAACTTCTAACAGGAGTGGCGTAAATGCGAAAGCTTCACTTCTGGATGCAACAATCTAGAACCATCTTATTAGATTTGACGCAAATTATATCGCCAAATTGGGAACTTCCTGTTGATAACAAGACCGAATTCTTAAACGTTTCCAAACTAATGGTTGGCATAAAAATCATATCCATGTTTGTAATCATTCGCGAAAAGCAGTCATTTAAGGTGTTGAATAAATAAGCTAAAAAATAATTTGGAAAAATTAATTTTTATTACAGCAATTTTACCCACTATTTAACAGAATGGAAAAGAGTAGCTTTAATTTCTGTGGAAAATAACATGTCGGGCTGAATAAAAAAATACTAGTGCATGCAGCTAGAAGATTATTATAAATATGAAAAAATTAGCGTTTCATGTAAAATTGTTCTTATGGATAAGCATCGGACGCTATGCACTGGAAGGTTGGGCCCTTGAGTTAGAAATGATAAAGTTTTTTATTTCCACATTTCAATGTAATATAATAGATCAGGCTTCCTCAAACTTTTTCTCGGATGCTATCAGTATCATAATTTTTCGTGAGATTTTAGTAATAGTGTTTCCAACGAGAATGGTGAATCACTATTTGTTCGGTGCAGCCAACGTATATTTTCAAATTCTCTAACGCTCCGCGAATCATTTAGTATTCATTATTCGGTCAAAATGCGGTTCCGAAAGGGCGCTAATCGAAACTCGTTTGTTCAGTACAAACAGCCGAATCTAGTGAACTCCTTTTCGCTGGAAACTCGCCTCAAAGGGAAAAGATACCGGCGGTAATTGCTGGATTTAGGGAATTCTCCCCCTGATCTGAGAGGAATACCGACTAGATCAGAATATTGATCGTTGGTGGCTTGTCCTCTCTCGTTAAAGATGCTGCGGCAGAATTGGTTCAGGCCCTAATATTTAAAGCTGAAAGGAAAATTCCCTTTTTAAATAATTTCTTATGGTTCTTTCACTTACAGTTTCATTGACATTTAACCCTTTAACGCGCAGTGTTCCCGCTCTGGGAACACCAAATTCTGACGTTTTGGCTGTTGCCATCACGAAGAATAGATTTGATTTCTATAAAAATAGTTGCGGGTGACATAGCTCCACGAGAATACTTTACTTTTTAGCACGTCATTTCCCGTAAAAAAATGGTCACGATTATTTTTAACAGCACTGACATCTGCTGAAAAATGGAAGAATGCGAGAACAGATGGACAGATTGTCCAATGCTGAAAAAGGGCAGCCGTTGCCATCGCTCGACTTAACAACCAGCAAGATGGCGGACGATCGAAACGTTCATCGCGTGCCACAGATCTAGAGACCCCTTTTTGACGACAGCTGGCTGTGCTCTCACAGCCAGCTGTCGTCAAAAAAGGGTCTCTAGATCTGTGGCACGCGATGAACGTTTCGATCGTCCGCCATCTTGCTGGTTGTTAAGTCGAGCGATGGCAACGGCTGCCCTTTTTTCAGCATTGGGAAAGGGTTGCGCCTCAAAGGGTTAATATTCTAGGTGCGTAACTGGTATTATTACAAAATAGGTTTTTTTTTTTGGCAGTTTCAGTTCTCTGTATACTTCAGCGGAATAAACTCAATTTCTACCATTTTTCCTTTGAGGAACATATCAATGCGATGCTACTCTCTTTAAGAAGTCGTATAAGTCTTTCGTTTAGTCGAAAGGACCCAAGAGTTTGAAAAAAAAAATATTTTTCATTTGTAGATTGGCACCAGTACTCTGTCAGCACAAATCTGAATTACCTGTCAACGCAAGAAATTTTGAAATTTCATAACCCAAATCTTTATAGAAACCTGTATCACTGTTGGAAAAACTTTTCTACTTAAAAAACATCAGACTTAAATTTCAGCATTTTAGCTTTGAATGACTTGTTTAAAGACTTCTCTGTGTGTGTGTGTGGGGGTGGTGGGATTTTTTATTGCTTCATTTTAAAACTACTTTTAGACTACAAAACACTATTTTTTTACTCTTAAGATTTTTAGCAAGTTCCACTCTGTTAGCTTCTTGTGTTGGTTGTATTAGCAGCATTTTCAGACCAATATGAAAAGTGCCTATGTTGTCGAAAGCATGGCCATTGTAGTTTTTTTTTTCTTAATAAAGTTATTTTCTTTTAATCGATAAAAAATATTCAAAACTTCCCTTATATAAGTAAAAAAAAAAAGACAAATGGATTGTACTCAATTCCAAAAGAAACATACCGATGAGAAGCATCAAGCAAGAGAGCATTGCGACGTATGCTCCTATAATCTAAGAACGCTAATTTAAGATATGGCACTTTCGTAAAACGTAAAATTTGAAAGCTATTTTGCTATATAGAGAAGGAATTTAACTACGAATTAAAAGAAAATGCATTCTTCATAAAACAACTTTTTCCAAGTGTTGTTAGTTGGTTTATTGAAACCACGTGGAGAGCAAATGATTAGGACTGAAGCTGTAGATTATTGATTAAACCTGAAGTAGTAACTTTATTCCCTATTCCTTTTCCCTGTGTTGAATTCGCATACGGATGCTGTCTCCAGGAACGTTTTCAGTGTTCCGATAACTATTACTTATAACAAGAATATATTTTTAATTTATCCACAGTGTAAACTCTAAACGGTTTCACTTTCATAGAAAATACTGAACTTTATTTTAGAACTATCTGTTGCTATATCAATAACTAAACTAAATTCCAAGTTTTACATAAATATTTCAATTTTTAATATTTCCTTAACTTTTTTTTTAATCTAGTAAAATGCAATCGATGGTCAAAAAGATATATTTATACACATGTTTGCTTTTCTTCTTGCTATTTTACCTTTCCCATTCTTCACCAATATTTTTCCCGTTGTTGCATTCAAAACTTTTGCGTATAGCCGAAAAAAAAAACCCAACTATGCACTCTATGAAACATGCGATGGCGCAGGAGATTCTTCAAAACGATATCCGAGCCTGTATAAGGCTAAATTTTCTGTCCGATACTCCTGAAATGCGGTATATGGTGTTTCTATGTCGCTGGGGACATGGAAGAGAAAGAGATAGATACCTATAATATGTGCAGGATTTAGAAAAATATGAGGAGTGCTGATCCAGGAGGAACGACGGAACGTGATTCGGGTATCGATTCTGGCGTTTTCGTGCTCCGTGGAATACAGATGCGATGGGAATGAATGTTTCATGTGCCAACAACATTTAACCTGAAACACGGGCGTTTAATTTTAAGGGTAGTTTTTTTTTTTTCCTTTCTGTGTCGTAAAAGAGAATGACTTGTTGTTTTTTTTTTTTTCCCGTCAGTCCTGTGTAATTGGTTATAGACACAAAATGAGGGAATTCATAACTGATTATACATACTAATATGAAATTATTTCAGTTTTACTCCCAATGACAATTTTAAATAAAAGCAAAGATAATCATGCTAGACGCTAGGCACGTCGACTATGAAACCCTTTCCAAAACGATCGTATTTTTGTATTACACTATTGCATAATACAGTCGAACCTCGTTAAGACTAAGTCGAAGGGTTGCAAAAATCATTTCGTATTAACCGATCAAACCGAAAAAGGCATATAGGATGATTTTACTAGCACAAAGGTATTTAAACGATATCTTCCAAGAAATATTTTATTGTCGTTTTAAAGAATCAGTTATTTTATCCAAAAAAGTATATTTCTAGCATCACTTTACTGCACACACAATCCAATACTCGCACAGATACACACATCACGATGGTAGCAATATGTATTGTACTATATTCTTATAAGAAATAAGTAAGAAGAAATATGATGTAAAAATATATTTACTTCTTTAGGTAAGACATATAGTTACTGTCATATTGTGTTCAGGTTTGTTTATAAATTGTTTTGTTTATAAATTGAAGGTTTTTTTGACGGGTCTTTTTCCAAATTGCTCAGAGCACAATTAGCGTTTTATTGTTGAAACAGAAACCAACCGTAGATGCTTTTAAGTCTCTGTTGCTTCGTTGAAGAACACGGAAAAGATTTGGAGAGACACCAGGCTCCATTTCATTCATTTCTTCCTCTTCATACTCCTTTTCGGTTGAATCTACCAGAATCTCTTCACCTGTTATGGGTTGTTGAAGTCAAAGCAATTTTCATCAGTTCGAACGTAATCCTCAAACTAAAGTGGGGAAATTCTTTTTTTCAGCTTGTTCTATCACAGCGTCTGTTTCCATTTCATTTCTTTGTGCACGTTCGTAGTGAGGATTTTAAAAAAATATTTGGTGCAAAATTTAGCTAGTCTTAAACGGGAGAAGCTTGCCTTCATGTTCGTGTTAAAAGATAAGATTATTATTCTTTCAGTTAACGTGAAGGGGGAAACCATTTTCTTTCGTCTTAAGCGAGAATACCTTGTTAAGAGTTCGTTTACCCTGGCGCAACCGTTCCATGCTGAAAAAAGGGCAGCCGTTGCCACCGCTCGACTTAACTACCAGCAAGATGGCGGACGATCGAAACGACCCTTTTTTGACGACAGCTGGCTGTGCCCGGCACAGCCAGCTGTCGTCAAAAAAGGATCTCTAGATATGTGGCACGCGATGAACGTTTCGATCGTCCGCCATCTTGCTGGTAGTTAAGTCGAGCGGTGGCAACGGCTGCCCTTTTTTCAGCATTGGGCAATCTGCCCAGTTCTTCTCGCATTCTTCCATTTTTCAGCAGATGTCAGTGCTGTTAAAAAGAATCGTGACAATCTTTTTACGGGAAATGACGTGCTCAAAAGTAAAGGATTCTCGTGGAGCTCTGTCATCCGCTACTATTTTTATAGAAATCAAATCTATTCTTCGTGACTGGCAACAGTCAAAACGTCAGAGTTTGGTGTCCTCACGGCGAGGACACCGCGCGTTAAAGGGTTAACGAGGCTGGACTGCAATTTGTTAACCTCTTCACTTCCATCGCAAAGACGTGATGTAAACAATCCCCCTTTCATGCTTATCTTTGCTAACTCAGTGCAGAAAGCTGAGCCATAGCGAAGCATCCAAAGACCCATGCCGAAATCCATAATTGAAGTAATATTATCAAGATAACGAGGTTTCAGTTTGTGGAAAATATTTATAAATTAAAGCTAATTTTCCTTTTCTGCAAATCTTTGTTATTCTTTGTATGAGTTAGACAAAAACTGAAGGAACAAACATACAAAAAAGTTCAAAATGTGTTTGGTGGAAATGCATGTTAATTATTGTAATCTCTGTTTTGTCTATGATATGTGTGTCTGATAAAAAGTAAGGGACGTGTCCAAATTTTTGTTTATTTTTTTATCTTCGTTCCAGATATATTTTAATCTCGACACGAGTTCGGTTCTATATTACATCCTAAACTGAAGTACTGCATGATTAAACCAAAAAATAAAGTTTTAATTTTTTTTTTCCCAATTGTCTAAATTTCGTCGCACGAGTTAAAAAAACGAAATGGTACTTAAAATTGCATATTGAGAGCCCCAAGAGTTGTTTTGGGGGTGGGGGTTGCACCTCCATAAAACTTTTTTTCCCAATTTCTACTTCTGACATAAATGTTATTTATATTTTAACATGTAATATAAGCAGCAGTTATGTAACACTCATAATCTTCTTTATATATTTATATCTGATGAGTTTAATAAAATATTTTTGAAAAATGCGTGAAAATGTAAAATTGACGGTGAATATTTTTTACACCCTACGTTTTTGTAATAAAATATTCAGCTCACTGTAGTGAGTTACTTATTACCACTTTGGATCGAAAGATTTATTAACATGTTAATTCTAACAATGTACTGAAATTAGTCTACAAAATTGTGGCGATCAAAGGGACCGAAACAGTTTACTTTTGAAATACACAAGGTGGATTTTCCTGCTATTAGCAGCGTATGTTTTATTTCGCCATAAACTGTTAAGGACTTTATCAAAACTAGCGATATCCTTAAACGATTGGTAAGTGCATCTCCAGCCTTTTCGCTTTCGTGTAATTCGGAGAAAGAAAATAAGTTCTTTCGACTTCTACCGATAAAAGCTGACATAAAAGAGAGTTAAAAAAAAATCATGTCAGCGCTGTAACTTTATTTTGTTGCTATAGAGGGTTTTCTGCCTTTTTTCATCCTTCTGAGAAAACTACTTCGGACTTTAGTTTTACGCCGTATGGTCTTCGGGTGAAAGAATATCATAATTTTGGTCGTATTTTTTCATGTTATTCTATTTTGTGAGCGTATATATATATATATATATATATATATATATATATATTTATATATATTTTTTTTTTTTTGTGACGTCTGATATTCCAGTAACGTTCCAGAGTTAAGGCAGGTAATATGGTTTATTGAACATTACATTTAAGTTACAATATAGAGTGAGAAGAGAAGAGGGGAGACGGGTACAAAAATCAGCGTGGACTAATTAAGCAGTTCCAGTGGCAGAAATCTCTCGATTTTCGAGGTGAGGGTATATTTACGCTCACCACACCACGTGGTTTGCGAAGACATAACTCCGCCTCTCTCTTATCTCTGATCGAACCACACACATTTACCAACATGACCCGCATCCGGGGCTACAAAGGCGTGGGGACACGTGTACACTCTAAAGAACTCAGAATCGACGGCCTGATGTCTGACAAATAACAAAACGAATAAAACATAGCTCCAGAGCGCGCGTGGCAAGTAAGACAGAAAAGCAAAACTTATAGTGAAAGTACCGCTTGATACCGCTTGAAAGTACCGCTCAATACCCAAACTAGTAAAACCAAAATTACCTTTTTATACATTACATATATATATATTTAACGCGCAGTGTGTCCGCTCCGGGAACGCCAAACTCTGACGTTTTGACTGTTGCCAGTCACGAAGAATAGATTTGATTTCTATAAAAATAGTTGCGGGTGACATAGCTCCACGAGAATCCTTTACTTTTTAGCACGTCATTTCCCGTCAAAAAATGGTCACGATTATTTTTAACAGCACTGACATTGCTGAAAAATGGAAGAATGCGAGAACAGCTGGATAGATTGCCCAATGCCGAAAAAAGGGCAGGCGTTGCCATCGCTCGACTTAACTACCAGCAAGATGGCGGACGATTGAAACGTTCATCGCGTGCCACAGATCTAGAGACCCTTTTTTTGACGACAGCTGGCTGTGCCGGGCACAGCCAGCTGTCGTCAAAAATGGGTCGTGGATTTGACTGTCGGTTACAGATTTTGAGGGGTGTTAATATTCAAAAGTCTCCCTTTCTTTTCAGGAGTATTTAATTGTAGAATAAACTCTGTGAAGTATACGAGTAACCAGCTCTAAGCGACGCTTACAGTGGCATAAGCTACAAACTCCAACAAACCATAACAATTGATGTGAAATATGCCAGCTCTGAACACATTTATGGTTGATGCCCCAGACTAAATTTCGGTCTTTGGGAATGACAAGTCTTGTGCCAGGATTCAATAACGGAAGCTGCGTCCCCCCTTCCCCCCCTTTTTTTTTCTTTCTAAAAACAAAGAGAAAGAGAAGCTCTTTGACGCACACGGGGCCCCATGCTTGACAGCGTCAAAAACCCAAACTCGGTCTATGCAGATAAGGAAAGAGCAAAACATCCCTCCGAGGAAAATAATATGTATAAAAAGAAGACGTTGTGTTCTTTTCAGCGCGATCGATGATGAAGTGACACAAAATGCCCCTTTCCCGCAGCTAAGACATGCGCAAACTCATTTGCAATTTATCTCTTTGAATTGCCATGTAGGATTACCAGGAAGATCGTGGCATCACCAAGATTGTAATGACCTGTCGCTGTTGACATTTTTAACCGCTGTTATCACATCTATTTTAATATTAGTTCCCGAAAAGAGATTGGGAAAAAAAAAGGGGGGGGGGGATATTAGCATTAATCAAAAGTTTTAACTTAACATCATTAAAATATATATATATATATATATATTTTACACGTAATAAAACTGACTGCCTAAGTATAAAAATCAGAAATGGAATTTCGAGGAATGTATTAAGTTTAAGGAATAATGAGGAAATACTGTACCTTTTTCTTAATTAAAAAAAAAAAAAATTCCTACCACTTTTATTAGTATAAAAAGTATATTTGTTTTTGTATTTAAAGGCTGATAAGAAAGTCATTCGTTGAAAAAATTATTATTTACTTTGGTGTATGTGCTTGTTTATCCGATATTCTTGCACAATGTGCCGGTATTCTTGCACATTGTAAGCCTATTGGCTTATATGTTTGTTTGGAATCCTCACTTTTCTTTATACTATTTTACTAAACTTGTGAATTCGCACACAATGTTTTTTCGCTTAATTTTTTTTTTATGGGTCTTAAAAATACTAACCTCTGGCTTTTGTGGCCAGACATTAAACCTCTTGATTTTGGCCAAATTTTAAATTTCTTTCTAATAAGCCATTTGATTAGGCTAGTCAGTCGAGAAGTCAGTCCACCTCGTTAAGAAATTTTTCCATTTAAGACTAGGTTACCGCTTAACGTAAAGTATGTTTAAGATGGGTTTTACTGCAATATGTAGGTACAGCGTGGTCATAGAAAAACTTCCCCTGTACATGGTCGCCGTTTTGTTCGTCGAGATTTTAGGTATAGTTATTCAGATGTATGATTAGGATTGTTTAAAGGAGGATTAGGATTGTTTAAAACAACAGAGCTTCATTGTTACTGTAGCAAATACAATTGAGTCCTGTTATAATGAGTTCCGTTTATAGTGACAATTTCCTTATAATGCCCAAATATTTACCATTCAGTCACTCATCCCTTGACAGAAACTCGCTTACCGTGTATAAAAAACATGTTCTGCTCAACGACGACGTTATAACAGTGTGTAACCATATATATGAATTAGCTAGATTAAAAAAATTCCCCCGAAACAAAGTAATTACTGATAGATGTATTTGCCAACTGTAACAAACTGGTCCATTGACTATGCCAACTGTATTAAACTTTTCTAGAAACCATGTAAAATATTCATCTGGTCTTTTGAAAAACAAGGTCGATCCTGTGTAAAACTTCGTAAATCTTATTTCTCAAAACTTATTTCCGTTTGTTTTTCCAAGAAAATAAAACTAGAGGGAATACAGATGTGCTGTAAAACTAAACGAAACGGAAGATTATACTAAAGAAGAGAACAAACAAAACAAGACTTCACTCTGTTTTCCATGATGGCCAGTTTGATGGCTCGAAATGACCCTCACTTCCTCTATTCGCATCAGAATATCCGCAGAGACGGAACTAATTTTCTCGTTCCTCCTCAAATCGATGTGGTGGGATTTATAAAGAGTGGAAATTTAGTACTTCTGTTTTTCCCGCTTTTCCTTAGACTTTTATTTGAGGCATGTTTTTTTCTGGAACTGAATACTGATGTGCAGTCTATTAAGCGTTTGATTCCATGAAATGATTCGGTGTATGGCCTAAATGCTACGGTTTGTAGCTGTGGGAAAGGGAACTTTAATTTTTCCCAGTCTGTTGTAGGGAGCATTTCATTTCTGTGTTTTGAAAAAAAAAGTCTGAGAGTTATTAGACTGATATCTTTACTTTTATTATGTTTTTTCCACCGTAGAGGGCAGCTTATGCCACAGCATTGCGTCGTTACTTGCGTGTTTCCTTAGCTTTAAGTACCAATTTAGATTTTCTGAATAGTGGCATCCCATAGCAACTGTTTACCATCGCTAAGAGGACTATCGTAACCAAAGACTTAAATCGCATTCACACAGCATTGATACCATAGTCTCAGTAGTATTGGTAGGTTTGCTGTACTTTACTTCTTTTTTACTCCTTGAGTTGCAGATATCAAACCCAGTGGTAACATTGCGAGCCCGTCTACATTTGCTGCTATGATTACGACAAGATTGGTACATGCAATTACATTTATTTCAAATTTCCTATTTTTCTTTTTTCCTCAAAAAATTAGTTTTTTGCTGTTATTCCTTCTTCCTGAAAAAATTGCTTATCAAATCAGATAATATCCTTATAAATAAAAATGAAATTCTGTTTGTTTGTTTGTTTGTTTGTTTATTTGTTTGTTTGTTTGTTTGTTTGTTTGTGGATTTGATTCGTATACAAATCCACAAAAATGGACCTATCAGCCTGAAATTGGGCACAGATGTGTAAAATAATATAGAATAAAAGATAGTCCACTTTAAAACTTTGAAAGTCCACCCGTTCCCGGAATTTAAGAGATTTTTTATGTTCTCCACGCAAAAAGCTTTCCGAAATTGTAACCCCTGTAGTCAAAAAAGTGTGAAATAAGGATCGTGGTTGCCATGTGTGGCGATTTTGCCGAATAAAATGTTTTATATTCTTAAAGTGAAAAGAAAAGAATAATAATGATTTTTTTAGTTTATATTCGTAATGTTATTTTTTTAAAATTATAATATCGTGTACATAGGAAATCGGAGCAGGAATGAAATGTTTTATACGCAAAACAATAAGAATTGAAGATTTCCGAGGCTAATATGTTAAAATTTTTTAGTTTGGCGAAAAAATAAAGTGGCTCAAATGCCGAGAAAGTGAGTTCTAGCGGTTTACACTGTTTTCGTCTTGGCGAAATTTACTGAGAGCTTAAGGAAACGAATTTTTGAAAACAAGTGCAAAGGTTTTATTAGAATACAGTGTTAAATTTTAATTATCCGTGCGGAAATAATGCAGTTATTAAGAGATTTCAAGCGATCTATCTTCAGCATTCTCGCCAATTGAGTGCATTGATTTTAGTTGGGGGAAATCCGCCAAATTTCAGAAAATTGAAATCTTCGCATTTAGTACATCGAGGTAACGATGAATGAAACATGTTATAGTTGATAATTTAAAAAATGAGGCTGTATTAAGGGATTCCACTTTTCAAAAAAAATGCCTGGCGGTCGAACCATTTCCCATTTTGATTGCTGGTAAGTCAATGCTTCGAATGATTCCCTGAAAAAAACTCTTGCAAAATGGCGTATGTTGGCACTTTGGTGAGGCTTAGATTTGAAACTGGATTTTATTTGAGACTGGTATCTATATTAATAAAACAATGTGTGTAAACTGTTTGTTTGTCTGTGTCTCGCGTAACTCGCAAACGGGTGATCGTAGACCTACCAAATTTTGAACGGAAATTCTCCATGACAGGTCCCGACACACCTCGAAGCGATTTTTTCAAAATTCGAACTATTTTAGGAAATATCGATAAAAACGTATCGCAAAAGGCTAATTTTTGCTTTCCGCCATTTCGTAATTGTAACCCCACAGTGCATTAAGCGACAATTAAGCTTATATAGGTTGCCACATTCGGCAGTTCATTAAATGATTCAGACTCTTGAAGTAAAATTAAAAGAATAACGATTTTTTTTTATTTTGACTAGATTATTTGTAAGGTTGTTTTTAAATTAAAATATCGTGTGCATGTGAAATCAGAGCGGGAATGAAATGATTTATACTCAAAAGAAATATAGAATTTGGAAATTTTCCGAAAATAAATGTGCAACTTTTTAATTGGGCGAAAAATAAAAGGGGTTGATGTCCGATTTTGTGGAGGATTCTAACGCTTGGCGCTATTTATCGTAATTTAATCGTCTGCTATTTGGGTTATGAATACACCTGCGTATAAGTTTTTGAAATTTTCATTCAGTTGGAATCTTGCATTTTTCTGAGCAGCTTTTCTGCATCTATTTCTAATATATTACATCCAGAAAAAAGGATGTTAGAAATATCAATTTTAATTTTGTTTAATCACACTCATGAATAATGATACACTTTCCAACTTAATAAAAGAAGGAACGAAAATAGGGAAGACGCATGGATTATAACACTTTTTATATATAGCACTTTAGTGCGTATTTAAAATCTGAAAGTGTGTCAGATTTTCTATGATTCTAGGGCTTGGCGCAATTTAATGAGAGGGTATTTTTAAAAACAAGCGTAGGTAATCTTATAAATAAAAATCAAATTCTGTTTGTCAATTTTTTGATTTGGGTAGTATACAATTCCATAAAAATGGAACTGTCAGACTGAAATTTTACACAGATATATGTAAAATAATATAGAATAAATGATAGTCCACTTTAAAACTTTGAAAGTCCATCCGTTCCCGGAATTTAAGAGATTTTTTATGTTCTCCACGCAGAAAGCTTTATGTAATTGTAACCCCTGTAGTGAAAAAAGTGTGTGAAATAAGCATCTTGGTTGCCATGTGTGGCGATTTTGCCGAATAAAATGTTTTAAATTCTTAAAGTGAAAAGAAAAGAATAATAACGATTTTTTTAGTTTATATTTGTAAGGTTATTTTTTTAATTATAATATCGTGTGCGCATAAGAAATGAGAGCAGGAATGAAATGTTTTATACGCAAAACAATGAGGATCGAAGATTTCCGAGACTAATATGTAAATTTTTTTAGTTTGGCAAAAAATAAAATGGCTGATAGGCCGATTTTTAGAAAGTGAGTTCTAGCGGTTTGCACAGTTTTAGGCTTTTTGGCGCAATTTACTGAGAGCTTAAGGGAATAGCATTTTTGAAAACAAGTGTATAGGTTTTCTTAGAATACAGCATGAAATTTTAACTATCCGTGCAGAAATAATGCAGTTATTAGGGCATTTCAAGCGATGTAGCTTCAGAATTCTCGCCAATTGAGTACATTGATTTAACTTGGGGGAAATCCGCCAAATTTCAGAAAATTGAAATCTTCGCATTTAGTACATCGAGGTAACGATGAATAAAACATGTTATAGTTGATAATTTAAAAAATGAGGCTGTATTAAGGGATTCCACTTTTCAAAAAAATGCCTGGCGGTCGAACCATTTCCCACTTTGATTGCTGCTAAGTCAATGCTTCGAATGATTCCCTGAAAAAACTCTTGCAAAATGGCGTATGCTGGCACTTTGGCGAGGCTTAGATTTGAAACTGGATTTTACTTGAGACTGGTATATATAATAAGACTGGTTATAGATAAAAATGAATGTTGGTATGTGTGTAGGAGGTTGAAAAACTCAGCACCGTTTCACCGATCACCATGAAATTTGGTTCACCTAAGTCTTTTATCATGGAGAAGGTTTTTATGCTATCCGTTTTCCTCTAACTTGCCACTAGCTGGCGCAGCAGAACGTCGAATTCTATTCCGTTTAGCCGTTTGCTATGCGAATATCGTCCAACCAATTTCTATGAAATTTGGTACACGCGGATATTAGAACACGGAGAATATTTTTCACTATCCATTTGCTGTAACTTACAGCTAAATAGCGCTGCAACGCATCAACTTCTATACCGTTCGACCGATCGGCATAAAATTTTTTATACTTACACATTTGAGCACGAAGAATATATTCTAACTGTGTTACTTTTGATGTTACTCACCACTAGGTGGCACTGCAATGCATTATTATTTTAACTCGCCACTAGATGACGCTGCAGCAGGCCAAATTTTTGACCATTCAAACGGTGGCTATGAAAATCAGTACTCATAGCTATTTGAACAATGAGAATATTTTGGCGTTATCCATTTTCCTATAACTCGCCACATGACGGCGCTGTAGCAAATCATTTCTTTAATTAACCACTAGATGGCCCTGCAGTGTATCACTTCTTGACTGTGCGAATGATCGCCATGGAAATAGGTATACATAGATATTTGAACACGGGGAAGAGTTTGGCACGATCCATTTTCCTATAACTTGGCACTAGATGTCGCGTCAACACATGAACTTCAGGACTATTCAGCCGATCGTCATGAAAATTCGTATGCATCGATATCTGAATGCGAAGAATATTTTCGCCGTATCCGTTTTGCTAAAACTCGCCACTAGATTGCGCTACGCCGCATCGCCTTCTGCACCATAAAATCGATTGCCTTGAAATTCAGTATGCATGATTATTGAACACAATATAACGCGATATCCACTTTGCTATATCTCTTTATTACAATAAATAGTAATCACAACAAATATTAATGTCAAAAAGTCCATTCATTCCCGTGCGAAGAACGGGTACTTCAGCTAGTATATAAATAAAACAGTGTGTAAACCGTCAGTTAGTTAGTTAGTTTGTTTGTCTGTGTCTCGCGTAGCTCCGAAACGGGTGATCGTAGACCTACCAAATTTTGTATGGAAATTCTCCAGGACGGGTCCCGACATACCTCGAAGCGATTTTTTCGAAATTCGAAATATTTTAGGAGATATCGATAAAAAGCGTGTCGCAAAAGGCTCATTTTTCTCTCTTCACCATTTCGCAATTGTAACCCCGCCGTGAATGAGTGAGAATTTAAGCATATCTAGGTTGCCATATTTGGCATGCTTATTAAATGATTCAGACTCTTGAAGTAAAAATAAAAGAATAACGATATATATATATATATATTTTGCTTAGATTATTTGTAAGGTTGTTTTTTAATTAAAATATCGTGTGCATGTGAAATCAGAGCAGTAATGAAATGTTTTATACTCAAAAGAAAAATAGGATTTGGAAATTTTCCGAGACTAAAATGTGCAACTTTTTAATTTGGCGAAAAATAAAATGGTTGATGTGCGATTTTGAAGAGATGATTATAACGCTTGGCGCAATTTATCGGAATTTTATCGTCTGCTGAATACACCTGAGAATAAGATTTTGAAGTTTTCATTTAGTTGGAATTGTGCATTTTTCTGCGCAGCTTTTCTGCATCTATTTCTAATGTATTACATCCAGAAAAAGGATGTTAGAAATATCAATTTTAATTTTGTTTAATCACACTCATGAATAATGATATACTTTCCAACTTAATGAAATAAGGAACGAAAATAGGGAAGACCCATGGATTGTAGTACTCTTTTAATATATAGAGGAGAGGAGGGTATTATGGAATAGTCGGGAAATATATGGAATACCGAGTTCTTGGCTCTGTTGTCGCAAGGGAATACCATGAACTATTCAAGAAAGATTTCCATCTTACAATGCAGTAAGAGTTGACTGCTTGTTATTACCGTATCACTCGCTACAGAACAAAGTGTGTTTTGCGATTATCAAGAGTTTTTGTAGATAAGTTTTCAAACATTTTAACTAACTAGTAAACACGTGACATGAATATTGCTGTTACGCTTAATGTACACTAAGAGAATAGTAGTTTGTTGTACTGTGGTTATTTTTTAGATGACAGTGTTTTGCCAATTAGTTTTAAAGGTTCATTTTCCGAGATGGCGTGTCGGGTATTATGGAATACTGGGTAATATTGTAATGGGTTTCATGTCATCCACTAAAGACCCGGAAAACAAAGACGCTGAATGCATCTTTTGACACGGAAAATTCTCCAAAGATCAACGAGGAGAAGTTTGAATTCAATGCTCCGGCTGTTCTGTGTGGGCTCACCATGACTGTACCGAAACGAAGAAAGAAGATTATATCTGACACTTTTCTAAATCGACTCGAACCTATTCCATATTACCCGACTATTCCATATTATACTCCATTCGTAGCTTTTTTAAAAATATTTTTTCTATAACAACAAAATAAATTGTGTTTTCCTTTGCAAGTGACATTTCATTACGATTTATTATAGCATGTACTCATGCTGTTTTGGGGGATTTTATTTAAAAATCTATGAAGTTACAGTTAGAAATGTAAATGGTATTCCATAATACCCGCCTCTCCTCTAGCACTTTAGTGCGTATTTAAAATCTGAAAGTGTTTCAGATTTTCTTACTTTTTTTTCCTTTCCGTTTTTTGATAAAGGCCAATATATACAGAAGCTCTTCAGAATTAATATAGGACGAAATTAATTTGTTCCTTTTTGTAGGTTTTTATCATTTAACCATCTTATTTTTGTAACCAGGGGCGGCCTGAAACAGTAAGTATCGCATCTGGGCGCGGCTTCGAAGGGGCGTCATTTCGAACACAAAAACTAAGTAGAGCATAAAAGGGGGCGTCTCTTTTATATTCGCAGGGGGTGACACTTACCGTAGGGCCGATCCTGTTTGTAACCATCTTAATTTTAAATTCCATTCAGAATCCGAGAGATTTCAGTGCCAAGGAAGCCGGTGAGGAACAGGATTCTCCCCGAACAATATTTATTAAGATGGCGAACCAACTGGTCGCAGGTGGCGGCTAGTATATATATATAACTTAAATTCCGTTATTACCCTAAATCTATGTCTTCTAGATTAGAAACTGCTTTAGCGAAGCTGTTCTAATTAGGCAGCAAATCTTTAAAAAAGTTTTGTATTTATTTATGAAGAAGGAGGCGTGCTTCTGCACAAATCATCTGTATCTGCTAATTTTATTTTCTCATTTATCTTACATAAATACCGGCATTGATTTAAAAACTTCATCAGAAAATAACCTTCACTCGTTCTGAATCATTTGTATGGACATAATGTGCATGCTAAATTTTTTAATATAATTCCCTGAAGAAGGTAATTGTGTGGAATATTTCGTTAACATTAACTTATGAGTTTAATGCAGTTTTAGTTTGAAATACCTTCAAAGCGAAGAGAAAGCTACGTGAAATGTGCTTCGAAAGCAACGTTTAATAACTTAAATAGATTTTCTTTTCCATGTTCAAAAAAAATGATATTACGAATTATAAAGAAAAAGTGAATGTACGTGATATGCCGACTAATGCGTTCGCTTTATTTTCTTTGTGCGTGTGTGTGTGTTTGTGCAGTCAAGTTGCATCACGAAATAAAATAAAGCATATTTTTTAACGTTTTAAACTCGTTTCTATTTTTATTTTGCTGTAAAAGAGCGTTTAAGTAGGGAAATATTTCAAAGAAAGTTTTTGAAAACTACGTGAATTATAACTTAGGTAAGAAAGTTTTGAACGATACATTATTAATTTGATTTTGGAATGGTTTGATTTGTGATTTTTAGCAAAAGTTTAATTACGGGGAAGATTGTTTTCTGGTTCATTTTTGACACACATTTTCTGAGTATGAACTTCCCCATTCCTTAATTAATAGTCTCTGTTTTTGTGTAATGTTTCGTAAAATTTTAAGTTGAAAATGGTGCTAAGCTTCCTCTATAAACATCTTGCAGCTGAACAGATGAGCAAATTGTCAACAACTTTAGTGCATAGACTATATACGAGGATATTTTTAAAATTTAATTTAAAATGTACTCAAAGTTGTCCTTTATTAATTCGTCGCATAGAAAAGCAGCAAATTCATTAGAGGGTGACTCGGAGTGTGAAAACAGTTTCAACATTTACAGTAGACCCCCCCCTTATTGCACGGGTTCATTTAAGACAGGTTCCTATAACACGGATGAAAAATGGCCACCATGTTCGTATAACACCCTAAAGAGCTCATGTATCACGGTAACAGAATGCGGTTTCAGCATTCCTTGTTAACCCTTTAACGCGGAGTGTGTCCACTCCGGGAACGCCAAACTCTAACGTTTTGACTGTTGCCAGTCACGAAGAATAGATTTGATTTCTATAAAAATAGTTGCAGGTGACAGTAGCTCCAGGAAACTCCTTTGCTTTTTAGCACGTCATTTCTGTAAAAAAAGGGTCACCATTATTTTTAACAGCACTGGCATCTCCCGAAAAATGGAAGAACGCAAGAACAGCTGGATAGATTGCCCAATGCTGAAAAAAGGGCAGCCGTTGCCATCGCTCGACTTAACTACCAGCAAAATGGCAGACGATCGAAACGTTCATCGCCTGCCACAGATCTAGAGCCCCTTTTTTGACGCAGCTGGCTGTGCGCGAGCATAGCCAGCTGCGTCAGCAGAGATCTCTTTTTTGACGACAGCTAGCTGTGCCCGGCACAGCCAGCTGCGTCAGAAAAGGGTCTCTAGATCTGTGGCACGCGATGAATGTTTCGATCGTCCGCCATCTTGCTGGTAGTTAAGTCGAGCAATGGCAACGGCTGCCCTTTTTCAGCATTGGGAAAGGGTTGCGCCTCAAAGGGTTAACACAATGTTTTAACTGCTGTGGTGCGGTTCGTGTAATCTTAGTGACTCTCACAACATGAATTCGGATTCGTATAACAGAGTGTATCTGCCGTGTTATAAGGGGTCTACTGTATTCACTAGTTTTTAATTATTTATTGACTACTTTGAAGTATTTCCTTAGTTAAATTTTT
Source organism: Cheiracanthium punctorium (assembly GCA_038373885.1). Classification (NCBI taxonomy): domain Eukaryota; kingdom Metazoa; phylum Arthropoda; class Arachnida; order Araneae; family Cheiracanthiidae; genus Cheiracanthium; species Cheiracanthium punctorium. Next base: position 447,900 of record JAWZYV010014550.1, on the reverse strand, counting down.
GTACTGCATTAAAAATATAATTGATCGCATCTTACTAGAGTTGGTGACAATCCACTGACCCATTTTAAGCTGCAATGCAAGGTGCTCTTTATTAGGGAATGTTATTACCACCGGGTATTTCAGATACTCTGCTGCAGTTCATAATCATTTACGCAGTTACGACTGTTTTTGTTAATTTTAATAAACTTTTAGATAATGGTATTTTGTTTCTGTGTGAATCAATATAAAGCAATAATTTTGGATATTTTTTTTTTTTTTTTTTTGAAATCACATTGCTTGTGGAATAAAAATACAGTGGTCCCTTCTGACACCAGTTTCATTCCTTACCACCTGGGCCAAATAAACCCCTCCAAATTTTTATATAGTAATGTGTGTATTACAAACGTATTTTATACGTAAAAATTAAATATATAAATACTATTAAAAGGAAAATCCAGACATGCATATGTTGGCAGAGCGATTTTGCATGCGATATTAATTTTTTTTACACTTCACTTTTTTTTAGTAATTTTTTTTTCTTCGGTAGTTTTCTTTTTTGACATACTCTTTGAGGACGGAAATTCCAATCCTAGAGACGCGATCCACAACAGTTCTCGTGTGAATGGTGTGATGAGGTTTGTGACATCACAGAAGATTTCTCGTATCCCGAATTCCTATTCGTATCTCAAGTCAAAAAATAATGATGGTTCGTATCTCAAAAAACACGTTTGTTAAGGCACTGTCATCACAAGGTTTTACTCTATTGAAAATTCATTAATGTTAAACGCCATCGCTGTTTATTCAGTTTCTTTTGTCCGTTTATTTCTCTGGTGTATTGGAATCATGAAGAAAATATGCCAAAAAAAAAAAAAAAAGTCTAAATTTTGCTTTGAAACTTTTAATGTAAATTTAAAAATTTACTTTTTGAGGAGCATCTAAAAGGAGTAATTTAATTCCTTGACCGACTTGCTTTGCTTCTAAACACATTCATACTTCTGGTGAATGATTCGTTGCATTTAAATAATTTATAATATTAATCCTTTATCTTTTGCGATGCTTGTCACTTCAAAAAAACCACAGAGACATTCTTTAAATACACGTTTTTTTCATAATGCTGTGTGCTTTGGAATATTTCCATTTTTCAGAAATTTCGGCTAATTATGTCATACTATGGGCGATTTTTTTCTTTCATATTCACGGGCCGAAATAAAAACTTAAACTCGGTGTTTTTTTTTTTTCTTTTTAACATTTTTGATCGTGATGTGTTAAAATATTTAAACGAGGAACAGTAAATCTCTTCAGCATAAGTCATCCAAACTTACCAAATCTTATTTTATCCAAACACCCCAGTTGCCTTATGATTTATCAATATTAGTAACCTACTAATTAATTTGTAATATTATTACGTCGTACTGTTGTTATTATATTGTTACATTGTTATATATACTTAACTAGTGATATTAGTGTCTATAATCCTACCGTAGGTGGCATTGAAAAACCAATTTAGAAACTACTTTTTGAAGTTCTTATTTAGCGTATGCTTGCGAAAAAAGAGGATTGTGTGCATACGATTTAATCTGTGGAACCTGTAGCGTCAAAATAAAGTACTGCACGGGTGGCTTAATTTTGAGTTGTGCCTCTTTAATAGTAGTAATATGTATTTAAAAAATAAATAAATAACTAAGAATCTATATATATATATATATATATATATATATATATCACTTCTCCTCAAAACCACTACCGCTAAACTCGCGTACCTCTGTTCTTCCTTGCAGAATGGCAACATCCGATAAATGTTCGTTAATTTTAAATTTATCACGCTGAATTGCCTCGAGGGGATTTATGCAGTTTTTTAAAAAATAAATGTGGGAGGGTCGTACTAAAATTTTAAATCTGAGATTTCTTAGTAAAACTCCAGTTATGTTAGGGATATTTGTTGGCTCACCGCGGCTTAATTTGTTAACCGTTTAAGCGAGAGATAATTTTAAGAGCAGTTTAATTAAATTGCCGCTCTGTTAAATTTTTATTTCTTTCTAGTTAAATTAAATGCAGCGTAAAAGACAGAGTATTTCAAAAGCTGATGATTGCTGGAATATTTTTGCTTTATGTACTTACATTAATGTATTGGCTTGGAGCTAATGACTCTTTAAAATATGTTATATGGTTTATAGGAAAATATGTCCCATTCCTTCGTAAAAGAAAATGTTAATTTAATATCGTTACAATTTTATTTTGAAGTATTTAAAGTTTAATTTTACAATGTAATTTCTGAATTGCTAATATTTGTTTTAAAATTCTAGTCATTTGGCTTCTCTCTCTCTCTTAAAAACAATACATTCATGTGACCAGTCGAGAACAAATTTTACTCCACCATTGTTAATGTACCATGCCATTTGGTACTAAAAATCGCATTAATTGAAAATCTTTGGTGTCTCGCGTTTCCGTCGTTTATGTAGCTGCGTCTCTTCTAGAGTTGCTTTTCCGGAAATTCTCATCTTCTAAAGACAGCCACAGAACAACTTAACATCAGCGAATGGGCTGCTAAGACTTTCTTGCGAAAATGTCTTCTACAGTTTAAATTAAATCTTCATTAGAAGTAAACGAAACATCGGACTTACAGCACACTGCATAAATTGGTACCATTATGATAACTTGCTTAGTGTTTTATGAGGCTTCATTTTATTTTTATATACAATTTTGAAAAGACATAGCTTGTTGCGATTTGAAAAAGAACCTTCGGTTGCGTAATGTTATTGGCTGTGAAAGATGTCCGTATCGAAATCATTGTAATATGATTTGACCTCTCTTCACGAAGCATACTTTTATGCATTAATTAAAATTGCTCTAGGTCTGCAGCGCCCACTTATGGCTATTCCTGGATCTATTTCTGCAAATTGAAGTATAACAAATTCCAGACCTGTCTGTTCAACATATCACTTGTTTCACTTTTCTGTCGCTTACTGTTTATCAGTTACAGTGGAACCCCGATCTATCGTTCCCGCATTCATCGTTTTCCCGTATTGATCGTTTTATTTCTATGGTCCCTGCACAAACTATATTCAAATAACGTTAACAAAACCCGCATGTATTGTTCGTTAAAAATTCGCTTTCCCTCGTTCATTGTTGTGAAATGTTTCTTCTGACCGAAAGGAAATTGAAGGTCAAGTGGATCAATATGATCTACAAATTTAATGACTTACTGGTATGATATATTGGGTTGATGATGGTATAGGTGAAGAGTTCTTACATCCAGCAGGGATGTGTATGGTGTGAAATGCAGCGATTATATTTCCATTGATTTAGAAGTAGCAACGTGTGGTATCCTAAGAATGGAAGAAATGTGATGCAAAAATGAAAATAATGGAAGATGCTGAGAATAATATTCATGTCGATGAGACTGAGCCAACACTAGTGCCTAGTTTGTCCTACGCAATAACGGTATTTGAAATTGTATGACTTAAAAAGACAATAACATGAATACACATAAAAAGACAAAAAAAAATACTGTAAATCTTGAAAATTTTATTTAATTAAAAGATTAATGAAAAACCCAGTGTAAAATTACTGATTTTTAAAAAATAAGTATCACTTAATTTCTACACAACTTCAGTTTGTTTCATTTACAGCTTGGTAAGAAATTTAGTATTTTCGGCATACTGTATTCATAAATACTGTTTTCTTCATATTTTGACTTTAACCCGCATTCGTCGTTTTCTCCCATGCATCGTTTTTTTACTAAGCGCCCCTTGAAAAACGATGAATCGAGGTTCTACTGTATATCATTTCAAAGTTGGGAAGTCCTTTCTGAAACAACCTGTATGTAAATTCGTTTTATTGTCTTTCTATATTATATCCGATATATCAAATTGTCTCGACGGTAGACCCCATGAACGTGTGACTGAACATTTTGGCGCCACATATTGAATTCAAGATTAGAAGATGAAAGTTTCTCTTAAATTTCGATACGAATATTTTGAGGTCAATATCCCGACGCTAGGCCAGTGACCACATTCTTGCTAAATATTCAAACTAAATTGTTATATCTATAAATAAACACAAGTGTTTTAGAAAATATGTATTACAGATGGAATTAAATAGCATCCTGATTTTCTAAAAATATGTTTTACATAATTAGAAACAATACCTTCTAAGAATATTACTGTAGTGATTATTTTCTTTTATCCAATTCATTTTCAACAGTATATTCCTTTGATTTCCTCATGAGCTATAAGAACTAAAAATAATTAAATAAATAAATAAGCAAACAAACCTCCCACTTGTCTCAAATGACTTATTTTGTTCTTTGCAGAAGTTTCTGAATGAACAAGACCAGCGGAATGTGCAGTTAAAGAAACTCCTGGCTGCTGTAGCCCATTTCAGGCAGAAAGGCGACTACAACAAGGAATTAGAAGCCAGAAGTGAGTAATCTAGATTGATTGTGGACTCTGTTAAAATAATGGCGGGATTTGTGAGGGCTTAGAATTGAATTGTACTGTGCAGTGCTTGCTCCAGAATGAGGCGTTAATCCTGTGTGTATGATGAATAATTATGATTGCCGGGCGGGGAGGATTGTTTCCCTTTTCTTAATTTTTTTTTTTTCTTGGGAGTCTTCTTAACTTTTTTTTCTTTGCCGATGAATAAATTGTCGTTAATGGTTATTTTTATGTGCATGCTGTTACATGTTCCTGCTAAACTAATTGTTGGATTACACTCCGGAGAGGAATTATAATAAAAGGGAATAATCTACTAATGGTGTAAAAACAAGGAAAGTGTAGGTGGGTCTTTTAATGTTCATATGTTTAAAAACTCGCATAAAAATAGTAGCAAATTGCTTCGACAATAATTTTTTTTTAATTTTATTTAAAATCTGTGAAATATACTGTAGTATTAAATATAGACAGCAAAGTAATTTAATTTAGGAATATGAGCTAGAGGCGTTACTTAACTGAGCTCGTTATTTCAATACTACCTTTGATCATAATTCTTGAGGAACCTGTAAAATTTGTACAACACATAAATACATGGATTTTTGAAGACTTGTTTAGAATTACTATAGTTATTAGATTTCAGTGCAATACTTTTATTCTATTAACATTCATATAAAATATATTTAAAAAACTGTATTTGAATATGTTAGGAAAAATCATCGCTATGTGGATTTTGAAGTGAAACTGAAACTTTCCAACTTGGACCTAAGCTGGGCAGTCCTTTGAGGAACAGAACCATCTCATAACATCAACTTGTGCCCTACCAGTGGCCGAGCGCATTTTTCGCTTTAAACTGCGAGACGGAGGGTGCCTGGTTCAAACCCAGGTCGCTTCCGATGACCTAGTCTTTCAGAGTTTTTCCGTAGTTTTGTCCGCGTAAATACTAGTTAGGACCCCTTAGAAAGTCGCCTATGGAGGGCAACCTCCGCCCCGCCCCCCTCCTTCAGCCTAGATAACCGGCCGTAATGCCGCATTTAATTTTATTTCATTTAATTTACTTGTGGTCCCTTAACCATAAGTTAAACACCTCCGCCCGTAATTTGGACTCTTCCTGTGGAAACCGCGTGTTCAACTTTCGAAGGTTTTACTGTATTATTAGTATTGTTTTAAATTTGTAAACGTATGATATTGTAATAGTTAGCGAAACCGGTATGGATAAATGAATGAATGTAACTTTTTTTTCGAGCTCTGCACAAAAGCATTGATAATTTGTTTGGTCCAAATAATATAATTTGTTGCGCCATCAAATGATATTACGTAATTTCAAGTATGGTGATTCCATGGATTATACCTTTTTACATTCCATTCTATTTTTTCTTTTGAATAAAAAGTTCCCCTTTTTTTTCAATAATATAGTAATCGTTCGAAAATATTACGGAAAATACTACTACTATTCTTCAACTCTGCATAGGTTCAAGCTCGTATCATCTGCTTTTTAAATTACTTTTCCGATTTTGAACTTTTCCCGGACTTAATGTTTATATTCGAGTTCTAAAAATACTTGGTATCATTTTGTTGAAAGCTCCCTCCCGTAATCTTTCACTATTTCAGTTCTATCAGCCCCCCCCCCTCTCTAAAACTATTCTATCCCTCTCTGTATTTTTCTTTTATAATTTTATTTTTACCCCGCTCTTGTGAGAATTGTTTTATATAATGGACATCGCACTGGAATTTCTTTCGGGATCATTGAATTGGATCCCCTCGTCGTCTAATGCGACAAGAAATAAAAATTATTCAATTCCTTTTTTTCTTCTTCCTTCGTCTCAATTTCCACCTACGAACTCTAATCCGGGATTCAATTTTGAAGAATCCTGTGCTCTTTTCTCTCCCTCTCCCCCCTAAAGTTCTGCTGAAAAAGGACTCTTCTGTGTCGATTTATATTGATCACATAGTTAAAAAAGAAGTTGCCAGAGATTCCATATCGATTAACCCCTTACATTTATTTTGGACCAGTCAAGGAATGAGCGAATGTATTTGAGAAAACCTCTGTGCCTATCTAAAATTCTACCTTCCGTTTCTTTATATGTATCTAAATCATGTATGAGTCACTTTTTTTTTTTTTTCTGTTGTAACAGGGTTCGGGTTCGCTCTGGCATCTTTAAATTTGTGGGCATCAGAGACTTATAACATTAACTATTTGGGGTCCCTTTGTGAATTTTATGGATCTTTTTTTTAATGATATTATGAAGACACTTAAAAATTTGACGCAAAGAACGAAAGTGAGTTCTACTAGGATCCAGTGTTGCCGGTTGTTATTTGGGCTTAATTCAAATGAAAAAATCGTCAAATTTCTCTAAAAGTCATTTCTCCCTTAAATTTTATTATGTATTGCATTGTGTAAGTTCTTAATGCAATGAACAGTCGCTAAATTTAGCGAGAAAAAAATCTAAATTGTCAACATTGGTAGGGTCTGGAGAACCCGGTGGTTTCAAAGAAAACGGTTTTCATTTTAAGAAAAGTGGGTAAGAGTACTCGCCATAGTGCTATCTCTACTATTGCTGGCTGTATTTAGGGATCGACGCGAGACGAAAAATAGTGCTGTCTCGTGCGCCAAAAACCCTATGCAGTAGTAGCTTATACAATTTTTTTTTTTGAGAGAGAGATAGGCAAATCGTACTTTTGACCTAGATAAAATGTACAATGACGCAGTATACTACCCTAAAGCAATGCCACGTTTTTGGGGGGACGACCTAATTTATAATATTTTTTGGGGGTGGGGGAATCCCACGGATTATCCCCCCCCTCCTCTTTCTCGGGGGCTGATCTAGAGGGGAATCCTTCTAGATCCGCCATTGCACGAATGTAATAATGAGAAATAGGCCTGTTTCATCTCGCATAACAATAACAGTTGCAATTCTCTGTCTTGTCTCTTCTTTCATTCATCCCTATAGCCCTGTTGCATGTTCCTTATCAATAGTGGGAAAGCAAAGAAAAATAAGGCAGGTTGACATTTATATGCAGAACAAAATTATGCATTTTCTGACTAAACATAATATATCTTTAAAATTTCTTGATAAAAACTATGTAAAAAAAATTCGTATTTTATTTTTGCAAAAATATTTTTTAAAGTTCTGTTTCTCTCTCTTCCCCCAAATGCGTGACAAAATTAGGTGTCGCAGTTGACATTGACGGCATGTTGAAGTCACGGTCATCAGGCTGGGAAGGGAAAATTGCGATTCCGATTCGTTTAAAGAAGTTTTTTCACATTACGTACTTCAATTTCCCACCCAAATAAAATGATTTCCTCTACATGAAGTATTGATGTTTTTTCAAGCACCCGTCGTAATTGTCTCCATAATGGGCTTTATCTTCTAGATGACTATACAACTAACAATTATTTCCTCATAAATAATGAAACGATTTGTTTAAAATTTAACTAGTTCTATGTAACGGTATTTTTTATTTCGTTTTTATTTATTTGTTTTGATGTCTTTAATTTTCGCAGTCCAGTAAATAGCAACATTAATTTTGAAATTTGCGTTATTTTGAGAAGTTCCATATCGAGTCTGTTGGTTTGTAAGAGCTTAATATATTTATGTAATTGCAAATTGTTTCTTTACAAGCTAGATTGTTCTTTTATCTTTACTTACAAACTGAATTTTATTTATTTTGGGGTCCGTGACTTATTTGGTTAGACTCCAAAAAGTCATGAGGCATGCAGTGGTTTTTTTTTTTTTTTTTTTTTCCCTCCCATAAAACGCCCATAAGATTAAATGTTTGAAACTCACTCTGAGTTATGAGAGAATAAATTTGAAGAAAAACTCTCTCATATGCGCCTCTTCCTTATGCATCGTGTCGATTTTAAGGACCCCTCCCCTCTCTTCCCCCTTGCATGGAGTCTTTTCATCTTCTCGCTCCTTTAATCTTTCCTGCAGTAGTTGTTCGAAGTAAGCCTCTGCGAATTTCGTGTCGCGAAGAATTTTTGTAGCCTCTTCTTCTCCGGAATGTACACTACACTCATCTTCAGCGTTTTCCCCGCGAAAAACAGCAAAGAAAAGAGGGACATGATTCCTTGAGCAATCTCATATGAATAGGAATCCGATGCACGAAATCTCGTTGGAATGGAAATAATTCGACTCTCCGGGACTTGTCGCGTTGCTTAGATGTGATAAAAAAAAAAATAAAATAAAAAAAGCTCGGTTCTCAGACGGAGTTTTTTTTTTTTCCTCTTATTTTTCGAAGCGCGAGTTTTTCATTTGGCGTGAACTCTTCAGACCATCTGCTGTTGCCGCTATTTTCGAAAGTCAATTTATATTGATCACATGATTGAATAGAAGTTTCTAAAAATTTTTTTCTCTTTTTTTTTTTTCTGAAAGATTTAGTGAATGTGGATGGATAATAGTGTAAGTACCACGTATTATGGAATGGGCTTACAGATTTAAATGTTTGTCTTTCTATGGATGTCTTAGTTCTGTGTTGCTTTTCTGCCATGCCAAGGTTAAATCTTAAACTAAACTAAACTTAATTAGGTTTGATTCTAACCATTTACAGGGTGTCTACCATCATGCAAAGGTCACGAAAGTCACGGAAAAGTCAAGAATTGGAAAAAAGGTCACGAAAGTCAAGAAAAGGTCAAGAAATGAAGCACTAGGTCACGATTAGCGACTCAACTCCCTTTTTCCATTTCATTCAAATTCTTAGTTGACGATTTTCGTAACTAAATTTTCTAAACTTTTGTGCACCATTTTTACAGTTTTGCTAATAAACGTACAGTTTACCGCATAATTCTATCGATCTTTGTTGTAGAGATATTTAATTTTGAAATCAGGGCTTATTCGCTGATCACCCTGTATATTAATAGTGTTAAATTTAAAAGTATAATTTTTCTTCATTCTATAAGTATGATGCAGGGGTGCAGAAACTGTTTTTACTCTCAACATTTCCCTCAATCCATATGCAAATTTCCCCAAAATTTTATGATATGTTTATTGACTTGCATAAGTTCTGTATTACCATAAGTGTAAAAATATTTGCAATGTACAAGCTACATACATGTTTCCTAAATAGCAATTGGTCCAAGTTAAGAGAAAGCAAACTGCTGATCGGTGAAAAAGTTGAAAAAAAAATCGCTTTAAAAATAGGAATGGGAAAGAATAACTCGAAGAATTTTGTAATTCATTGTTAAAATCGAAATCAGTTGTATATTTTCAGCAAAACTTCCCCCTATCCTAGATTGCCGGATCGTACATATTCTGCATCCCTGGCAAGAATGTATTTTTGATATTAGTGTTTCGTATTTGTTATGGTCAAGAAAAGGTCAAGAAATCAAGCTTACTTTATATGGTTGACGCCCTGATTTATTTCATTCATAAATGACCCACCATGGCCGAGAGGATAAGTCACTCAAAATGGTAGAAGGCTGATGTGTGAAGGTCCCGGGTTCGGGCCCTATCGCGCGCTTGTCGATCAAACGGTCTGCACTTTTGATTGGTTTTCTCCAGAAGCAACGTGAATACGCGTTAGAACCCCTTAGAAAACCCGCCGACTAAGGCACCGCCCATCGCAGGCAGATCGCCCAAGCGTAGCGTTGTCTTAACAACACAAACAAACCATCCATTCACAGATTGCAAATCTGAAAAATAACTTCCAACTTTAAATTTTTTTAACTATTAATTTAAGTTTCAATCCTGTTAATTTTATCCTTGTTTATCCATTTCCTTCTTTCTACGTATTAGCCATTTTCAGATAAACTGTATATTTTTCCTTTTATATAAATGAATTAATTTATCACTTTTTTTTAGTTCCTTTGGCTTATTTTAAACATAAAACGTCAATCCAGCTGCTCATTTTCATTAAAAGTTATAGGCTTTCTTTGATACCTCACTGAACAAACCTCTGCTCAAAGTAAGAGCTCAAAAAATGCAGTTTGTTTCCTTGCAGTTTAAGAAGTTACTGTACTAGGGCTACTGTAGTTTTGTAAATTTTCATTACGGAGTAGCATAATATATGGCAGTTGCACATTGCGTCGATCCCCTAAGACAGATACCCCTCGAGTAGGCTTACCATAACGCAAAACTCAATTCACATTGAGTCTCATCCCATTTTTGTTGAGTAGACGTCATATGAAAACTGTGGAATATTTGTAAGAAAGCCTTCTAGAGCCCCTAGAAGAAAAAGGTGTAATAATGAGAGTCGAAAATAAAACAGGCATAAAGAATAGTTTATTACAAACTTGTAATTTCTTCAAATACATTGAAATTAAAAGCAAAATTGGTAGATAATAAAAATACAATGGATGATAGCTAAATATATTCAGTCAACTGCGGATATAGTGAACTTTCGGGTATAGTGAACGCATCTTATTTGTCCCGATTCACACATGTTTGAAATGTACTTATCATTTTTCGGTTTTGGTGAACCATGACATTGGTTATAGTGAACTTAAAAATTTCTGGACGGCAGAGGTGATGTTCGATTCCTACGAAGAGTGTCTCTTTTGTGTTCGAGTAGAGAAAGATTATCAAGCACCTGTTCCGAAATGCAGGCGAATTGCCAGTGTCTAGGCTAACATATTTAACTAAACAAGGAGGATGGGGAAGAAGGGGGTCATATTTTTTTTCATTGCTGGAAAGCAGGGGCGTAGCCAGAAATTTTTCATGAGGGGGGGGGGTTACGACTACTACAACTCATATATATGTATACGTGTGTGTGATAATGTAGTGAAGAATATACATTTTGTATGGCAAAAAATTCCTCATGGGGGGGTTATGACCCCCCTAACCCCCCCCCCCCCGCCCCTTGGCTACGCCCCTGCTGGAAAGCATTCTAATCTTAAAAGCATTCATTAACAGAAGCAGGATACTTTTGAAAGTGAACCAAAAGCCGAAATTTCGCTCTTGAACTTGGAAGATTTCATTTTCCATTCTCAATTCAATATCGGAGGTTAAAAGTAACAGCACCTTTTACCAACTGAATAGAATGTACATTTTTTCCATAAATGTAATTAATTGTGCTCATTTGACTTAACAAATAGTTCTAGTGAACTTCGGATATAGTGAAAGAAATTTGCCGGTCCCCAGAGGCTCACTTTAACCGGAGTTGACTGCATATGTATTTGGTTACTTTGCTGAGAACGAGACAAAACAGAACCTCCACATTGGAAAAAAGTAACGAGTAATGAATGTGCTTGGACAAAAGTCTCTTAGTTATTAAAAGCTTAAACACTTCATCGCACCACCTCAACCGGTAACAGCTGCTTTAATACGCGCTTGAAATGATTCATCGAGTTTTTGACTCAATCTAATATTGTCAGGCCAAGACTTCTCAATTGTAGCCTTTAATTCTGCTTTGTTTATATATTTTGAGTTCCACACGTCTCTTCGATTCCCGCCTATAAATTCTCAATTCGGTCGACGTCCGTGGCAGACCGTGAGACCATGGCACCTTACTGACATTGGTGATCCTAAGATAGGACACGGTGACATTTTGTATCATCATTTTGGATCAAGATGAAAATGATCATTTTGATAAGAATATTCCAAAATGTCGTTTTGATTTCCAAATGAATCAAGAACTATTCCAAAATTTCGCGATATACAACCGTATTAACGTTAGTTTTTGGAAACACAATAATCTAACTTTTTGCTAGGAACACAGCCCCAGATACCGAGGGAAACTAACGCTTAACTGAACGTAAATACTGAGGGAATTTTGTGCTCAATCGCAAGCAATCTTTTAAAAACCGCTCGGCCTGTAAGCCTTACAAACTTTCCTGCATCGTCTCAGGTTCCAACACAAATCATAATCTTCGACTCGGAGAGTGTTACCTTATTGTCATTTGTCTTCCAGTTTTTGTGTTGTTTTAGCCATCGTAAACGCTGAAGATGATGTGTTTTGATTAAGAACAGTTCACCTAAATGTCCCTTTTCTTTCTATGTGGATTTCCTCATTTTTCTGCATATTTTAATGAGGTGTCTGTCGTGTTCAATAGATGTAGCCCTTCCCTTGGTCTTCCAGAATGTGGCGCATTTTTGACTGATCCGGCTCCTTTATATTTTGACCATTGGTTCGATATCACTCCTTGAGAACATTCCATCAATTTAACCACTTTTATTTGTATTCTTCCATCAACTAACATATGTACAATGTTCTCTTTAACACCTTCCGAAAAATCTTGACGTTAGTTCCTGTTTTCAGAGTCTATCGCTATTCTAACGCTTGTCGAGCTCTCATCTGTCCAATCAAACCTGTTATGCACATCACTTCATTTGCCTATTAGAGGCTTTTTTCCAGTGTGGAAGTTCTGTTTCGTTCATTTTTGGTAAAGTAACCAAATATATGTGTATTTAACTATCGCCTATTGTTTTTGATTCTTCAGTTTCACTGTATTTGAGATTTGAGTAAATTACAAGTTTGTATTTAAGGATTCCTTCTGTCTGTTTTATTTTCGCCTCTCATTTATTAGCCACTTTTTTATAGGGGTTGTAAATACTGTCATGTATTTGAATGCATGAGAGGGCAATTTCAACCTCCTTCTCAGTGCAACTTATTTAGAATAATAACCCCGATAGCAGAATTTAAAATTTCACGAGGAAAACTATTAAATATTCCTAATTCGTAGTACATACTTCCTTCGTTTATGAGCATTTGAATGTTCTGAAATTTACCTTTAGCTGGGTAAGCTGTTTTCGCAGATAATTATTTCTCCTGGGCTTTCCGCTGACTAAATGGAATGAATTAATAAAGCGGAAGAAAAGGAAATACCCTGAATGCTCGTCTCAAATTACGGTAAGTTTACGGCAATGTTTCTGTTTTCCGAATTTGTCATACGGTGGCGGACCCTAATCGATGAGCGGTATTTCCGCACACATGAGTTCTGTTGAATCATGGGAAGAAGTGTTGAATGCTTGTTAAATTATTAGTATTGTACTGGAAGGATTCTAAAAGGATTTTTGTCAGGTAATTGTCGCTGTTTATCATCGTAAGGCTGCAGGATTCCTTGGTCTGTACATTTTTGATATATGCTGTAGTTCGAATATCTCTAGATTTTGTGACGATATTTCTTGACTCGTTTAGCAGATACTTTTATTTCACAGTCTCGATTATTTACTATGATTTAGTTTATATAAATTTGTTGTCCTGGCGATGTTTCTTGTCTAGAATGTTCCTTTTCTTTTTAGGCAAGTTTCAAATCCAGTAGCACTAATAGTATAAGCATCGGACTTCCGTTATCTCAAGTGAAATAAATCAGGGCCATGGTCTGGATTAAGTCTCTTGATTTGATAACCGGCCCGTTATGTATCTAATGAAACTAATAGTAACGCATATCCTGACAAATTTAGCATTTTTAAAGTACAGATCCTCCTTCCTTCAAGCTCCCCCCCCCCAAAAAAAAAAAAAAAACAAAAAAAAACAGTTAAATATTTAAATGGATGAATAGCCATGTTTCTTTTGCTGTAAAATTGGTAGACTTACGTTAAATTCTTTATAGGATATTCCTTTCTTTATATTTGTCTTACACAAAGATTGTATACGAGGATTTGATACTCATATAGCATTATATTTCAAGAGATAATCAGCCAAACACTCCGCAATTCTTCCATCTTTATGAGACTCTACGCTACTCAACTATTTTTTTTCCCCTGTGTATTTTAAGAAGGATGTTTATCTCCCGGCAAGAAAACAAGCATCGTGAGATGGCCCAGATGGTTGCGTCGTTTTATTTTTGAAAAACTTATCCGTTATATATTCTTATTTCACTCATCCAAAATAATTTTCCTTCTTATAAAAAAGGAAGGAGGAAGAATAATTAGATGATTCAGTATTGCGAATCAGTATCGTTTGTAGAAATCTGCTTTTGATTACTTGAAATAATTATTTCAATTCGTACCAAAAGTTTACAATTTTATTACGTTTACTTAGATTGAGAACTTAGTTTACTGTTTTCTAACTCAGTAAAGAGTAAATTAACTTAAAAAACTTGAAAATCCGGTGCAAGTTAATCAGGAGATTACCGAACTAGGAATGGGTAAAATCAAACCAGTTTACAATCTGCTATGAGACAATTATATTTAAATTTATGCAGGAATAACATTCTTCATGTATTGTAATCCGCTTCTAAACTAAAAAAAAATCATTCTTCCGACCTTAATATTTTGGGTAAAATTGACCTACACTGACCAACATTCAGCCACATAAATTTTTATTACATTTAAAAATCAAGCCATGCTGATTTAGATTAATAATGTCATTTTTCAGAATTTTCGCTGCAAATTTAGCTTTTCAAACAAAGTACTATATTGAAAATTTTGTGCTAGTTTTAACACTCTGTGTATAAAAAAATTACTCTGATTTGAATGCTAAACCGTGCAATTATATTTTTTCTGCGCAAATTTTCCTGTAGTAAATGTACTAATTTTTTATGTACCGCATGTGATGTTCCGTTTCATCCTTAAATAAAGTAGTTCAGATCTGGAGTGTATTTTTATAGTGTCACAAACTTTTGCAAAATGAATCTGAAATATTTAAATCGTGAGAGTCCTTGAGATACTCAAATTTCGAAGCTAGGGAGAACTCTTTGCCGTGTATCTATCTGAGGCGAAGTTTGATCCACAATGTTTACAAAATTAAAGTAACGCCTTCCAGATTAATAAATAATGCACTAACAACATTTTTATGAATGCTGATGGTCTGCCTGACTTTTCAGTTATGTGTACTAATTTATTTAATTCGTTCTTTTAACAGTTCTCATGTTTTTCTCTTTTACAAATATAATACTAATAAGCCTGTGCATCTGTGAGTAGGCTTTGTCCAACTCACAGACCCAACGAGACTTCTAAAGTATCATCATTTAAATTGCTTAATACAACATAAATCTGCAAAAAAAGCCCGAGAGCTTTAATTACTAGTTTAATATTTGATTTAATATGAGATGTTGTAATACATAAAAACATTACTTAATCCAAGATAATTCTAATACTATATTAAAAAAAAAATTTCAAACTTATTTTTCATACAATAAATTAATTTGGTGCATAGAATGTCATATAAATAAATGAAAACCTGTGTCTTATAAAAGGGCTCGAGTTGTTCAAACCTTTCGAAACAGCAAAATTTACTGAATGTAAATTTTGTTAGATTAGTACTGCTTGTTTCTTTAGATTTATTTAGGTTTTCTTCTAAATCGTGAAAAGAAAATCCTACAAAAATGTCTTCCCTCTCACTTTGCTTGGGGGGAAATGTAAATCTTTAAAAATTTCAATCACGAACATTTTTTTTTTAATTTTTTTTTTCTAGAGACATATAACAGGGTCCGTGCAATACTAATTAAAGCTAACTCATCTCATTTTTTTTTTTTTTTTTTTAATGAAAGTTAATTTTCCTTTCCTTCACTATATCCTCTTTTTCATAAAAGGGATAAATTATCTAAAAATATTTTTGTTGCTTTTGCTAGTAATTAGAAGTTTGTGGATTATAAATGTAATTAAAAGCGAAGCTTCGCAAGTAAGAAATAGTCATGAAAGGGGGGAAAAATGTTTTATCCTCTCACTAAAAGGTTCTTTGAACTCATTTTTAATCATTAATTTGCGTTACGAAATATATCTTTTTTTAGTTTCAAAACATTGAAATACTGAATACTATTTTTTAGTTCTAGTCAATTTTGTATTTCTCGATTAAATTCTGATCTCTCTATTATATATATGTATAACATGGAGTGTTAAAATGCGTTTCCTCGCTAAACTAAAGAATTACTAAATCGATTTAAATGCAGTTTTTGGAAAATGATTCTTGTTGTCTGAAGAACGCTTATGCTGTTGGAGTCCGAAATATGACCAGGGTGCGAATTGAAAGGGGGTGGGGATGCCGGAGATCGTCCCCGGCTGAAGAATGTAATATCCCTGCCTAGAGAAATATTAATTGATCCCTGTCAGGGATAGTATTTATCCCCTGCTGAAGAAATGTTAAACTGGTGATTGAAGATTTGGGACTGAAGTCAAGAAGTCAAAATGAAAGTAGTATATTATCGTTTGTTATTAAACTCTAAGGCGACTGTCTTAAAATTTCGTATGTTTTCTAAGCTAAAAGCCCTCGAGGGTGGCTTCCAATACAGGTACATTGCATGTAGCTTGTGTATCAGTGATTCCATAGAACAAACAATCTATGACTTTTGTTTGAATATAAGTCAGTTCTCACACGTGTCAGCGACTGCATTTGTCTTGTAATATCACTTGAGTGAAGCATTTACACCTTCCCACCTTTTTCTTTTCAAGTGTCCCCCCCTGGAGAAAATGTTCAGTTCGCACCCTGAATATGACCAATAGAAAGTTAGGCCCAAAGCGTACTTTTCACATTCCCGCAACGTAGAACGCCAGTGCCGTCTTTCCTCTCAACTATGTAATTATATGAATAGGATGAAAGGTACTTATCTGCTATATATATATATATATATATATATGCAGGGTGCTTAAAAAAAATCCCGATATATGTGGACCTTTAGTCGTTGTTCCATTCAACCGATCGAGATGAAATTTTCAGATAGTTACTCAGAAAGTATGCGGTGATTGGATTAGTTTAAAAGAATATAACTTTCACTTTTACGGTTACAGTCAGTGGCGTAGCGAGAAATTTTTCATGGTGGGGGTTACGACTCCTGCAACTCATATGTATATATCTATATGCTGTGTGTGTGTGAAGAAAGTACATTTTGTAAGACAAAAAGTCCCTCGTGGGAAGTGGGTGGGTTTATGACCCCCTAACCCCCCCTCCCCCCCGTAACTGCGGCACTGGTTACAGTGAAAATATTTCGAAATTTTGGAATGGCAGCATCCACTTTTTTCCTGCGAAAGTTGATCAGCGCAATGAAAACCATGGCTTTGGAACAATACACGTATTAGGGAAATTGACCGCTGTAAACACTTGGGGGGGGGGGAGCATTGGAGCAATCCAAAGTCAATGCAGTGAGAAGATGTATTGACACAATTCGCGTAAATTCACTGCAACAGACAGTATAAATGTTAAACTAACAGTGGGGCACTTGCAAACTTTCCTATAAAATTAGTTTTCCTCTCCTCCCTTGGGCTTTCATTGGCTCGTTTCAATGCTTTTTTTTTTTTTTTTTTTTTTTTTCAAATACTCTGCCACTTTTCATCATACGTGTATTGTTTCAACGCCATTTTTGGTTTTTCAATTCGCTGATCAACTTTCGCAGGAAAAAGTGGGCATTGCCTTTTAAAAATTTCGAATTATTTAAACTGTGAACTGAGTTGTTTAAATTCAGGGCATCCCTTCCGATAGCCATACCAGAAGTTTTGGTTCGATTCGTTGAGCGGATAGGCTGGTAGGGTTTCATATATAGGGGATTTTTTTTTTTTTTTAACCACCCTGTGTTTAAAAAAGTGTTGAAATGTGTCTCTTCGCTAAATTAAAAACTTCTAAAACGATTTAGAAACTTCTAAAACGAAACTTCTAAACGATGACGAAGCGGCTTTTTGCAAAATTATCCCTTTATCCGAAAAAGCTTACAGCTATTGAGTGAAAATGTATGTCCTACTGAAAATTATTTGTTAAATAACAGTTTGAATTAAGTGTTACAGCTGAGTGAAATGCCCTTTAAAAGGAAGGTTAGAATTAAATTTTCTGAATTAAAACTTGCAAAATTCTATTAAATAGTAAAGGAATTGCAATTTTTAACGAAATTTCAATACAAAAAATTCTGTGCAGTTTACCGTATTATAAATTTTTGCAATTAAGGGTACCCCTTTTTTTTTAATTTTACTGGAAAAATATGGTCAAAGATTTTATCACAATCAAAACTTTAGCGTTAAAAAAAAGTCAGCTGCTTACGTTGTTGATCATTTTTGCGGCGGAAAAGAATTATTTTTTTATGAAAAGATTTCTAAGTTCTTATTTCAATTATTTTTGTTTTCAATTTGAAATATTTACTAAAGTAGCATCCGAAGGTAGCTGTTTGTGTAAATTTATCTTCATAGTATTATATTTTACTGAACTCGCTGATTCTTTTTTCACGTGGAATATTCATAAATTTAAAAGCGGTGGTTTATCTCCTCTTCATATTCCTAACCTACATACTGAACTTGGTTTGGTTTGATTACATAGTATCGTATTTCCGTTTAAACTTCGACAAACATCGACAATGTTATCATTAGGTCCCTGTTTTTATTTCATTTTTACCTTTGCTTGGGGGAATGTGTGGACCTTCATAAATGTTATTGGAACAAGGTGTGCATTGTCTTCTTTCCCCGTCTCCCTCCTTCCCTCTTGACAAACATTTATAGGAAATCCGATATTTTGACAGTCCTGAAATCGATAATTAATCTTGCTCAAGAGAACTTTTTTCTTCCAGTTCTTGCTGGGAAATAATTGCCGTAGACTTGCTGACATGTTATTTTTTTATACTAAGAAAAAACTTTTCTTTGGGATTGCCCCTATCATAACTCTTTAAGCGCTAGTGATAACTAAGAAAAGTAACGCAAAGTTAATTTTCGTGCGTG
Organism: Cheiracanthium punctorium; assembly: GCA_038373885.1. Taxonomy (NCBI): domain Eukaryota; kingdom Metazoa; phylum Arthropoda; class Arachnida; order Araneae; family Cheiracanthiidae; genus Cheiracanthium; species Cheiracanthium punctorium. The sequence continues at coordinate 428,981 of JAWZYV010014550.1, read as the reverse complement.
GGATCTATATATAGGGTGTCCCAAAAACATTGACCTCGGCTTTTATTCCTCAAATATTGATCATGGACATATATGCGAACAAAGTTACGTTAAGAAAAGTGTACAGAATTCTATGAAAATTCGATTAAAATTTTTTTATACAGCCAAAAAAAAAAAAAAAAAAAAACTCCCACCTTATCTTAAAATTTTTAAAAGTCTCCTCAAAAGCTGCATGTAGCTCATGTAGTATAACTTTTAAAAACATTCTTCAGAAAATTTCGCAAAATAATTCTATTTTAAATATAAGCCATAAAAAAAATAATGAAATAAAAATGTATATTTGAGAATTTTTTCTGAAAGTTTCATAATCGGCTTAGGTTGACAGTGTCTTGCAACAAAATAGTACGGCTTGTAAAGAGACATCCTAAAAAAATTTTAAATCCTTCACGTAATTAATTGTTTTAGACTTTGAAATAAAATGAATAAAAACTTTGTAAAAAATTAAAAAAATCATTTATTTTAACTTTTTACACCAGTGTTTTTAGTGGTTTTTTTTTCGTGTGTTTTAAACTTAATTCGTTAATACATGCCATTTTCGATTTTTCATGGCATAAGTCTTTGGTGTTGAGTTACAAAGATCTTTAAACGCTCTCGCCCCTCTTTAACCCTTTAACGCGCAGTGTTCCCGCTCTGGGAACACCAAACTCTGACGTTTTGTCTGTTGCCAGTCACGAAGAATAGATTTAATTTCTATAAAAACAGTTGAGGGTGACATAGCTCCACGAGAATCCATTACTTTTTAGCACGTCATTTCCCGTAAAAAAATTGCCACGATTATTTTTAACAGCACTGACATCTGCTGAAAAATGGAAGAATGCAAGAACAGCTGGATAGATTGCCCGATGATGAAAAAAGGGCAGCCATTGCCATCGCTCGACTTAACTACCAGCAAGATGGCGGACGATCGAAACGTTCATCGCGTGCCACAGATCTAGAGACCCTTTTTTTGACGCGGCTTGACAGAATCACAACCGGAATCACACTTCTAGCTTCTATATTAATTACTGGATTGCTGGAAATGGATTGGTGTCTCCTAAATGTGCGTTAGAGAATGGCTGCCATTCTTTTAATGTATTGGGCTTCATTTGCAGGCCCCTATAAATGACTTTATTAATACAACATTTGTCATTTTTGTATAGTACACTCATCATCACATATATTGCGGCGATTGGTGCATATCTACATTAAATAAATGGACTATAGAAAATGTGTGTATAGAAGATCGAAATCAGAAACTCTTCAATTTTGTTAAGCAAATGTTAAATGCATTTGAAAGTAAGATACAGTAGGGAGCATACGAAGTCATTTAACCAAGACCATACAATTCGATGCCGAATTTTATATGGCCATATCTGTCGAACCAGTATTTACCTTTGAATCTCAATACAAAATTTCTTTTGTGTGTTTAACTTAAAGCTTCAATCGTAAGGGCCCGCACCAAACTTTAATAATATGATTTCGCACAACTGATTGCTTCCATTTTATGACATAGGATTACGTTCCTCCGTAACATTTCTAGTTAAATTGGGGAATATATATATATATATATTTTTTTCTTAACGTCGTTATAAGTTACAAATACTCTCTGATTCAGTATTACTCGGTTTAAAAACAGAATTAACCAGGTGAACTAACTCAACTTAATAGAGGTTCTAGTACGGCAGTCGATAAATGACTTCATAAATTAATCATATTTCCAACGAGTGCCTTAACAATTAACTAAACGATAAGTAACTCTACTTTAATGTATATCTCGCGGTAGATTCACCAGAAGAGACTAGCTGGACGTTTTTATTTAATCGGCTCATAATCTTATAAATAAAAACGAAAATCTGTTTGTATGTTTGTTTCTCCATGTCGCATATAAATCTACCCCTTGAACCGATTGGCTTAAAATTTTGCACTAATACGTAAAAAAAGTACAGGGCAAATTTTGCTCTACTTTAAAACTCTGAAAATCCACCCGTTCCATGATTACCAGCCATTTAGTGATTTTTCTTTATTTTCAGCTCCACTGAATTCCGAGGGTAAAAAATTTTAATCATTTGAGTGGCACAAACTTTGATGTCGTATGTGATATTGATATCATTTCGATTAGACTTAGAAGGGAAAAGGCGATTCCAGTTCGTTGAATAGTTTTTCGAGATTATCAAGTTAGCTTTTTTCCAGTAATAGAATAGATTTCCTCAGCATGAATCATCGCTATAAGAGGGACTGTTCGCAGCAAAACGAAGTCTTTCGAATGTGAAAAGTTTCGGCAAACACACTGAAATTCCACACATTTGAAGAAGAGCACATACAATTTAAATGGCAGGAATGCCCGTTTTGAAAACACGTGGTTTTCTTTAGGATTTTCTTTTCTGCGTATTTTATGAATGCGGGAATCATGCCTTAATTTTCATTTTGCTGTTTACTTTTTCTTGAAATGGGGAAAGAAATAAATAATATGTGTACATTGTATATGTATATATTTAATCATTCACGGTGCATCTAATTTTAAAATTTATTCCTTTCAAATAAATGTATTGAGCTTAAAATATGTCCTTTTGATCGTGTGTTTTTCCTGGTTTTTAAATAGTTTTCGTAATTTAAAGGGATTTTTTCGATTTCTTTAGTTGCCTTAGACTCCTTAGTTACCTTAAAATGTGTCGAAACTGATCATATTTCTGTACTTCTTTACTTATTTTTAATGTAAAAGCGCACATTACGTGATGCAGGTCGTGGCTCCAATGTCCTCCAAGTTGTTAAACGATTCCTCTGGGGGTGCCGATTTCAGGTGATGGTTGGTCCCTCATCTGGAATCGGTTCAAAATTATTGACCAACAAGTAGAAGTCCAACCTCCTCGGGGGCTCTGGCACATAGATATAGGAATCGCTAGATTGAGCATAACGAGAGAAAACTTGTTGCCTCCAAATGGTAGCCATGATAGTGGCATGCGCATGCGCAGAATGGAAATAACTTAAATTATAATGGTATTTTCAATCATTTTAGAACGATCTGTATTTTAAAAAGTACTCGTATCGAAATATTTTCCCTCGAACTTATTTATTTTTCTGAAGTATTGCAACGAATGTTCTATTTTACATCGACGGCAGCCATGATAGTGGCAGAAATGGGGTGCGTTTTTGGCAACAAAAAGCATACCATTAGGAACATTGGACGAACAATGTAAGTATTCCTAAATCTATGCTCTGGCACCCCTCTTTCCATGGATAGCGTCGTCTATCATGGACACGACGACAACAACAACAACGTGATGCAGGGAGAGGAATCCCCTCGAAAAACGACTGTTTTAGCTTGTCTTAACACATACATTATGTAAATATACATTAATCTTTACATACATAAAATGAACCTACTTTTAATTAGAATGTTTAAAGAAACGACAGGCATTGCGATTGAAATATTCGCTTTTACATCCAAAGGACGTACTAATGTCATACAAAGGATTTTTTTTATGTCTTTTAAGAGACGATACTTCTAAGAAACTCCATTTCTCGGCACGACGGAACACTAGGGTAACGAGTAATTTGAGATGGTCCTAATTGAAGGCCTCTCACCTTCGAGGTATCCATTTCATCCAGCTGATGATTGACGCATTTCTCTTCCGTAGTTTTCCCATTTAACGTAAAGAGTTCAGGGTATGTTTTTACTCGGCGGTTTTAATTTTGTTTTGGTTTTCTAATTTAATATTTGTCACTTTATAAACATGATAAGGAAAACTGTCAGAAGTTTTTCTCGCTCCCTCGTCTCCCCGTTTTTTTTTTTTTTTAAATTATGACAAAATTTCAAGAATTGTCAGAATTAGGTATTTTATCACTTGGTAATTTGTATTTGACAGCATATAAATTTCTACTTTTATTCATTTATTGGAAAAAAAAAAAAAAAACCCAACAACCCTGGAATTCATTTTTGTTACACCATATCCTTATTAATTAATTATCTTATTATTTAAGTATTATTGTTGCAGTTGTAGCAGTTTACTTAATAAACTACGATTTTAACGTTGCAATTGTTAACGTTACTACGTTTTTAGCGTTGCTTATTCTGAAAGTGTAATCTAATTATATTTCATTAAAAAACCCTGTTTATTTATTTTAAAAACATTCTAGCAAGTTTTTTTTTTAAAAATATCAGCATGTGAAAGCGATTTGTAAGAAATACATATTCCATCTACTTCCTACTTGATTTATAAAACAGGTAAAATAATTAGGATTTTTTTCTCGGTTGTGTAAAATCTAGATAACCGTTAGAAAAATTAAAGTAACATTGAAATAATTGATAATTGCAATCGAATCATTGAAATAAGAAATATCAAGATTAGGCTACCTAATAAATTGTCATGTATTTATTATTATGGAATGTTCTTCCAACTTATCAAATTTGGAATACGAAAAAAATGTTTATTGATTATTATTATTTAAAATTAAAGAATCGAAATAATGTAATTTATTAAGTATGGGTATGAGATTTTTATTGGATTGATTAGTTATCTTTTATTTCAGGTTTAAAATTTCTTTGATCTTCGTTTGAGCAATTGCCCTTCATCAGTAGCCTTAGGCCGAGACTTTCTCTTAATGGTAGAGCCACTCCTCGATTTTGCTGTGGCTATGAATTTTCTAGGAATTCTGACTTGGGGGAAAAAAAAAAAAAACAGCTTCGTAAAGGTTCTGTAATTTGGACGCAAAATTGCTTCCTTCATTTGATTTAAACAAATGCAAAACTAAATGATTTTTAGTAAAAAATACTTGGCAGATCAAAATCACACCTCTTTTACGAGCATAAAGAACTCTTTCTTCTCCATATGAAGGGTATTGCTTCCCACCATGGTCGAGTGCATAAGACAGTGAATTTGGTAGAGGGCTGGAATAAGAAGGTCCATGGTTTGTGACCTACCGCGCGGCTGTCGATCTACGGTGTATGGAGTTTGGGGCTGCTTCCTCCAGATCTAACGTGAATATGCCTTAGAAGCCCTTAGTCTTCCTCCTTTAAGCAGATAGACCTCGCGCATACATATCCATACATACAGTGCGCGAAAAAAGTATAAGGACACGCGAAAAATCGCCAAATCTAGAAGCCTTGTTTACAGAATCGTATGCAAATTTTTGCAGCAAAAATAGAAGTAAAACTAAAATATTCCATGCGCAAAGTAATTAAAATTTTCAATTTGAAATCTGCTAAAATTTAAATTTTGATTTTTAAACCTAAATGAAAACGGAAAAAAGTATAAGGACATTGCTTTTTCCCCAGTAATTATTTAAAAATTTGCATAATTGAAAGCATAAAATGACAATTCCGAGTTAAGATTCATTTGCGAAAAGAATTTCCCACTCGGCGACTTTCAGTGTGAATTTTTAACGATGCCCAACGGAGCTCAACTTTCTGACTCTGAAAAAGGAAAAATTGTTGCTTTTCGAGAATGTGGATTAAGTGGGTGGGAAATTTCAAAAAGAATCAAGAGATCTAAAACGGTGGTTTATAACTTTCTAAAAAATCCTGGGATGTATGGTATGAAAAGGCGAACTGGGAGACCAGAAATTCTCACTCGTCGACAAAAAAGAAGGATTGTAAGGAGAGCTTGCGAGAAAAAAGAAACCGCAAATGAAGTTAGACAAAATTTGAGTTTACCATGCTCAACAAGGACTGTTCAAAATGTTTTGAGTAAACATCCTCAAGTTTCTTATGGGAAATTAGTGTCACGCCCACCTCTTACAAATCATCATAAGAAAGGAAGAGTTGACTTTGCCAAAAAATACATTTCTCTTGGTCAAAAGTGGGCTGATGTAATTTTTTCGGACGAAAAAAAGTTCAATCTTGATGGACCTGATGGTTTTCGTTATTTTTGGTATGATCTGCGAAAGACCAAGGAAGTGTTTTCCAGGCGTCAATATGGTGGTGGCTCGGTTATGATATGGGGCGCTTTTGCGGCAAATGGAACCACCCCAATTGTATTTATTAACCGTAAAATGAATTCGGACAGGTATGTTGATATGTTAGGAGAAAGTTTGTTACCTGAAGCGCCACTAATTACTTCAGGGGACTATATTTTTCAGCAGGATAATGCTTCGGTACACGTTTCTACGAGCGCAAAACTGTGGTTTGAAGCTAATTCTGTGAATTTACTTGAATGGCCGGCGAGAAGTCCCGATCTTAATCCAATCGAAAACTTATGGGGACTTCTAGCCCGAGAAGTTTATAAAAACGGCACACAGTATCAATGTACGCAAGATCTTGTCGTTGCTATGAAAGACGCTTGGGAAAAAATATCTGTGGACATTTTAAAAGATCTTTCAGGATCTATGACCTCTCGGCTTATTCAAGTGATTGAAAAAAAAGGTAGTTTTCTTGATTATTGAAACATTTTTGAAGTATTTTAGAACATGTCCTTATAATTTTTTCCGTATTTCCTTTAATGTTAAATTTTGTAAAATCAATATTTTGAAGCTAAATTTTGCTTTTTATGGGGTATAAGTGTTATCACAAAATTATGCAGCAGAAGTAAGAATTATAAAAATTTCATTTAGGTGAAATGGAAATAAAGCATATTTTCATGCAATTAAATGTTGTCCTTATACTTTTTTCGCGCACTGTACATCTTCTCCATGAGCGATGAATGCAGTTTTAATCTCTATAGTCATTGTAGTCTGTTCAACTTGAAGAAACCCTTTGAATATTTTCTTGCTGAAATGAGTTTTCCTACTGTGATTACTTTGTTAACTGTTAAGTAACCCTTGTCTTCTTTGATTTTTACTTGCCAATAGGATTAGTGTGACCATCTTTTTTATTTTATTTTTATTATTTTTTTACTCACGGTAACGGATTTAAATTAATGTTTTGAATTGTAATGTCCCGAACTCACTAAAGCTTTTTTTTTTTTTCTTTCTTTTAAAACTGAAAACAAAAGTTTCCTGTACTACAATACGATGGAGGGGAGGGGGGGGGGAAAGAAGTACTTGTTTTTAATGAGCTTGTTAAAAAATATTTTGGCTATTAAAAACTTGCGTGAATCAACTTAGCCTTTTCCAAGCAAAACTGTGGTTGTACCTGGTTAATACTTAGAAACCTCTTTTAGTATTATTCAGAGGTATTATTTATTAGCACGGTTTTCCTTTCCATTTTGATTAATTTATTTAAATTTTATTCAAACGAAATTTTCTTAAACGATTTTCATATATTTTTTCATATAAATTTTTAATTTGTTCAGTTATGAGACTTTTAGTTTTCTTGGTAGAGTGCGGTGGTAAAGAAATACCTAGTTTAATGAATTTGATTATTTATTTTATAGATCCTAGGCTAGCATACATTTATATAGCTGAGTACCCGTTCTTGGCAAGGGAGAAACTTGACTTTTCTCCAACACACAACTGAAATTAATCTAAACTAATTTGTTTCATAGATAACGTAAGATTTACATTACACCAGCTTACCCACAGTTAAAGAAGATTAAAACTTGGCTTTGTAGAACTATATTCTTGTAAAATAAATAAAAAACTTTGTGAAAAAACGCACATAAGATGCTATACTTGTAACTTGATACGATCGTTTCGACCAAAAATTCTTTCGGTCTTCCTCAGTCAAAGCCCTTCGTCTCACAGAACAGTATAGAAAGCAGATTTCGAAAAAGCCTGAATTTTTCGTCAGCATTAGCAGTACAAAGAAATGGAATTAGTATGTTCGCAAAAGTATAAAAAGCAAAGTTAATAGGTTCTGTGTTTTGTTAAAATATTATAGGTTACAGATTAACTAAGTGCTGTTTGAAATTGTCAATAGATCCAGTTCATGTGATCCTTAGCACACGGCAAAAAGGGTAAGAAAACCAAATTACTCTATATAACCGCACTAGAAAAAGTCACGCCGTTATAAGTTGGGTAAGCTGGAAGGCCATGGTAGAAGAGGGCATTTGCCTCATCTATTGCCGATTGCTGTTATCAAATTCTTTCCTATTTAGTGTAATGTTCTATTTTGCGGTATTCGTCTTAGTTTTTTTACCTTAATTAATTAATTAATTATTTTCAAAATAGCTTTTTGAAACCCCTGGAAAGATTTACAAAACACCTTGCTCATAGTGACCTGAGAAAGATGATGTTCAATTTACATGTACTGACAGTTATGCGATGTGTTTGTGTCTGAACTGTAAATGGTATAGCTCAGGGATAGTTTTTTTCCTCCTTTCGGTGGTAGGGAGTGTAATTAAGTTTAAGAACCGTATATTTACGTCATTTAATTACACGAATATTGCTGGATATTGCTAGGGAATAGTGGTTGTACTTTAATGAATTAATTGTAAATTCCTTAGAAATGAAAGCGCACAATGTATTTGATGACACATCATCAGTGTAGGAAATTCTTATCGTTTTTCGACGATCCTTAAAAATTTCGTTTTTTTCGTTCTCTCTGAAAAGTAAAAGCTGCGCTTAAAAACTGTGTTTCTCTGGAGATGTGTGCCCCCACTTTCATTTTTTCTCCTCATTCATCTCATTTTTTCTCCTCTAACTCACTTTGCAAGTAATGAAGTCGGACTCTTTTACGTACTTTCTACAGTGAAGTGGATCGAAAGGCGAAAAACAGAAGAAAGGGGGGGAGAAAAACTTGTGCCACGTTAGCTTTGACGAAATGTGCTCCAAAGACCAGCTGTTTCCTGCAGCAGATGGAACTTCTCTCTACAGCATAGAAACAGCTATTATTCCACTTTTCTCTTTCTCTCTTCTCTTAGGACTCGCTTTCTGAGAGAGAAAGCCTCTGCGCTCGTTGTTGAATTGTCTCTATTTATACCGTAATAAACGTTCACCACTTAATGCGGAACTTTATATCGGGGTGCTTTTGTAGCTTAATGGTAGTTTTTGACATTTGTTATTACAGGTGCTGCAGTGTGTTGTTCGCGAATTCCCGTGAATCAATCTTTCGCGCTTTATTTTTAGCTTTACTGAAATACTTTTTGGACTTGCCAATTAAAATCAATGCTGTGGTGAATTTACTTATTTATCCAGCTATTCTGTGATTCCTGATCGATGTGCTTGTTTAGTTCCGAGAGAAATAGTCGAGCTCTTCGAAACGAATATTGGTTAATGCCTGTAAGGATGTCAAAAGAAAGACAAAAGGCAGAACTTATTAATTATTATTAAAGTTACTGCTTATTAATTACCGAGAACTGTGAGCTGAAGATTCTTCGTCGACTTTCTAGGACCAGTAAAATTTGCGTTTCATCTTGTCATCCGGACTGTTTACTAGAATTTTCCATACGCACTGAACTTCTAAGCTGCGAACCCAGAAACTAAGCAGATTCATTTTATCTAGCTGTAAATTTTCAACTTTTCTCGAAGAAAGCTTGAATATTTACTTTAAAAGCTTGAATATCTTGTGCGCCATTTCGTTCCTTAGAGATAATATATCTACTCTTTGAAAAATTAAGTTAGATTCTCATACGAAAATGTACTTTTTTTCATTGAAGTTCGATTTTATTTCGGGACTTCTAAGACGTCGTCGAAGCATGTCAATTATAAACGCGGCATGCCGGCACACACCTCTAATTGTGAACTGCTGCTTTTAGAGGGATTAATATATTATTTTCATAGTCTAGTAAAAATAAGAAAATTGGTGGGTTTTTGTACTCTGTACGTTACTTTTACATACACAGTTGCATTATGGGCTAAAATGAAGAGTTAAAGAAATATCTGCTCCACTTTTGTAATCGATATAATTATAAATAAGATACATACAAGTATATGGCCTGCAGAAGAATGAAAGAATGAATGTTCCGCAGGCTTCTACCTACTTTGACTAACCCATTTATTAATAAAAATAAATAAAAGTTATGAATATTTACCATTCTGCATAAATATGAAAGATATGAATTGTCTAATGTTTATTGCTGTTTATATTCATTCTTTTCCTTCTGACTGATTGTTTTGGCTTCGCTCTCTGAAAGGTCACAAAACCCCATCAATGAAACAACGAAAGCTGTGGAAAAGCTAACAGGGTGTATTAACCTTAGCGCTTATGTCACATTCTTTCGATCAGTGGTTTCAGTTCCGCATCCATGCTATGGCTTCCCCTTAAAACTCTAAATGGTATGAATTTTGAGACTTTTTCTTGGGGGGATGAACTCCGAAAGCGATTTGGCGACTTTCCAGGAGTGTTTTTTGTCACTTAAACCAAATGGGATGCGGCTGCTGCTGCTTACTCAAAATGAGAACTGGCAAGGCTAACACGTGGTCTTTTAGTAAATCGATCAAAGGAAGAAAAGAAAATGAAAGCAAAATACTAAATAACTTTCTGAGAGGGAAAAAGGGACTAGAGCCAGATCAGACTTTATTGTGACTTAGGAAATTTTTTGGAGACACAACAAACAAAATTTTTCCTTTTTAAGAGTGTTACTGAATGTAAGTTTATATATATAAAGAAGGAAATAAAGACTTGTGAAAGAAGTTTTCTTTTGCCCATTTTAAGGGGATGGGGTTTGGAAATTACCAAAAACCGAATAAAGTATTGGAAATTTTATTTTGAGGTACTTATATTTATAAGTTCAAATGAAGTGTATCCCAAAAATGCATCAAATTTAAAGTGTATCAGGAAGTCGTGTGGTGCCCATTCAACCTTTTGTATCGTTTAATCTAATATTTATTTGACATAATGAAATAGGGGAAAACATTGAAAGTGGAAATCAGTTCTGTACAAAGGGGATTTTGATTAACGCATAATATTTTAAATATAAATACCTCTTTTTAATCTGTTGTCTTCCATCTGGAATGTACCATTTTTAATTCGTTGATCTTCACTGCTTAATGGTATGTACACAAAGAATCCTAAGAAACACACACACACACACTAAAACATAAATATTTCAGATTGCAGAAGAAAACAGAGAAAGCGAACCCGCATAATATACAATCCTTTCCGGAAAGAGTTTTATGTGTAAGTGGCAGGATATTTATTATGATTAATAAAGCAATGAATGGAGAAGCGGTTGTTTAACCTTATCTGGTCGTTTTATATTCTCTTTCAGAATGCCTATGTTTACGGTACGGAATGAATGTTGTTTTTACATTGAGCTTGTGTTGTAGGAATTATCTCCGTAAAGATATCGGCTAATTTTTCACGACTGGAAGTCGTAAATTTTAGCCAAGCAATGGACGAACGCTCTTTGGTGTACTAAGAAAAAATTTTAACGCACTCAAGTTCATAATATATAAAAACTTTTTCAGGCCTTTCGCGCTATGTTGTTTTTAAAGGAAGAAGGAGCTTCGGTTCTTTTCAATTTTTTAAAATTGGCTAAACAAATCGCGAATTCTTGCTTTACCTTAAAGGCCCGTGTAAATTGCAGAAATTTATGCAGAATTGCAGAATTCTCTATGTTAATTTTCCTTAGCATCCTGATTTATGTTTATTTGAATATCTAGTGTGAACATTTTAACAACATTCGTGCAAAAATCTATGTATGCACAATATTTCTAACAGCATATTTTAATCAGTATTTTTCTTAACATATAATAAAGTTCTTTGTATTGCTATTATTAGGTATTGCAGAATTTGAGTAGTTATACTGTTGAAGCTGTGCTTGAGGGGTGGGGGGATAGAACTTTGCACATGACTCTTGAACATACATAAAAACAAATCGTGTCAGTGATTGTAAAAATCGTTATCGGATTAGGAAATAGTTTTTCATTAACAATAAACGCATGTGTCAAATAACGACAAGGCCCATTCATTGGTCATACTGGAAGATAGTTTAGGTTTTTAATTTTTTTTGCTTCTAATTTTCATAACTATTATCTGTTTGCTTTTTATCAAAGGTCATTTTTCAAGACCCTTAGAGAATGTTTCTTCTGTAAATATGCATTATGAAAGAGGTTGGAAGGTAACTAATATATATATATATATATATATATATATATATTAGGGATGTAACGAATATTCGGCCACTATTCGGTATTCGGCCTATTCGGCTGTTTTGCCGAATACTGAACAGGTATTCAGCCGAATAGTTGTGGCCCAATATTGCTACATATTCATCTGAATAATTTCAGGAAAAAAGGAAAAAAAAAAAAATTTGTAACACGTATTTTTAAATGCAGTTACAAATAATATTGCTTAGTTATACTTAAATATGTTAATTTCATATTATAAAATATCCTAAGTCACTGAATTTTAAGCTGAATGAAACATAATCTCTTAAATAATATTAAAGAAGTGCAGATTTTTCTACTTGGTGAGAGTACTTGGCTTGGTTTTCTACTTTCCTTTGTAGGGTGGGGGTAGGGAGGATGTTTACAGATCCTCGATTACAAACATAATTCTGGAAAGCTGCTAAATACGTTTTGTACAGAGGCTATGGAACCCAAAGCATGATGTGATTATGCATAATTACCAGATTAATTGCATTTATCATAGTGTATTTATTAAATTATCAATATCTCAAAATATAATTATGCAGGGGCTTATCGCATGGCCGAATCGGGACTTTGCCCAGGGCCCTCAATTTCAAGTGTTCTGAAATATTCTTTTTTATATCAAAATTTTATGAAAAATAAAACAAATTTCATAGATTGGATAGGGCCTCCGAATCCATCAATCCCGGGGTCCCTGTTGGTCGTAATCGGGCCCTGTAATTATGCTACTTAGTGTTTATTTAACTCTGTAAAAGACATGGGTGTATGCGAGGGGGCCCGGGCATTACATTATATATATATATATATATATATATATATATATATATATATGTGAATATTTTTGGCTCTAGCTAAAATACTATTTTCCCACCCTTCGGCGCTATTTATAACCAATTGTCCATTGCTAACTTGTTTTTCCTTATTTGTTTCTTTCCAGCATTGCATCTCCACACGGAGTGGGAGGAAGTGCGCGAGGGCGCTATGCAGCGGAAGCGCCAACTGGAGGGGACCCTTGCAGATGGCCGAGGGTTCGAAGAGCGTCGTAGGGAGGTCGAGAACTTCTTGGCGAGACTCCAGGCCCGTCTGGACCGCATGCCGCCTGTTGGCCAGACCCTGGACATACTAGAAGCACAGCTCAAAGAACAGAAGGTGAATAGAACAAGACATATTTTCTGTGTTACATGGTGCACCCACTAAATGATTGTAATCTGCATGGGCGCCCATATTTATGGGTTGGGAGGGACCATGGCCCAGCCCCTACCTCCCAGGGAAGACGTATTCTGCTGTGTTGGCAAGTTTTTGACAGCTGATGGTTTTATCCGGCTTTAGTCATGATTTTAACAGTCATGTCAAAAGCACCCTTTTGACCTAGTTTTTGACAATAGGTGTCAAAAACCTAAAATAATGTAAAACTATTTTTTGTGACAAAATTACATTTACAGTTTTTATAATTTTATAATTTAGGTTATTGAGTAAACGTTTGGACAATTTTAGACAGTACAAACAAGCATGATTTCAGTTCAGCAATCTGCTTAAAATACAAAATAATATTAAAAAACTACATCTATAGTCTATCTATCTATACTCTATCTAAACTAAAACTATATTGTAAATAAATAAAAAATAAATAAATAAAAGTTGAGAGATATAGTATTATAAAAAGATAAATGTCATAAATATTAACTATACTTTCTCTGAGAAACTGAATTTATTTAGAGAGAAAAATGAAAAGTATTAGCAAATTTTAAGTGTACTGATGATAACCAATCATTATTTTGATTGCAAATATAATTAATTTATTTACCAGAGAATATTTATATTGTTATAGTGGTTTATACAGAACAGTAACAGATTACAGTTATACAAATATTTAGACTCTTCAGAAATGTTTTGACAACTTATTCAGTAATTGAATACTGACTTAACTTTAGCAAAGCTCTCCTTTAAAAGGAATCATACCATAAAAGAATACAGATAATTAATCATATTCATAAATTTCATACAAGTTGAACGTTTAAGGAAGAAAAAATACGTAAGAAATACTTTCAAAAATGCATTTACCATTTTCAATATTTAATATTAGCGGGACAAATAATTTTTGTACTAGCATGTAATTTTAAATTTTAATGTATATACAGTAATTATAAACTTTATTTTACTGTAATTACATTAAAATTACATGCTAATACGATACAATAACTTAAAATGCTAGGACAAATAATTATCTGTATTATTTTATGGCATAATTTCTTTTAAGGAGAGCTTTGCTAAAGCTTAGTCAGTATTCAATTACTGATGCATCAGGTTTTTGACAGATGCATTAGGTTCTCGTGTCAGTAACCAGTTATTCACATCGAAAACCAACTCTGGTATGCTACCGTAATTATTTATGTAATGGTATAACTTAGAAGTGGTTCAACACTAAAATATGATCTTTCTGGGACAGGACCCCTCAACCTACAAGCAGTGATACGGGCGCCTATGATAATCTGAATATAAATTCATAGGCGTAGAGTTATATGGGCCCGTGGGGCTCGAGCCCCCCCAATAAATTGTGAATAGGGGCTGAGCCCACCCAATAATTTATCACTAAATACAGAAAACTGATTTATACTAACATGAAAAAAAAGTATTCACGCCATTTACAAACGTTTAAAAAAACCTTTACTTGTACGTTTAAAAATTTTCTTCTTTTGGTTTCAATCATGATTTAGTATTCATTGTGACGCCACGTAACACACAATGTTACTATAAGCTGTCCTCGCCAGGCTCTGGTTAATTAAAATCAGATTATGCAATGTAAACTATGAAATGAAGAAAAGTTCAGATTTGTCTAAAATGCACTATCTCATCGAAAATGTTTTTTTTTTCCTCCTTTGGATTTTTTACTTTGCTTCTATTTTTAACTTATAACATGGTGAAAATAATAAGATTACCATTACAATTACTTTCCCAATTTTTAAAGATTTTTAAATTGAAAGCGCCTTGGACACTGTCCTTTATATTGGCTCGAAACTTTGCACAGGTATTCAGAAAAATCTTAGCTGTTTTATTTTGTCGGAACTTGTTGATTTGATTCTTAGTGTTGGAAAAAACTACGAAATTATTTTTATTATGACACAAGTTTGGCGACAGAACTTACTATTCCAAAGCAGTTTTAAAATTTTGACGTCAAATGATCAACGTACATAAAATATCATTGATTTTTTAAAAATTCAACTGAAGTTACTTTTTAATTTTGAAAAGTTCTGAAAATCAAGGAATAAATAGATTTTAAATGTCTAAAGTCAGAGGTGTTTTTTTTTAAACGTATATGTACAAATTATCAATCTCATCAAGACTAAGTTGTGGATTTGTACACGACACTATAATGAACAGCCGCTCTTCTACGTTTTTATAAAGTAATGCACAGAAAGTTGTTTCGTAAAGCCACATATCTAATGAATAAGTGAAAAGAATTTTCAGGATTTGTTATAATTGTAGTTAAAGGGAGCGAGAGAGAAATAGTTTTTAGTATATTCATGTTAAGAGGAAGTTCTCTATCGCGAACAAAATATTAGCTTTCTAAACATCCGTTGGTTGCTATATTTGCGGTACGAGTTTCTTGTTTGTTTTCATCTCAAATCTTATCTTTCGGTGAGTTCATTAGTTATCTTCCTTTTTCTTTTGCGTGTTTTTTGTATCTTCTCTTCCCCTAACTGCTACCCTCACAAACTTCAAAAAGAAAAACGAAACAAATCGATAACAAAGATAGATTTACTATATTTACGTATGATTAAGCTTCCTTAGATCGCCGGACAACTTCGACGATCTTGCAAAGTTTAGTATCCACCCAAAGATCGTCATCGGCATAGCTGTGATTATATGTTCTCATTTTATCGATATTTCAATTAAGAGACTGGTTTTTTTTATCTGACTGAATAGCAAACAAATGATTATTTTTATTGTAATCCCATTTATTGCGTCAATGAAATCTCCACCACGAATCAGAGTCGGTTCTATAGATATTTGGCTGCTTGTGCAGATATTATATGCCTGCCCAACCAGTAAGTTAAAAATAAATAAAATCTGAAAATAATTTTTTCATTGAACAAGAAGTTAGTAATCTTTAAAAAAAAATCGCATCAGTATACAAGCAGTAAGTTTGATGAGCTTTTTAGACTGACTGGCTAATTCAAAGGATCAATTAAGGGAGCACCTAAACAATTAAAGCTTTACCTCCTTTATGTAGTGTAGAAATATCGTGCCAAAAATCTTGCAGCATTGTCTGCGGCTGACATTCGGTGTGGTCATGAGCTTTATTGACAGAAACTTCAACTATTAGAACAGTATACGGGGACATTTAATTATGCCTTGATACCTGAAGTCTTCTAAAACAAAATAAGCGTAATAACATGATACAGGTAAAAAAACAGTTTTTAGTAATGCAGTATACTAAGTCATAAATAGTAGATAGAATGCAAACAGTAATTAGATTTTGGTCGCCCTTGTACTAGGCACACGTTGCACTTATGACAAAATCGGCCTATTAGTAAAGTAGTTATCAATTGACTAAACAAATATTTACAATAATTGAAAGTTTATGTAACTTAGCGACACTATTATAGTAGCAAAAACATTTGATATTGACTAAAGAAACATGCATTGACTTTTTCTTCCCTTTTCTTTCTGCAGGTATTACAAGCTGAAGTTGCACAATGGAAGGGTGCTGTCGATGGTGTGACGCGAACTGCACACAAAATTGCTGCTGACTGCCCCCACGATGATGCTAACAGACTGCGCGCCATTGCAGATCGCATTAATCAGCGTTATACAGAACTATTCATTAGGTAGGTGCTTACTACAGTTGTGTATTGTATGTGTTAGATCGATTTTTTTTTTTTGAGTACGAGTTATTACTTAAAAATTAACAATAGATAGTTCAGGAAGTATTGCATAAAAAAAAAAATCTGATGTGTCCAACACATGACTTCCTTGCACGTCCATTAGATCAAAAATATTTTCGATGCACTTCCTCTAAATTTATTTGTTTGAAAGAGATAAAATATCAATAATAGTAAGGTTTAGCGATTTCTAGCCAAATATTTCGATATCGCCAAGCTGAGTTTAATTTGAAAGATTTCCTTCTGACACTTTATTTGGCGATATTTCACCAAAAGCCGACAAACTTGAGATAGTCAGCGAGATTTTGGGGATAGCCAAAGTAGTCATTGACCACAGACTTTCAATGAATTGAATGCATCCATACACCTCAATGTATTTAAAGTCATTTGGCTCACCCTGTAAATAAATTCTCAGTCGATTGCTGTCAAAAAAGATATTGAAAACAGTTAGATATTACAATAGTTCTAAATACAAAGTTAAAAAATCTACGGGTTAAAGTTTTAGAGTTATACAAAATAGGAAATAATTTTTGGCGCCAAATTTGGCGATATTTCGGCGAAACTCGTCAATGTCGAAGACATTTGGCGAGATTTTAAGCATGAACCAAACAATGACAGATTATCGCCAAGTTTGGCGATATTTCGCCAAAACTCGCCAAGGTCGAGGACAGATAGCGAGATTTTGGGCATGTACCAAACAATGACTGTCTACAGTTGTATTATAATGAAGATGTCCATAGACATTAAGGTACTGAAATTCTTTTCGGTGGTCCTGTAAATAAACTCTCCAGTAGATTGGAACCAAAAATCGAGATGCACAACTAGATGTTACAACATTCTTATATATGAAATTTCATAATAGTTTTTGAGATTTGAGAGTTAAATATGCACACACGTACACCAAAAGTCGCCAAGCTTGGCGACTTTTGGCATAGTTCTTGAGGGAGGCACGTGACCGTGGTCGGACCATTACCTAACTTATGTGGTAGGACGGTATTGTGCTTGAAATGGATGAATGCCCCTAAAATTGCTATTGACCGTAATGTATTGGAAATCTTTTGAGTGTTCCTGTAGCAGAACTATAAATGAAAAAGACACTTTTTTTTAATGGAGAAATTCATTTTCTAACTCTTTAACAGCATATATCACTTCTGAGTCGTTTGAAATAGCCCAATACCTCTAAAAAACGCTTTGATGAATTTCGGCCCATAGAGCGTAATGTATTTCGAATCTTTTGGGCGGTCCTGTAGATAAACTATTCAGTCCAATGGAACCGAAAGGGAAGGTGCACAACTAGATGTTACAACAATCCTAAATATAAAGTTTCAACATTCAACGCCTAACAGTTTTTGAGATATGCGAGTTTAATGAATTTCGGCCCATTGAGTGTAATGTATTTCGAATGTTTTGGGCAGTCCTGTAGATAAACTATCCAGTCGAATGGAACCAAAAGGGGAGGTGCACAACTAGATGTTACAACTATCCAAAATATGAAGTTTCGACATTCTACGCCTAATAGCTTTTGAGTTAGGCGAGTTTAATGAATTTCGGCCATAGAGCGTAATGTATTTCGAATCTTTTGGGCGGTCCTGTACATAAACTATCCATTCGATTGCCACCAAAAGGGGAGGTGCACAACTAGATCATAGAACAATCCTAAATATCAATCTCAACATTCTACGACCAAGAGTTTTTGAGATGCGAGTTACATACATACGTACGTACGTACAGGACGGCATGGAAAAACTGGCCACAGTAGACTCGCCACTGGTCAAAATGAGTTGCAGACGCGTTAATATGATCGTGCATGCTAGCCTACGATGAGATGCATCGAAAAAAATTTTTTAATTAAATTTAGAGGTAGTCAAAATCGGTTTTTATGTCGAAATTTGGCCCCCAAAATTTTTCGGGATCACATTACTTCCTTATACTACGTACAAGGAAGTAAAAAAAGAAACGTGATTTATTACAACCGTGAGCTAGTAATTTTCATTCATTTGGACGATGATTCTTTTTACTTCCTTGTACGAAATAAAGGAAGTATAGTGATTACGGGAAATTTAGGTATTGAGATTTTTACGGAAAATTTGAATTTGAGCATTTCTAAATTTAATTCGGGAAGTTTTAGAATGACATCCCAACGTACTCATGTATGTATGTATGCATGCATGCATGCATGCTTTGTTTTGAATAATCGCAAGTCCATTTTGACTAGTCTTTTTGTGACCTCTATACTTACGTATGTATCTATGTATTTAACTCGCATAACTCAAACTATTACACGTAGAATGTAGAAATTTTATGTTTGTAAAAATGTAGAAATTTTATGTCCTTTTTTGATTACATTGCGATCGACTGAGTAGTTTACTGGGTCGCCGAAGAGATTTTCAATGCATTGAATTCTATGGACAACTTCAATACATAATGGTCATACAAGTCTGCAGGCAGTCATTATCCAGATTATTCACAAAACAACGCCAATCTTGGCTAATTTTGGCGAACTATCGCCAAATTTGGCGCCAAAATAAGTTTTTGGTACGGAACTCAGCTCGGCGGTAATTCTTATATTTTGCCGAGAAATCTCCAAACTGCTATTGAAGTTCCGTGTCTCAGTTTCAAATGTAACTTTGAATGAATGTGTATCAAAATTTTATTTACACTGTCACCATTAATTTCGATACATTAAGATCTATGGCCAGCTTCAGTAGGTACATTAAAAGTCTATGGACAGTCACTGTTGAGGCCATTTCAAAAGTCTCTCCTACTGTCGCCAAACTTGAAGAATTCGTGCGAAATATCACCAAATTTGATTTAAAATAAGTTTCAAAAACTAAAACCAGCTTCGCGAAATCTATTTTAGAAAGAAAGAGAAGAATGACCAAAGCTTAATATTATTGAACTATCGTATCTCAGTTTCAAATTAAATGAATTTGAATGAAGTTCATCAAAAATGTCTGTAATTTTTAAAGACGTACAAGGAATTCATGAAGTGTCCATGTCAGATTTTTTTACATTATCACTTCAGTATGTTTTTTGAAGCAGAAGGCAAAAAATGGTCGGAACAATTTCAATTATAAATCCATTTTACTGACAGTTCATGGTCATAATTTATTTAAATGCTTTTTTTTAAATTTAATTTAATTTTATTTCAAATGTCTTTCTATCCCTACCGAAGCTAATTTACATGTTCAATGTGATCCCCAAATTACAGGATGAAATCTATCTTAATCTCAGACAGAGGAAAATAGTGCCTAAAAAAAGTTACGTATTACAAACCAGCGGAAGAGCAAAGCTCATGTCTTTGAGCAGCTTAATTCAACATTTTTTTTTTTCTCTTAAAGCTCTTTCTTTATTTTAATTTAGTGCTTTTCTTTTTTTTCAGTGTCCAGGCGAGAGGGAAAGCACTTCTCAATGCTCTCAATTCCTTGCAGCAGCTCGACAAGGCACTGGACAGGTTTCTAGCGTGGTTGTCCGAAACTGAATCGGCACTTGAGCTTCTGGAAGCTGAAGAAGAGAAATATGGCCCTCGAGATGACTTCCATCGGTCACATGGGTGTCACGATCAAATCAGGGTACGTTTTTATGACTAATTCTGCACTTGACTGTGTGTTTTTAGCTACGGACAGCTTTGAGCAGAACTCTGAAAGATAAAGATGTCAAGTTGGAGAACCTAGTGCACTGTCTGGGTTCATACTTCCTCAGAGAAACCTGGAAAACAGAGAAAATTCGACAGTCAAAATTAGCTCTTCAAACTCTGGGAATTCTCTTTAAAAAATGGAGTATTCTTATAAAATCCTACAAATTCCAATTTCTTTTTTTATCAGAAAAATCAACGTTGCTTTTCCTGTATTTTCTGTTTTTATTCAGTGCGATTGATTATTTCCAGGCCATTAGACCACTCCCAAACAGGTTTACTAATAACTATCTAGAACCCGTCGAATTCGATTGCTGTTAATAAAAAATAAAATGTGACAATTTTTGATTGAAATAGACTAAAAGTTAAATTAACTTGATTTTTTCTTCTTCAAGAGGTAAAACAAAATTGAACTTTTATGGTATTCTAATCAAAGTTATAATTTATGTGTAAAACCTTTCTGTTATTAATTTAATGCATAGAAACAAAGGTGAGCGGATATCGTCCCTAGTGGGTGCTGCAGCTCTCCATGGAGCGGTAGCGGATTCCACGCAGTTTCCCAAACTTTTACATGACTGCCGATAAAGAAAGAGATATGATAAAATCTCGCAGACCGACGTCAACCAAACACAATTTTTTTGAATTAAGATACATATTTAATTCATTCTCTTTTGATGCATACATGCTTATTTATTCAGGTGTATGTTTGTGGAAAGTTGTTGAGATGTTTAAATAACCTTAGAAAGGACATTAATAGTTATGATTTTTTTTCCAGACCGGCTGCTAAATCCTGCTGACCAGTGCGTTGAACAATAGTGGGGAAACACAAAATAATTGTCTTTATTACTGACTGATACGAAACCCTTTGATTATGTTTATTATAGTTGGCCTAATTTGCGCCTTATTTCTTTGGTTGTGACCCCCCCCCCCCCAAAAAAAAAAAAAATAGACAATGTTCAAACTGTGACGTTCTCGAGAAATCCATAATAGAGCCATTACCCAGCAAACACACACAGGTTCTCTGAACGTCTATTAACGTTCAGAATTCTGAACGTTAATAGACGTTCAGAGAACCTGTGTGTGTTTGCTGGGTAGCGATGCTACCATGTGTTATTTATTAAAATAATAGGTATTCTCGTTTTGTTTATATATCATTTTCTCAGTTATTAATAATCTTAACTTACGATGTTTTCATTATTACGTAGTCTTATTTACGTAGTCTTTATTTATTAAATGCACACTTTATATCAAAATTACTTTTTCAGCATTATAGTTACTTATTTCTAAGATTCCATAAATATTAGAAGAATTAAATTCAGAATATAACCAAGCAATCATTCAATGGCTTTTCTTTAAGTGAATAGAATTTGATATATTAAATGTGTTGCTTTAGTCGGAAGTTATTTTATTCATCTCATGCAAGAAACTCTTTCCAAATTTGTGAAAGGAAAGAGAAAAAGTTTATTAACTAACATAAACTTTAAAATTAGTTTTTTTTAATAAATTTTTTCGCAAACAATTTTCTGTGTCGCATTTTACAAAAGAATATAATTTCGTTTTATTTTCTTATTTCTTCGCAATTCCGATTTCATATATTTAAAAAATATATATAAATTTTAAAAATGGGTATTTGGAAACACTTAAGAATGGTTAAAGGAAGGATTTAGCTGATGATTGCATCTTACGGTTTGTTACAAGTTAAGTTTCTTTTGATTTTACAATGTTCGTTAACCTTTCTCTCACGATTAAGAAAAGTACAACTAAATGTTTCTTTTCATACTGTCTTTCCCTAACTCACATGGAAATCTGCGTTTGAGTTTGAAAATATTTCTGGTTACAAGGAAAATTAACCTCCACTCCCCGTCATTTTAATTTTACTGCAATATTATGTGGGAATTTATTATTTTTGTTGCATTTCTTATTTGTGGTGAAATCATTAAATAAATGAAAAATCGCTTCCGAAGTTTCGTGGTTGAATAAAACAGCTGTAGCTTGAAACTCGTAATTAAAATTGTCTCAGTAATTATGATAAATTGTACTTGAAATACTGTCATCAAATTACTTCACTTTAGTCATTGCCCTGTCTGCACGAGTAACATTATGCCCCTGTAGTTCATCATTGGTTTGGCAATCTTCCATCATTAGCTCTATCTGTTTTTCATCAAGTTCTTTACTTGCTTGCTTTCGACATTTACGTTTATGTCCTTTATCTCTAAAACAATTTAACCGCTTTATCCAGTCTCGGATAAAAGGTTGAATTTATAAGTTTTGCTTACGTGATTAATGGGTCCACTGTCCTGATGCCACATCTGTTTATTAAATAATTTGATTAAAAAGAAATTTAGCTTTTGTTCAACTCAAGTGGCTCTTAGAGTTGACATGTGCATTTATTTCAAATGAGTTTTACATTTTAGCTTGGTATGTGGCTCTAAAGGGCAGTGGCGCATCCCGAAAAAATTCTGGCGGAAGCAGGGCACAAAAAACATTTTATGTCTCATTTTCTTATTGATATTTACAAAATAAGCCAATGTGTTTTATAGTCTAAACTTTGTCCTTTGGGGTAAGAGGGCACCTGCACCCTTTGGAACTGCAATAATGCTAAAGCATGGGAGGGAAATAGCGCGGAGGATAAAACTTTGATTTATCATTTTTCCATACTCGTAGATTACAGATGCAATTTTATGTTCAGTTAATTGTTCATACCTTTAATTATCAATTATCTGCTTTCATGATGCTAAAATGCCTTGTGGAAAGGAGCGTAGTCATATTTCGATTGCTCGAATTTCAAGAGGATGGTAAAATTTTCAAGAAATGCTTTTAAATTCCAAAGTTTAGTTGATGCGCCCTTTCGGGAGAATATAGGCGAATTATGATACCAAATGGAGTCGTTTCGTAATAAAAAAATTCTGAAAGCTAAGGGAAAAAAATATTGTCAAGGAATAAATTTAGTTTAATTTATTTTAAATCTTAGTACAAGATTGCACGATTCGTCTTTTGTTTACTTATAAGAAATCATCGGTTTGCAATTTCAATAATTATTGCAATTTATGAGGTATAGGTATAAGGTATTATTAACCACTTCTTTTTTCTAAATTATTGCTTTCTTTCGTCTCCCTTACCATTAAAAAAATAACTTGTATGTACGTATTTATATGCGAAATTATATCCCGACTTTCTGAAATTCGGCTTACAATCCCTCGGTCCCACCTATTGCGTAAGCTCGGTAATAATAAATGTAAACGTGATAGGAGAAGCCTCACATTCGTTTTTATCCACATATATCTCTTACTTCCGCTCATGAAAGGTGACACAAGTTAAAAAGAAAAAAAAAAAAACCGACAAGGAATTTATTTTGCTTATACTTTTGCGATTCTTTGCTATAGGAAGAGTGTCATAAGTATTGTTAATTGGAAGACCAGACCGGCAAATTACGCAGAAAGTGCGGAATGATAAGCAAAATCATTTAAAAAAAAATCTGTCCCTTTTCTTACGGGCAAGATCTACTGAGTAATACGCTTACCCAGCCCTCCTGGAACGGCCTATTTATAAGTTGCTGTTGGCAACTTCAATAGAAATAGGATTAGCAAAACTAGGAAAAGGGAATTAGGATAAACAGAAGACCCCCCCGATTATCCGAATCTATCGCGACTGTCCCTAGTAGGAATGGAGACGAGACGAAAAATAGACATGTCTCGTCATCCAAAATCCTCATATAGCAATGATAAAAAACGTATGTCTCGTTCCGTCATCCATCACTCTAGTAGGCCCTAAGTTCGGATAATTTAACCACCCTCTCAATGTATACTACTTAATGTACATTGAGAGAGAGAGAGAGAGAGAGAGAGTGTTTAGATAATGAAATAGTTCTGTTAGAGTTCCGGTAATCGGCGCTCTATTGTAGTTGTTTTTTTTTTTGGGGGGGGGGGGATCGCGTGAGAGTGATTACGTAAGTTAACCCTTTAACGCGCAGTGTTCCCGCTCTGGGAACACCAAACTTTGACGTTTTGACTGTTGCCAGAATAGATTTGATAGACGAAGAATATACAATTTGATTTCTATAAAAATGGTTGCGGGTGACATAGCACCACGAGAATCCTTTACTTTTTAGCACGTCATTTCCCGTAAAAAAAATTGTCACGATTATTTTTAACAGCACTGACATCTGCTAAAAAATGGAAGAAAACGAGAACAGCTGGATAGATTGCCCAATGCTGAAAAAGGGCAGCCGTTGCCATCGCTAGACTTAGCTACCAGCAAGATGGCGGACGATCGAAACGGTCATCGCGTGCCACAGATCTAGAGACCCTTTTTTCAGCATTGGGAAAGGGTTACGCCTCTAAGGGTTAAAAAACATTTACAAACTCCTTGCGATTACTTTTGTGAGAAGCAAATACAACTTCATTGTTGTGTAGTGCGACTTACTTTCACCATTCGTAATTAATTGTACTGCTCTGAAGAGGATAATTATTTTTGATTTTAAAAAGTATTGATGTTTCAAAACTTAAAAGCACCCCCGTTGTATTAGTAATGTTGTTTTTTAAAAAAATAGCTATTGATTTTCAGCAGATTAAAGACGCACAATTTAAAAACCATTTCTTCATTTTCTGCAAAATTTACTTTGCGAACGTAGCATTATTTTTTGTTATTTTTCTTCTCGATTTATATCATTAATCTTTATGAGGCATGTTTACCGTGAGACAGCCATGAACACGCCATAATGCTATATTCTTTTTGTTAGTTTTGATCCCTTTGGAACAGCGCTGGCGAAAAATGCCTGTCATAAACGAAGAAACTTCTATTTTTATTTTTTTTAGCCCCCACTGTTATAACTGTAGTTATAATCGCTGTGATCCTTTTTTCTTACATGGGTGGTTTGTTATTCTTTGTCACTTTTTCTTTTTGGAACTATGTTGTCGGGAAAGATAGGGAGGGAAGAATTCTTTTTCTTTTCTTGGGACTAATGCATATGTAGTAAGCTTATTTTCTTTTCTCTCTCCGTGTAAGAAACAAGTTCGCAATATTTGCTCACTTTTTATCAAAGTATTCTTAGTTACTTTCAGGTTTCGGTTCGCAGTTGGCTTACTTAAACGCTTTGAATGAAAGTATGTAATATAATTAAAAAAAATTTTTTTAGTAAACGAAATAATATATCTGGATTAATAGTATAACCTTGATTTTTATATTAGATGTGTAACTTTGTTTCCGAATAAAATTCAAATTTATTAAGTTTAAAAAAAAAGTGAGAGAAAGAGAGAAAAACGTACAACTCTTTGAAGTGTGTTATTAAATATTACGTGTTAGGCAATTTGTTCGTTGCCACTCAAGACGAATGATTTGCTAAATGTTGGGGGGGGGGGGGGAAATAAAGGTCATTACTTTTCGGTACATCTAATTATGTATACTGCTCTTCTTCTTTCTTGAAAAAAACTTAATATAGACATTTTAAAATGTCTATACTTTCAAAAAGATTAATAGTTATAAAAGGTATAAATAATTTTGATAAAAGTTTCTGAAAGTGTTAAATTACGAAAGTTAAACGAACTAAGATTTATTTCGGGACCCAGCCTCAGAAAACCTTTTCCGCTTCTAATGATCCGCCCGAAATTTAAATTGATTGGAACTAATAAACTTGTTGTATATACTATGTTATCATTTCTGTGCATTGCTTGTACTTGGATTGTCCAAAATCTCGAATGAATGTTTTAAAACCCTTAGCGGACTTTTCAATTTTCCCATCCTCCGCGCACTTAATTTTTCAAACCAAAAAGTAACTTTCACTCAGTTCAGTTAAGAACTTTCTTACGATTTTACAAAAGAAAAAAAAAGGGGGGATACATAGCTATTTATATTCCTCAGAAGGGAAATTAACGGTGTTCTTATCGTACCAGTCTTTCTTCTTTTAATCTTATCGTGATTTTTATGCCGTTTGCTCATTAAACCGCACTTCCAAGCACGCGTACATTGGGTTTTTATTAATTATTTCTTGGGGAAATTTGAATACGTTCGTCTTCATTTCCATAATTTCCTTTTATTAAACATTTTTTTTTTTTTTTTTTTCACGGGAAAAATCGATAAAAATTAAATTTATTGTTTCGCTGTTTTACTTTTTAGCATTTTCCTTTCGTACCAATAGTTTTCTGTACTTAACTCTTTTATAACATAAGTTTAAATAATTTTCTTGCTATATCAGAAATTGTATATTTTTATGTATTATAAAAACATGTAAGTAAAAGGGCACAGATCACATTTTTAAATGTCTATTTTAAAACTTGCTTGACATGGTGGTCTTTCCATGATTGAAACCGGCACCTTGAGAGGAGAAATTTGTAAATGTTTTAGCTTCCCACTCACTGAAAATTTATTGTAAACTCTCCCTTTTCCTCTTGTTTCCCCAGCTAGATTTTTATTATTTATTTATTTATTTTTCTGTGAAAGAAAAAGGTGCATAAAATCGGAGCATATTTGGCACCTCGGCTTATGCAACAAAGTGCCAACTAAATTGTGCAGGAAAAGTGCACCAATTGATTCGGGACGGGACAAACGAAAGAAAAAAAGGGGCGTGGGCTGGTGTATTCGAATGGTGCTGCCATCTATCATTGCTCGTAAGAACGAACATAATTATTTGACTTAAGTTCTATTTAAAGTGCATTTGTCTATTATCCGGGCTCGGGGTTCGAACTGCAGATCCCAGACGTGGCAGGCCAACATGCTAACCACCACACTCTCGGTACTCGGTGTGAAATGACTAAAGTTTGATGTTAGAGATGTTTCAATTTCAGGAACTTTTATGCATCTGATATAAATAAAATTAGACTTGTGTATGCACATTACTTGGGATTAAAAGATTTTGCGATTTCTATTCGTTTCAAGCACTTGGGAAGTTTGTTTGTCTGCCGTTCTGTCCGTGACGTTTTTTTGTTCCAGCATCACGTTAATTTGACTGAAGCGAATAAAATGAAATCGGGTGACATAACAGGTAATCGCTCAACTTAAACTATAGGCATCGAGTCTTTGAAAATAAATCATTAGATTTTGAGATTTTGCTCAGACTCTATCAAACTGCGTAAATCTTTGACCGCGCACCACATACAAACGACTAAAGCGAAATGAATTAAATTTGGTGACGTGATAACTGAACTCTCAAATAAATTATACGGATCGAATTTTTAAAAAGTGTGAATAGATTTGAGGATTTTGCGAAAATTGTTTCAAAATGCGTAAATATTTGTTCGCGCATAATGTAATAACGACAAAAACGAATGAAGTGAAATTTGGTGACATGATAGGTGATCACTCATCTTAATCTAGGATCGAATCAGAAAAAAAAAAAAATTGATTAGATTTTGAGATTTTTGTGTAAATCGTTTTAAACTGCGTAAACTGTTGTTCTCGCATCATGTAATAACGAATAAAACAAAATTTAGTGGCATGATAATTGGTCAAACTACTTAAACTATGCGCGTAGAAAATTTTAAAATTTGGCTTAGATTTTGAGATTTTGTGAAAATTATTCAAAATGTTTAAAAGTGTACACTTTTTGTGCATAGTTTTTGACAATATAGAATATGCACTTTTTAATATGCATAAAAACTGCATGCAAAGAAAAAAAAAACTTTCGCAGTTATATATTAAATAAATATCTCAAAAAGATTTACAATAATGTCCAAAAACATCAAATAAAAAATTTCTTATTCGACTTTCGAAATATGTCTGGACTAATCCTCATACTAAATTTGGTAGGCTTAGAACCAGTCGTCTCGGCGCAGGCAAGAAGTAGGTATAAGATTTTAAATTCCTCCATTTCCCGTCAGCATGGTTGCAAAGAAAAAGCATCATGGATCGCAAATGTAGCCACTTTGTAGTTAGATTTTGGATAACTGGCAATACCGAAATATTTTGTAAATCTGAAATGAAAGTCCAAATGACTCAAAACACTTGCAAACAAAGATATTTCAGAACCACAAGCTCTTTGAAGTAAATGCCAATAAATAATTTATTTTTTTCTCAGCTTGAAAACGTTTTTAGCCATTTCTGGCCATTTTTAACTTTGATTTCAGCCACTTTTTCTCCGGCAGAGTTGGCAACACTGATTGCACTCTGTGGCAAAGTAAACGTTAAGTGCGGATGTGATAAAAGGGAGAAAAAAATGTTTTAGGTGTAAACTTTTTTCTACAACACATCAACACACAGGGGTCATTTTTTTTTAGGGGAGGGGGCGACACCACATTTTTAAATTAGTCTAATAGTTTAGAAGAAGAAACAAAAAACACACATTTCAATACCGTTTTAATATATATATAATAGAACAGAACCATCGATGTCTGAAAGAATGCAGAACTATCAATATCTACAAGAATTCTTTCCTGCCATGTCATCTTCAGTATGGCCAAACATTAAAAATTTATCTAACATGTTTATCCCTTCCCCTTCTTCCTCACACACAGATCTTCCAAAGCCTACGCAAACGCAGTTATTCAGAAAACATTTGAG
Organism: Cheiracanthium punctorium; assembly: GCA_038373885.1. Classification (NCBI taxonomy): domain Eukaryota; kingdom Metazoa; phylum Arthropoda; class Arachnida; order Araneae; family Cheiracanthiidae; genus Cheiracanthium; species Cheiracanthium punctorium. The sequence continues at coordinate 400,049 of JAWZYV010014550.1, read as the reverse complement.
CCGGGAAAATACAGTAATTGCAATAATCATAATTGTTACAGTAAAAGCAATGGATAGTATATAATATATATACATTGACTTAAATAATTTTCTTTCTATTAATCAGTATTTGTGTAATTCCTTTTATGTATTTAAAATATGTTGATATAAGCTAACAGCTCACATTTTTAAATGAGCTTAGAACTTGCACTTGACCAGTTGGTCTACTTATTATTCAAATCGTCACCTTCCTTTATACAAGATGCTTCACCAAAATTCAAAGTCCCTGATAAAGGTCCATCATAATGTTTAGGCAGTGGTATATAGAGAAACTCTATATACCACTTGATTGTAATAAGTAAAAACATAACGCGCCCACTTATGAACAAACATATTTTCTATTGATACGTTAAATTAGCGTTTTAAAATTTACCCTCCTCTCTTTGAAAAAAAAAAAAAAAAAAAAAAAATGAAACACCTTAAAACTGGGCTTGACTTGCAAACAGGGTATATATTTAAATAACATGAATTGGAAGAACAAACTAATGTATAAATATCAGGTTGCTTTCTTTCATAGTTATACGATATTTCCGTGCAATCCAGTGTAGGTCTTTTTATGAATTTACAACCAATAATCGTATATGCACAACGGTTGAGAATTTCTGAATGAATAAAATGCAGTTGGAATATCGATTTATATATATGCCCATATCAATACAGTGAAAACGGATAGTGAAGGCAGTTCGTAAACGCAACAGAATTTTCTGCAACATCGTTTAAAAACTGACTTATCTCCTGAATTAATAAACACTTATGGATGTGTGAGCGCGAAAATCAATTATTAATCCAACTCTAACGACAAAAAACTTAGCAAAAAAAAAAAAAAAAAAAAAAGAAAGAAAATCTTTCCTTTAATTCGAACGTGTCAGCTGTTGTTCTCTCATGCATTCGTTTTACGCCATTTCGCAGTGTATAACCTTTCTCGGATAATGATTTATTCCCGGCATAAATTTAGTGAATGAAAAGCGAAACATATGTTATACGAGATGGCGGACTCCCCATTTGTTTTCCCGCCGCCGTAGTAATGCCCGCTGTTGAAAGGTTACATTTTTTAAACGAACACACATTACGTCGGATTCTCTATTTTTGTTACCAAATAAAAGAAAAGAGGATGACTACATTTCTGTCCGCAGCAATCTATTATTCAAGAGCTTGGCCATTAAGTCGGAGAGTTAATTGTGTTATGGGAATATGGCTTTTGGACTGGAATACATTTGTCCTAGGTCTGCAAGGCGATTGTTGAAAATTATGTGCTACGCATTAAATATTCACATAAAAATGGATGTGTGTGAAATTTATTCGACGTGGGTAACGGAAATTTTCGCAAGTTTTGGGAAAACTTAGTCAGTTTATTTAGTTTGCTGGTTTGCCAGTGGCTGTTAATCATAAAATTAATTTTGTAGGTGTAGAATACTAAAATTGTTGTCCTGAAGCATTTTTCAAGATGTCCTGAAAGTAAAATTATTATATATATTTTTAAATATTTTTGCAATGAATTTATAAATATGAAATTATCATCATAAAATTTAGGGCATGTATTGTTTGTTGATAATTGAATATTTCAGGTACATTTTACAGAACTTAAACAACTGACACTGCACAGCACTAAATTATAAGGCAATAAACTTAAATTCTTTATGATGCACAACTGTACATATTGTTGCAGAAAACTCTGCTTAGCTGCCGTGTTCGTAGCTTAAAATCCAGTGTGTATGGAAAGTTCTGTTAAGCAATTTAATTGATAAGAAGAAACACAAATTTTATTGGTTCCAGAAAGTCAACCAACAATTTTCAGTAAGCAGTTCACAGAAATGAATAAGCAATAACACGTTTTATAACAGTCAGTTAACACAGAAGCTTACTGAGGTGCTGTATTTCTGACACTTATAAAATCCTCCCAGAAGCTAAAATTCTTGACGAAAACTGACATATGCTCCTCACACGAAGTATTCACTAACAACATTCAGAAATAAGCTCCTCAAAACAAGTGAGAAGATCGCTTATAATACCGCAACACAGCGAAGGAGAACTAACGTTTCTCTGCTAGCGGCAACTAACTTACTTTTGAACTGAACTTTTGGAGCAAACCGCTCTTTTATAGCTTTTGGCAAAATTTCCTGTACCTTCGCGATAATTCCACCACCGGGAACGTATCCTATTGGCCGCGTATATAGATGGCGTAATACTAATGCTATTACATAATACCAATGCAGGAAAGCAAACATTACAGGCCCCATTAATAAAATCGCTCCAAGTTTGGCTGTATTTATAAAAATATCGCCAAATTTGGCTCCAAAAATAGGCCCCAAAATTTAAATCAGCTAAGCGATATCGTAAATATCTCGCGAGAATTCGAAGAATTCCCTGTGTTAAACAATGGGGACACCCAAAACTCCTTATCTCGCGCTCTAGTTAACTGATTTTCATGAACAGAATGCAAATTTTAATTATTTGACGCTTAGACTAAATTTATCCCTCGAAGAGCAAATCACCCTAAAAGTTCGTAACAATATAACAATGGTTTTTCACATTAAAATCTAAAATATATTAAAAATTATGATGATAAAATAAATATTAGTGTAAATTATGAATTTTTGTCACAAAATCCTTATAGGAAACATTTTTTTGTTGTTGTTATTTATACCGAGTTATGTGAATACTGGAATTTTAGCAGAAAAATGTGACTGTTTACAAAATTTTGAGAAAAGAACCGTTAATATTCTGTTAGAAAATACTTTATTCTGATTAAAAATTCTGCTACCGTTTTATTTCTAATTTATGTCTAACGAACAGACAGAAAGTTTAAAATACTTCGGGTACTATAAAATTAATTTTAAGAAATAATTCTTTAGAATCACCGAAACACGATAGTGTTCACACAAACTATATTCGTTAGTGCAGTATTATCTCCGTAGCTTGATTTAAATGTATTCTGGTTGATAATATTTTTAATTACAATAGGATTTGCATTTGATAGTACGGATGAATTTGAACTATTCTTTGAAAAGAAAAAAAAAATATTTATTGATTTATGAGAATTCGTATTTGTGCTATTATAAAAACCTAAATATTAAATTGTAAAACAAAAAAATTTCAAATTAATTGAATTTCTTTTAAAATCCGTTTCGAAGTATTTATTTCTGATATCTATAATTTTTAAACCTTCCCTGCCAAATAAGCCGTAATTACTAATTTTCATTATAAATTCCCCCTAGAAACTGTATTAAGAAATTGCCTCGATCACAAATCATTAAGGATCACGTTAATTGTTTCCCAAGTTTCTGCGTCGATAAGCATTTCAAGATAGTGTCACAGAAAGTCTCTACGCCTCATTAAGCATTCATAGAGCCTTTGGAAATAATGTTGGAGGAGAACTTCTGATAGAGCAGTTGCATCTAACTTCCGACGTAAGAAATATTTTGGAATTTTCTTCCATAAAATGTAGCATTCAAAAGAGTAAATTTTATACCAGGGTGATCCAGAAAGTAAAGAACTTTTTGTCATAACTAAGTAAAAACTAAAGACATCAGCACAAAACTTTATTTACAAAGTCGCAGTACTTTACACTATCTTTCAACGTAGTCGCCCTAGCTGTCAAGGCACTTATTGTATTGTGGGACTTAATTTTTTAATTCTGATGTTGTACTCTGCTGCCGCCAAATATTTGAGCCAGGATGCCCAGAAAAGAAAAAACCAAATCTCAACACCAGAAAACTGATGGAAAGTTTTTTGGGGAGGAAAAGTTTTAATCCCTTGGAGTTTATGCCAAGAGAAGTCACAATAAACTCAAAAGGATATTGTGAAACTCTTCAACGACTAAGACTTGCCTTTCGGAACAAGATGCGTGAAATGTTGTCGGCAAAGCGCAAAAGTGGTTTTTATTCATGACAGTGTGCGGCCTCATGCATCAGCTTGAATACTGCGAGAACTTCAGTGTCTGACGTGGAAATCTTTGGGCATCATCCTTACAGCCCTGACTAAGCACCAAGTGATTTTCACTTATTTCCGGAACCAAAGGATATTTCGGGAGGAAAAAATTTCTCAGACGACGAAGACCTCAAACAAGAAGTGAAGAGTTTTGTTATAGGGACACGTATGAAGTGTTGAACTCAATAGTTCCTGAAAGTTCTAGCTTTTATCAGACGATTCACTTACAAATCTTCGAAAGTGTTTGCAGAAGTTTTTGCCTACATTTTGTTGGCTGCCATATCTTGAAACTAAGATCGAACATACATACATACATACTACATGCATACACACGCACGCACGCCATGAAATTCTTCATTCAATTTCGGCATCTTATTCTGGATTGCAGCTTTGCTTTGATAAAAAGCTTCTCTTCCCAGCTGCATGTCTTCATTTCAAATTTTATAACACCGTATTTTAGGCTCTGTCCACAACCTGTGTTACTTGCGTGTTTTTTTATAGTATTTAAAAAAAATTGACTATTTATGATGTGGTATGTACCGCAATTTTTTTACACAGACTCTCAAACACTTTTAATTCTGAAATCGTGGTAGTGTATATGAAAACTAGTGTTGTCATATACAGTGTTATTGTTTAGCCTATCAGTGTTTCCTCGATCATTGCATTTTAACTAACGGTAAATTAAAGTGCATTAATTTCGAATCAGCATACAGTTGCTTTAAGACACCAATGTTTCAAAATGCGTAAATTTAAAGTATACATACATAAAATTATTCTTTATAAAATGCAAATAATTAAAAGCTGAGGGTAATACTCGCGCACAAATACATGCAATTTTTTTTTAGAGGGGGGTGGGGTTGTTGAAATATCAACTTAAATTTCTGTTTATTAAAAAATTCACGCATTGCTTTTATAATTTTTGCAAGTAACGAAGACGTACGTACATATCAAGGTACAAAATATATAAATAAAATTTGTATTAAAAAAAGGTTTATAATATGACTTTGATATTCTTTGCCATAAAATTGCTTGGCCAAGGATCTTTCTGAAACTACTGAAATATTTTGTTTGGTACATTATCTCATTACAATGGATCTCTCTTAGTATTGTTTTTTAACGCTTCATCTAGAACATAGCAACGGAATTCGCGTTTGGCAAATATTCAAGTAAGAAATAACTGCAAACCATTCGCACGGTAAAAAAAAAAAAAATTTTTTAAATAAATTCTGTTCTTTGTATAATATCCTCTATTTGGGTTGATTGTCATCTCCTGGAGAATTGGATTATAATGGGATCCCGAGTAATTTCCTGCTCTTAACTGCAGTTTTTGTCATTAGCACCTCTTGTGCAGCACGTATATTCAGCTGGATACCCACCATCCATCATTTTTCTTCCACCATCTTCTGTGTAACTTGGAGATTTCGTGGTCACTCTCTTGAAAAATTCTCTAAATCTTCTGCGGGGGAAAAAAAAACTTCGTCCCAGTTGTTTACACCTGTCTGTCTTGGAGAGGACTTCCCTTGGCAGTTTTCTAAAACGCTTCTTATGTATCCCAAGTGCCACGTATATTTGTGAGCAGATAAGAATGCCATTTAAAAAAGGGGGTTTATTCCCCATCAGTATTTGGAATATCATAGTTTAGTACCTGCTATCGTGTATGGATGATAGTGAGCCTTTTTCAGATTGGAGAGCATCCCCGTCGGGCTTTTTTTCCCCTTCAAGTGTGTCTGGACTCTTTTGAGAAAATGTGTGTGTATCCCCGGAAAAAAAACTGGACTGAGGCTTTTACTGAGCTTTTTTATCTCCACCTTAAATAGCTCTTTCGCAGTTCCGTTCTGGAGGTGTTGTTCCTCAGAAGAATATTTCAGAAAGAAACTTCAGTTTCTGGTGGATTGTTGAACTTCTTCGAACGCTCTCTTGTTTTTTGCTGTGGATGTTAAAAAGTGACGAGCGACTGGAATTACTTGTTTCTTTTGACGTCTAATTGAACGTATTGGCTTTTTAAAGCATTTACCCTTAATTATTGTGGACTGTTTTAATTTTAGATTTCTCAATTTTTTTTCCGATCGGAAAAGTTCGGTTTCGCGTTAATTATTCTTATTAGCTATGAAAATGTCTAGTTAGAATTTATTTGGTATATGTAAATGATATGGGTTCCCATTATTGCAGTTGCACTGTTATATTTCAACTTATAAGGGTCATCATATTTATTTTTGACCTATAAATTACTTAAAGCTAAAATATTGTATAGCTTTAAACTATGTAAAATGTATTTGAAATGCCATGCCGCTTTTTTTTTTCATTTATGTTTTTACGCAAATGAAAATAATTTTTACTTATATAATTCCCTTGTCTTTTGGCATATAATGTTTCAGCTTATGTTCATGTAAAATCGGGATGGTTTTAATTATTGCCATCAGAAATGTAATTATGGAACTTAATTAATTTACAAATAATGGAAAAGTGTTAAAAAATTAGGGTGAAATGATTGTCCCCCCCCCCCTTTCTTTCTTTCTTTCTTTCTAAGTGTTTTCATCTGAATAATAATGTTGCCGAAGTAATTTCCCAAAGTCTTAAATTGTGTTATATTTCCAGAAATTAATTTTGTGTCAGTTTTTAGATGATACTCTTCGTAATTTTTACTACTCTAAACTGCAGAAAAGATGCTTTTGATCATTGTCTTTTTATGACTTCGTCAGTCCATTATAGCTGCTGTGTCAGGTTTCATTTGGTAAATTACAACTGTGCTAAATTTCTTATACTTAATCGTTCTTTACCTTACAGTTATTCGTAACATGCTAATGAAACAGTCTTAGTTCTCATGCTCAAGGCGTGGTTTAAAATAAGTTGGTGCATTGTTCGTAGCTTAGATTTCGCGGCGCAGTTTTCAGTTTCATGTAGAAGGAAAGCAGTTTTGTATTACCTCCAAGTAGTCTAGTATTTAATTATTGTGTTTTTCTGTTCTGCATTTCACTTAAAGAGTTCGTATATTGTGCGGTTTTACTATTGCATTAACGTTTCTGACAGTAATTTTTTGAAAGCTTACCCCCCCCGCCCCCCCACACACACACATTTTAGACGAAAATATTAATGGTACTCATGTGTCCTTGGTGTGAGGGAGGGAATGTCTGTTACTACAATACAACTACATGTTAATGAAGAAAATCTGCTTCGGATTTTTCTCTCATGATGCACGATTTTTGTTTATTTTGTTAAGTGTATGAAATCGTGACTTAATCCAGCGATGCTGCAAATTGCGTGATTCCATTCTTACTGCCGCCTTAATGCTGGAGCCTAGTGTCTTCTCGGATAATTAAATATCCATGTGGTGCTAACTGGAATCTTCTGTTGTATTGTTTGTCACTATGAAGGCAAATTCAGCTGACAAAAAAGGATTGATTCTCGTTAATTTTGCACTTCAGCAAAATTTGCGACGCTTCGAAAACGTAAGTAAATTTCATTGTGTTATAGAAAAACAGTTTAGATCACTGTCTTGTGTTATTTCTGTATGTAGCATTAGTGATTTGTTTTAAGAATTATATTTATTGATCCAAATCTAGAAACATTCTATTAAATTGCCATTGAATGTTTCTCTTTCCAATCTAGGAGATATCCGCTTAGATATCTATGAACCACTTCTCAAATTGAAGTTTTTTCACCCGATTCTGACTTACATTCTGGTTTTAAATAGGATGGTATATGTCAGAATTGCAAATCTTCAATTGAAAACCTGTTCGTTTAAAAGCGAATCTTTGTTTTTAAATATTATGACGTTCTTCGTGGTAGGGATGAAAAGTCCTCATTAAAATTCGTGGCTACATTTCATCATAAATGGTTATAAAATATCTTAATGACTTGTTATACAATTTATATGATTTAGATATCAGTATGTGACGTTGCATTCCTTTCGCAAACGTGTTTTCCTTTCTTGTGTGCGTTTATCGTTCCATGTAAAGTAGCTTAAATAAATAAATCAATTAAGTTAGTCATTTTGGGGGAATATATATTATTTAACGCTTTCTTTTAATTAGTTACTTAAATTTTTACGAAACAGGCAGAAAAAAAAAAACTTTTAAATGCCAGTAAAATGCTATCAGATTAATCTGTTATTTGAAGGCTCAACCTTTTTGAATGGGTGAATGTATTTAGTATCAAAAGCATAATCGACTGAGATTCAGTAAAATTTTGATTATGATATAATTCAAGTAAGTTGAAGTGTTAATTCACGGAAAGACATTTTGCCTGATAAAACGAGACATTACGCAGTTCTGTCGATTACAGCAGATTAAAAAAAACATGTCGCCTGTAATTGGCGCTATATTTTTCACTTTCGGGGGATTTCAGTATCCAGAGGGGGAAAAAACCATTTAAAAAATAAAAATTAGTTAAATTCCCGTTCACTGCACGGTAATGAGACTTACACAGTATAACCTCGATATTTCAATCGAAGGGACACCGAAAAAAAAATCGAAATATCAAGTTTTGAAGATTACAATTTGAAATAATAATGAAAGATCAGTTTGTAAGAGAAAACTCATTTATTCAGATTATTATAATTTATTATCAAGGTTTTTGAGTTATCGAGCTTGCACTGCATTTTGTGAATAGCATCCCCCCCTCTCTTTCCCTCCCGTATTTTTCAACTTCCAGGGCCGGCCCAAGGGAGGTGCGAATGTAGGCGATCGCCTAACGCCCCGCGCTTACAGAGGCCCCGCACCTGGGCCATTTTATTGCTATCTCATAAGACATGATAGAGAAGAGGCCCCGCTCTTGCGCTTCGCCTAGGGCCTCGCACGCCCCTCGGGCCGCCTCTGCAACTTCTCTTCAGAATTTTAAATCCATCATCCGACAATGCATACGAATAGTATGAACCGAGACGAGAAAGAGATTTACTGCTTTTATGCGTGACGAGACGAACGTTTTTATCGTTATTATATAGTCCGTGCTGTATATGGTTTTTTGCGAGACGAAACAGCGTTCTTCTCGCGTCCATCCCTTGCTTTGAGTGAGTTGAAAGGTACCGAAATAGTTTCGGGAAACAAATAGAATTACTTTTTTGCAAGCAAACAGCTGTTTTTCTTTGTTTCTTGTTACATATTTGAGCAAATTTTTAAGCCGATTTGTCTACTCGTGTCACTGGCGTATTTAAGGGGGAACCAAGGGGGCCGTGGCTCCCTCCGAAAATACTAAGCATTAATTATTTTTTTTCTTCTTTTAAAACATTTATATTAACTCTAATAACAATAAGATTTAAAATAAATCAAATTCGGAACGTTATAAACCGTATTATTATTTATTATAATGCTTTAACCAATCATCATGCACGTAGTTTAACTCCAAAAAAAGAAAAAAAAATATTACAGTGTCGGATTTTTATCTACATTCATTATTAAAAATTTAAAAATAATTAAATTTCTCATTTCTGTAATAGTTTAAAAACAGTCGAAAAGTCTAATGGTTTTCAAACAATTCACGAACATATAATGTGTCTCTCCCTTCTTTCCCCTCTTAAAGAGCTAAATTGCTAAATACTGGATAGACCCCCCTCTGAAATGAAAACCTGTAACGCCACTGACTAATCTAGATCAATATAAAGCACCAACAGACTTACTGTATTCTGTTGATGCTTGCTGATACAATATCACCTATTTTTTAAAATTTTTTTTTTCAATTTTAAAAGTACTTTTAACATCGTTTGATGACCGATTTGAAATTTTGTACTGGTGTGGAGAAAAAATAAAATAAATAATGAAAATTACAAAACTGAACTACATTTTTTTCTGTTTTTTGTATTTACGTTAATTAAAAAAAAGTCTTATTCCAGTGGGAAAAAAGAAAAAAAAAACATGCACTGCAATTGGTATGCATGTCGAAGTGTGTTACCCCCCCCCCCCTCTAACTATTTATAAAATGATCAATCAAATATAATAGGAGTTTGTTTGTGATCTTTAAATGCTTTCAGTACTATTGAAAAGAAGAGGGATAGGGGTAGAACTAAGCTTTTGGTGAACTATCTTTAGACTAGATTTATTAAAGGAGTTCAAAATTTTTAAGAGCTCCTATACTTGTGACACAGGGACGTATCCAGAAAAAAATTTCGGGGTGGGTCCAAAAATTTCGGAGGGGATCCAAACCATGAAAAAGGCAGAATTTTATACAACAAAACTTCATCATTATTATTTTGTTTACAAAAACTGAAATTTCAGAAGGGGTCCGGACCCCCTGGGTACGTCCTTGTTGTGACATAAAGTTTGCTTATTTGTGTATATTTAAATTATTTGTTAAGGTAGGAAAATGCTTCAGTTGCATCAGTCCATGTCAAATCAACGAGGAAACCAAAATTTCGTTTAACTAAACCTTGATGTCACAGACTGATTTTTGGTTTACATGGGTGCCCATAAGAGGGGGCAAGGTAGGGCACTTGTCCCCCCTAGAGTTTTAGGTTAATGTCTCATAATGTAAACAAATGGCAAAACTAGAACTAAATTTGTTAAAGTTTGAAATTTGCCCGCCTCTAAAAAAATTTTTTTTAAGTTTGCCCCCCCCCCCCCCCAAGAAAAATTCCTATATAGGCATATTCCTATAGGCGCCCATGTTGGTTTATAGTTTATACCTATATAGTATGTGAAAAATACAATTTTTAAGGGTTTTTTTTAGCATGGCAGTTTTTTTAAGTGAATTTTTAAAAATGAGAAGCATGCAAAATTGTTGTTGTTGCCATTCCGTAAATTATCCATAATTGTATAATGAATGGTGCTAGAGTGCTCATTGATATATCATTTTAAGGCCTTTTCTATGGACTTTCATATGATATGCAACACAATGTATTATGTAAAAAATTAAATTCTTATGAAATTTTAAAATTTAAATTTGAATGACTGAGAATGGCAACAGCATCGAAAATGGCCATTTTTCTCATTTCCAAAAATTCATAGAAATTAGGGATGCACCGAATATTCAGCGATTAGTATTCGGTATACTGCCTATTCGGCAGACAAACCGAATGTTCGGTTTGGCCGAATACTTTAATATTCGGCAACCGAATAATGAACAAATTTAAATATTTGGCAACTGGTAAACAAACAGAGATTTTTTAAATCGTGAATGAAAGATATGGTATAGTACCATAGTACTAAATGAATTCAAGTTGTTACTTACTAGTATAACAATTAAATTAGTTGTAAAGTAAGAGAAAACACTCAGATTTAAATTTAAATTTTGTTGCTTTGCAATTTTTATTAAATCTTATGTCACATTACATTGACCTTACTATTAATGACCTATTTAAATATGAAACAGTAGCCAGGGAAAAAACCCTCATAACATTAAGTGTTTATAAATATGTAAAGTCAATTAACTGCTAATTTTTTTAAAATAAAATGCAGGGGAAAAATATTATCATAATTTCCCAAATATTTAAAAAATTTTAAACGTAAAGGAAACATTTGGATAGTAAATTTTACAGCATTTTAATTTCTGTAGTTTTACACCACATGAACATTAAATATTGTTTAAAAATAAACTAAATAAATTAATTATTGCAATCAAAGTTTAATAATGGTTTAATAAATTTTAACCAAATATTCGATATTCGGCCGAATATTCGGTATTCGTTATTTGGCAAAATATGGTATTCGGTGCATCCCTAATAATAGAAATAAAAACTCCTGAGCCTAGAAACTTAACAAAATTTGGTTTTTCATGTACACTGTAGGTAAAAATTATAAATTAAAAATCATTGACATCTGAGATGTCAATGTTAAAAAAATTGTTGTTGTTGATTTGACATAAAATGACCCATTTAGTCATGATTATTTTTCTCAACACATAAAAATGTGAATTTATGTCCCATACAAGACCTATGAATGGTCCTTTTACATGTGTTCTTGTGATAGGAAGATTATATCAATACGTATGCAAAAGTAAATACTTTATTCATCTTTTTTGCTGTGTGTTATGCTATATATTTTACATAATTTGTGATTAACTTTTATTTGTAAATTAATATATTTAGTCCAAGTAAAAAAAAAAAAAAAAAAAAAAAAAAGGAAGGAAGGAAGGTGCCAGACCACATACTCACTCACTTATAAAATGTGTCAGACTTAATCACAATTTCTACTTTAAAAAAAGGGGGGGGGGGCGGAGAAGAGCTTTTTTATGTGGATGTGAGAATTTTAATTCCCTAGCCATATGATTGCATGTACCATAATCTATTACATTGTATTTATTTGTAATGTTTTATTTTCTTTACACAGGATTTACAACGAGAAATAGAGTCTCAGAGAGATCTTCATCAGACTTTAAGTGAGCGAAGTAGTCAGTTACTTCAGAGTTTAGAAAGTCAAGATGATGCAATGCTCTTAACGAGGAAACTACAAGAAATGAACCATAGATGGAATGCACTTAGGTTAAAGACAGTTTCCCTTAGGTAAAATGTTTTTCTTCACTTTTTTGCTATGAAATTCATTTTGAAAAATACTTTCCTGTTAAATTTTAAAAATTTTGATATTAATTCACTATTGCCAAAATTATAATATTTAAGTTTTTGTAACTAATAAAAATATCTGCCCTTTAATTATAGGGAATGGTTTTCCAATCTGCTAACCTTTTCAGTGGTATTGTTCCCAATTTGGGCATTGAAATTGAACCTTAGTTTAAATTTCACTTTACATAGCTTTGGGATGAAAGAAAAAATAAAACCTGAAATTGTGATAATGTTTTTTAACTTTTTGTAACAACAAAAACTTTTTTGTTACATTATATACAATTGTTATTTAAGAAGAAAAGTGTATACTGAAAACAGTTGAAACTGCAGTGTGGAGATACATTTGAAAAAATGACTTTTTCCATTTAAATTGACAAATTCCCAGACTAATTAACATCTATGTTTGAATTAAATTTTTTCTTTCTTACAGCTTTGCTTCCTATTGAAAATGTTTTATTTTAAATAATAAAGAGGATTCAGGATAAGAGCTCTGTTCTTAATTTAAAACATGATACAAATTGTAAATGAAAATTTTGTTTTCGCTATTTTGAGGACTTGCTCCCTATTATCCATTTTACACTACACTCCCTTTAATCCACACAATCTGGGATCAGTGGTTGTCTTATTATAGATGCTAATTATAAGTCATTTCCAGGGTGCAAATTGAATATTTTCTCCAGAGGGTGGACATTTGAAACATTTGAAACGGAAAAAAAAAAGGGAAGGTGTAAATACTTCACTCACATCCTATATTAGGCTTTACATGTCAAATGCAATTGCCAATATGTGTGGGAAATGACTTAAAGTCACAGATTGTTTGTTTCTGTGAAATGATAGATACACAACTCAATCTACATACAATGCACCTGTATAGGAAGCCTTCCTTGAGCGGGGGTGGGGAGCTTAGAAAAGAGATGAAATTTTAAAGCAGCCACTTTATACCTAGTAACAAACAATATAATATTCTACCTTCATTTTGAATTCTTGACTTCAATCTTAGGATGCTCTGAAGTCTTCTGATATGGTTAGATTGGTTCTGTTTATGCTTTTCATGTCCCTGGCCCAAGTGAACTACACTATTGGGATTACAGAGCAAAGGATAAACTTTTTAAGTGCTGCCATTTACTGCCACTTTGATTTCAAACTAACTCTTTCTCTAGGATGTGTACAGTTTATGCTCAGATCTTCCGTTTCCTTAGAAATCTTGAACAGATTTTCATGGAATGCATGAAAAAAAAAAATAGTTATTTTATTCATTTAAAATAAAATGCAGGGGAAAAATCAGTGTTTTGTGACTGGCCTTTATCAGTGAATATTCTTTTGACAAATTGAACATTCACTGATATTAGTTCTTCTCTCCTACCCTCCCCTCTCCACCATTGACCGATCTCAGATTTTCTGTGCACTGATATTCCTGTCTATGTCAATTTTACATCTGTCCTCAAATTCGGCTTGTGGCAGAGCTATTCTGGTTTACTCTTTCTTCAGCCTTCCTTAGAAACCCAACAGCTGTTTTGGAATGGTATCAAGCATGTTTATATCTGCTTCAAGGAATGCTTATAACTTGCTCCTTTGTTTAGTAAACAAAACAAGTATTCATATTCTCATTACTTAAAATTGTTAGGTACAGGTAAATTTGGCAGGGACAGAGACTAATTAACATTTTTTTAGCAGGTGATAAACATAATGCAACCAAGAAAGTTCTTGCCATTTTGGAGGATACTCAAAAAAGAAAAAGTCATAAAACACATAATAATCACTGCTAATCCTCAAAGTAATCACCATCGGCATCCAGTGCCTTTTGCCAACAAGTGGCTAGCTATGTGATGCCATCATGGCAAAACTCAGGAGTCTTGGATGCAAATAAGCCTGTAAGGGCCTTTTTGAGGTCTGGACGGTTGTTGAAGGATTTCCCATGAAGATGGTTGTTCAGGGAATGGAAAAGGTTGTAATCTGTTGGCGCGAGGTTTGGGGAGTATGGTGGATGGGATAGTGTTTCCCAGCCCAGTCTCCCGAGCCACATGCGGCCTCGCATTCTATGGAGGAGGAGTACACCCTTATGATTGACCAATGCTGGTGCCTGATGCACACATTCCAACTGCTTCGAGTACAAGCCTGCCGTGATAGCTTGACTCAGTGGCAGGAGCTCATAGTGCACCACTTGAAGACATGTCCACTAGATACAGAGCATGATTTTGCATGGGTGGAGAGAAGGTCTCTCAGTGTGAAGCACAGGGTCCCGTGGTGACAGCCAATGTCTGGAACGCTTGGGTGTGTCATACGGGACCCACTTTTAATCGCTGCTGAGTATTCGATCAAATATGAATGCATTGCGGTGCCGAGTAAGCAATGACAAACAGGCAGTGACATGCTGTTACTTGTTTGCATCGGACAGTGAGTGGGGTACCCACTTGCTCTGCTTGTGCCTTTCCTATGTTGTGCAAATGGAGTCTGATCGTTTCATCAGATACCAGGAAGTGTGCAGCAAACTCCCCACATGTTTGGCTACTGTCACTCTCTATGGCTGCTCTTAGGGCCTCATCATCCAGTGCTTGTGGCCGACCACTGTGTGGTGCATCACTAAGGGACATATCCCCTGACCTGAACTTCTGGAACCATTGCCTAGCAGTTCGTTTGTTATCGGCATCATCTTCAAAAGCCTGGCAAATTCGGCAACTTAATTCAGCTGCTGACAGGTCCACTTTAAAATCATACAGCAAACAACTCCGAGCGAGCACCTTTGAAGCATCTATTTTAAGCAGTCGCTGTATGAGTTATGTTTGAAGCACCGATACAACATGCTTTTATACTCTTGTCAATGTCCGGACTCCCATCCTAACCATTTCACCGGGTTTGGCAACTATTTTTATGTTGTGGTTCACTCTTCCAATGTCATATCTGAAACAGCAAGAACTTTTTTGGTTACTTTGTAGTATCCTTGGCAGGGATTAATTAATATTTCTCTAGCCAGGAATATTGCAACCTTCAGCTGGGGATGATCCCAGTCATCCTCTCCCATCAATTCATACCCTGGTTATTTCTTTGTCAACACGGCACTAGCAACTGACACAGTATTTAAGATCTCGTTTTTGCTATCTAGCGCCGCCTGAAGGTAAAAAAAAAAAATTGACATATTGGTACTTGGTAGCACTATTTGAAAAAAGTCCAGAAAGAAAATAAATAGTCTTCCTATTTTATGCTTCTTTAGGACCTCTTTTAGGTTACTCTTATCTTCTCTCGTGTCAGACAATACCTGGTATGATAACACATGTGATTTTTTTCAATACACATAAGTTTTTGCTGTTTTTCAATTGAATATGCTTATGTAATATACTAAAACACCACTTCCCTCCAAAAAAATAGAATTATATATATATATTATCTTTTAGGAATCGCTTAGAAAGCAGTGCAGATCAGTGGAATCAATTGCTACTTTCTTTAAGGGAGCTAACAGAATGGGTCATCAAGAAAGAAACAGAACTCTCTGCTCAGCCAGCTATTGGAGGGGATGTCGCTTGCATTGTCAAGCAGCAAGATGAGCACAGAGCTTTCAGAAGGCAGCTAGATGACAAGAGACCTGTTGTTGAAAGTAGTCTTTTAGCTGGAAGGCATTACGTAGCTAAGGAACCTCCTCTTTCAGATACTAGTGATTCAGAAGGTTATTGATCTATTTACTTAGTTTTCTAACACATCTTAATGCTCTTACAGTGGGTGTACATAGAGTTAACAACCCTCCTCAATATAAAATTAAAGTACAAAATTGTAGTATAATTTTGTACTGTAATTTTAAAATGTATTAAATTTCTTTCATAGTGGAGGGGAAAAAATTAATAGAAGTCATACTTTATTGTTATAACTGCAGGTTTTTGTTAATATAATCTAGGTGTTTTTTTATTATTATTAATCCTTTAAGATAGTGGTATTAAAGCTTTTTGTCAGTGTAACCCTACATGAGGATTCAAAGTAACAAAATGCAAATGACGATAAATGTATTTATTTGCATTTTTAAAGTGCACGATGCAATACATTTCAACATGTGATGAAATTTTGCATTTTAAAATAATAATTTAAGTTTAAAGTTTGTCACAGTAATGTGTTTGTATTTAACTTACAATATTTTAATACACTTAAGGCATTGTTATTTGCACCACATTATTTAATTTTTGTAAATGCTTGCTGCGACTAACCAAATAATAAGCAAGTCCTAACTTTTCCTAAAAAGATATTTGTCGAAGAAGTAAAAGTTAATTTCATTTTTTCACTCTTTCGAATTTTATATGAATCAAATTTACTATTTGGAAAACAAATCTTCATATATTTATGCAATGGACAGTTAAAAATGGTTTCAAGGTGAAACAACTGTACTGGAAGGTATTGAGTGAGTACAAGGAATGAAATTACACCATTTTTATCTCTTATTTTACTTCATTTTTAATAATAATAAAGGAAAATCAATTGTAGTTAAATAAAAAACGCCTATTTTTTATCATATTTGAGCACTTTCAGCACACACATCACATGGCCTTCTTCATTTTAGTACTATTTGTTCTTCGTTGATTTTGTAAAAACTTTTGCCACCCCTCGTCTATTTTCCTTCTTGAAAATTTTCTAAATTAGTGGTCATGCTAATTATGAAATGTTCATGTTCTATACGCTATCAAAATCTAATGAAAAAAATTACAAAATATTATTACTTATAACTGGGATTTATGTAAGACTTTCATAGTGTAGATACATTTGTAAGCTATGTAATTAATTAAAACCCCCTTTAAAAAAACAGTGAAACTCCTTTTGAAGTTTATAAGCCTGTTCTATTATACCAAAAGAAAGAAATTCTATTATTAAAAAGAAGAAAAACAGTTAAAATAACAGAAACTTCCATACTCACTTGGATAAGGTACATTTTTTTCACAGATTTTATTCAGAATACTGTATAATATAAGTTTTACTGACTCTCTTCATGCAAATTCACTTACATTTCAGGATATTTTGTCAATTCACTGTTTATTTTTCTCAATCTAGCCAAAGAATTTGAAGGTGATAGTAGAGGCTATCGCAGTGCGGAAGAACAAGCACGAGAAATAACTCGAAGCATACGAAGGGAAGTTAAAAAATTATCAGATAAATGGAATGGACTTCTTTCTAGGACAGAACAGAGGCAAAAAAGACTTGATGATGTATTGGTGGTAAGTTTTAAGCACATAACAGTAGTTATTTTCTTGCATATACTGTTGAACCAGCTAAAGTGACCACCTTGGTAAAGAAACAATCTGTGTGTAGTGACCACTTTTCAACAATTTCACTTTGCAACTGTCACACTTTTCCACCTTTGCAAGGGTATCATTTTTATAAGAGTACCAGCTTTGTTCTTCCCGAGGTGATCATATTAGACAAGTTCCACTGTACTTTAAATTACTATACAAATGAAGATGTTGGATTTATGATAATGTGTTGGATTTTCAAATATCTCAACACTAGCATTTCGGTGTTTTCTTTATACTTTCATCTATGGTGAGCAGTCAAAAAGGTAGCTTGTTTTGAAAGGTGTAAATGACTCAGTTTTTTAATTTATACAAATTTAAAACTCAGAATGAGTGTGCGTTTTTTTTTTACATGTACACATGGATGATCATTTAATCCCAAAAATTGGGTCATTTACACCTTTCAAAATGAATGATGTTCTTGACCACTCGCCACAATTGAAGAAATATAGAAAACTTGTTTGTATTGTAATTTAGTACATTTCTCAATAAAGTTATCAACCTTAAAAGCTTTAATAGAATGTTTGTTTCAATTATGAGCAATTTTTAAATAAGAGCAAATAATATATATTGATAAAAGTAATAATTCGTGTGAGCGATCAAAATGACCGTTTGCTATAAATATTGATATATGCATACAAATTGTCACTAATTTATTTATTTTAAATATACAAAATTGTGTATACTTAATGCATAGTTAGAAAATCAATGAAGATTATAATAATTCATTAGAAAATGAAAAATTTACGTCCATTTATGTTACGTAATAGTTAAAATGACTACTTTCGTAATGATAGTGTTTTAAACCATGAGCATCTATTCCTCCTCCTCCCCAGGTTGATTAAAGTGTAATTTTTTTTGTACTATAAAAATATCTTTGTGCTGTAATGTATTTGTATTGTCTGGGAATATAAATTAATGCTTCAAGTATTAATTATTTGATGTTACATAATTATTACATTTGTATTATGTACTGAGATGCATGCATTGTGAAAAATAACTACATATATAAGGAGGTATGAAATTAGCATAGAAGCTAAAAATCTGTAATAGTTTGTTTTCCAAGGGTCAAAGATTCCTTTTTTTGCATGTGTGGGATCAATTTTATACCTGTGATTTCAATTATTTTTTTACTCCCCATTTTCATTTGTAATAAAAATCTGATATTTTTAAAAATGAAAATGTATTAAATGTAATCTTATAGTTTCATTTATTTCTTTAAATGATAAATGCATATTTCTCTAGTGTATATATGTACTAAGCATTGTGCACTGTGAAATATTTTTTATATTATGGGACTTTGGGTTAATTTAATGAATCTCCTTAATATGGGAGCTGTTTGTAATCATGATGTTTATTTATGCAGAAAATGCAAACTCTTCAAAGAGCCATGGATGATTTAAATTCAAGGTTACATTCTGCTGAGACGGCAAAATCAAAATGGCCTCCAGTATCTGAATTTGTTCTGGATCAGCTTCCTGAACAAGTGGATGAATTAAAGGTTTGTTTTTTTGTCTTTTCAGTTCACTTCACTACAGTACATAAGCTAATTATTACTATAATTGTTTCATTAAATTTTAGATATGCAGATAGAATAATCTCAATCAATAATCTGGAAATACATAGTGGTGCTCTTCATAAAAGCACTTATATTTTTTGATTGTGTAATTTTTGTATAATAAATATCTGTTTTCTACCCGTTTTAAACTGAATTTGAAGTTATTTCTTCAAGTTCAGTTTAAATAATTTCTTTGTCTTATTCAGTTTTGTAAAATTCTTTCTTATTTCATTTCCATATTTGGGAACTTTTTCCCACTTTAGTAATAATAGTAAAGTGGGTGGGGTTATATTTTCTCTTGAAAGAAATATAGTATTTATATAAGAATTAAAACACCTTTCAGGAAACCCAAATTGAAATTCGGAGCTTTAATTTCTGTAGCACAATTAATTCTGTGTAAAAACTGATAATCTGTGTAGAGTATAAAGTAAACAAAGAAAAACATGCATCTTACATAATAAGTACTAACTTCTGTGTTTTGTCAACAGTATTGCAATTTTTTTTTTAAAATTTTTATTTTTTTCTATACTTTGAGTTCTAATACTAAATTCTACAGAAGTTGCTTCACTCAGATTAATCTTAACTTTCATTTGAGATGTTTTTTTTTTTTTTTTTTTTTTTGTCAATATAAAAATTGCATTATTATTATTACATTGATAGTATTTGTATTATTTAATTTTTAAACAAAAATATAAATCACAAGAATACTTGTAGCAATACAGAGTTTCCGTGCCCCTTGTAAAACCTCAAAAGCCCTTGAATTTTATTTTTGAAAATCAGGGCCTAGAAAAATCCTTTAATTTGAACAGGGTGCTTGAAAAGTCATTGATTTTTGAAAAAGACTACAACTTTTAACTTGGCATTTCTCATGGAAACAAGGGAGAAACAAATCTCTCACAGAAACCTATGTGATCAAAAGTTGTTAAATTGTTTTTTGTTTTATCTCAATTAAAAACTAAATCAAGTTCAATTGATTATTACTGTGATATTTGATAGGCATTATTAAGAAAAGCACATGCACACAAAAAATAGTGTGTAAAGGTTAAAAACTTCAATTTTTTCCCCCTGCCATTTGGCTAGATATTCTTTCCTTTCTCTCTGTCATACTACAAGAAAAAAAAAAAAAAATACATATCACAATATGTAATATATTACATAAAAAAACATGAATTTTTAACATTTTTTAAATGTAACATATTAAATATATATCTTAAATATCCTTGAAAAATTTCATTTAATCTTTTGGTGTGGGAACCTTGCATTAGCATTAAAAACAGGTGTTTTCTAAAGTAAAAGGAAATTTTATGGAAATTTGTATAGTATATTGATCTTATCTAGTTTTTCAACGTTTGATTTATTTTTAAGTCTGTTTACATAAATTATTATTAATTCTGGTTAACTTCTAATTAAGAATTAGCAAAAAGTTATATCTTGACAAATGATATACAGGTTTATATATTTTTAAATATTATATTGTTTGCTTATATTATCTTTTCATTATGTAAGTTTAAAACAATAAGCATTCCAAAATTTCAATTCAGTAAATTATAATAGATTGTTCAAGTCTGAAAAAATTACCAGTGTTAAGCAAATTTATTTTTAAATGACAAATCATTTTTTTAGTCATTTAAAGATCGTACGGCACCTTTACAAAACCACGTAGATGAAGTAAATGAAGCTGCTGCACGTATTACTGGCTGCAATGTGCTCTTGTCTCATTCCAATCTAAACAGGCTGGAAGAACTTAATACTCGATGGAGACTTTTGCAGCTGGCGGTGGATGATCGTCGTAAACAGTTAGAACATTGTTTGTTAGATCAGGGCTCTGCCCAGCAACAATTTCTTAGTGGTAAGGGCTAATATTATCTCTAATGCAACTGTTTTAGTTTATCTGTAGTCTAATATATGTATTGTTGCAGAAATCTCTGCTTAGTTTCTGCGCTCATAGCTTAAAAGTATGTGGAAAGTTCTTGTAAACCTATCATTTGACAGGATGAAACACAAATGTTATTTCTTCTAGAAAATTGATGAACCACCTGCTGTATACTGTTCACAGAAATTAATAAGCAATAACGCATTTTATAACAGTCCGCTTAGCACATAAGCTTTCTCAGATGCTGTATTTCTCTCACAATAAAATCGTTCCACAGCCTAAAATTCCAGGGGTCAATCCAGGAATTTTCTCCCCCCTGGAGAAAATGTTCAATTCGCACCCTGGATTTATGTGGAGGGGTTGACTGGTTTATTTAGGTTTTATTCGGGGGTTTTATACGTTCCGTGAGCTAAATCGAAAGCCTTGGTGGGTCACATGTGGGCTGTGGACCGGAAATTGCCCATGTGTAGTCTAGGCTAACATACTTATGCTAAATAAGTGTGTGAAGGGCAGTCGGAATTTTTTCATTGCAGTGATGCATAGTAATCTTTAGAAATCATTCAGTAACAAAAACAGGGTACTTTTTTGAAAGTGAACAAAAATGGAAATTTCACTCTTGACCTTAGGCGATTCCATATTCCATTCCCAGTGTAATATAACAGGTTAAAAGCGATAGACCTTTCGCCAATAAATGAAATGTGCATTCTTTCTATAAATGCACTTAACTATGTTTTATTTACATAATAAGTATTCAATATAAATACCAAGAACTATATTTTATTAAGTTTCATTGTTCAACATTGGGAACTTTGATTTTAGTGAACTTCAGATATATTGAATGAAATTTGATGGTCCCCAGAGATTCATTATAACCGGAGTTGACTGTAATTCTATCACAATTCAATGTAGAATTTTTAAAAAATTATATTAATGTTTGCTGAAAAGATATTGTTTCTAAAAATCTTTGCAGCATCCGTCAGTCATCCTTGGGAAAGAGCTGTTGCAGGAAATAAAGTGCCTTATTATGTTAAGTAAGTTTTTTCTTTTTCAATTTGATTTAATGCTTGTATGAACATTAAAGGCATGTGTTATAATTTTTCATTTTTTAACAGTCATCTCACCGAGACTACTCATTGGGACCATCCAAAAATGATTGAACTGATGGATTCATTAGGTAAAGATTTTTTTTTGTATTATAATTTATGATCCATATATTTGAAATATTTGGTCAAAGTACTTTGCTTTATGATTTCAAAAATAGGTGAAACTTGAAGATAATGAAGTAAAGGACAACATCTGTATATTATTTACATTTTCTAATGAATGTGATTTTAGATTTATGAAGCTTCAGAATAAAAAAATTCCATAGTAGCCAGTGGCCAGGGACTTCGCAAAGTTTAATGGCCACTTGATATTGTTAGTGGCTATAATTTTTGGTACTTCTCTAACAACAGATACAGTTATGTTTGTATTGCTTCTCTATTCGCTCCCTCTGCCCTTTTTCCTCCATTCAAAATTGTTCTGTGATGCAAGTCATCGATACGGGCATGTTCTGCTTTGGGTTCAGTACTCATCCTTAGTGTTGCGCTATAGCTTACAAAAAGGTCAATTCTGCATGTTGCCAGTAGATAGACCAGGAATAATTCTACAGTCATCACTGACGATTTGTCAACTACTAATCTGAAGCTTTATTGATATAGTATTGAGATATTAAAAATTGGAAATGCTAAAATTATGTTTAAAAACTTCTAGCTGTAAAAAAATTAATGAACCACTTTGATGGTTTGAATTCAAATGAAAAATTCTTTTAGGTTGCTCTTTTAAACTTACCAACCTGCTACTTACCAACAATTGTGATGAATCCAACTGTCATGGAGACTTTAAAAAATTTTGATTGTCTCTTTATAAGCAGTAGTATGCACTATTAAAAACAGTGAATTTATAATGATTATGAAACAGTTAGAATAATCTTAATTATTCTGTATTTTGCATTTCTTCCCAAATTCATGTCCCTTCCACCGATTTTTTAATTTTTGTGTTTACAAATGTTTTCTAAAAGTTGTATGAGACATATAGGTCGACTGTTAATATAAGTACAGAGTGCATTTGGTGAAGAAGCAGTGTTAATATTTTTGGGTGTTTAAAGGTGTTTTTTAAGCTATCAATAGTCCTGTGATACCATATAGTATTTTAAAAAGAACATCTTTAATGATGTTTCATGAAAATGATTTTTCCTGTATGCATTTCAATTTTCACAAAATTTTTAAGCATTGAATATCTGATACTCTGATCTTAAGTGAGGAAGCTGTGCTCAAAAGGAAATTAAATACCATCTTTATGATGATTTTTGTCTTTACAGTGTTGATAAATATTTATTAGAAAAATCCTATTTAATATTTGATATGCATGTATGAGAATTTTAATGAGTTTTATTTTATTTTTAGCGGAATTAAATGACATTAGATACTCAGCCTACAGAACAGCTATGAAATTAAGAACTGTTCAGAAAAGAGTTTGTTGTAAGAATTTCTAGTTTTATCACTATTTATTGTATACAATATGTAATGTAGTTTTTTTAAGTTATTGACTATGTGACTGTCAATCTAATGGTCTGCAGTTATAGACAGTTTTCTCCTGATGTAACATGAATATGCAATTAAACAATTTAAAAAGTCCTGTGCCCAAGGCATTCCTTCCATTATCTAATAGCCCTAGGGTGCTTTGCCTTAACAAAACAAAAAAATTTTTAAGTTTAAGATAGTGGTAATTTTGTAATAATTGTCAATGAATATTTGGAAAACTTTTTAATCGGTTATATTTAAGCAATTAATGCAATTCAAAATAGAAGAACTTATGCAATTTTTTTCATTCCTCTTTGTTCACCCTCCCCCTCCCTAAATTAGAATATTAACCTATTAACTGGATATGACAAAATTTTCCGTCATTAAAATTGTATTTTGTTTACATTTGTGTATTAGGTTTTCTGTAGTTCTTATATATTTAATCCAAGCACTGGCATCATATTCTTAATGAATCATGAATACATATACCCCTTGAAAAAAGTATTTGTGCTAAATTTTCTGTGCAGTTTCAAATTTATATTAAGTATTAAAGAAAATAGTGGGACTCATTTAAATCCAGACCATTATAGAACATACACTTTAATTAAGGCAAGCATCTTGTAATGAAAGTTACACATAAAAAATATTTCATGTCTGTATGAGAAGTCCCCACAGTTCTATATGAAAAGTAAGAGCTAAGACATCACTGACAGGGCACCCATTTGCTCCAGCTGAAAAAGAGGAGAGAGTTTTGTGTACACGAAAGAAAAACAAGCAAATCTGGGTGAAATGTTGTGATATTGTAAAATAGAATTTATGATTTAATGTTACAACTATTTAAAGTATTGTTCTCTGTAAAAGAAAGTTATATCATATGTAATAATTTCTCATGTTTCTTTCTGATGTTGGGGTTTATGAAAAACGGATTAGTTATTGATTACATTGTAAATGTATGGTTAATTGAAGATTCTTAATGGATGATTCTATTTTTTAGTGGACTTGGTAAATATGAACAATGCCATTAATGCTTTTGATCAGCATGGTTTAAGAGCACAAAATGACAAATTAATCAGTGTTCCTGAAATGATTACTTGTCTTTCAACAATTTATGAAGGAATTGCCACAGAAAACAATTCTTTAATTAATATTCCTCTTTCTTTGGATCTTTGTCTCAATTGGTTGCTCAACTTATATGATACGTAAGTGATTTATATTTTATTCTTTTTGAAAATAAAGGATACTAAAACTCGCCTGAAATTGACATTTGAGTCAACAATAAATTATTTAATAATACACATAGTATCAAAAAATGCATTTATAATTTTATACCATGTTAATGTATTAAGTCATATTGAGTTATTTTTAAAATAATGTGTGCTTGATTAAAATATTTTATTGTTTAATTAATTTATTAAAACAAATTACATATGTATATATGTATTTATTTTTAGAGAATGGAAAATCTATTTCTGTTTTGAAATTGTATTTAAATAAAGCTTTATCATTTTTCTGTATAAAAGAATATTCAGGTGTTTCAATTGGTATACAGTGTTTTTGCATACTCTGATAGAGATCATAATGGATAAATATTTTGCTATTTAGCGTGTGATGGATTTCTAAATGCCAAGTCATGTTACAATTTCTGTTTTAAGATAATTCAGAATATTCAAACACTGCTTATCATAATGAAGCAGTAACACAGTCAAATATGATTTCAAACTTATATTTACTTTTGCATTATGTTTGGTCCAATTTCTGTTACTTGACATTTAATGCTTTTTTCAAATTCTCTTATTTTGCAATAAATCTGCAACATACCAAACATTTCAAATTTTCCTAAAGAAGTCTTTGTATATAAGCTCTCTAATTTAGAAAGCATTAAGGAAATATTCTGCAGTAAATTTAATCATCCTGACTAAACTACTATCATTGCTCTTGTAAGTGCTTTACAATTTACAAATATTTAGCATATCTTCATACTTAACCAATTTATTTTCTATTGTTTGAAGTTGCACAAATATGGAATTTTCACATATGCCTCAAGTTATGAACATAAAGCTACTTAATTGATTCTTATGTAAGACAATGACCCTGTAATCAGAGATAGCACATGTTACATAGCAAAATATTGTAATCTTTACCAAAATCAGCTGAAACTTGATGCTGCTTAGCTTGAATACAGCACCATATTTTCTAAAATGTTATTTTCATTTGTAAATTTCATTGTATGTTATTTCTTTTTTAAACAAATAATTTTCATACAAGGGTTTTATTTCATTTGCTCAAAATTTTATTTACTACATGTCTGAAATCAAGATGAGAAGAAGAGGAAGTTACCTCTATGTAAACAAATTCTATAGTTTGTTCTGAATAATAAACTTAAGTTTTATTTTTAATGTGTAATGCACAATACAGGGTCCAAGTTATCCTAATATTCCTAAAATTCCTAATTTTTAACAAGTTGTCCTAAAATGTCCACATTTTTACAGCCGACCTAGTTTTCTTAAAATTTTGTGCCATGATTTTTGCAGTTAAAGAGTAATAGTGATCTTGCTTTTCAAAATATGTATTTATTGTTTCCCTTTCTTTTCCAGCGTTACTAGAACTGGTTACATTCGCATACTATCTTTCAAAGTGGGTATTATTTTGCTAAGCAGAGGAAGTTTAGAAGATAAATTTAGATGTGAGTTTTTATTATTTTAATTATATTTTTGTTCTTACACATTAATCTTAATTTCTGACATTTTTTGCATTATTATTTTTTTTTTTTTTTTTATGATTAGCTTAGAATAACCCCATCTTGAAGAATTTATTTAAATTCTAAAATATTAAGTGTGTTAAATTTATAATTTCTTTTTCCAGATTTGTTTTGTCTAATTGCCGATGTAAATGGTTGTGCAGATGAAAGAAAATTAGGTTTATTACTGCATGACTGTGTACAAGTAAGTGATCAAATAAAAACATTACATAAAATCTACTGATAAAAAACAATAATGATTTTTTTTGTAAGTAATTCTGGTAGTGTCTATTTTGTTACTATTTACAAATGATACTTAATGCTTATTTATGAAATAATTCTCCAATTCTTTCAATATATTGGTGCTATATAACTAAATTATAGTCTTCCTTTAATCTTAATAATTAAGTAGAATTTTCCCCTCAAAATTTCAATCATGTTTAATCATTGTGTGAATCAGTTAAACCCAATTTTAATTTAAATAGTTATTGTTTCTTTGAAGTTCTTAATTTTAAGCATTAAGGGTGGAACCAATGATATGTCCTGTGGGGGGGGGTGGGGGTGTCAATTTTAATACTCTTCCAAAAGTTTAAATGAGATAGTAAATTTATCATTTGTTTAACAAATATTTTACATAGATTGAGAACGAATTTATTTTCTTTTAAATATTCTTTTATTAAATAATTCTATTACTTAAAATAATGTTTTATTATTGACTATTCTGTAAACTATTCTTTTCTTTATTTTGAAAATTGTTGCCATAATTTTGTTAAAAATTACTTCAATAATTAAGTAGATAGGTTTTGTTATTCAAATTTTATGACGCACTTTCTCTAATCTATGTATGTTGTGACCAAGGGTTGTGCATATTATAAAATTTTGCAAATTACAGGTTATTTTTTTGTTGACAACCAAATAATGAATGTGTTACTGAATAGTATTGTCAACAGTTATATGTATTACTAGATACAAAAATAAAACAAAAGTTGGTTTAAAAAGTTATTTTGTAGTAAATTACGAAAAATAACATACTTCCTCACCTATCTGAAAAAGCTCTTTTTTGTGTCATTTAAGAAAATTTTAAATCATATTTGTTTATTTTACTAGCAGTTTATAAATAAATATCTTTTGTTCTTGGAGACACACGTTTTTGTTCATAAGATATTTCTCTAGGATGATACAAAATCAACTTGAATATAATTAAGATCCATGCTTTCCTGTATATCAATATGTAATGGTGAATTTTTAACTAATGGTTGTTTTAAATTGACTGATAGTATTTCAGACGGCTTCTTATTTTTGTCATTTTATTTTCAACTAAGTAAAAACTTTCACCAATACATCTATATAAAAGAATTGAAATTTAAAATTACTTGTTACAATTGAAAGATTTAGTGAATTATAAGCTTCGGAATTCAACGGTGTGCACTGTATTTGTATGTATGAATGCAAGTCATCGTATTCAAATATTTATATTTTAATTGAAGTGATTCAGTCTCTAATAGTTAAATATTGCTTATAATTAGATTACAGTAGGCACCCCCTCTAATAACATGGTATATGCATTCTGTGCTATAGGAATCTGTGTTGTACAGGGCCCGAGCTATACTCCACCTGGCGTTTTCATCAAAATCATTCGAATGCTATTTCATACCAAACGGAATAGAATTTGATGCTCTGCAGCACCACCTAGCGCCAAATTATAGTAAAATGGATAGTGTAAAAATATTCTCAGTGTTCAAATATCCATACGTACCAATTTTCGTCAAAATAGGCTAAACAGTATTTTCAAAGCAAGAGGTTGAATAGAATTCGACATTCTGTAGTGTTATGTCGTAGGGAATAAATAACATTTGGACTAAGTGGAAAATTAACGGGTTTTTATTGTATTTAAAAAGTTCTTTTTTGAAAAATGAAAATAATTAAAGAAAGTTTTATTTAGGTTAATTTTATCCAGAGAAATTAAGTTTTTGGGGTATGTGAGGACATTATGGGGGGTTTTGTGTCAGTTGGATTTGTAATTTAGAGATCCATGTGCTTGTCATTAATTGCGCGCTAAATGACAGATACATATTTTTCTAAGTGAAATACCTGATACGGTTTCTTTCATAATGGGTTGCACATATGTTGAAAACTGCCTTAATGATTTTGATAATGAATTTTACATTTGTATTTTTTGTGTTTTTTTTGGTGGCTGACAAATTTTTTTTTTGTGGCTGACAAAAAATTTTTTTTTGTATAACGATCTTCTAGTTCCCTTAATTAATATATTAACATTAATAAATTTTAACAATTCTAATTTTTTACTAATTTTCTTTTGATTTACAACAATCACTACTGGGTAGCCATTTTCTTTTGGAGTCAGTACGATCCCGGCAGATACATGCGTTCCCGCGTCTTTGACGTTGCCAGATTCAAGGAACAAGAATTTTTACGGCCGTTCACGATGTGTTTTACATATTGCAAATAATTTATAAGGAGTTATTAAATTCAAGTGGAAGTGCAAAGAATATTCGTTTACTAAAATATACACATCGTTATTTACAAAGTAATTTTTAGAGGCCGTAATTACGAAGTCAATAAAGAGTGCTGACTTAAACATCAACTCAATGGCCAACATTTCGCTGCAGCAATCGAAGTCTGAGTACGAGAGTATGAGGATTGCTATAAATATCAGAGCCAGCGGTGGCGTCTCGGTCTCCTGATTCGTTTTTTGTTCTCTCGACTTCTCATGCGGCTCGCTGTCTTCTTCCTGATAGATGAGTGGAGCGATGGTGCCGATGGACGGCGTCTTTGGAACGATGGTGGACAATGAGACTTGAGTGAAAGGAAGTTCCTAGGAGGGCCCTCCCATATCTAATCCATGGATAAGTTTTTTTTTATGCATGCTTCCTTTAACTAACAGTTTTTTTTGTCAGCCACACCAATTTTTTTTAGTGTGACATGTGGGTTAAGCCGGAAATGTAAGCTAATTTTTAAGGTGTAATAAGAGGCATTAATAAGTGATATTTTCTTGTAATATTGTCTAATTTGATTAATATGGGGGTTCGTAAGATCAATTAAAATAAATTTTTGTAGTCTTTGGATTAAATGAAATAGATGTTTAAGGATTAGAAATTAGGTTCCAGAGTGCCCCATGTAAATTGTTTTAGTATGTTCAACAATAAGTTTTATGTTGGAAGATAATTGTAATGTAGAAAAAATTTTTAAGCTAAATGTTATGTTAGTACATTATAATCGAGATTTATTCCTAATTGTGGAAACCTTGGGCAGAAGAAAAAAGATTGTAAATACATTGTTAAGTTGCAAATGATATTGCTTCAGGAGTTTTAATCTAATATAGTTGTTTAATGTTAATAAATGAATTGTTTCCACAATTTTAGAGTGTTTTTGTGTGCATTTTCTTTTTCACTCGAACTTCATAGGGTTTTTGCAGAAATTTAGATATAACACCAACGGTTTTGTACAGCTTTTAAATCTATATGATCACTAAGCCATTTAAGTTTATTTTTGTTGCTTTATTGAATCTATTTGTATTTTGGAAATTTAAGGAAATGGTTTATTTTACGGCACCTCCTTTTGAACGGCCAAAGAATTTTAAAAGTTAATTTACTTAAAATGAAGTCAAATTTTGAGATATTAATATAAGTCAACAACAACAAGCAAGTATTTTTTTTTAAATACAACAGTAGTGCCATCTTAGAGGCGAGTTAGAAGAAAATGAATAGCATGAAAACTTTCTCCATGATAAGAGTTAGGTGTACTAAATTTCATGGTGATCAGTCAAATGGTTTTGGAGTTTTTCAACGTCATGCACACACACACACACACACACACACACACACACACACACACACACACACACACACACAAACATTCATTTTTATATGCATAGAAAAATTCATGAAATTGATTTTTCAAAAGAAAGAAAGTAATCTTTTCATTTAGAGCATAGTCCTGTTGCCGTAATATTTATTTTCTCCAATAATTATTGTACTTCTGTCAGGAACTATTTTGAATGAGAGTCAAATTAGAAAAATAAAGAAAGTGCAGTCATATCCCCCACCCAAATCAATATCATATTAAAAAATGTTGAGAAGACGGAAAGAAAGAAAAATTTTGGCAGTTTTTTTTAACTAACATATTCCTACCTTTGCATGTTTACCTATGCTTATATTTAAAATTTCTCTTATTTGTAGATAGACAACAAAAATTTTTACTTTTGGAGGCATTTTACTTATTCTATTGCATGATCATTATTACTGTTACTTATATTTTTTTATCTCTTTATTTTCAGATTCCAAGGCTTTTAGGGGAAATTGCTGCTTTTGGTGGTAGCAATATTGAACCTAGTGTCAGAAGCTGTTTTGAAAAGGTAAAGCATGGTTGCGTATTATAAGATATTTGATAAAATGAACAAAAGATTTTTAAAAAAGTAATAGTATAGCTTCCTAAATGAATTAGTATATGGTATAAAGAAAGAATTTTTAACCATGATGTTAGGAAAATGAATCAATTTTAAGATTTATCAATTTATTGCTCTGTCATAGTGTTTACTATTTGATCCTCCACATAACAATTAAACTTTTGCTTGTATGTCACATATTTTTTTTCTTTTAAACATAAAATTATTTGTAGTTTGTTTCAAGTTGTTAGCAATGAAATTTATTTAATATAGTTAACATTCATGTTAAAGTAATTCCATGGGAAACATTAATTGCATTTTTCTATTGTTGTTGTGGGATTAAGGCCAATTATGTACATTAGAGAGCTAAGCCTATGGGTGGGGGGCCCTTCATGGGGGTGTCTTTCTAAGGGGTCCTAACCTGTATTTAAACTAAGCTTCCTAGGAAACCATGAAAAACTTCGAACAGTTAGGTCGACGGAGGAGATGTGGTTTTGAACAAGGCAGCTTCCATCTTTCAGTTCAGAGCGCTACGTGTTCGGCCACTGGTTGTGCAATGAATTTTTCTGTATTGATCTGAGATACACTATTGTTTGAAAATAAAACACCATTAAAACTTCTAGTTGACATTTAAGACTACTCACCTGATTTAAAAAAGCGTTTTTAAACATTTGAAAACGAAAAAGTTTGTTTTAGTAGTTGTTAATTGTCAATATGTATTATTAGCATACATAATAAATTTTCAGTCTTTTTCTCTATAAAAAAAAATCCGCTGTCTAGTTATATTAATTTTTATAATTAGAATGTAATAAAGTGTGCATTTGAATATTGGTTATCTTACAATAAAAAGATGATTTATTAGGATGAATTTCTGCTTTGTAAATAAATAAAAAATGTTAGTTTGAAAAAATTACTATGAAAAGTGAAATGTCATTTCATTTTACTTTATTTGGCAGAAAATTTTGCTTTACGAATTGGCTTTTAAAAAACATCCCCAGCTTAAATTTAACTACTCAACTAATTTTTTTAACATACTAATTTTCCAGGTATAGTTTGTTTACATTTATTTTTTTTTTAATCTGAAACACCTTTACATTTTAAATATGCACTGAAGAAATATAGATTAAAAGTGTATCAATCCACGCATGGACCCTGTTTGTCTTTCTTGCTTCATTACATTAGAAAGCATACCATAAACCATGTGTCTGCCCTATTTGCCTTTCTTGTTCTATTATGTTGGAAAACACATCATAATGCATTATTAGTCTTTCTTGCTTCATTATATTTTAAAGTACATCCTAATTTATGCCTCTGCACTATTTGTCTTTCTTGCTTCAGTTTGTTGGAAAATTCATCATAATCTACACCTGGGCCTTATCTGTCTTTTTTTCTTCATTAAGTTAGGAAGTGGATCATAATTTATATGTCATCCCCATGTCTTTTTTATAGAACTAATTACAAAATTTTAAAAGTCACTCAAAATTACCAGCACATTTTCCAGGTCTGCAATTAACATCATTCTACTGCTAAAAATATTCAAAATTGATTTGTAAGTGAAAACAAGTTAAAAAGCATATAACCTAGCATAAAAAATAAATTCTAGAAGTTATTCACCAAAAAGTAAAACAAAAAATTGTTAATACAGGGTGTCGACAGATCATGGAAATCAGGGAAATCATGGAAAAATCAGGGTACTTTTTCGATCTGGAAATATCAGGGAATTTTGCAAAAATATTTAAAAATCAGGGAACTTTTGTTTCTGCCTAGTGAACTAGATCATTTTTAATTGTCAATCTGATGCGCGGCTCCGTTCTGGATCACATGACGCTCAACTGATGCACAGATACAGACATTTTACGAATCCGAAACCAGAATACAGATCATACGAGGACATAGAAATATGAATCTGAGACTAAGTGATGTAGGCACTATCACTATACGAATCCGAAAAAGTGCATGTATTCGGACTCGTTCTAAGATGCGGATCATACAAGAAATCGGATATGCGAATCATATCGGCATGTGAATTGCTTTCTGAATAAAGTCATAGGTTAAATGAATGGTAAAAGATGATTTAGTCTATTACTTACTGCGCCCTTGTGTTTTTTAAAGTGATGGGACATTTGAGTGATGCCTGCTAAGCTCCCCCGCAAGACGATTTTTTTTATAGATAGTGCTCATTTTTAAGCCTTTTTACATATTTTTTTTTTTAATTTGAAACGATACATTGATTGAAATAAAATAAGTTGACTAGGTCGCCAGTTTATTTTGATCAGTCATCCTTACGCTTAAAATTGAACACTATCTTTATAAAACGAGGAAACTTTCTGCTACATATTGTCTTTTAGGGTTCGACTAAATCTTATGTTTGGATTTATGAAACTGAACTACAATTTTATTAATATTAAGCATTTTTGTGGTTTTCTATTATTTATTTCCCTATATGAAGCATTCACCTGTTGGTGCATGATATACAATGGCGATTTATATGAAAGATTATGGTATGTATGTACATAATTAGTTCTGGAAATTTGTTAAAGATTGTCAGGGAAATCGGGGAAAAATCAGGGAACTTTTTTTCTCAATTTCTGTAGCCACCCTGTAATACTAAGAAATTGACTAATAAAATTGTAAAGCAAATAAAGGTAAAACTTATGAACAGATTTGTGTATGAAGCTGCCTGAAGCAGAATCACAATTTTTTCAACTTTTAT
Source organism: Cheiracanthium punctorium (assembly GCA_038373885.1). NCBI lineage: Eukaryota > Metazoa > Arthropoda > Arachnida > Araneae > Cheiracanthiidae > Cheiracanthium > Cheiracanthium punctorium. The sequence continues at coordinate 366,490 of JAWZYV010014550.1, read as the reverse complement.
AAATTTTTACTTCATTTGACCGTCAATTGATGAGTTCTACATGTCCAAAACCTGGTTGTATTACATTTTTAATTTCTGAATGCGTATCATGCAAGGAAAATATTATGAGAGAGAGAGCGATCATGAAAAAATTTGACTTCTTTGCTTGATTTTTATGACTTATGACTTATTTTAAAAACTTGAACTTTGATAAACTTGATTTTTATGAATTTAGATGTTAGGGGGTCTTCAGAATTCGTTTATGCTATTTTTATAGTAATGTATGTGTGTGTGTGAGTGAACTCAATAGCTCCTAAAAAGTGCATTTGATTGAGTGCAAGTTGGGCATATGTATAATACGAGTCATGATCACATGACCTCCCTAGATTTTGGTGTGTGTACAACTGATAATTTGTTTACAGGGTTGCAAAATGGAATTCTTTAACGTTATGTTCTATAGGCATAAATTATTTGAAGTGCACTATTATCTGAACACTGCATTCAATTGAGTTGAATCAAATTTATTTAAACGCTTGGTAAAGAAGGTGTTTGGAAAGATGGGTGGAGTCACTCCAAATTTTTAGAATTTGAAGCTTCAAATACATCAGCTTTGGAATACATGTACATTCAAGATGAGTTAAGGTCTATTCTCATTTAAATAAGGCACCTGAAATCTAAATCATTGTATCTGTGAACAGTAATAAGCAGCGACCACTGTATTTTTAGTAGTATAAATAGTACTCTGTGTGCTGGTTCCATTCATAAATATATATTATATATATATAGTGTGTGTGTGTATATGTTTACACATTTCTTTCATTGCATCAATACAGGCTGGGAATCAGAAAGAAATTCAAGCAAGTCATTTCTTAACTTGGTTACAACAAGAACCACAATCTTTAGTTTGGCTCCCTGTTCTTCATCGAATGGCAGCTGCTGAAACTGCTAAGCATCAAGCAAAGTGTAACATTTGTAAACAGTATCCTATTGTTGGTTTCAGGTAAAAAATTCCTTCATGTTGGCATAAGATTGAAACTTTAAAAAAATATTAAATGCTTTTGTTATGAGTTTTTGCAAAGATCTAAACATGATAAAATTGATTTTAATTATAAAATGTTCTTCTGTTTAAATAAATGTGTAGTGTATATGCTTTCTACACAAGTAATTTTCTGTCTGTTGTTCCTGCTAAAATCTCCAAAAAATCTTAAAATTCTGAGTAAAGCACATAACAGTATCCCTCTCAATGCAATATTTAGTTAAGCTTTGCATGCATTTTCTTTTACCTTTTGGTATATAGTGCCATATATACATCTGTATGAGTGATGCATGTTGTGTTCCAGTGATGGGCTGTCTCACTCCAGAAAAAGACAGTTTGAAGTATACAGGCCCTGATTACCAAATAGGCCCATAAGGCCCAGACCTCAGTATAAATAATCTGAGGGTGGCCCCAAAACTGCTGCCCTTCTATATATGCTATTCTAACAAAACATTCATTCCGAATTTTGCCAGTTTATACATATTGACAAAAAATAATTATATTTTCTAATGTACATAAAAACCTGCCTACAAATGCAATGCATTTTAGATTAAAAATGATTTTAAGAATACGTCAGAAATCAAGTTTAGATCTGAGAAAGGCCTTATTTATGGTCAGTTTCTGTTTTTTCTCTGCTTAATTAAGTAGTATGTGTTGGAACTAACACTAAGATGAGCCAATGGTATATATATATTTTTTAAAAGTATACATCTTGCTAAAGTAAAGCATCTTGTGGAACGGAGTAGGAGAACGTTTGATTGGAGAGGGGGTTGTTTGAAATGATAGCAGGCCTATAATATCGAAATGTGTTAATTGAGCCCTGAAAGTATACATAAAAATGTATGGTGAAGAGGGGCAGAGTGTCTTTAACTGATGATTACATGGAATCACATTGTAACTTGCAGTCCTTGTTCTAGGATTTCAATATTAAATAAGAATAGAATTGTTTGTGTAGAAAGACATAAAAATGAATTATCAGAGCCAAATTAAGCATGGATTAAAAAAAAGTTATTGACACTGAAACATCTGTATAATCAGATGATTGAAATGAAAACAGATGATTTATCCGTAGTTAAAGAATTGAGGAATACCTATTTCGTCTGTTGACGTACATTCGGCCACAGTCTGCAGCCATCATCAGCCGTTGTTTGTGAATGGTGTCGATTGGGTGCTCTCCTCCTTTCTGCATAAAAACTGCTGCCTGGTTATGTCATCCCAGATTTCGCTCATTCCTACATAAATCATATAATTGATGATGCCATCTATTGAAGAAATTTCTAATGATTCTCAAAGATATACATAGGATTTATAATTGAAATTGCTATTACTTTGAAGTCTTTTGTAATGGGTTTATTTAACACTAAATGGGATAAAGCTGTGCTCTGTTTATGAAATTTAATATTAACATTTTCTTTTTTGCGTTCATTTATTTTTTGCTTGGTTATTCTGATACAGCAACCCTTAGTTTTAGTTTCTTCAAATGTTATGTCAATGTTATAGATGCTGGCAATGTGCTTATTGAAAAAACACTCAAAATACTGGTGTTAAACGATAAAGTAATTAAAAAACTTTGTAAAAAACACACATAAGAAGTAAAAGGAAAGAGGATACGCGTTTCGTTCAAAAATTGTTTTGAACTTCTTCAGTCCAAGCCCTTCGACGTAAAGAGACACAGGGCTGTGTTCTTTACGTCGAAGGGCTTGGACTGAAGAAGTTCAAAACAATTTTTGAACGAAACGCATATCCTCTTTCCTTTTACTTCTTATGTGTGTTTTTTACAAAGTTTTTTAATTACTTTAATGTGCTTATTGCCCCTTAGTGTCCTTAAAGACGCTGGCTGTGGCCTCTTTATTAGTAAAATCTTTTTTGGATCTTACACTTTGAAAAATGGTTTGGTTAGGTTTTACAGGTATACGGATATTTTTCTTTATTGCAGTATTAGAGATTTTATTGGTGACACCTCTTCTGAAAAGAATAGCTGTAGTAAAATTTAATTTTTCTTTCACCCACTGTTAATTCTGTTTACTTTCTTGTTTCTTCCTTTTAGGATTTTCTTAACAATATCTTGAGCATAATTGGCAATATGAGGATAATTTGTGGCAATGATTGTGAATAATCCCTACGTGATGTAATTAGACCTTAATATCAAATTTACTTATGAAAAAGAAAGTAATAATATTTTAAACTATCTGAATGTAAAAATAATTAGAAACAAACCTCTACTTTACATTTATTAAAAGAGGAAATGTAATTCATTCGTAATCAATGCCACACGGCAAAGTATCTTCAAGATATTATTAAGAAAATCTTAAAAGAAACAGACTAAACAAAATTAACTGTGGACAGAAAGAAAATTAAAGTTTACTACAGCCATTCCCTTCAGCAAAGGCGTCGCCAATAAAATGTCCAATACTGCAATCAAGAAAAACATCCCGATACTTATAAAACCTAATCAAACATTTTTCAACGTGTAAGATCTGAAAAAAATGTGATCGATCCAAGAGACATCTATAAATGTGACATAACATTTGAAGAAACTAAAACTAAAGGTTGCTGCATTGGAGTAATAACCAAGTGAAAAATAAATGAACGTAAAAAAGAACATGTTAACAATATTAAATTTAATAAACACAGCACAACTTTATCCCATTTAGCGTTAAATAATCCCATTGCAATAGCCTTTGAAGGAATAACTAAAATCACCAATTTCAATAATAAATCCTATGCATATCTTTGAGAATCAATAGAAATTTATTCAACGGAGGGCAGTATCAACAATATGACACATGCAGGAGTAAGCAAAATCTGAGATGACATAACCAGGTGACAGTTTTGATGTGGAAAAGAGGAGAGCTCGCAATCAATGCTACTCATGAACAACAGCTGGTGATGGCGCGGACTGCGCCAAAATATATTTTGTTGGAGGAAGTCATTTCTTTATCTGTCTGTATAATCTGTTAATTTCACTATGTTCATATTTAAGATCAAGTCAAGATCCGTTTTTACAGTTTTAAGGTTATCTTCATATTGAAGTTGAGAAAGTAGTGTCTTTTCAGAGTTCATTAAAGTCAATATCCCTCATTTTATCTTATTCAGTATGAGGAAAATGTTTTACGTTTATAATTTGTTATTCTTTAATCAAAGAAAAATTGCCTTAAGATGATGCTAAAATGTAGCTCAGAAAGGTTAAATGTAACAGAAAAGAATGCATTAAAACATGCAAGTTGTGTTTTTACTTATATTATAATTTTGAAGAAATTATGTAAAGCATGAAGCTATTTCGCTATCTCCAAAGAGTTGAGGTGCTTCCATATGCAGTTTCTGTCAACCTGATTTAGATATTTTGATTGTGTCGGCTTGTAATTTTTTTCATTAATTCTTTTAAATGATCTTGTTTTTTCATTGAAATATGAAAATAAAATATGCATCTTAAATGTGTTAGGTGTTAATGTATTCCTTTTAACATCCTTTGTTTGCTTCCATGAATCTAGTAACTATAGTTTCATGTATAAATAATTATGAAGTTTATTTTACGAGTAAAAGCAGAAGTATAACTTTTTTAATTTCTTGCATTATTATTGTTATTCTGTTTATTTAAATTCAGAAAATGAGTTTTGAAAATAAGATAGTCAAACATGCATATAGTATACATTATAATGTGTGTTATTTTATAGGTACCGATGCTTGAAGTGCTTTAATTTTGATCTATGCCAAAATTGTTTCTTCTCTGGTCGAAAAGCAAAAAATCATAAACTCACTCATCCTATGCAAGAATATTGCACAGCAGTAAGTTAGAAAAATTTAAGCTTATGTTTCTTATCATCTGAATATTACATTGTCTTATAACTTTTTAAAAATTGATGCAATTTAATTTTGTTTTCTTCTGAATTTAAGAGTTTCAGAAAAAAAATTGTAGATAAGAGCATTTAATTATGAATGAAGGCTCAAAAGTTAATAGAGATACATCTTTTGTTCTGAAATAATAAGTGTTATGAAAAATATGTATTGTTAAAATTGTTGGTATAGAATTGGACTGTTAGCATGAAAACCAAGGTAGGATTTAAAGGTGTACAGATGTCTTTTGTGTAGGCTTGTGCCATAACACAAACAAACAAACATTTAAGGTGCTAATATCTTGTTGAGCATTCCAAAGTATATTTACCAGTTCTTTGACCTTTATACTTACAATACTCATAGAAAATTTGAATGATTTCATGAACATAGGAATATTTCAAGCCAATTTTTAAAAATGCAATAATTTTAGCACAATTAAATTAGTTTTGATGCTTGTATTGGGTTGTTCGAAAAGTCATTATATTTTTTAAGAGCACAAGGAACCCACATATTGAGCTTTGAGGCATTTAAAATGATCATGAATGGTCAAATTCAATAAATTTAATCTTTCAGTGATCTCACAAGCTGTTAGTCGCTGGTTTTCATCAATTAATGCTTTTATTGTGTCTTTATCAGCTTCAGTTGACCTTCCAGTACATGATGCGTCTTCAACATCAAAATTGCCCGATCAAAATTTCAAGAACCAGTTTTGGCACTGGCAGTCTCTGAATACATCTTCTTAAACACATTGGATAATTTTTTTTCTTTCTTAAACAGTATTTTTACCTTTTTGATAGAGAAAAAGCAAAACATGTCAAAATACCACTTTTCAATTTCCACATTTGAAACTGTACTAACCAAAAACTGCTGTATAGAATCAATCGAACATTTTTGCAAGCAAGCTAGAAATATAAGCTGCCAAAATATATAATGGCAGCTTAAGTGTGAAATTGGCTGTGGGAAAAATACAATTAAGTCCTTTGTTGGGAAAAAAGCGAAATTTCTTTCCAAACAACCTAATACATGACCTGAAACACTATAATTATGAATTTGCATTACAGAAATATGAGGTGCTTTATGCCTTATGATTTAATTGGAGAAAGATATTTTATTGTCATTGTTTTTAAAACATATGCTGTTTATGTTTTCGAAATTTGATTTTTTTTCTAGTTTCCTCCAAAATAAAAAAATTGCTTGTCAAAATTCGACAGAAAATAAAGCAAATAAAATATTAAAAAGAATTGTAAAAATGCCCTTTAATAATAAGAATATTTTTTTAAAAACCCAGCAAACACACACAGGTTCTCTGAACATCTGTTAACGTTCAGAAGACAATTTCTGAGCATTAATAGACGTTCAGAGAACCTGTGTGTGTTTGCTGGGTATAGGCTTGATTCTGCATAGAATTATAAGTAATTTTGACAGATCTTCTTCTTTGAAGTAGATTTATCATGAATTTCTTTTCTCGCTCTCTATTTTCTAGACTACATCAGGTGAAGATGTCAGGGACTTCACAAGAATAATGAAAAATAAATTCAAATCTAAACGCTATTTCAAAAAGCATCAAAGGCTTGGTTATCTCCCAGTCCAAACTGTTCTTGAAGGAGACGACTTGGAAAGTCCTGCACCATCCCCCCAGCACACACTTTCATCACAAGAAATGCATTCTAGGCTCGAACTCTATGCCAGCAGGTTTGTTTCAATTGATATTCTGCACATAATATTTGAATACCATAATTAATCCTTAATTCTAATAACATATATTGGCTATAAAAATAATTACTTATTTTACTAGAGATTTATTTTTATTAGTTAGTGAAATATACCTTAGCAATTGAGGCAAATTGTCATGGTAATTTTTATTCAAAATGATGTTTTATTGATGCATTTATGATAAGAAGATGTATCACGATTTTAAATTACATTATAGAACCTGTTATCCGGAATGGTTGGGACCGGGTGTATTCTGGATAACTGAATTTTCTGCATAACTGGTAGGGGATTAACATGACATCTACAGATTTGATTGGTAGCATAAATGTTACTCTCTATTTTTGATTAGAACTAAACATTAATTGTTAATATACTGTAAAATAATATAAAAAACTCTTAATAAGATCAAGATAAATAATAATCATTTAGAGAGGAAGTAGTAAATATGTGGTTAAATCTGAAAACAAGCTTCAATTCCAGCTTTTGATCTTTAAAAAAATTTTTTCATTTGAGTATTAATATTACGTTTAAAATATGATGAAGAATGTCTATTTTATCATGATATAAAATTAGTTTTATTCGTCAAGTAATATTACAACATAATAAGTGAAAATTTTTGTTCACTGTGTTACACAAGCAGTTTTTTATGTATCTGTCTTAATTATTAGATAAGTAAAGTTTACTACTCCAAATATGCACAAATATCTTAAAATTTATCATACATTCTTAAAAGAAGGGGGGGGGGAAGCTTTACATAATGTTTTTATTCATGGTGAATATACTTTATTTAAAATAATGTTATAATACAAGAATAAAGTTAATTTTCTAAGTTATACCGGCTGATTCATAATTGATGTTACACAAGTTATCTCTTAAACCATTAGTGATAGAAGCAGGCATACTTTCAATTAGAAAAGTTTGTCAGATTTAGAGTAACAACAACAACAAAAAAAAAACTAAAGAAACTGTTGTTTAAAAGATTGAATTAATTAAAACTTTGTAAAATCAACACATAAAAGGTACTTATCAATCAGGGTGCACATCTCAGTTGAAAAATGTTTGTCCTTTATGTGAGTTATTTTACTTATTATTTCAAATTTATAATATTATTTCAAATTATTTCAAATTTAGAATAACTTCCAGATAGGTTAGGTTTTTTTTTTTTTTTTTTTTTTTTTTTTACAAGGGGCTGAAAACATACTAAAATACAAAATTTGAATTTATATTCAATATAAATTCAAATTTTGAAATATAAATTCAAATTTGGGAAAATATTGCTTTCTAAGAAGGTAAATAATATTTTTTAAATATCCCGTATTTCTGAGTGGAAGTTACCAAGATTTCGCAAGTTAAAAATTTTAGCATTCCTTGCCAACTACTAAGGGGATATCTCAAAAGTGATAAATTTATATTAGTGATCATTTGACAGCTAGATGTGGCCTTTATAACTCTTATTTTAGGTAGAATTTTGCTATAATGCATGTTTAGCAGTTTCTAGTGAAAGTTCAGTGTGCCTACCAGTCAGGAAAGTCTGAAAAAAGTTAAGAAACTGAGAAATAGGTCAGGAAAATTCACCAAAAACAATAAATTTTCCTCCGTAAAAAATTGCTTTTTTTTTTTTTTTTTCTTATTGGCAGACTCCAAAGAATAAAAGATGCTGATAAGGTTCTTTTATGTTTAGAAAGAAAGCATGGGTCAGAATGCTTGCAGGATATTTAATCCTTGCAATTCTACATTCTGCAGTGAGGGGTCTCTTGTGATTGGAGGGTTAAAAGCTATTTGTCTATAATCAGCAATAGAATTTCTTTCTGGGTTGAAAGTGTAGTTAGTCAAAAGATAAATATTTGTGTCTGAAATTCAGAACATAAGATTAGACACAGATGCCAGATACATCACATAAATATCCCAGTAGTATTGGTTAAATCTGAACCAACCAGTTTCTTGCATAATACTCTTTTACTGATGTATCTTAACATGTAAACTCTCATAATAATTTTTTTCTAAATTAAAACATGAATTGCAGTTAAACATTGATTTCAGGTAAGTTGTAAGAAAATATTAATTATAAAAAGTGAGTTTTCTATTGAGGGATTTCCCAAAATAAAATGTGCAGGTGTTCTGCAATGCTTCAATGCTTTGGGATGAAACATATTAATATATGTTTCATGTAAATATTTTATATTTACTGTGCTTGTTTCACCGTGTAATACAAAAACATTCTTCTGTAACTGAGTGGACAATTTTTTTTCTTTTAATAATATATAGTTTTATTTATTTTTTAAACAAATTAAAATATTTTTCAATATGATGCTGGTTTTGTTTGTTCAAAATGCATATTCTATTTCTCACATAACTGCTTTTTTTTAAATTTAGTAATACAGTAGAAGATCTTTATAATGCAAACCTCGAAACGCAAGGTTTTGCATTATATAGAATTTTGCGTTATATGGATCATTCACTTATATCATTAAACTTCCCTAATAAACATATTAAAATATAGCTAGAACACATAAATATAATGCTTAAAACTTTTTTTAAATACAAATACTACTTTAAAAAACAAGAAAATGGAATTTATTTATTTACAGAAAAAATAAATAAATTGAAATTACCAAAAGCATTAAAGTTTATTTGTTAAACAATATATTAATTTTGATTTGTTTTAGAATTTGCAATCTCTCAACAAATAACTTTTCTTGCAGCCTTTGAACAGATAATAATTTTATTTTGGTTACGCAGTCTTGTGTTTCTAGGAATTTAAAATGTTGATCTCTTATGGAAATTTCTTCAGATTCTGAAAGTTTTTCAACTTTCTCTCCAGCATTTGATTCTGTTTCAGAATTGTTTTCCTCTTGTTTTGAAACAGAGGAAATTATTTCAGCACTGGTCAAATGATTAACAATTTGTGACTTATCATCCATTACCAAATATTAAAAATGTTTTCTTCATGCAGGTTTGCAAACTGAGTACTTTCCATTTTGTGCACAATGCATTAGTTCAGCAGTTTTCATTTTAACTAAAGATGGCTTAAATCCAGTTCCAAAATTCAGTTTTAAAATAGTGTTACATTGAGAAAACTCCCCTACTTCTCATAGACTTTTTAAAAGTATTTTACTGTCAATATTGAGACATAAGCATATCGTCGGGCAGGGGGCGGGGGCGTGTGCCACCCCCCCCCCCCCCAACTTTGTTTAGAAAACCATTCATTTTAAAACCTTTCTTCTTGCCAAACTTAAAGAAACATGGCTATTTTTACTTTAGAATATGCTATGTGCATTCTCCCACCCACACGCACACACATTTAAAAAAAAAAAAAAAAAAACTTTTGGTGATGCTACGCGTATGATTTGGGAAGCCAAGTAACGGCATACGATTTAATATAAAACAAATCAATTTACAAAGAGAAATATAACTAAATAAATAAACGTCAGTTTGGGAAGTCAATGGTAGAGGAGGGAGAAAGAGAGTGGTTCAGTAGTGGAGGGAAAAAGGGAGAGGTTCGTGGTTTTATTGAAGTAAACATTCCGCCGGTCAGCTGTTATGCTGATAATGCATAATGCATGCATGAGAGAATAATTGTTTATTTTAAGCTTGGCATGTTGCGGGATTTATCTAATGTCTCAAAATTAATTCCCTAGGAAAGCAATTTAAGAAAAAAAAAAAAAAAAAAAAGGCAGATTGTAGAAATTTCTTAATTGTGATTTTCTCTGTTTACATCCTAGCGAATTTCAGCATTCCACACAATATACCTTTGGCACACTTCAACATAATATCTTCAAATTTTCAGCACTTGGTCATAGTATATATAAGCATAAAATGAACTATGATTATAAAGGTAAAATAGATAGAAAGATATTTATAAACAAAAAAGACTGTAAAGAATACAGGAATCATGCTATTATATTTTAAATTTTTCAGTTTCTTTTATAATGTATTTTACTTTACTAGTTACTATCAGAATAATTTTCTCTTTTTAAAACCAGGTTAGCTGAAGTGGAATTAAGGGCAAGAAGTAATTCTACTCCTGATTCGTAAGTTAATTATTTATTTTGAATTTTCTTGGACAAACATTCCATTTTTTCTGTCTTTTTTGTATTTTATAAACCAACATGATATATAAAGCAGATTATGTATTAAAATTCTATTATATTATTTGCAATACTATCATTTTACTGTTTGAGTCAGGGGTCATACAAAAATTGAGTCCGTTTTGCAGCCTCTTCACAAAATTACAATCAATTCAATAAAAATGGCCCCTTTACAAAAATACAATGAATAAAAATGGCCCTTCATAAAAGTACAATCGATTAAAAACAGCCCCTTCACAAAAGTACATTCGGTTAAAACTGCCCTCCACAAAATTACAATCAATTTAAAACGACCCTTCCTTGGCATTTTACCCTACATTTTAATGTTTTATCAATTATTTTAACAAAATGACTTTTATTAAAAATTATGAAAAATTCACAAAAATAAGTCTTAAAATTCACAAAATTACGTATTGCAATTCACAAAAATAAGCAATTTTCACAAAAATGGACCCTGGAAAATAATCCTGGATCGACCCTAGTGAGTATTAGCGTAAGATAATTTCATTAGGCTTTTAAATACTTTGGTTTGGTGAAATATTTGGTCTATAAATATCTAGATTAAATAATTATGCTTCTTTATTTTATTTCAGAAGTGAAGATGAACATCAGTTAATAGCACAATATTGTCAAACCTTAAGTGGTGAATTAGCCCTTCCTGTGGTAAGAAGCTTACATACATAGTATTACTAAAAGAAAATATTAGTATATTCCTTTTTTTAATGCCATATACTTGTGAAGGAAAAAGTTAATTTGTGTGTATAAATGCACAATTACATATCATTGGTCTCTTAATAAAAGTTTAGCTTTAAAGGAATGCATAAGCATAGTTTTCAGAATTATACGATTAAAGAATCAAGTCTAGAGAAAAAACACTCAAAAAACTGGTGTTAAAAGATAAAATAAATAAACTGTGTGAAAAAAGACATAAAATGTTACTTATAACTTGATACGATCGTTTCGACCAAAAATTCTTTTGGTCTTCCTCAGTCAAAGCCCTTCATCTCACTGAACAGAGTAAGACGAAGAGCTTTGACTGAGGAAGACCGAAAGAATTTTTGGTTGAATCATCTTATCAATTTACAAGTAGCATTTTATGTGTTTTTTCCAAGTTTTTTTTAAAATTTTAATCAAGTCCAGAGTTCCAAAAAGAACTAGAAATTTTGAAGTACCTAGGAAAAACCAAAAATAATTTTACAGTACTTAATGGTTTTTTTATTTTTATTTCTGAGGGTAAAGGGATAGAGGAAACTTCATCTTTCTTCCCGGTTTTCAAAACAAGTCATGTAAATAAATAAATAAATAAAAATATACTGAAGTCAAATAATTAAATACATATTTGCAATACAAAATAAAGTATAGTCTATGTCTGAAAAGCAAAATAGGATCAAAACCTACTTTACCTTTGAAAAATAATTGCCTTCTTATGATATTGGTTACATATCATAGATTTTTCATTAGTTTTTCTTGTAACTCTTTTGAAAATGTGCCATTTAATTTAAATGCCTTGCAGATTTTGTCAGTTATTCTCAATACTAGAAGTTTCTCTATACTGATTTTTATTTCAATATCTCGTAGAGTTAATACTCCATCGGGGATATCATGCAGCCAGAATGCCATTCCAGCTCTTCCCCCCCCCCCCTAAAGTTGGTTCAGGAATAAATATGTACATTACATTTTCATGTGCACAGAAAAATGTTATCGTTATGCATTTCAATACATTAAAAAACATTTCTTGAAATATAGAATTTATCTAAAGTGCAATAGATTCTGAAAAAGTGAAGCTATTTATCCAATAAGTATATCAAATTTCACTATTCTTCAGTACTGCATTCCTTCTCTGCACATATCACACTAAGAAAACTTGGATCCTTGCTCAAATTATATCTACAGTCACTAAGTTTTCTAACACTTAACAGTATATTGTTAATCTCTTTGTCAACAAAAGCATTCATATGTACTTTTGAATTGACTGTATCCTATAGTGATGAGATGGCTTCTGCAGGAGTCTGAAAGCCCACATCTGAACCAGGCTCAGGCTCTCTGATTCACACTTGTGTTCGGGCTCGGGCTCATTTGAAATTTTTCACTGATTGAACATACTCCTCGTAAACAGATTTTTAGAAAGTGATCCATGGGTAAAATAAAGAATTAGAATGGGTATTAAGAATATGCTACTATATTTGTCTCCAGTTTACTCAAAACAGCAAAGCTTATGATAGTCTGTCAATGAAGTAATTGACTTTTGTCAGTCAGCTGAAAATTCGGGCGTGGGCTTTAGAAAATGAGCGCAAATTCATCTCTAGTATCTTATTTGCTGATATGCATATTTTTTCTATTTTCACAAATGTACTTAGTAGAATGCAAACATTTTTCTATATTAATCTGTGGGAATTTAATTGATAATAATACAATATCTTCTGAATTAATATATTTGTATTAAATTTCCATTGTGAGTTGTTTCATCCATAAAACACTTAATTTTAACCAAATTTAAAGCTAAGAAAAGCGGACTATCTTTCAAGTTCATACCATTACTCTTCATTGATTTATGCAGTCTTTAATTTAGTATATTATCTTATTTAATGTATTATTTTAAAACTGTTTTTGTATTATATTAATTATTCTTGCTTATTATGCATGTATGTGCTCTTTTTGTCTAAAGCATTACAATCTGAAATATTTTAATATTGTCTCTTAAATAATTTTTTGCTTAGCCAAGAAGTCCAGCTCAAATAATGGCATCAATAGATGCTGAGCAACGAGAAGAGTTGGAAGCAATGATTCATGAATTAGAAGAAGAAAACAGGTGATGCTCTTTTCATTTTTATTTTCTTTATTATTTACAGCTAAAGGGGGAAGCATTTTATACTTTTAATCTTTTTAGGGTGGCAATGTTTTTTACTTTGTTGCTTTTATTTATTTTTAATTATCAGCAAGAAATTTAAAACCATACAACTAAATTATCAGGTTTTTCCTTTGCAAATAAATAAATAAATAGAATAAGAACCTAATATTGCTGAAAATCTTTTATTGAACTCTACCAAAACTAAACTGGAATTTTGGCTTGTTTTTCTCTCTAGTATGATTATTGTAATTTCTGTTAAAAGCAAAAATCGGGAGGTGTTAGAATGTTTGTGAAATTATGAAAATGTCTGGTAGGGTCTTTAGGAATTTCATAGTACATTTAGTATTTGTTGTCTGTTGAATCCTGAATATGCTTTTTTTATATGCCTATTTCTCATAACTGCTATTGTGTTTATGTAAAATTGTCAAGTAAAGGTTCCATAGTATGCTCACAACCAATAATCCCTACACACAAATTTTGGCAAATCAAATTTTATTTTTTGTTAACTATATAAATTGAATCGGTGAGTGGAGAAACCACTTCAGTCACAGAAATGTGAAAAATCGTTTTCGATGAAAATAAGCTTAGAAAGGCAAGATGAGTGTTGAGGCAAGAACGGCGTTAGTCTGTCGAGTAGTTTCGTAGATACAGGGCTTCTTTTTCGAACGATGAGCGACAATGATCAATGGTCGACACACGACAATGAATCAATGGTCGAGAATGATCTATTTTAACACTATTATTGGCCACCTGACCTGCCCTAGGGGTGGTTTTCTAAAAAATAGTTATTCCAGCTTCAATGTTAGATTTTCATCTCCATAATTTTCTGCAAGCAAAGAACTTTTTTTCTCCTAAATTCATGTTCTTGACTTTTGTATACCATAAATATGGTTAGACAATAAATTATGATTTGATTTGAATTATTACCTTTTCCCAAGTTTTCCAGTTGAGTCCAAGTCCAAACAGCATAAGTCTGAATCAAATTTTAAATTTTCCTGAGCCTAATTGATGTCGAAATTAGGTAATATTTGCATGACAGAAACATAAATGCATGTTATGACGGAGGGGGGAAAAAAAAGTTTAAATATTTGAAAATTTGGAGGAGTTATGAAGTTTTTTTCTCTCTCCTGAAAAATTTCCTTTTTGTGACTGAGGTGGTATCTGCACTCGCCGATTCAATTAAATATGTAATAGAAAAGATTCTTTAAAATGATGGATTAATTTCAACAGTTAAGAATTCTGTTGATTTTTTTTTTAAATTATTGCTTTCATGTTTATTAAAATTGATTAAACATTAACATTTTCTGTTGAGTGATACAAAAGTATTTATGTTTGCAGGCATTTACAATCAGAATATGAAAGGCTCAGAGGATCTCGAGGTAGCAGAAGTGTCTCGCCAACAGTGACTGAAGAAGAACAGGAAGCACCTCCTACTCCGTGTAGAGATGAAGAGATGTTGGCAGAAGCTAAGCTGTTACGGCAACATAAAGGCCGCTTAGAGGCTAGAATGCAAATTTTAGAAGATCATAATAGACAGTTAGAAGCGCAGCTACATCGTCTTAGGCAACTTTTAGATGAGGTAGTATTGGTTTTTTAATTTTCGGTAAATTGACCTTAAATTGCTATTGGGAAGGGGGGGGGAGATTTAAAACTGTTGACAATTATACATTATTGTTGCTCTTATTGCATTAGAAAATGTTTGGTGTAAGCTCTAAAAAAATTCCATGTTTATAGGTGTTCAGTTAGTGAAAAGGTGTATAATTATTTATAACTTTCATCCTATTTGCATCTTAATAGATTTTGTATGCTTTTCCATTATTGACATAAGTACTAGTCAGCTAAGTTTAATAGCTTCAGGTTTATTTTTATGTTTACTTCAATCTGTGGTAATGTGCTAATAATACTACTGGAACGGGGACAGAAAAAAGTAGCATTGATAGCAACTTAATCCGTTGTGAAAACTGCCACAAATATAGTTTGATGAATGGTGTTCAATTAATGGAAATTCATCATTGCCATGGTTTGTTAACTTAAAAATACACAACTTAAATTTTGTATGAGGATAAATGCAAAAGTTTTTGTGGCAAAAAGTAATTTATAGTTTCCTAAAATTGTCTTCAAGAATTTTTTTTATGTTAGCAGAAATTACTGCTGGAAGAAAGAATTGTTTTTATAAACAGTATTCAGTAACAGACTTAAAATCCATGCAGTTAGACATGAGAATGATGCAGGTTTTAAAATTTAGTCGTTTTCAGATCATAACAGGAAATGTCTCGATGAAGAATTTCGAAAAAAGTGCATTTCTTTTTATTTTTAACACTTTGCCATCTGCATGCCTCATAAAAATTTCTTTGCTTGGCTCCGTGTTTGGGCGCCCGCGAAGGTTTTCTTGCAGCAAACTAGTTTCTGACCTTCTGTTTTGGCCTTGGAATTCTGTCAGCAAAATGTCAGTAGACTGCTCTAGTGATCAAATAAATGGAAAATACTAGTATCGTGTTACAACACCACTGTGGTGCCTCCCACCATTTAGCGATACTTCATGTACGACGCTACTGTGGTGTTGCTGAACTGCATAGTGCACTTATAAATTGAAATAAAGAAGGCATATAAAATTTACACTAGTATTTACTAACAGCAGCCAAGTTATTATTTTTATTATAATTTATATTGTTATCTAAATACCTGCAAATAAAATATCGTTATCTAAATACCTGCATTTAGTCTTCTCCCCACCCTAAATTTCAAGTTTTATGAACAAAATCTTGTGAAAATTTCTGCCTTTACCACTGGTGGGACCCCCCTCTAAAGTTTTTTTTGGAGTAAGGCCGATTCCGTTACTGCCACTTGAGCTGCCAAGTTCAACATCAAAATGAAAGCTACGCTAATTTTTGGAGTTCTGGGTTTAAGAAAATGAAAGCACATTATATGGGGGGGGGGGAACAAAATTTTACAGGAGTTCTTAAAATTCTTTGATTCTTGATGCTACTACAGCTATTTTGCAGCTTTTCCTTCATATATCTGGCAACAGATTTTTCAATTTATCCAAAGCTGCACTTGTTTACTATGCTCTTACTCATAGCTTGTGCAACAAACTTTTGGCCTTTTACATGGTACTTATCCTTTAAATTTAACTCATGCTTTCTTTTACAGCAAAATTATTAAATTCTTTCATTACTAAGAAACTAAAATAAATAAATAAAATGTAATGGCTTCAAAAGTTTTATAAATCAGCTAATTAAGTTCACATTGTTTTACTTTAAGATTTGTAAAAAGTCTCCTAATTAATATTTCTTTGTCATTTAACTTTGAATGAAGCCATAAATATGCATTTGACAAAATTAAAAATAAATAAAACATTCTATCTAATAGATTTCGGGATTCAATAGTAAAAATTCATAAATATCATGAAGTTAATTCTTTAGGAGGGGACACTTCCCTTAGAAAGTGGGATAACTCTGTTGCTGCATACAGATAGTGCAACCCTCACTCTGTAACTGCTGATGCAACCATCGAAGAGAAGACAATATTTGTAGAGTGTCAGTGTCTGCTCCTATAGTATATTTCCGTGATGATGGTTAAGTTTTGGCAGAATTGCGGAATGTTTAGCGTGTTTTTTGCTTCAGATAGTCTGTTATTCTGATTGAGTTCCGAAAGAGACATAGATCTTTCGCACTTACGAAAATTTGGAGTCATATTTGAAAATAGTTTTATTTATTTTTTCCGACGTGTATATTCAATGCCAATGTTTCCAAGGCAACCAAACTGTAATTTATGATAGCAAAATTTTTAAGCAGCAGCTATTGAATTCAAAACCATAATTTACTTGAAAATTTGCAAAATATCTCCTTATTTGTATTTCCTCCCCTGTTTTTCTTTTAAAAGAGGGCGCAATAAGTGTTCCATCATTTGTCAAAATATCAAAAAATGACAGATAGAATTAAAGATCCAGCAGTTTTAAAATTAGTTTATGAAAACTTCATCAAAAGTGATCTTTCTTTAAAGTGTTAACAAATAGTCATAGCAAACTGTTTTTAAAAGAAAATTTTCTCCTCTATCTCGTGCTGCAGATATTGTTTTACTGTGAATGTAATTTCTGGTTTTATCACCCATTATGCGAGAAAAAATGCCAAAAATTGCATAAAATATACAATAAAAAATTTCTTATTCAAATTTCGGAAAAATTACTTCTAAGTCTATTAGGACCTGTTTTAGTGAACTTGTTAACAAAATTTGGTAGGTCTGCAATTACTCGTCTTGGCACAATGTGATTGAAAGACACACACAAGAAGATCGGAGGTTACAAACCTACATAGCCAGCTACAAACTTTGTTGACTTTCGGATTTTATTATATAAGATGACAAGTTTTCAACCATGAGGATTGGGGTTGGGGTTGCCCCATGGACTACCATGAAGTCCTTTCAGGACTACAACACCAGAAAGCAGTGGCCAGTCTTATCTCAATGTAAGACACCCACCATGACTTCATCAAAATTAAGAATGAGCTCAGCTCTGTGCTCAGTGTCCCGACTGGCTGCCCCTTTTCACACACGCATATATATATGCTTTCTCTATGTGAATAAATTGCATCTATCTGTAATTATCGCCGAAACTTTTATGTTTTTGTTTTTGGCCTTGTGATCTTTTAAACCAGGGGTTGTCAAACTTTTTTGATCATCGACCCCTATATAATTTAAAAAACCAAACTTTTTTGATCATCGACCCCGGTGAACAAATAAATCCAAATTTCAAATAATCCAATGAATAATACCGACATTTCTTTTTAGACACTGAAGCTGCCATTTTTCAATTAGGGTTCTATAAATAAATTAAAAATAAATTAGTATAATATACAATTGTAATACTTAAAAAAATACATAACACTGGAATTGCGTTCTGCTTTGCCTGCAAACCCCCATCAGATTAAAATAATATTTCCGAAAATTATGTGGTTTTCGTAAAAAAATACAAAGTGTGCTATAGTTTTGTCACGGGCTGTACTAATCCATATTATTAATGCTTACCTTCCTTTTTACATGTATTGATAATTAAAATTGATATCTAAACTAAATGAGTGGTTTTAACGAAACAATAACTATAATTAATTATCCAAAACTATAAAAAGTTTTAATAATGACACTGCAAATATTCAACACTGTTTACAGTTTGCAAAGATAGCTAAAACTGCATATGGTATTTGCGTTTTTAACGTCAATACTCGTCACGTAACATTTGGACAAGCTCACATATGCATATGATTTTGTATCGGTTCTTAATTTTAAACGTTCTCTTCTGTCTTCAAAATAAACTCAAATGAAAATTCTTGAAAGGGGTACTTACCCCACTGTTATATCATCTCAGAAGGATCCAATATTCCCAATGGACAGATAAACACACACTTTATTACTGTAATACAACACACACAGAACATAGAACAATAGAACACACATTTTTCACAGCTATTTCCGCTCGCTCACGCTGAACATAAACATTGAAAATTAGCTAGCCGACGAACAAGCAACACCATCTGCCGGCATCAAACAGCTTAACAGTGGAGATTCAACATATGAGTATGACTAATATACCAGAAGTGCAGAGTTCGTGCCACTGCGCGCTGGTACGTCAATACTTGTTTCACCCAAATAAATATTCGTTGATTAATTTATGTTCTATAAAGAAACTAATATTAAGTAATTATAAAAAAATTCACAAATTTTACGATCATCGCGATTAGGTATGTGTGATTTTCGTATTAAGAACTGTTTTTTCATCGACCTCCGCTTTTTTTAAATAGACCCCTGGGGGTCTATATAGACCACTTTGGCGACCTCTGTTTTAAACCATTGAACGTTCAGATCCAATGGCTTCAGTATTTTGTAATATGTTTGTGAGTATTATTCTTTCACAATGAATTGTCACTCTTTTAATTACAGCCACAGCCAGTCCCAATTCGAAGCAATCCACAGAATAATGGGTATGGAACACCTCAGCCATCTTGGAATAGAACAGTTATAGTAGAACAAGCTCCTAGAAGAAATGGTCAATTAGCAGATCATAGTGGTATATATCTTTAAAATATTGTCTGTGTTCCTTTTGAAAGAGCCTTTCAAATTCAGAGGTATTTTTACCTGATTGTGTATCTTGATTAGAAAATATATACATATATTAGTAGTAGTGAGTAGTTTTTTCTGAGAAATATTTTGATCTAAACTTTTATGACTTTGCAATGATACTTCTGTTTTCTCTAGTTTTATGTATTTTGGGACATTTTCTAACTATTAAAAAAATGTTCTTTAGGCTTCCATGTCTGCTTATGTAATTACTATCCTATGAATATTAGAATTGATAAAAATACCCGCTACTTTTTTTGTGGATTCAATTTTAAATGTTCACTCAAAAAATTCTTTTTATCTAGGAAGTAAAAGAGAATTGTGTTACCTTCAGTAAAATCTCACTTAACTTTACCTTTAATCAATTTTAAAGAGCTCCAATTGTAATGAGTAGACCGCAGATTATATGCACTTAAAAAGTGACAAAATATGCATAAAAAATCTAAAAATATGCACTAAAAATCTAAAAGTATGCACCAAATAACTGAAAAAATATTCACATATTAACAGAAAATAAAAACATATTTACTTGTAAAAGTATTTTCTATCACTTATCTTGCAATTATGACACATTTTTTTCTCTTTGAAACTTCAAAACATCATGAAAGACAGAATGAAAAATTTTTTCACATTTCATTATTATTAGTTTAGGTTTATTTCATTAATATTAGTGATATGAAATATGAATTAAAACTGCTTTCAGTAATTTTTGTTGCAATACACAGCTAAGTGTTTTCAATAGTAAACACCTTTGTCTTTTATCATCTAAAATCATTTTATATGCTGAAAATGCTTTTTCAACATCAACGAATGTCACTGGACAGTACTTATAATATTTCGCTTTGGATGGTTTCTTCTTTTTCCGGTAATTCCCTCCCCTCACCATTAATAAAATTATTTATTTTATTCACTGCCAAAAATTCTGAATATTTTTAAAAAATAAAATTCAGTTTCTCACTGATTTCTTCTCCTAATGACTCTGGAATCTTACCAACGCATTCCTCTACTTTTACAACTTGACTCATTACATCACTTAGAAGCAGATTTTGTATTCTAATTTTGTGATGTCTGATGTTAAGAAAGAAAAATGTGTTTCGATTATTGATAGACCTTTTCGGATGGACATATCGCTATGAATTTCTTCCACAATGAAAAAGGGAGAAGAATCGACGCTGTCCAAAGCATTAACTACATCTTTTATGGAGTTAGCTCTTGTCCGAAATCCACGTCTTCATCAGGGTTGGCATGCTTGCTTTCATTCTAGCCATTTCTGAAATTTTAATATATAGGCTGACTTAATTTAAATTGTTGCAAATATACACGAAAAAATTGAAAGCGTATAGGCTATTTTGCTGGGAACCTGAGGTTGTATAAATTTTTCAAAGCGGAAAGGAAGGTAAAAAAAAAGTTACAAATTCAAAGCTAAAGAGATTGAAATATGCATCCAACAGAGAAAATGCGTCATTTTATGCAAAATCATCAAAAACACCTGAAATATGCAATTGCATATGCAAATATGCGATTGCATATAATGCGCGGTCTGGTAATGAGTTTTATGTAAATCATACAGTACATTATCAAAAGTAAAATTATATTAATTCTGTTTTTAAAAGTATTAAGTGAATTTATTCATGTGTTCATTTTAAATGATAAAAGTGTATTGCTTCTTTAATAAAATGGTGCATTGACGAACATTGTCCAAAAATGTTCATATTCTTTTCTTTTTAAATCTACATTAACAAGTAGTAATGTTGGGCTCATTTCTATTACTTTGCATTACATTGTTCATCTACTTAGCTTTTCAATCCTACTTGGATGTTATGGTAATTCCCAGAAAAGAAATGAAACAGGATGATGCAATATTTAAAATATTTCAGCCCAGTATAAACTGAGTATCTTCTAAGGCTTTGTATCAATACAAACCGATAGCATAAATTTAAAACTTTTAAAATTAATTATAGAAGTAGTGTTTGTTTGTCTTTCATATATAAATGTGAGGTTATTAATATTACAGATCATGGAAAATGCCTTGCATAAAATGTTTTGAGTTAGAAATCATTTTATAATGATTGCATTTGGCATGATTCAGCTTTTCTGTTTTTAAGGAAACCGTTTTATAATCATTGCATTTGGCATGATTAAGCTTTTTTCTGTTTTTACTGAAATAATCCCCCCCCACATTAAAATATCTAATAATATCTAATAATGCATGCATAAAAAATTGGATTAAAGGTATGAATAAGTATTTTTAAAAAATATTTATTCATACCTTCTTGCATGAAATTAGTTTAGTGCCTCTAAATCAAACTTAAAATGTATTTCATTTAAATTTTTGGATAATCACTGTTACTTGAAGTTTTTCTTTTAGGAGGCTAAATGTAAAAGGGCTTAACCCTATATGTCCCAGATAATTTATTTTGCATAAAAGAAGTTTGAAACTTTTTTATGTACTATTAGAAATGTCTCATATTAAGTAATGCTTTTATGTGTTACAGTCACCTCATATTAAATCAAATGTTAAACTACAGGAAATTAAAGACCAGATTTATGTCGTATTAAGAAAATTTACTCATGGGACCTTAAAGTCCCATCAAGTCATAAAGGGTTAAAATGTAAATTCAGAAAATAAGACAGAAGATTTATTCTAGTAGTATTGATGAAGGAAATTATATGTTCAATATATTGCTTGTGTTGCTTTATCCTAAATTGTTTTTATTCACTATCTATACTCATTGTTCTCATGTTGGGATCAAAAGTGAATTTATATAACTATCTCCTTGCATTGAAGTGAGCAGATAGTTTTAAGTAATTAATACATCTATTGTTTGGTGCCATTTATTACAAGCAAGTATGGCTGTTTCTATTCTACTTTTGCAAATAACATGCCTTTAATACTTGTGTTTAACCTCTTTTAAGAATTCACTGTTCTAGCATAGATTTTTAACTCTAAAAAATTGTTTCAATTGCCTTGAAAATAATAGAAATAATTTTTTTTTTGCTTCCTCATGTATGGTTGCTGTGAGGACATTGTAAGAGTCAGGGGCTAGATATCAGGATTCTCCCTTAACCCCTTTATGCTGTGAAGAAATTCCATTTATTTACTTACAGTTTATTTCATATTCCCTATTCAGCTATGTTAAATTGTCTTGTTTAACTTTCGCTGCACATTTTCAATTGTGTTTAATAACTATGCTATGGTAATAGCTTTTTTTAATTTATCTATGATGGGAATAACATTATTGATGTTCTGATTTGTCAAATATGCCGCAGTGCTTAGAAATTTTGGTTTCAAGTATCTTGCCATTTTTAAGAGATGAGTTTAGTGAAAAATGATGAACTAATTAAGTTAGATTTTAAAAATTTAGTATAGAACTTTTGAAATGAATGTAAACTAATCCTTTCATAAATATAAATACCCCCCCCCCATAGCATGCTTCATAATTATTTACTACTTATTTCATTCATTGTTTCCTTGATAGTTTGAACTTCTTGATTGCAGGTTCTGCTCGGGTAGGAAACTTACTCCACATGGCTGGCAATTTAGGGAAAGCTGTTGGCACTCTTGTCACGGTTATGACAGATGATGAAGATGCCAGCGGCTCAGATGACGATCTGAAACATTGACTAATCACCCAAATTTAGTGCTATCATTAATTTTTCCAAAACAAGTGCATATGCGTTGCTCTATGCAAAGGTCAAAAGTAAAGAAATGTGGATTTCTGTACAGGATGCTAGTTATAAGAGACAGAAATGTGCATTGCTGTACGCATTGAGACTGGATGTGAAACATATCATAGACCCAACTATGCCCGGATGTCACTTCATGTTTGCCTTAGTATTTGCACAAGGGGTGTCTTTACAAATGTGACTGTGAATAGTATTTTTTTAAATTGTTAAATATTTGTGTTGGATAATGGTTATTTGGTTAGATGGCTTATGAGTTTTCATTTAATAAGGCTGACTACTAACAAACCTTAAGCCTCTTCCAGTGTTAAAAATTTAAATTTTAATGTGTACTTCATTGTAAATTGTTGTTATTCTTTTATTTTTTATATTTTATGCCGTAATAGTCCATCTTTCGTTGAGAAACTGATGAGTTGTTTTAAAATAAAACAAACAGCAAGTTTTGAATATGTGAAGATGTTTCCATTATTACCTATCATCTGTTGAAAAAGTTACTCGATTCTGGTACTAAAAGCTTTTATATGCATTTCAATATACGAGTCATATTTCATAATGCTCTGTCTTCTATAAAGTGAAAATGAATCACTGTATTCATGTGTTCAAGTTTCTTTTCTGTCAATGTGAATTCATGTGTAGGAATCGAGAAATAATCCAGTGGATTAATCCTAAAACTTAACAACTGATACTGCATTAAATAAAAATTCACGGTGTCCATTTTAAATCACTAAAATAGAACAAATGATAATTGTGTCTCTTCATTGTTTATTTCTTCGCTGTACAATTCTGAATTACGTGACACATTTTGTTTTTAAAAACATTATTTATTGATGGAAAATATGCTAAGGTATTAGCATCAGCTTTTACAGAGTGAATGATCACAGTTCATATCAAATAGCTGAAGATAGGAATTGGAAAAAGCAGTCATTATACACTTATGAAAATGGGGGGTTTCAACCGCATTTATTTTATGTTCTTCCAATGTTATGTACATCTGTTTCTTGTTTTTCAATTTTTCTAAGTTTAAAAACTGTTTCATAAGTTATGTCCATTATTTGATTGTGATATGCCAGATTTTTATTTCATCTGATTATATAAATGTAATTAGATATTTTCATATTTTTCCTGCATGCTCTTTTCTTTTGGACCAAAATCATCTTCTTTTTTTGGGGGGGTAAGCATTTACCAGTGTATACCCTCAGGATGGGTATCAACAAACCTTTAGTACACAAAATAGTGTTTTCATGTGCCATATCATGAACATTTCACTGTCAATGCATTATGGAATAAGTTACAACGTTAGTATACACAGTATCTTAGTCAACACATTTTTTAAAAATATATTACCGAGCACACTACATGTCAGAATGAACTTGCCTTGAGTATTGTTTACAAAACTATTTTTTTAATTTTACTTTCCCTTTTTTTAAAGGGAAGAAGCTATAAAATCTGTTATCAAATTAAATGGCAAATATCATAGAATTTTTTAAAATATTTTTCTTGCATCTATTTTTGCTTAATTCTAATTGAGACCATTTAGTATATAAATTATTATTTTTCTTTTTAAGTTATAATTTTTCTCTGAGTAGATTGTGTTAATTCATCAATACAATTAATGCAATTAATAAGTAAAACTCTGATTGTTGATTTTTACTATATAAATACTTAAGAAACTGAAAACTTTAAGAATATTGCTATTAACTTAAGGAATAGCACCTTATAAATTTGTACCTTGCAGTTTTAATATTTTAATTGTTTTTACATTAAAACTAGACTAATATGATTAAAAATATTATCATAACACAATTTCCATGTTTTTATTTCTAAAATTGTAAATGTTTGAATTATCTTTGTTTAAGGTTGTAGAGACTTAGATTTCATTTTGATTTTCTCTGTTTTAGCACATATTAAAAAGAAAAAAGAAACACTTAATTTGTTTATAGAATTATGACTTTAGTTCTAAATTCTTTTGAGTATAATAATTGTTTCTAGTGTATAATAGATGAAAATTAGTTTTATTCCTGTCTAGTGGAAGTTGCTTAGTTTCATTAACTTTTAAGTGGAAAGTATTGAAAGTTACTGGGAAGCTGAGCAAGTTCATCTTCCATTGAGAATAGTTATAAATTTGACAGCAAGATGTTGACTTAAGTTACTGTGTTGCTGATGCCCTTTACTTTCATGCTCATTCAGCAGAGGTGGTTACAGACATTTTTCATCAACTCCTTTTGTAATGATGACATCATTCATAGACTTTAGGTCACCGAGAGAAAGTAGAAGTCGTCTTGTACCTTTCAGAGAATTTATGTGACTTATCAAAGTTTTTGTACCTCATAGAATAAGCACACTCATGGTCTTGGGAAGCAACAATTTTCTCATGCATAACTCTTTAGGTTTTTATGAATTTTAAATGCTTTGATAATTCTAGATGCTAAATCCAGAACATTTCCCAATTCCTTGTACAAAAGTTTGCAACTACATTGTCATTCATTTGTGTATAAAAGACTGATATCTTGTATTTAAGTGATTTCCTTTTTTTAATTACAAAGACTTTCATTCAAAGGGAATTTCATTGCTTTTCACGGTGAGTGTAAATTTGTTAAATCATTTGCAGCAATAAAACTATAAATTTAGTTGCTTTGTGTTACTTTATATATAACTACATTATGTTGGGGTTGGAGAAGTTGATTTGAAGTGAAAAAATACGCTAAATTGGTTCAGAAGACATGGAGGGAAAAATCCAAAAAATTAATATCAACCCCACCCCCCTTACACGCAGAAATACTTTCTTTATATTTTGAACCAGTTTTCTTTACAGGAAAGCAAGTTCTGCCCTGGTTTCATGATGAAACTGAGTAAGTAAAGTTTGTGTCCAAGTAAACTTCATCAAGTATCATTAGAAAAGTTTCACATCACTTAGCCTTCATCGGCAACAAGCAACCCAAATAAGGGGCTCTTCAGAAAAAGAAACCCTGCCACCACACAATGCTCCTGAATGTTTTTTACTTGCTACGATATTTTACATCACATGCTTCATTAGATTTTCTATTGAAGAAACACATGATATAGCTCACTTGGGTACTAAAGCCTCTAAAAACATCTAGAAAACCTATCTAGTTATGCAATATGTAAATCATCAACCATAAAAGTTTGCAAGGGTCCCCTTCTTTCTACTGATTTGAAAAATGGCCAAACCCTTGACTTGACCAAATACTCCATGACTTTTATGACACATCCTGTAAGAGTGTCTTTCCATATTTGTTTAGTATAGCACACAGAACAATTTTTACAGATAGTTCAACCGTAGCTGTAAGTATGTGTCATGTGGTGTTCTTAATTTCTTCTTTCTTTTGCTGCAATACAGAAATAAACCGCACACAAGTGTGTTTTTTTCTCCCTCTTGGCCTGAGGAGGAAACATGCAGGGTAACAAAAAAAACTTGTCTAAAACTGGTGCTTAAAAGATGAAATAATTCAAACTTTATGAAATAACTCGCGTAAAAAGAACTTACTGCTCGGGACACTCGTTTTGGGCAAAAAATGTTCTCCCTTCAACTGAAACAAGTTTTTCCTACTGCAGAAACGGCAAAATGAGAATGTGCGTCTGAACAATAATTGCTTTTTATGGCATAAAAAGTTTTAATTATTTCATAAAATGCATGGTTGCCAACTGCTTTGCATTTCGATAAGTTTCTCCGCAAAATTGGCAAGCTCTGCATTATTGGTTATATGTTTTCCAAATTTTACCCCCTTTTAAAATTTATTAATAGCTGCAGAGCATGTTCATTTACTTCCAGTTGATTTTTTTTTTGTTTTGTATAAATAAATGTTCTTCTTCAGCAGTTTGAAAGTTGAAATCCTCCTTTATCACAAGTAAAAAATTAGAACTGCGGCATTATGTCTTCGTATTTACATTAAACTCTTCGCCTGCCCTTTGACCTACCCTACTCAGAGACGTATTCAGGGGGGAAGAAAATAGGAGGCAGAATTTTTCAAAAATTAACTTTATTACTATCATTTATTTTACAAATATTTTTTAGATGGGTGTGAGCCCCCCTATAACCCCCCCCCCCTAAATACACACTACATAGAAGAAAAAAGAACTTTTAGGATTAGTATGCGTTTGTGAAGCATTTCAAACTTGTTATTGGGTGCTTTTTTATTGCAGGTTTCTGTTGTCAGATCATCAGAAATAGTGCTATTCTTTTATAGTAAACATGATGATATGCAGATACACATTCATTCACTGTCTGACTGGGTTATTACAAAGTTCAGCAAAGCAAACAAAAAAGAATTTTTTTTTCTTTAAATTTAGGTTACCTATAGTAATGACACGTTACAAGCACGATTTGGCAGCTCTGTTCCAAATGAATAAACTTTACATGCATTAGAAAAATGTCTGCTTCATCCCCTACGAAGAACGGGTACTCAGCTAGTAAATTTATATATAATGAGAAAAGTTTGTTTACTCTTACTTCACTATTTTATATTGAATCAAATTTCCTAAACTATTCGTGCCACAAAAAAGTTGACCTTGCAACAGGCCACAAGAATTCTAATCGCTGCCTTGTTCCACAGCATTGTCATCCGGATCTGAGCTAATCTTCAGCTCATCATTGGGAAATTAGCTTAAAATTGATTCAAAATCTGTACCAAACAGACGCGAAAGAGAGTGAATCAAAACCATACAACTAAAGCTGATCACTTATTCACTGACTCTGGAACAATTCCGGTTCAACCACTCCAAGATAAAACTTTTACGGCCATTACTCCAAAAAGATTAAACACGTAAAACGTAAGAAAATCCACACCGTTTGTACGATCGACTTGAAATTTTTAAATTATATTTTAAAAATTATAGAAAACAATCTGCGCTACTTTAAAAATCTGAAAATCCACCCGTTCCCTAATTTTTCAACGATTTTTCAATATTTTCAGCTCTATTTTATTTTTGAGAATAAAAAAAAGTTAATCATTTGCTTGACAAAATTAGGTGTCGCAATTGTTATTGAAGTGACAGTTATCAAGCTTTGGAGGGAAAATTGCGATTCAAATTTGCAGTTTTTCAATGTTACTAGTTTATTATTATTATTATTATTACAAATGATTTTCTCTGCATGAAGTATAGATATAAGAGGCTGTTCCCACCAAACGAAATCATTCGAATCGGGGACCGATGGCAAAAGCTTCATTAAGGGGGCCTCCCCGCTTACGAAAATTTTCTTATACCCTTCGAACAGCTTTCATATAGAGCCCGCCATACAAACACTACGTTCGCAACATGTAAATAATATGTTTGCGCTGAATAACTGCCCGAGACAATATCGTTTAGCTATAAAAAGTTGTGGATATTATGCTATCGCTATGACATTAGTAACAGAATAATTATTATTTTTTATAAAATTTGTTTCCCTGTCTCTTATTTTAAATGAAAATCAAAATTATCCAATTTTTAAAGGATAATTTGGGGTCCCCCATCTTTTTGATGGAGTCCGGGTGCTTGCCCCAAATGCCCTACCAGAAATCAGTCCCTGGTTCGAAAATAGAATATGAAATGAATTTTTATTTTAAGTGAATTGAAAAATGCAAGAATATGAAACGTGCGTTGGAGCGCTCAAAACAAAAAAGTGAGAGCGCTGCTCTTTATTTGTCAGAATTTCGATTCAAAAGAAATGATTTACTGTATCATTTGATAACTGTAGGAAATTTTTTACACTAGAATGTCTATTGTGGGGGCCCGTCTCTTGTGAAGGACACGGTTTGTCTCGTTACAGAATTCCATCATATCGATTTTAATGGCTATTCTTCCACATACAACCGATTTTGTTAGTAGAAAATAGCACGAAATGTTGCTCCAAAATTATAAATTGATGAAATACCAAAGGACTGGAAAATTTTTCTACTAAAGGATGTATAAAGGCCAACTCTCATGCCACTACTGCAGTAAGGGTGTAGTTTTACTAGAGGCTACCCGGCAGATGGCTTCAAAACTTCTCCTGTACCGTCTTCCTAATTCTGCGGACTTGAATATAAGACGATCATCAACTAGCGGCAGCCTCGAAGGAAAATACTGAATGTCCTCTAATGATTATCTACATAATCACAGTGGCGGCTCGTGGGTTATTTAAATGGAGGTTCATGAAATAAATTTCGAAAATGAAGTATGCAGAAACGACGCAACTTACGCATTGAAATATATTTGCGTTTCCAGCAGTTAAAGGAAAAAAAATACATGCAACTGAAAGAACGCAAGTGATCTTTTGTCTTAGATTTCGTCACCAAGATAAGTTTCAACAAAAGTGTTGTCTTGATTTCTTTTATTTCAATTATTTTTCAAAGGATAATATTGAAAAATGGCATTCCTTTAGCTCAGGAATACTTATTTTACTGCCATCTTAATTATTTACACTAGTTTGTAAGAAATACTGTAGTGGAAAGTGATAAAATTAAAGAAAATAATAAATGAACCCACAAAAACATAACAGACCAGGGAGGTTCCGGAAGAGAGAACCACAAAAGAATTCTCCGTGTGCACACTCAAAATGTGCGAACGGAATGATACCAGCAGCCGCCTTACTTCTGCCGGGACTGTCGACTTCTGTTCACAGAGACCGGTTCAGAAGGGAATTATTTCCGCTCGCACGTGCGAGCTGAGGAAATACTGTGCTGTAGTAACCTGCAAAACAGTAGCTATATAAGCCTATTTAATAAGAGTGGGGGGGGGGGAGAACGTTTTAAATTCACAAAATCTAGACGTGTACATAATATTTTTTTAATATTTAATCTGTTAAGTTTATGTTTTTAGTTTTTTCTTTGGCGGTTCACGTGCTCATGGGCTCAAATGAAGGAGCCGCCACTACATAAGCGCCCTCTAAAAACGCACAGTGATAAGTCATGATTCAATGTACTACTAACGCACGTAAGGGCACAACACAAACTAAATGATTATGACTCGCAGCTCCATCTTCCAGACAAATTTTGTTTAGCTCTTTCAGATTCGTAGATGATCGCACCATATCTATGCTCCTGCCTAGTTCTATCCTTGATTTTAAGCAGGCAAAAATTCAATTTGTTGAGTGTAATTTTCATTGATACAACTAAGAATAATTTTGCTGCCTGAAGATTGCTTTTAATGTTCGCAGTTCATAAAATATTTGACACACCTGTCCTAGCCCCCTGCGTTGAAGAGTCCTTTGCTGTCGAATTTTTCCAGACCGTTTTTTTTTAGTACGGAGATAACTATTCTGGTCGAACACGTTTGACTGGCAAGCTTTTAAAAAGAACTTAGTTTTTTTTAAATGTATAATGTAAGGATACTAGAACCCGAGCTGGCTTTTTCCAGTGTTTATTTCCCAGGAAAACGAAACTGGCTGTCCACACAGAAAAAACTACTAATTAATAAATAGTTCTTGTAATTTTCCTGTCCATTTTTAGAACTAGGGTGCTATTTTGTTCAGTCCCAGGTTTTTGTAGACGGTTCAGAGCCATTGCGAAGACTTTTTTTTAGTGGGGGAAAGATGTCCATAAACTGCCAAGACAAATATTGGTTTTTGCCAACTAATTTATTTTTTTATTAACTATGTTACCAACTTCTTACTTTTGCCTACTGGGTTTGCGCAATTTTGACTGGTGTACCAGAAATAGAAAGTTTGCTAACTAGGTATCTAATTTTGCGAATTCTAATAGAATTTTGCGAGTATTAGGGGTGGAGACTTACCCCCCTTTCGCAAGGGCCCTGAGACGATTTTTGTAGACGGTTTTTGCAGACAGTTTTTGTAGACTGGTACTGTAGACTGTTTTTGTAGAAAGCGTTTGCAGACGATTTTCTAGAAAGTTTTTGCAGACGGGGTTTTGTAGGCATGAACTGCCACGGTGAAGATCTTTTCAAATGTGTTTGAAAGATAACGCATAAGTAGGGGAGTGGGGAGATTAAAATCTTGAAAGCCGCTCAAGGTTTCCAATTTTTGATAATTGATCGCCAAGTTTGCTGCCAAAAATAACTTCGAAACCGAACCAATCTTCGCGATATCTACCGAGTTTGGCTTGAAACTAGGGAAGTATACGATAACCTCAACCCTGAAGGAATTTGAAGACGCTTAGTTATTAAAACTACTTTAATTGGCAATCCAAAACAAATAAGTAATTGAATGCTGTACTTAATGCTGTTCCAAATCGCCATTTTAATTTTAAATTAAGGTTGCCACATAAATACAAGAAATGTCGTAGTAACTGCATATGTTTAATTATCGCCACCTTAGCGGGAGTCGGGGCGTTAAAGTAGAAACTAACCCGAGAAAGTTAAACACTGCACACACTTGGAATATGCATGGTGGAAATTGTAAAACAGTTTTAGGAGAAGATTTTAAGATGGATTTCGATTCCAAAGATGTGCTTTATGTAGCATAGAAGAAAAATACGGTACACTTATAAATAATGATATACTTTCCAACTTAATATGAAGTAAAGGAAGAAAATGGGGAAAACGCATGTATTATGATACGCTTTTAATATATAACACTTTAGTGAGCATTTAAAATCTGAAAAAGGATCAGATTTTCTTACTTTTTTTTTGTTTGTTTGTTTTCTTTCAGCAGGGGACATTCTGAAGCCTTTTATTGAATAGTTTGAAGAATTTAGTGTTCTACTCATTTTTAAAGCATATTAAAGTCAAGGGCAGCTCCAGACTGAATTCTCGGAGGGGGCCATTTAAATTTTTAAGTAGGTGTACAAATTGTTCAAAATGCAAATTCAACGTGGGAAATCATGATACTTCACGATTTCACACGAATCTAAAGTTATAAATTTCGTAGGGGGCCATGGACCCCTACTGGAGCCGCCCTTGATTAAAACATTGGTTTATCGCACACGATAGTAAATAAGCATAAATACAACGGCACGACCGGAATTAAACAGATTAGACAACTAAAATTATAGCGTATGATTCAGCCTGGTTTAAAGTAGCTCTATCTTATTTTTTTCAAGTCGCAAATGTGATCGACGTCATTTTCATTTTGCGCATTTCAGAATCGCATTAGATATTTAATTAGATCATCAAACTCGAGCGAAAAATTTACGTCACGAGCGAAAAACTCTAACTTTTGAGTTTATGATTAGCTGCAATAGTTTCCAATAGCTTTCGATGCAATTTCCTTCGAGCGACCGGATTGAACTTCGAAAACCATTTTAAGTGCGTAAAGTACGAATTATGTTGTCGTTAGTTGGTACTTGAAAACGATGAACAAGAACAAAAAGATATTCTCATTTAGACAGTTTGAGAAAATGGTGGCAATATTTAGGTATTGTCATGGAAACAAAAAAATAATTGTACTTTTTATATCTTGCACAGAACTATTGAACTGATTTTTTGGAATGTCATACATGCTGTTCTGTACTATTTACGCGTTTTCAGATCGTATGAAGTTAGTTTAATGACGTGCAGTAATATTTGAATTAAGTTAAAATGAGAAAATTTAAAGTAAATGTTGAGTTTGGTAAATGTTCTTTCGATCCATCTAAAGATTATATTTTAGAAGATAAGGACGATGACTTGGCAGAAACGTTGAAAGGACAACTTGAAAGGATTCAAGTTGGAAGCATTTATTTTGACGAACACCGCTATGATTCAAAGCATATACCTTTTATGCTAACATCTTATGATGCTGAAATGAAAGACGTGACTGATATATTGCTGTATAATTGGAAGATACCTGATCCAAGAATCATTCTTTTTGCAGTCACAGAATTCGAAGGTTCACCATCAGAACAATACAGAGAACTAAGTCGTAAGCTAGTTAAAGGCATAGTTCATGCTGTAAATACAACTGAGATGTGGTTGTGCACTGATGGTTTAAATCGAGGTTTTGGCAGAGATATAGGCAAAGCTTTTGAAAAAGAGATATTCAGAAGAAAAACTAAAGGCGCCATACATTCTGTATTTCCAGACACATCTCTAATAGGAATCTGCAAGCGAGAAGACCTAACATTTTCAAATGAGCTCGGTCCAAAGGAACTGGAGAAAGAAGAGAAAAAAACGGAGACAAAAATCGATATCAATAAGCGTTATAATTATTTTATATTTTTAGAACATAGCTCCAAAACAGTTAAGAAAATATCGCATTTTCTTTTAGATTTTTCGAATTATTTGAGTAAATATGAAGAGTATTCAAAGGATTCTACACCTAAAACAGAGATGTTTGGGATTCCGGTCATTACTCTTCTGTTACATGGTAAGATAACACAGATTGATCTGATACTTGGCCGCTTAAAACTTAGGTTACCAATAGTAGTATTGGAAGGTAGCGGTGGTCTTGCTGATGTCATCGCGCATGTTTTTCATCAAACTAATTATCGTCCAGAAGGAATCAACGAAGCTGAATACATAGAATCAGTTTTAAAACGACAAGTTTTAGATATTTTGCACTCAGACTATTCAAATTTTTCTACCTATGAAATATTAAGTCTAACGGAAAAGATTTTTGACTGTATTAGATATTCTAGACATCGGGAGCAAACATTCATCTCCATTCTAGATCTCACCGATGTCGAATTTTCTCCATCGATGTTTACAAGTCACTTACTTAACGCTATTTTTAAAGCGGAAACTTCAGACGTTAAAGATATGCAGACAATGAAAAAACAATTGTTCTTGGCAATGGATTGGAACTGTGCAGATGTAGCAAAACAGAAAGTTTTTGCTTCAGATTTGGGTAGTAAATTTCAGATTGATGGCGAAACTTTTTACAGATCATTGACCAAACCTCACAGGGAGGAGTTTTTCTCTCTTTTCTTGAATCAAGGATTTTTAGTTCATACTTATCTTGACAGTGCTAATTTGTTAGAACTATTTCAAAGTTCATTAAACAGAGAATTCTTCAAAACTGTTGTATGGGAAAACGCAATTGGATTTGGAGCTACTAGCGAATTGTCTAGAAGTTTTTTAGACAGTACATTAATTATTTTGATAGAAGAAATGACCGGGATACCGTCGTTGATTAACTCTTACGAACTAGACTGGAACTCTCGGGCAATTTACGACGACCGAACTCCTGAAGAAGCTGAGCGGAAAGCAATGATGGTGTTGGTCATGTGGGCTATATTGTCTTACCGTGTTCAGTTAGTTAAAACCATATGGAGGCATTCAGAGCAACCGATTCATATAGCTCTCACTTGTTCAATAATTCTTAAGAAGCTCGAAGCTTACGTTTCTGACTTGAGTCTGAAGAATGAGATGGAGATGTATGCGAAAGAATTCAGCGTAATGGCTGTAGACGTAATGACATTATGCTACGAAAGTGTGCCTTGCAGAGCTCTAGATCAATTGAAGGAAAAAAATCGCGTGTGGTCATGCAAAGCCCTAATGGAGCTGGCTGCTTTCTCAAAGAATAAAATGTTTCTTGCTCATCCTTGCTGTCAGAAGTACCTGGATAACTTACTTATGGGCTATGTTAGAATAGTAGAACTACCCTATGGTGATATGACAATGCCCTTATGGTTGAAAATAATTTTATCGGCATTTTTAATTTTTCCTATGTTTTTCTGGGTTAGATTTGAAACTCCTGAAAAAGAGGCGCAATCTGTGGGGTCATCGAAAAATTCCTCAACATCCGATTCCAAAGACAATTCGAAAAAAAAAGAGACTGAATCGAACACAAAGCAATCGGAGAACATAGCGTTTTATCGTAAACTCTACTATTTTTGGTCTGCTCCAATAACAAAGTTTTGGGTTTCACAAGTGTTTTATGTGTTATTTTTGAGTCTCTTTAGCGTAGCAGTTATTTGGCCAGCTTGTGGAAATGTATTTTTAGATTTTTTTACATGCATTTGGATAGCAGCTCTCATAGCAGATTTAATATATCATACGTACACTTTGAATATGAAATACACAAGTATGCCTCTGGTATTCAAATGTTTGGAGATATCAGTAATGATAATATTTTTGTTTGGTTATATTATGGGAAGGGTAATATGGAAACAAACATTTATGACGCCATATTCAGCTAAAGTGATGTTATGTTTAGCCCTACTGTATTTTTATTACCGCTTAATTTTCATTGCTTTGCCAGTATCATCTGACCTTGGCCCTATGTTATATAGAGTAAGACGCATGGTTGCTGTGGATTTTGTAGGTTTTATTAGAGTTGCCATTCTCATCATTCTCAGCAATGGTATCGCAATACATGCCATTGTATATCCTGACTATCCCTTAAACGTAGAGCTTGTCAGAAGAGCTTTCTATGACGCATTCATATCATTTTTCTTAACTCCTGCAGGACCTTGGGGCGAGCCCGACCCGAAATGTATCAGACTGTACCGACATCCCAATAAGATGTCATTTATAGGCTTTCCTGAGTCTGAGTGTAAAGTTGGGAGATATATGAAGTTTGATTGTCCGAATCCAGGAGTGTGGCCGTATTTGTTTGGATTGCAATATTTGCTTATACTTCGAATGATTTTACTCGTTATGCTATTTGCCCTTTTCAGTAACACCACAAAGATATTAGAGGAAGAAGGAAAGTATATCTGGAAATACCAGCGTTACGAACTGATTATAAATTTTTCCAACCGTTTGACTTTGCCACCTCCATTTTCATGCATAACAATTTTGTATAAGCTTCTTAAGCATTTGTTTTATTGCTTGTGTGACTATGCAAACGTATATGTCTTGAAATATTCCAAATTAAAAGGATTTCAAAAGAAGTACAAATCACAAAAAAGGGATAAGTTGACTGAGGATGATTTTAGCTATTGGAAAAGTTTAGCTCAAAAATATTTTAATAACAAAAGACAAGAGGAAGCTAAGGAAATGACTACAAGAAAAAGAATGCAGCGCATGAACGATCTAACAAATGATCTTAATAACCAACGAAGAGAACTGAGGGAACTCGAAGGTCACCTGAATGAGTTGCAACTACAAATATTAAACGCCCATCAATATTTAGAACTCGGGGGTCTCCAAGTGTCAGTTCGAGAAAGACTTCAAGTGAAAAATGTTCCTCAAATATTTTCAAGAATGTCGCCGTATCCCAACACGAAAATATACCGGTTCCCTGTTTCAGACAACCATGTTCCTTGGAAAGTCGAGTGGACCATGTACGATCCAGTTTCCTTTACTCTCCCCACTGACAATTTTCCATCGCATTTGCGGCCCCACGTAGATGTAGATATTCAAAAGAAACGCGAACACGAAAGAGAAGCATTTCGAATGCCCGAATTCATCTGGAATAAGATCACTGTTAGCCCAGGCGGCGTTGCTTTCGATAGACTGTCTTGGATAACGGATCAATCGAATCGTACTTTCGAATATGAATTGGACTCTGAAAATCTACCAAAGAATCCTATTGGCAGAACCGGTTTACAGGGAAGAGGTTGCCTACCGAGGTGGGGACCTAACCATTTTATATATGTTATAATTACGCGATGGCATCGATCGGGAAATATGTTTCACAAGTGCTTGGAAGTTCTTCTCACGCCTAAACGAGGTAAATTGAGTTTACCAGGAGATTATGTTTACACAGGGAATAGATATGAGGTAATAGAGGCTTTATTTCACACGGAAGAACGCTGGAGAAGTTCGGAAGATATGGTTCGCTTTTTTAAATCTTTTGCACCGGAGACGGCTGTTTCTGCACGACCTGCTTTATTGCAAAAAGTAATAGGAGATGACAGCAAATACAAAAATGATTTCAATGCCGAAAGAATAAAACTCGGATATATGGATGAAGAAACCAATACTGACCAGGCTTGGTGTGAAGCCGAAGTGTGGCATTTTCATTACAATGTACGGGGCGATTTGGAAGAGAAATTGAAAGGAGATTTACGATGGCACTTGTTGAGCGAAGAAAATCTTACTAGAGTTCCTATAGGGCAGGCTGCATTAATGCATACTGTAGCGAAGAATATGAAAGCAGGCCTTGAGCTTGTTTAAAAGGGATAGGAAAGGAAAAAAATACTGGCAACTTTCATTATACTGTAGTGCTTTATATTTTAAAAATATAGATTTATTAAGAAAATCCCTATAAAGATTAGAATTTTTAATTCACTGAAGTTAAATTCGATTACTACTTTAAGTATTTAACTCGAAGGTTTAAGTGAATTACAATATAAAGAAATTACGTTTAAGTTCCCATTTTAAGTGAATGATCGCTAAGATTTTTCAGATTTTTGTCTGCAGTTCCAGGTACTACTAGGTACTAAGTTTTAAAATTGTAAACTTTATATATTCGTTTTAAAGTTGTTATCAGCTTTTCCTATTTTAGTTTTCTTTAGGTTATTTGATTTTCTAGCCAAAATATTTGATATCAGTTAGAATTTTTTGAAAAGGGTTACCAGTTTTCTTTCTCCGTATGGAATCAGGTTGCAGATAAATTTCCATTTGATACATAAATGATGGGAAATGTTACGAATGTCAGTGATAGGTGACTAAAATGAGGGTTGGAAGTTTATCTCAAAAGTTGGAAGTCGGTTTTCTCCCACCTAAATAATATTAAATAGTACTTATATTTGTTCTTTAAACATTTTAAGAAAAAAAGGTCTTTTATAGTCACTTTGATAATGAAATTAAAACTAATGAAAAGATCTGCTAGTAAAAAAATTCTTTTCTTTATTATTAGTTGTAAAGCAAGTTAAATCTGTTTAAGTGATAGCTTTTGAGTAGTAATTTCCTGTATTCACATTTAGTGTAGTACGTCTTCGTGGTATTTTGCTCATTAAATGCATTTCCAATACTTTATGTGTCTGTTTAATTTGAATTGCTATGTGTTTAAAATATCCTTTAAACCAGCGCTTCTCAACCTTTTTAGCGTCGCTTCCCCCCCGAACAACGGCTAACTTACGGTGGCGCCTCCCTTTCACATTTTTCAGCATACATTCAGTTTTTTAATCTTTAACAATGAACATTTAGACGAATTTTCTAAAAAATATTGTTATCACTAAAGTTTGAATGAACGTTTTAAGCGTAAATAGATATATTTTTGAGTAAAAATGAGAATAAATAAGATGATTTTTTTTAAACATGCATCATTACTTGCTCTTTGGTTTTTCTCGCGCCCCCCCTGCAAACACTCTGCGCCCTCATTTGGGGTCGTACCCTACATGTTGAGAAACGCTGCTTTAAACAATGATCAAAGTGCTCTTTTTAAAACTGCTGGTGAGCTTATTTATGAACAAATAATTTTACTGAGCCATATAGTTTTTAATACTTTCTAACAAATAAAAAAAGTGTTTATGATTTCGGTTTGTCTGTCCGTTAACTGTTTTAGATATGCATCGATAGAGAGGTGGTACAGCTATCTAAAACTTGCATTTTTTGTATAGGAATATATGGCTTGAAGTAACGTGTTAATTATATGTAAAAGGAAAAATATTGTTCCTTTACACAATCTCAAACTACTACTTTGCAGAAGTATTTACAATAAATGATCATTACTGGAGCTATTAATACACGTGAAGCATAATACAGTAAGTATATCAGAGATTTATAGTAGCTACCCTTCATTTAAAGATGAGAATAACATGTAAAGTTCTGTTGCAGGGCTTCACAAAATACATTAATAGTTACACAGCTTTTTTGAAGTCTTGTCCAAAATCTCGCCGAATTTGGCGCAGAAAATGACAGTTATGTTGGAGAGCGTTTTATAATCGAAGCGTTCGACATGATGTATCTTTGTCAGCCAGTGATTTATAATATCAATTCATTAGAGTAATATTTTAAATGACTGATTTTAATCATCTGGAACCCTGTTTTTAACAAAGTAAGAAATCTGGAGTGACTTCACTCGACTTTGTGAACACTTGATCGTTAGCAACCGTTTAAGCAAAGTTGAATCGTGAGTAATTTAGCAAACAAACAAACATGAAAGTTGTAATATGGTGTTTAAATGTTTTCCCCAAATTCGTGTATTTATGTAATTAATATAGAATATAAAAAATAATTTAGTACTTTCACCAACCAAATATACGATTGTACGGAGGGTTTTAACAACAAATATTTTAATCTAGGCTCCATTGTATAAAAATACTTTTTTGTAGCCCTGTTAGTCTTACACACAACCGAAATCTATTTAGTACATAAAAAAGTGACCTGTAATATGGGTACCTAATTTGAGTTCAATCAAATACACCATGTAGACATTAGCGCACTTTAGATAGAGCTTATAAGCCAAGCCGAATTGTATGAGAATTCTTTTTTTTTTGTAGCACTATACAAAAACTATAAATTCAACAAATACTAAAATCTAAACCAGGTATGGGCAACCTTTGGAAAGTTGAAGGCCCAACTTTTAGGATGTTAGTGGAGTCACGGGCCATATAACTGGGACTTATATTGGATTTTGATAGGTTTATATGGGGTTTTCATATGCTCCGCGGGCCGGACCCAGACAGCCCTGCAAACTTGCATCGAACTTGCAGCAAGCTTGATTTATCAAGTCAATAAACTTGAATTAAGCTTGAAAATTTCAAGCGTGTAAGCTTAATGCAAGCTTGAATCAAGTGTTCAAGTTTACACTTGCCCAGCTTGCATTAAGCTTGACATAGCAAGCTTAAAAAATTTTCCTAAAGAAAAATACACGGGGCGCCGTCGACGAACTCGCCCCACATATTTTATTTTTCCACTCATTTCCCCCTCTTTGCTGAAATTTCAAGTTAATTTAATCTGTTTCCGTCAAGCGTCCGCGATCGAATTCGGGACCTTAGGGTTGGGAAGCCAGCGTCCTAACCATTTCGCCAATCTGCCTCGCGCTGTCATGACTAAAGTTTGAAGTGACTGTTATGGTTGTCACGCCGTTGTTTGGCGAGACTGATCAGTATTGCCCGATCATCTTTTATTTTTCCATGGGATGAATCAAAATTAAAACAATGTTACATGCGATTTATAGACTCTACTAATAGGGAAATAATCATAATATAAACTTAAAAGCAGCACACGTTTTAAAACTTTCAATATCGCGACACTCATGTTGGGCAATACTGGCCAAAATCGAGACAAACGATTGATTTTGAAATCAATTTCGTAGTAAAATTGTATTTCATTTTGAAGAATTTCCATATTTGGAAATATAGAATCTTTTTTTTTAATTCTATGGTCAAGTACATTTATAACTGGTGATAAATTATTTGTTATGGGGATGTGGCTTTCCAAATCAAGCAGTAATCAAGTTGTATTCAAGCTTGACAGTTCAATGACTTCTCCAAGCTTGCTGCAAGCTTAAAATGAATTGAACTGTCAAGCTTGTATTAATACGTCAAATTTAAAGAAATGTCAAGCTTGATTTAAGCTTATGTGCTGTCTGGGGAGGTTGCCCGTATGTGATCTAAACAGTATGTGAGACAGTAACTTATAATATGTGTACCTAATTTGAGCTCAATTGAATTCACCAAATAGATATTAGCGCACTTTAAATTGCTTGTGTCCATAAGGCCGAAATTTATAAGAATTCTTTTTTGTAATCTTGTACATAATTATCAGTCATAAACACATAAAAATCTACGCAGGCTTTGTGACGGTGACACAACAGTATACATACCGAATTTGAGCTTATTCGAATGCACCATCTAGACAAAGATGCACTTTAAATGATTTGTGTCCATAGGCCTTAATGCATTAGAATTCTGTTTTGCAACTCTGTGGATAAACTATCAACACGAGGAGTTGTGATCTACACTAAGCTATTCTACACGACGACTATTCTACTCGAGGACTATTCTACACTCACCACACACAATTCATGAAGGTCATGTGACCATGACCTGTAATATACTTATCCAATTTGTGCTCAATCGAATTCACCGTTTAGAAGCTAGCTCACTTTCGAAAGATTTCAGGTAGTCTGTTCTGTTGAAACGATCGCGCGATATATTAACGTATGTATTACTTATCGTTTAGTTAGGTGTAAGGCGCCCGTTGGAAAATGATGTACATAACAAACAATTCTAATTTAATATATCATATAAGTATTTATCAACATGCTATATGGTGCTTTTATCCATACTGTCGTAACAAATATTCTAATATTAAATTTCTATTTTTAAAATTCATGATCTAGTGTTGCTATTACATTACTCAAACTATTAAAATATTACAGACCTGTCTTAAAATAAAAACAATTCATGCGGAAAAATGCTGAATTTAAATATTAAAATCCTCTATCGTTCAGCAAAAGAAAATAGTTCATTTATTTTAATCTCGTGAAAAATGCCAAATTTTCTAGTCCTCAGAGGCTATTTAGACTTGCACAGATTGCTAATAGGACGTACTTTTGTAGCGGAGTTTAACAGTCTCACGCGTATTTTAATTTATGACGTCATTTATTTTGACTACCGTAAAAGAAATCCCAGTTAGTTCACCCAGCCAGCTGTCGTCAAAAATGGGTCTCTAGATCTGTGCACGCGATGAACGTTTCAATCGTCCGCCATCTTGCTGGTAGTTAAGTCGAACGATGGCAACGGCTGCCCTTTTTTCAGCATTGGGCAATCTACCCAGCTGTTCTCGTATTCTTCCATTTTCCAGCAGATGCCAGTGTTGTTAAAAATAATCGTGACCATTTTCTTCCGGGAAAAGACGCGCTAAAAAGTAAAGGATTCTCGTGGAGCTACTATGTCACCCGCAACTATTTTTATAGAAATCCAATCTATTCTTCGTGACTGGCAACAGCCAAAACGTCAGAGTTTGGTGTTCCCAGAGCGGGAACACTGCGCGTTAAAGGGTTAACCCAACAAAAACGCATAGCTGGGAATTAGGCGGAATTTCCTCGCACAAAACGCCCCTCCAGCAGCATACCTTGCGATTAATTCAGCGGAGCCTTGTGTCTCTCTTCCGATTATCGACGGCGTCCCATCATCATCTAATCCAGAGTTAAAATAAATATCAAGTTACCTCAGATGTTGGAAAAGTGCTTCCCGTTTATCACGAAAGCCATTACTTGGCGAAAGATAAATGTATTGGCAAGCATTCGTTTTCTAAGAGAAGGAGGGGGTTTATGAGAAAGATAAGTGCCATATGTCATGCTACGCCTAGATGGCGGAGGGTTCCGTTCTAAAAGATGGCGGAAGGCTCTCGAAAAAGCGTATGTGTGTGTTGTGTTTTTTTGTATAATCTTCAAATAACTGATGTATCGGCAGATTGTTGTAAGCCGCATAGAGTTCTTTTTTTTTCTATAAGAAGTGAAGGAGTCCCTTATAATATATTTTGACGGTTATTTTTCGGCTAATTTATCTTCGTTATTGATTGTGCTTGTTGGTCAACAGGGCATGGGCGCATTACTGACTGGAGTGCTATTAATCTTGAGAGAGAAGATGAAATGTGTACTGAGGCACAAGAGTAATACATTTCTGTTACATTTAAATGTCTCAGCATTACTTCTCGATAAATCCCTTAACCCTTTGAGGCGCAACCCTTTCCCCATGCTGAAAAAAGGGGCAGCCGTTGCCATCGCTCGACTTAATTACCAGCAAGATGGCGGACGATCGAAACGATGCGGACGATGCGCGCACAGCCAGCTGTCGTCAAAAAAGAGGGTCTCTGGATCTGTGGCACGCGATGAACGTTTCGATCGTCCGCTATCTTGCTAGTAGATACGTCGAGCGATGGCAAAGGCTGCCCTTATTTTCAGCAGATGTCAGTGCTGTTAAAAATAATCGTGACAATTTTTTTTACTGGAAATGACGTGCTAAATAGTAAAGGATTCTCGTGGAGCCATGTCACCCGCAATCATGGGCGCCGGCAAAATATTTCCTAGGGGGGGGGCAAGGACTACTCCAGAAGGGGCAAAGACTACTTCAACGTATGGTTACCATCTTGGAAAGAGCAAAAAAGCAAGGAAAAACACTGCATACAAAAATCCAGGGGTGCGGGGCATTGCCCCCCCCTTGCCCTATGCTGCCGGCGCCCATGCCCGCAACTATTTTTATAGAAATCAAATCTATTCTTCGTGTCTGGCAACAGTCAAAACGTCAGAGTTTGGTGTTCCCAGAGCGGGAACACTGCGCGTTAAAGGGTTAAGTAAGATCTGGAACATATATTTCACTCATTTAAAAGTCTTATCGTTCGTCAGCTATTTAAAAAAGCAATAAAACTGCCCCCTGGACTTAAATCCTGGAGTAACTGGGAACAGATTCATCTCATTTTACAAAAATAAATAATATTCATTAACCTTTCGGCGTGCAAAAGCCACTATGACACAAATGATGACGGAACAGTCAAGCTGACAGAATTGCGGTGGTGTCTCGTTGAAATTTACGTATCAAAGCGGGAAGTGATGCATTTTACAATGCAATTTCAGTAAGAAGAATGCACTGAGTGCCCAAAAACTCTTCAATATCGTTTTTCTAGATATGGGCATGTACAGAATTTTTGCACTTTGTCACATCAATATTATATAACCTTTTAATGAAATCATGAATTACATTTCATGAAAAATAGATTGGATTTATTATAGGAGTCGTACTTGGCTTAAGAACTGCTAAAACTCCGAAATGTAAACATATTATTTACAGTACTATATTTTTTCTAAAATATCTCCATCTGAAATGATGAAATCAGTTTTAAGCTGTCTTTTATTTCTCAACATTAATGGGAAATGTTGTTACAATTTGTATCATAATGAAATGTACTCAACTGGTGTGAACATACAATATTTACTTTTACTTACTATTAAAATTTGTCTGTTAAGATTCTAATGCCTTAAGAAAAAGTAATTATCATGTGTTGGAGATAGTGATGTTCCAGATCTGTAAAATACTAGATCTGCGTATATAAGAGCATGGGAGTCTGCAGAATATTTTTCAGGAAGGAGCAAAGATTGCTTCAGCATATAATCACCCTGTTGGAAAGAATCAAAAATCGGGGGGGGGGGATAATGGCATACAAAAATCCAGAGGGATAAGTGCCCTCCCTTGCCTTATGCTGCCAACGCCCATGTATAAGTGGCGAGCAGTGGTAATGAATTTTGGAAAGAAATACGTCTACAAAACTCATAACACTTAAGTCACACCCATTCAGATATAAAATAACTAGCAAAAAGCTTAATACAAATAGCATCGTACCATTATAAGAAATAACGTACTA
Organism: Cheiracanthium punctorium; assembly: GCA_038373885.1. NCBI lineage: Eukaryota > Metazoa > Arthropoda > Arachnida > Araneae > Cheiracanthiidae > Cheiracanthium > Cheiracanthium punctorium. The sequence goes on along the minus strand of JAWZYV010014550.1, from coordinate 322,146 downwards.
GTACAATAATGCAGCATAATTTGAGTACATTGTGAAAAAATTATTTCTATTATGAACAGAATGTTCTCAGTTACTGTTACACAAACCAATAAGCTTTAGGAAGACAGTTTGGAAAAGTATAATAGACTTCTGTCACTGTAAAAGCAAAGAAAATTAATTTTGGATGAGTTCAGAATTGAAATTATTTATTATTTTATTTTTCCGAGGATTTAATACTTAATTTTCTCATATTTATCTGTAAAAGTAACGGATACCTTTTTTTTTTTCAGTTTACGTGTGAAGCGTCTCCAATGCAAACTTTGGTAGACAGGGCCGTGCCTGGAGTTTTTGCGGCCCGGTGCGAGGATCAATTGTTGCGGCCCTTTCCCCTATATATATATATATATATATATATATACATACATACATACACACACACACATATTACCTAGTTATGGTTGAGATTCGTCATGTTTCGTGCGTGATTCCGAAATTCAAAAGGTATTAAATTTTAATTAAAATTGAGTCATCTGTCCGTCATAAAGTAGGGGAGAGTGGGGTAAAACCGGGAAGTCGGGAGCAAACCGGATACCCCCTTCTAGCCTCTGTAAGCGCTGCGATCGCGTGGACAACGTAGGAACTACCTTCCACCTTGATGAAGAAGCAGCGGCCATTACCAGACCGCAATAGACTCGCTTCTTTTGTTCCTGTGAAGAAAGTTCCGTTTGTTTGGTTTTTGCTTAGGATTTTTGGAGAAAACTAGACGGATTATACTGCTTTTCTGTTTCTGCAAGAGTAAAGGCATTTAGCTCTCCTTGTACAACATTTAATTACCTTCATTATCATTCTAAGTAATTGTCTGTAGCGTTCTGTATAGTCATATGACGGCAGTTTTGATGAAAGCTGTACGTGCGGGGCAAAACCGGGTACTATCCGAGGGGCAAAACCGGGTAGTACCCGGTTTTGCCCCTTGATTTTTAAAACATAGTAAGTCTATGAAACGGGCATCACTACAGTCCTGAACAAGCCGTCTAAAATGCTGGCCTTACGAGGAAAGAAACAAGTGGGTACCTTAACATCTGCTGAACGCGGAACTCTAGTAACTATTGAAACATGCATGAGTGCTGCAGGTAACTACATGCCTCCAATGTTTCTTTTCCCTAGGGCAAGAGAAAACCCACTCCTACTTGATGAGGCACCTCCAGGAAGCATAGCAGAGTATCATCTTAATGAGTGGATGCAAAGCGATATCTTCCTGTCGTGGTTTAAAAGTTTTGTTCAGTTTTCCAGACCAAGTGCTGAAACGCCAGTTCTTTTAATACTAGATGGCCACGCGACTCACACTAAGAGTCTTGAACTGATTGATATGGCCCGTGCAAACCATTTAAGTTTTTTGTGCTTGCCCCCCCCCTCCATTGTTCGCACCATTTGCAGCCACTAGACGTAACCTTCATGGCACCTCTTAGCACCTACTATCAACAAGAAGTTTGCCACTGGCTGGTTATGCCTCCAGGCAAGCCAGTGACAATTCATCAAGTGGGCAAATTCTTTGGAAGTGCCTTTTTGAAAGCAGCTGTGATGAAAACAGCAACAAATGGATTCAGGAAGACAGGCATATAACCACTAAACAGAAACACATTTCCAGAAACCTCTTCGCGCCATCATTGACCACAGATAGCCCTACGCCTGAACCAAGACCTGAAGTTCCTCAAAGCCAGCATCAAGACTCTACAAACAAGAAAATTTTCACAGTAAGAGTCCCTAAAGATCCTGCAGCAAGCGTTCCTGATGTGTCACCACCATCGAATCAAACACCTTCTGTACCCAAACAAATCAATTTACCCTGCTGTTCTAAGTCCTTGGCTCCTAACCCTAAACTTGTTCTCGAAGCATCGTTCAGTGTTTCACCCTCCGAACTGATGCCTCCCCCATACACTGAGAGAAAGACGCAGCCGAAGGAGGACAAGAGAAAAGGAAAGACTGTCATTTGACGGGCTCCCCATACAAGCTTCATCTTCAGACAGCATTAGAAGAAAAGAAAAAGGAAAATGAAGGAAAGAAGAACAGAGATGGACAGAAGAAAAAAAAACCTGAAGGTAAGATAAACGAATCAAAGAAAATGCAACATTTTAAAGATGATAAAAAAGAACAGACAGAAAATAAGCGTCCAAAAAAAGAAAAACCGAAGGAGCAAATGTGGGATGAGTCCAGTGAAGAGGGTAACAATACTGCCTGCATTTACGGCAATGAGCTTTACTCGGACTCCAAGGGAGGTGAGGGATGGATCCAATGCATCCAATGTCGTCGTTGAGCCCATGAAAGCTGCTCTGGGGCCGAAGAGCAAGATGACTATTTTACTAGCGACTTGTGTCAATAGGCCTTATATTACAGCAAAAAATTTTAGGCGAAGACAGTTAAATTTACCAACAACTCATCAATATGTGCCCTTTTATACTTATTCCTATATTTTATGACACTAGTTAACTTATGTCACTAAAAAAAAACTTGAATTTTGTGGAAACTTTTAAAATTTTTATTTTCCCATAACAATAACATGTCTACCCGGTTTTACCCCACTAGTGGGGCAAAGCCGGGCAAAATGACTTTTTTTACAAAAAAATTAATAAAAATTAAAAAAAAAATAACTTATGTTTTTAAAACTGTGGTTGCATTAATAGATAAGTAGTGCATACTTTTGCAAAATTTTGTTCCTTTACAGTAAAAACTGTGATTTTTGCAAGCCTTCAAACCTTAGGGTCCCGGTTTTACCCCACTCTCCCCTACTTATAAATTGTTCTTCACTTTACTTATGTAGTTTAAGACAATTATCGACGCACGCACATAATGTTTTTTATTTCACAAGATTGTTTTTGTACTGTTTGCTTTTTCGAACCAACTTCAAATATTAATCAGCCTTTATTATGCACTTGGGACGATAAGTTTGCATTGGACAACTTAAGAAAGAACAGAAAGTACAATCTGTATGACACATCTACAATAAATAACGAAACTATATCTTTTTTGAGAATTTTAACAATGTTCATTCATCAACTAACTTTTAAGCATGCAATATTGATTGGCAAATTTTTACGACCCTAACTTCCAACAAAAAGGGAGCTTATAGTCAGAATATTGCTCAGGAAGCCCTCACGCCCACTCTCATACAGGCTGCGAGCATGTTAAGTTAGGCCACTGGTCTTAAAGGCAGACACAACAACAGAACTGCAGCTTTTCAAATATAATTAAACGAAAAGTGTGACCGCTTAAAACAAGAGTACCTTAAAAAAACATAACAGAATAATTTTTACAGATAGGACCCGAAAATTAAAGATTAAAATATTTCATTTAATTGAATTTAATTCTCTGAATACTCAATAGCATAGGCGTAAACTGGTATGAAATATTGAGGGGGGGGCAAAATTTTTTGTATTACCGATCATTTTGAAATGGGTTATCTCTGAATTTTCTTGAATATTAGGGGAGGGGGCGCAACTGCCCCCTCTTGCCCATAGTATGTTATGCCTATGCTCAATAAACTATATCAAAAAGAATTTTTAAAAATTAACTTACCGATTGTTTTGAAGACAATCCCATCACCTGCAATATCTTCCGTTTTTATAATAAATAATTCCCATCTATCATGGTTGAGCCAGTGACATTTTATAAGCAAATTAAGTTGAAAAAAGTTGCACCGTTGTTATAGTCAGATTAGTTACTTGCACTAAGAGAGTTTGATTCGCGATGGACCACTGAAGAAAATCGAGAACATGCGGTAGACATGCATCCTCGTGGTTCTGTCACCTTGTTTGCAGCTTCTGAGTGGTGCCAATGTAAAGAAAATTCTTTTTTCTTCCGATGAAAATCCAAGTTGTGGAGGGAATACCCGGAAAAGCTGCAAGTAGCTCTAAATGTCATATTCGGTGGTGTGACTTCCTTTCCGGGAAGGGGGGGGTGTCCACGTTTTATCACAAAATAATTAGCACCACAAAAATCAAACATGAATTCTAGGTCCGTTGTTTGATCAAGGTAAAAATAACCAAGATAATAATAATTCTACAAGATAAATAACAGGTTTCTTTGATCTTCAGATAATGGAAACAGATCCCAAAAATAGTTATGCACTAGAAATGTGTTGGCTGATTTAAATTAAATATCGTTAAATGTAAAACTAACATCAAGAAATGTTAAGACTTAAGAGAGTGAAATTGTTGATAACTAATGGATTTCAAGTAAAATAGTAAATTAAGCCGATCTCTTGATATAATTACGAAATTTTCAAGGGGAAAAATACAAGATTATAATAAATTTTTTACATTACAATACATTAACTTTCTGACTCAAGCGGTACAACAGTTGTACCAAAAAAAAAAAAGTGACTGAAGAACAGCGCTGGTGGAAGTGCCTTACCCAAGACTTCTTTCCTCTCTTTTGACAGCAAATCCTTTCACCTTTGATGGAAGATGGAATTTCTAGAGACGAGAATTTCTTTTCTTATACTGTGGGTCAGGTGTGTTAGTAGATAATTGTCTGGAGAGAAACTGGTAGTTGACAGTTTTCTAACTACCGGTTAATAACTGACCCTAGTCAGTTGAGCGGGATTCGGCATCTAGATTTGCGTTTTGTTTGAGGACTTGTGTGGCCAGTCATATTTTCTCCCACCTACCAGCAGTTGACAATACAAAAGACAAGGTGTGTACTTCAGCTGAAAAGTAGAGAAAGGAAATCTTCAATATTCTGCTGTTTTCTGGGACAAAAATTCGCAAGCGAGAGCCGGGGCGAAAAGGTTAACATATTATAATAAAATTTTTCTGGACTTTATATTAGCAAAGGTATCTATAACGTCAGAAAAGTTAATTTTCGATACCAAGTCATTCTCGATTGAAATAATTGCCAATGAGTTGAGTCGATTTTGTGACATGGTTGATCGTAAGTATGTTTTTATTAATTTCAGTTTTGAGAAGGATCGTTCAGCTGATGCCACTGTAACTGGCACATTTAATAACACGCGCAGGGCAATAGTCAAATTCGGAAACACTTCTTGCAGTCTATTTTGAGTAATATGTTTCAATATAAGTATTGTAAAAGTATTTTTCAAGGAAATAGTTCTTGAAAATATTTTCAACTCTGTAAAACGCTCTATTCCATTAACATCTCCCATAAATCTTGCTAAATTTAGACATGAATTTTTTAAATTTTCATCTTCATCAAGTTCTGCGAAATTGAATAAAAATCCAAATGTTTCTTTAAACACATTTAATTGACCAAAACGTTCTTCCACTGAAGCCACTGCATTATCCAAAAGAACATTAAAGAAATTAATTCGAAAATTAGTTTCGGGAGCAGTCACTGGCTCGTCTTCAGCTTCATACGAAAACTGCTTTTTAACTTTTCTCCGACGTATTGATGCAATGTCTGGAAATTTTATGGAATTTTCATCAATTTCCAGTTCTACAGCTAACAGTTTGGCGTCTTCTTTAGCTTTTTGAAAACCATCTTCCTTAAAATTTTTTAAGAAGGCTATCGTATTTTTATTATGTATCAAAGCAGTATCAATAATCATAGCTCTGTTCTGAAATATTTTGCTGACAAAGTTGAACTGCGATAATATTTCATACCAAATACAAAGTGATACCAAAAATTTATATTTTTTAAATTCATTTGCTAAGGATAAAGCTTTACTTCGACATTTTGCTTCATTCGACGTTTCAGATATTTCAACTAGTGCGTCATATATGTCACCAGTCTGAAAACGGATAGCTCGTACGCTGTCAATTCTGCATTCCTATCGGGTTTCAGATAATGGGTTGACGGTTAAATTTTGGACATGTTTCTTAAAAATACTCTCTGTTCGTCGATGCAGAAAATAAAATGTAAATACGTTGTAAAATACCAAAGAATGTAATTGCAGCTGTTGATGAGTGTGCCATATCACCCAATACAAGATTCCAATTGTGGCAACCACAAGGAACAAAAAGAGCTTTTCATTTCATTCTAAAATACGAGCTTGGACACCTTTGTTTTTTCCACGTATATTAGCCCCATTGTCATAACCCTGGCCACGACAGTCATGTATGGAAAGTTCAAGAGCAGAGAGTTTTTTCAGAAGAGCATCACACAGATTAGCACCTGAAGAGTCGCTAATTGAGATAAAACCTACAAATCGTTCATTTACAGAAATATTGCCGTCTTCGTCAATGTCAACATATCGCAAAATCATTGTCATTTGCTCTTGATGGCTTATATCTGGTGTACAATCAAAAATTACAGAATAATATTTAGATTCTTTAATTCTTAAGCAAATTGACTGAACAACCTTTTGGACTATTAATTCAATAAATTGATTCTGGATTCTATTTCCCAAATATGTATCATGGATTTCTGAGTTTGTTATTCTTCTCAAATGTTCAGACAATACTGGATCAAATTTAGCCATCAGTTCAACGACACCCAATAAATTTCCGTTATTTTCACTGCACAGTTTTTCGTCCGTACCACTAAAGGGTAAGTTTCTTTGTCCCAAAAATTGCACAATAGAGAAAAGTTTTTCCAAAACTGAACGCCAATGCTTTCTCTCAATTTCGATAATTTTTTCTTGCTCTGCATCTATTGTACACTTTTTGAGAAGTCGATTTTCTAGTTCAACCCATGAGTTATGGCACCTTTTATGACCAGCAGATGACTCGTGTCGTGAGCAGATAATTTACTTAAATTTTTTTGCCAGTTTCTACAACCTTCAGCATTATTAACCCTTTCGAGGCGACTGTCACGTATACTTGCCAGCAATAAACGTTTAAATATAATTACAGAACTGTTTAAATACTCACTCTACAGAACATTATTAAACAACACGTTGATATTTCTGTAATTTCATGGATTTAGGGTTAATAGCAAAAAATTCTCCAGCCTTGGACAGAAGTGAAAGAGACTGCCGGTCTCAAAGATAAGTGGGCGTTTGCGCTTCCCCGTCGCGAAGGTGTTAAAGCATATTTTATTGACAGTGTTGAATACTGAGTTAGAATCACATTGTTCTACTATATCAGATTTTGAAGCCACATCCAACAAATTACTAGAAGAAAGTTCCACAGTATTCCTTATCGACTCACTTTGAGGAAAAGACGCAAATGATACACCCAAAGCTGCATTTGAAGGGCTTTTATCAATACTCGGAATGTTTTGTGCTTCATTGCTTGAGGACGCACATTCAGCCACAGGTCGAAAGTGCTTCAGCAAAGACCCTCGCATTAACTTAGTCGTTTTCTCATTTTGCTCTTTACGTTTCCTCTTTGTTGCTCCCGATTCATGTCTGGAACCAATACCAGTCTTAGGCATTGGAGACAATGATACAGTACTAGAAACACAATAAAAAGCGCAGAAAACTGAATAAAGGTTTTGAAGCCGTGACTACCAAGAAACCTTAGCAATTCATAAAACTGAAAACACTTACTTTACTATCGGTTCCAGCCGACTCTGAAAATACTAACTGCCAGAAGAACTTTTACTACTTTTTTTTTTATACTGTTTTGTAAATTATTTTTGCATCATTCTAAAACATTTTTCTTTTATTTATTTATTTATTTGTAATCAACTATTCTGTATTTCAGTTTTATTCGTTTCTCGCTTCGCTTTTCTACTTGATAAAAATAGCTTTCCGTTCCATCATGTGCCCGACGACGGTGTGTCTGCGAATCAAAGTTATTTCCCTTCTAAATTAGCTATCGGTTTAGTATATACAATGTAAATTGTGGGTGTCTGCATGTCTTTTTATTTCTGATGTTGCAGGATTGCCATACTTGTGTAATGGTGTTCCCTATGTTCTCCCAAGTGGCGCTTATTACAAGGTCACGCGGGCAATCGCTTCTAAGTGGCTCAGCTTTTTCGCGCTTTGTATCAAGTTTTGAAAATCATTTGAGTTTGCGTGCAAACTGTGATATAAAATGGAAATAATTTAATGTTTCTTGTGCGGCCCGGTACGATTTGATCCCCGGACCGATACCGGTCAGCGGCTCGGGGGTTGGGGACCACTGTATTAGCATGTGCAATCGATTCTTTTTTTTCTCTCTCTCTCTCTTCATTGAGTTTTTTTTTTTCTTTTTCTTTTTGACCGAAATTTTTTACAGCCTTCGATTTTTTGCGGCCCTCGATTTTTTGCGGCCCGGTGCGGTTGCACCCTTCGCACCCCCCAAAGCACGGCACTGTTGGTAGATCTTAATCTGTTTAAAAATATTTAGATTTTCTTGAATATTAAGGTGGTGCTGATATGTATAGCTGGCTTTTAAAAAATGTCATCATTTATATAATCCTTACTAGATGGCAGCACCATTTCTTAATTATAAGCAAAAGTAAAATTACTTACGTTTGAGACGATATTTGTTACCTTTGAGAAGAACGCTAGCTAATACATTAAAATGATGGATACGGATACATTTGATATTTTAAAATCACATTTGCTTTATTAAAATTAAAATGAATCATTTTAACGATAAAAGCATAACAGCAAAAAATAGTTAATGTACGATACGAAATAACGTTATCCAGTAGGATTCATCGAAACTTAGGAACTCTTTGCGTTTCTCCCCATAGATTTGATGTATTTGGCGATGTCTATTGCGACTGAAAACATGATTTATAAAGATGTTCAGTGTTGCTAACTCTGCCGGAGAAAAAGTGGCTGAAATGAAAGTTAAAAGTGGCCAGAAATGGCTAAAAATGTTTTCAAGCTGAGAAAAAATAAATAAATTATTCATTGGCGTTTACTTCTTATGCCTGTGGCGAATATAGGTTTTCATTTTGGAGGGTCCGATCAATTTGGCTTTTCCGTTTGGGAGGGGGCATTATCGACTTTTTTTAAATCATAGAAATTAGGAATTCAATTATTTTTACCAGAGTCATCAAAATCGGATAAAGCATCCTAACTGAATAATAATACGGCTTATAATAATGTTCTGCAGTAGGTTTATTTTAAATCTCATTTTTACTGGAGTAATTGTATAAATGTTTCAAAACAGCAGTTTTTTAAATAATTGTTTTACATTTTCGGGAGGGGGACCAAGCGCCTTCGTCACCCCCCTTAAATACGCCACTGGCTTATACTGCTGAAATAGGTATGTCTGCAAGTGTTTCTTGAGTCATTTTGACTCTCATTTCCAATTTACAAAATATTCGGTATTGCCCGTTGGCCAGATCTAGCCGCAAAGCGGCTGAATTGACAGATATAGCCACAAAAAATGGCCAGATCTAGCCACAAAGTGGCTAAATTGGCAACCCTGAAGATGTTGCAGCTTGCTTTTGAAGATTTTAGCTCAGCAGAGTAAAATATTTCTAGCTCAAGTCTAAAATTTACATTTGTTGAATAAGCTATACATTCTTAATCTACAGTGGAAATTATTGTTTTGAAAGTGTGTATGGACCACATGCCACTGGGGTATACGAATGCGAACTAGCTCATCACACACACACACACAAAAATAAAAAAATAAAAATGAAGATTTTTCTTGTAGATAAATGTCGCAATTACACTTTGATAGTGATTTACCACAGAGAAAGCTTGATATTGAAGAAAAAGAAAATATCGACATACATCTTCCGTAAAAGAAAATGAAACGGATATAGTAGCTGTCTTATAAAAATATAAAAGTAATATAAAGATTTTGGCCTCCAGTTCTTTAATCTTGCTTAGAAATACAAATTAATGCAATTTACAAAAAATGCTGCAAACAGTGGCGGATTAATGCAAGTTTGTCGGGGGGGGCGGTTAGTTTGTCGGTGGGGGCGGTCAGTTAGACGATTGACATATACGTCCATTTTATGGAAGTAAAATAGGATATTTTACATTAATTTCTTTTGTCTCGGGGGAGGGGGGCGGTCGCTCCCTCCGCCCCTCCTTTAATCCGCCCTAGGCTGCAAATATTACAAATGTTCTTTTCTGAAATTTAGCGTAAATTGGTCTCAATTGGTTGGTTCTTTTAATCGTGATCGAAAATACGTATAAATGTTCTTCAAAAATATTCTATCTTAAAGTGTAATTGGGAATACCAGCAAATAGATCTAAATTAGACTTTAACGAAATATATATTTCTTTCTGGTGCTTTATTTTGGAAAAGAGCCAGCATTTGAGAAATGTAACATTTGTACTGGGCACCGCTGCGCGAAACCCAAACTTAAATTCTCTGGATTAATGGTCATTACGTTTATTTTTACTTTTCGTTATTTCTTTATCGGATGTTACGGACACATTCGTGTAAATAAAAGGGGGAAAAATGTTAAGATTTTTTCCCTTGTTCATTTGTATCATTACGAAGATAACTTGAACCGCTCCGTAAATGACTAGTTTTATTGGATCCAACAATGGGCAGAAGTTGTTTATAACTTGGGTTTTTGTAGGAATTGCAGAATTAATGATTTCTTGTCGCCGCGAAAGCAGTTCGGAGATATGTTGTAGGGAAATGCAGGCCAACAACCGGGAATGTTGTGTGATTTAAGGCAAAAAATACCCTAAATTTAAGAAAACTATTTCTGTAATATTTAAATGTAAGAAAGAAGAGAGAGAAAAGATAACTACTCGAGTATAAAAACAAAGTGAATTTTTGTACTACACGGTAAACTTGAAATGTGTTTAAGAGTTTGCGATTTTCTAAAGATTCGGAAATTTCATTTGATTACCCTTTATTTACTATCTGAATGCCCGTTCATCGTAAGGGAGAAAGCAGATTTCTTTCTTTAAACGTACGTAATCCGATCGAAGCATATACTTTTTTAAAACTGCAAAATTGTTTCACTCATAACATAACATCTGCATTACAATAGTTAATCTAAACTGAAAAAAGAATAAAAATCCTTTTGATTTGTGGAACTGTGTTATTTTTAAATAATACCTAACATATTATGTATTGCAATCGGTCCAGAGTTCAGTTAATTTATCGACAGGCCGTAGTTTGCTTCCCGAACTATCCACAGGCTTCATCATAGCTGAGGGGTTATGTCAGTGGAAATGGTAGATGGATGGTACCTGGTTCAAACAACAAAAAGAAAAGAGAAACGTTAGAAGAATTACAATGTTTCTTCTGTTACAAAGGTATAAATTAACACAAACACGACAAAGTCGCAAAAACCCGAGAGAAATACACCAAAGTAAATAAAATCCAAAGAATTTAATGTTCCTTGGCGGCCCGGTACTATTTGATCCGAGGACCGGGGGTTGTGGACCAATGGCTTAAATAATAAGTGAAATATTAATAATTAATGAAAGATTAATTTTTAAATTTAAATAAAGATATGAATTAAGTTTGAAGGGGCGGGATCAAGATAGCTCTATAAAATTTATGAAAATCGCTATTTTTATGATTTTTTCTCAGTTTCCCACTATTGATAGAAATGCAACTTGTGTTTCAAACAATCAAGTCATTTTTTAACTTTATCTGCTATTTTTATCAAGTCAATATTGATAAAATTAATTTTTCTAAAATTTTTTAATTTGATGTTGTCAACTGGAAACATTGCCAGGTAAAAGGTTACGAAGAATCCAGAAAAAAATAAACAGTTGAAAGTTTAGGTACATTTTTTTTTAAGTTTTGAAGCCGATTGTACGCTGCGACATACAATCGGCTTTCTTTGTCGGCGCGCCGGCCTAGACCTCGGCAGCGGCGTGGCGCGGTGGCGCTGACCTCTAGCAACAGGTATGGCGTAGACTTGGCCTGTATATTAGTATTTGCTCTTACGTATGTATTTTTATTCAAGAATTTCTGTCTTGATGGACTGACAGTAGTCGGCAAGCATTCCTTTATTCTTTCGCGATCGATAAGGAGTTCAGGTGAGAGTGTTAAGAAATGGAGCTTAATTGACAGGTGACAACAAGAGAGGGATGGGTAACATTTTGCACATCTTGTTTCTCACAGACGAATTTAGATGAGACGTAAAACTCAACCACCTTTTTTACTTCCTTTACGTTGAGGGGTGGTAGTAATGGAAAATGCAAATACGCATAGTCTTTAATTTGGAGGAGGAAAACTTATGGCGTGTGAACATAAGATTGAAATTGTTGTTCTGAAGAGAGAGAGGATTTTAGAATACAAATTTCGGACATTTGATAGGGGATCAGAGATGGTTCATTTTTTTATGATAATGTATTTTACAGTGTTTAAATACTTCCTCTTGGCGCAGCATCATAAATTGTCAGAAATAGAATATTTGTAAAATTGATAGTGCATCAAAAATTTATGTAAATTCATAGACGTACTAAGAAGTCGTGTGGTGTCCATATCAGATTTTTAGATAAACTCTTTAGAGAATAGTGGCATGAAAAACATACCACATATATTTAAGCTTTTTCTAAGTTATAACATCCTAATATAATTTGACTAGCATTTACTATTTAATACCTTTACCACTCCAACGGTAATAACTAGAAAAAATATTGTTTTAACTTTCAAAGACATTCTTTGCTTTGTAACTATAAATAATTTTGGGCTTACGGATAGAACAATATTTTGTTTATCAAAGTGTAAAGCATTAAATAGATAAGGCGACACAACAGTATGTATGTATGTGTGTACACGCTTAAAAAAAGATCTAAATTTCGTTCCGAAGGAGCTGATATGACTCCGTAGGAATTAAAACCGTGACAAGTTTGTCTCAATTTTAACCTTCGGAGTGAATTTTTGTTCTGTTTTTTAAAGCGTGGTTGTATACATTTGCAGAAACTTGCATGTGACATTGGGGGGGGGGGGTTGTAGAAATTATTTTAGAAAATACCATTTCAAACAGGTGATATCTGCATTTTCTTGAATTTTAAGGGGACAATTGCCCTCTTTTGCCTTTAGTATGTTACGCCTATATCTGTATGCATGTACACTTCGTATAACTCAAAACTTATTTAGCGTAAAATGTTGGAATTTCATATTTCATATTCTTGTAACATCTAGTTGTGCACCTCCCCTTTTGATTTTAATCGACTGAGTAGTTTATTTACAAGGTGACTGAAAAGACTTTCAACACACTCTATGACAGCTACAATACATATATGATCACAGAATTCTACAGACATTAAACTATCGTAATATAGGTTGTGCCCAAAATCTCACCAACCCACACCAATCTTGGCAAGTTTTGGCGAAATATTGCCAAATTTGGCGTCAATGCAGGTTTTTAAAACTGAACCTAGCTGAGCAATTGCTTTTATATTTGCTGAGAAATCTCCCAACGTTAATACAATTCATGTGTTTCGTAATTCAATTTCAAATAAAATAAGTTTGAATGCAGTGCAACAAAAGTTTAGGTACAGGGTCACCCAAAAGACTTCCAATACATTAAAGTCTATAACCAGCTTCAATACATCAAGTCTATAGACAGTCATTGTTTGGGCCATTCCCAGAATCTCACCAACTGTCGCCCAGCGTGGATAGTTTAGACGAAATATCGCAAAATTTTGTGCCAAAAATAAATTTCTAAAACTGAATCCAGCTTGGGGATATCTCTTTTATTTGGGGAAAAATCGGCAATTCTTAATATTATTGAACTACTGTATCTCAATTTTGAATTAAGTAAAGTTTATCTATGCAAAAATAAGCCGAAGTGCACTAGAATAAAGTGCATCAAAAATTCATAGATGCACCAAGGCAGTCATGTGGTGTCTACATGAGATTTTTTGATTAATAAGTTATTGGATCTTCTGAATGCATAAAAGTTTCGAAAACGCAACGCATATATCCTCGAGTTCTCTGTTTGCATAATTACCATTTCCATTTTGTGGTACATCAGATACAAAAAAAAATTACATTTCATTCAATCAGTCTATAGAATGAAGAATAAATAGATACTCACGCAGTAGATGATGTTGTATCTAGGTGATAAATTATTTCGCATCGCACACTATGATGAATCGAAACTTAGGTAAATTTGCCGATGATTATTGATTACCGAGAGACGTTATTGATTGTTTGGAATCATGTGGAAACTGCTAATGATACATATAAGTTGATTAATTGCTCCAAATGAGGCTTGTGAATTTATTCGGGAGGAACTGAATTTGCGTTCGGTGTAATATAAGCTTTCCGGTTCCAGTTAGTGTATGTTAGTATAATTTATGTAGAAAAAAGTGTAGTATTTAATGAATTATATGAAACGCAGTAGTTTATATCCATCTATCTATCTATCTATCTATATTAATGACTATTTATCTCTCACCCCCTTTATTGAAAATTGTCCTAAAAATGTTTCCCAAAAAAGCGACACAAAAATTACGACATAGTTTTACATATATTTAAATACTATTAGTTCACAGCAGGTTTAATCTACTGTTACAGCTGTAGAATCTGCATCACATGTATTTTTCTATAAATAGGGAACAATCATAAAAATTTCAACATAGGGTTACCAGGAGAAATACACGAACGATGAGAGATAAAATGACATAGTCAATTAATATCGTTTTAATATGGCAATAATGAAACTAAAAAATCTGGAGTGACTCCACTCGACTTTCCGAACACTTACGATTAAGATCATTACCAAGCACTTAAATAAATTTTAATCGATGAATAATTCAAACACATATACCAAATTGAAACTCAATCGAATGCACCGTTTAAACGCTTACGCACTTTCAAGAATTTCTCCCCATATGCCATTATGTCATAACATAAAAGAAAGTTTTGTCGTAGCCCTTTAGGAGAACTATAAGTCCTATACACACCAAAATCAATACCGGTCTTAGGATGGTGGTTTATAACATGTATACCGAATTTGAGCTCAATCGAATGTATCGTTTAAAAGCTAGCGCACTTTCAAGAAATTCCCCCCATAGGCCATAATGTAAAAGAAATCTTTGTCGTAGCCCTGTAGAAAAACTATAAGTCCTATACACACCAAAATCAATACCGGTCTTGCGACGGTGGTTTATGACATATATATCCAATTTGAGCTCAATCGAATGCTCCGTTCAGGAGCTATCGTGTTCACTCACAAACACACACACATACACACATACATACATACATCTCGTAAAAATAGCATAAATGGATTCAGAAGCCCTCAAAACGTGTAAAAACACCAAAATCTCGAAGTCGAATTTTTTCATGATTACAATACTTTCCTTACATGGTACATGTTCGGAAAGTAAAAATTAGGGGGGTTCAGGGGGTCTCCACCTGACGAGGGTCAAATAGCCGAGTTATATACCGGGTGATCCAAAAGTCAGGACAAACTTGAATTCATTAAAAAAGAGCAAATAATGATAGAAAATTGCGGTTTGTACAAATAGGTTTAGGGTATGATGGGATTTTTTTTAATGACAAAAAAGTTTGTAGTGCCAAATTTTACCGATAGGTGGCTCTGACATGCACAATGGGAACCAAATTTCCAATTAAAAAAAAATCCGAAATCTCTGTAATGCTTTCTACGCAAACTGCAATTTTGTATCATGATTTGTTCTTTTTTAATGAATTTTTAAACTTTGGTGCACCCAGGATGCATCAAATTTCCACGATCATAATAGATTTTAATTCCAAAGAAGTGTTTTGTAGAACAAGGAAGTCAAATACGGTACACTCATGGATTATGATACTTCCCAAACAGTATTTATAAAGGTAAGTACAGTTGGAATATGCTTTGCGAAGATTGTAAAACAGTTTAAGGCCATTTTACTATAGATTTCAATTCGAAAGATGTGCTTTATGGAACAAGGGAGGAAAATACGGCGCACTCATGAATAATGCTACACTTTCCCAACAACTTAATGGAATAAAGGAAGAAAAATAGGGAGGACACATGGACTATGGTACGCTTTTAATGTATAGCAGTTTGGTGCGAATTTAAAATATGAAAGTGTTTCAGATTTTAATATTATTTTACTTTCGGCAGTTGATTTTCTGTAATACAAGCCAACCCATCAAGATATCTATTACGTAGCATTTAGCGTTGCATATTTTAAGCGAAGTCCCTAATAGTATACTGTAAAGCCGTCCTCCGACTTCGAGAGCTTGATTTTGTTTTTTAAGCATCTTGCTAAGAAAACGACCATTATGCTTTTTTTTTTATTCATCGTGTGAAGCGAAAAAATACTTAAAAAATCATCAAGAAAGATGCCGTATTCACGCTCATTACTACACCATTTAAATATGGAGAGAGAGAGGAATATGAAAAATGAGCCCCACCAAACGATTTTATGTAAGCTTTTCTTATTCTTCCAGTGTCATTAATAAACTCGCTCAGATTACTCTATCAGACGTTGTCAAATTACTCTTAATCGAAGGGTTTTCTGCACAGGATGTTCCAAATCCTTCTAGAGTTACTCGGGAGGTCTATCAATTTGCGTCAAAATGGAGATGAAGATTTTTGCGCTAGCTCCCCTGCCATTATGCTAAAGAAGCGTATGGAAGAAGGATTTAGAGTGGGTCGTTCTAACTGCGTTCATTCGACGAAGTTTCAAATGGCGAATCTCTCCTTCGACGTGCATTTCATATGCTATTGTGAAGCTTCTCATTTTAACCTTTAAAACGCGCAGTGTTTTGACGGTAATTTGACGGTAAATTATCAAAAAATTCAAACCTTGGCGACATTCAACATTTTATACTCCGCTCCCCAAGTTATTTGGTAACAGTATTGAAAAATGCAATGAAAACATATCGACATAACTCGGTTCACAAAAATATGTTGACAGAAAAACTCAGAATGAATGAAACAGCACTCTACCGATAAAAATACGGGATTATTATTTTACAATAAAACTCCCGTAAGTTACAACAAATGCTCCCCACTCTAATAAACGCCCCCGTTTTTTCTCGTTCATTTCGTTTGCTTTTAAAATACCGAATATTTGTTTATATTTGTAAGATTATTATTTTCTTATTATAATATCGTGTGCATGGGAAATCGGAGCAGGAATGAAATGTTTTATACGCAAAACAATAAGAATTGAAGATTTCCGAAGCTAATATGTAATTTTTTTTAATTTGGCGAAAAAATAAAATGGCTCAAATGCCGATTTTGAGAAAGTGAGTTCTAGCGGTTTGCACTGCACAGTTTTCGGCTTGGCGCAATTTATTGAGAGCTTAAGGAAATAGATTTTTGAAAACAAGTGCAAAGGTTTTATTAGAATACAGCGTTAAATTTTAATGATCCGTGAAGAAATAATGCAGTTATTAAGGGATTTCAAGCGATTTATCTTCAGAATTCTCGCCAATTGAATACATTGATTTAAGTTGGGGGAATTCCGCCAAATTTCAGAAAATTGAAACCTTCTCATTTAGTACATCGGAGTAAAGATGAATAAAACACGTTATAGTTGATAATTTTAAAAAATTCGGCTGTATTAAGGGATTCCAATTTTCAAATAAATGCGTGCTTTACTTTTTGGCGGTTGAACCATTTCCCATATTGATTGCTGCTAAGTCAATAATTCGAATGATTTCCTGAAAAAAACGCTTGCAAAATGGAGTATGTTGGCACGTTGGAGAGGCTTAGATTTGTAACTGGATTTTATTTGAGACTGGGATATATAATGACACTGATTATACATTAAAATGAATGTTGGTATGTGTGTATGAGGTTGAAAAACTCCAGCACCGTTGAGCACCGTTGCACCATGAAATTTGGTTCACCTAAGTCTTTTATCATTGAGAAGCTTTTTATGCTATCCGTTTTCCTCTAACTTGCCACTAGGTGGCGCAGCAGAACGTCGAATTCTATTCCGTTTAGCCGTTTACTATGCGAATATCGTCCAACCAATTTCGATGAAATTTGGTACACGCGGATATTAGAACACGGAGAATATTTTTCAGTATCCATTTTGCTGTAACTTGCCGCTAAATAGCGCTGCAATGCATCAATTTCTATACCGTTCGACTGACCGGCATAAAATTTCTTATACTTACACATTTCAGCACGAAGAATATATTGTAACTGTGTTCCTTTTGACGTTACTCACCACTAGATGGCACTGCAATGCATTATTATTTTAACTCGCCACTAGAGACGCTTCAGCAGGCCAAATTCTTGACCATTCAAAGGGTCGCTATGAAAATCAGTATACATAGCTATTTGAACAATGAGAATATTTTGGCGTTTTCCATTTTGCTATAACTCGCCACTTGACGGCACTGTAGCAAATCATTACTTTAACCACTAGATCGCGCTGCTGTGTATCACTTCTTGACTGTGCAACTGATCGCTATGAAAATAGGTACACATAGATATTTGAACACGGGGAAGAGTTTGGCGCTTTCCATTTTCCTATATAATTTGCCACTAGATGTCGCGTCAACACATGAACTTCAGGACTGACCAGCCGATCGTCCTGAAATTTCGTATTCATCGATTTCTGAATGCGAAGAATATTTCCGCCGTATCCGTTTTGCTAAAACTCTCCATTAGATTGCGCTACGCCACATGGCCTTCTGCATCGTACAAACGATTGCCTTGAAATTCGGTATGCATGGTTATTGAACACAATATAAAGCGATATCCATTTTGCAATATCTCTTAATTACAATAAATAGTAATCACCACAAATCGTAATATCAAAAAGTCCATTCATTCCCGTGCGAAGAGCGGGTACTTCAGCTAGTAATGTATAAATAACAAAACCAAAAAAGAAAGAAAGAAGGAAGAAAAATAAGAGATCTGGCATCTCTCTATTCTAAAAAGAAGTAAAGGCCGCTGGCGCTGTCAAAGCTTGTCAGCTTATCTCCTCCTAAACCGTGGGGATTTGAGTTTCGACTAAGGTGCCTACAGATTCGAAAAATTCGGAGGAACCTGCTAAGCTGATTTAAATTTCGAAAATCGAATTATTTTAGAAGATATTAATAAAAAACTGAAAAAATAAACAGAATGGTTGCCAGATTTGGCATAAAATCATTCATTCCTTTGCAACAAAGCGTTTCCAAGTATCTAGAATCGCGTGAAACTTACAAACATGAGTTAGAATTACGCCCATTTTACGCCAAAATAAAAACTGTCTTTCTTCTATATTAATAAAACAATGTGTAAACTGATAGTTAGTTTGTTTGAATGTGTCTCGCGGGATCGTAGACCCACCAAATTTTGTACGGAAATTTTCCATGACAGTTCCCGACACAACTCGAAGCGATTTTTTCAAAATTCGAATTATTTTACGAGATATCGATAAAAAACGTATCGCAAAAGGCTAATTTTTGCTTTCCGCCATTTCGTAATTGTAATCCCACAGTGGAAAAAAAAGCGACATTTAAGCTTATGTAGGTTGCCACATTCGGCAAGTTTATTAAATGATTCAGACTCTTGAAGTAAAAATAAAAGAATAATTTTTTTTTGTTGTCTAGATTATTTGTAAGGCTGTTTTTAAATTAAAATATCGTGTGCATGGGAAATCAGAGCAGGAATGAAATGCTTTATACTCAAAAGAAACATATTTAGAAATTTTCTGAGACTAAAATGTGCAACTTTTTAATTTGGCTAAAAATTAAACAGTTTTGTGCGATTTTGAGGACATGATTCTAATGCTTGGCGCAATTTATCGTAATTTATCGTCTGCTGAATACACCTGAGAATAAGGTTTTGAAATTTTCATTCAGTTGGAATTGTGCATTTTTCTGTGCAGATTTTTTCCATCTATTAATGACTGTGTCATTTTATCTCTCACCCCCTTTATTGACAATTGTATGAAAAACGTGTCCCAAAAATGCGACATAAAAGTATGCCACATATATTTAAATACCATTAGTTTACAACAGCTTTAATCTATTGTTACAATATTTCGTAAGCTACAGAATATGCTTCACATGTATTTTTTACATATATTTAAATACTATTAGTTCACAACAGCTTTAATCTATTGTTACAATATTTCGTAAGCTGTAGAATAGGCATCACCTGTTTTTTTCTATAAATAGGTTACAATAATATGAAATAAGTTACTCAAAATGTGTTACACAAAGCTGACAATTTTCAAATAGTAAGTTCGCTTAGACAACAGGAGTTTAGAATTAGCGATTATTCGTTTTTCCGAAAAAGAATAACTAATATCTTGAAAATGAAAAATAATTAAAATGCAGATTATTTTAAAGCCAGTTCGGTCCAGCTGGATTAGTTGCTACCAGTAGAAATATTTGGCGGCGTTAACTATGCCATTATAGCAGTTATAGTACACTTTGGATATTTGCTAGCGCGACGAGATGGTATAATTCGTAGTGCTAAGTACGCCAATCTGCAAACGATTATATAAATGAAAATATGAATAACGGTTTTCCGGTAACCTTAAATGAAGAGTAATTATAGGTTGTGAGCATGTGTAAATCGCTAAATAATGAAAAGTCGCCATTGGTGGCAAGCTATCCTATCTGTTCCGCAGCTTTTATTAACTTTACATGTACACAAGTCGCCAAATAATGAAAAATCGTCATGGGTGGCAAATTTGCAAGGTGTCCAATAGGTTTTACATTATTAAAAATACAGCTGAAACAGATTTTCTGATTTTATTATGCTTTAGCTCCTAATTAATATAACTTTTGAATGGCAATAATAAATATCATTGTGTTTCTGAGGAGTGCAAATAATTTTTCCAGTGATTATAAGCGGTGTCCGCACTCGAGGTGAAGTATAGCTCAGGACCCGTACAACACGGATTCCCATAACAAAATATCTTCCGTGTTATGAGGGGGAGGGGGTCTACTGTAGTGTGAAGTTTAAATTTTTATGTATCAATGAACATGCAAGAACCACGAAATGTGTAGCTCAGTAACATTCTATCTGATCCAATCTTCGTGTTTTGTCTGTTGAAATTATGTCTTTTTTACGAATAAGCCTTATTAGGGGCCGAATGCCTCATACGAAAAGCGAGCGTAGCGAGTCTGGGGGCCTTGGCCCCTAGTTTATTAAAAATAAGGAGCATGATTTGCAATGTTTTATTTTGAGAATAACCCACCTGACTTGTTGAGCACATAAAGCTGTTTACAAGAGTATTCCTTACATACATCATCAATTTAATATGATCCATTTAAAATGTTAAATTGTAATTTAATTAGGGTATATAAGACTTGAAAAGCTCCATAAAACATTTGTTATAGAAATCTCATTGAAGTTTTACTTGAACAGGCTTTACTGTTCTAAAACTATAATAATGACCCTAGTAGAAGATAAAACATTGTAATGTAGTATCGTCTTCTAGATAAAGTTGCACTGCACTGCGGTATTAAATAGAAACATTCTTTTTTCAGCAAAACTAAAACGAACTGTAAATCTGGGGAAAAACAAAACGAAACTGTCTACAAAGTTTCTTTTTTCTTTCATCCGACACTAAAGAATGTTTGTAGCTGTTTATCAGAAAACAATCCGTGTTTCTTTATCCTCTAAGAATCGAACTTTTCTTAATCTCGATAGATGTTCTGTGATTAAGACACATTACTGAGATTTAGAACTCACTTGGATCACGCTTATTCTGCTCATTAAACACTCTTTAAGCAATAGACCTTCACAGTGCAATAGTCACGCCCTTGTCGAGATGGGATGTTTTATTTATTTTTTAAATACATGAATTGATTGTTAGCAGCATGTGATATGAGTTAAAATGGCGATATGCATTTTTTTCTTCCTCGCTTGTTTTGACGTGAATACGTCTTTACGAATTTGCTTCCATAGTGGGAGGCGATTTAGAAAACTGAAGATAACAAAACCGGGGATACAGTTGGATGTTGCAGCTACATAACTATCATCTAAATCCAAAATTTAATGACACTACTCGATAGCTAAAGGATCAAAGAATTCGTAACGCTGAGTGAGGACTGTGACGCACCGCTGGCGGCGGAGCGGGAAGTGCCGCCATTTTGAGGACGTTTCGTTGCATTACATAAAAGTCTGTGAAGCTAGAACGGTCGTTCGCATTTAAATGGCCAGCTCTCGCCAAGACCTATCGCTTGCGTGTATAAAACATTAATATGTTTTCGTAGTGTGAATATTTATAAAGTAAAACATTAAAATAAATAATGAAATGGCGAATTTATGAATAGTGCTTGTCGAAAATCCAAATCAAAATATAGAGAATTTTACGGTTGGAAAGGGCTTCTCAAGAACAATCCAGTGATACACGTACAGTGGCGCACCCAGGATTTTAGTTTAGGGCGGGGGGGGCTGAGCTGAAAATACTGCTGAACTCGGTTATAGTGAGATCGATAATAGTTACAACCCTCTTATAATGTCAAAATATTCTGTACCACTTGATTTGCCCATACAACACAAGCCCACAAACAAAAACTCATTATAGAGTCATAAATAATTATCTGATCTTTTCAGTGATATTGTAACCGACTTTGACAGTGTTTCATAAACTTTCTGTAAGTATTTATTGAAAAACTAACATCTTTTTAGGTAAAAAATACTTTAGAAATAATTCGAAGAGAATAAATAATAATAATAATAGTAATAATTCATTAGTGAGAATTTTCATTTTTTTAAAAGGTTTTTCACTTCTAACTGTTCACCTTTAGGGGGGGCTTGAGCCCCCATAGCCCCCCCCCCAGTGGGTACGCCTATGTGCACGTAAAACACCATATGACAGAGTGAAGCGGTGCCGGGAACGTAAAAGAATGAAGGCGACCGTTCCGTGCGGATAAACGACGGCGCTAGCACATCTGCAGCTGGGGCGCTCGAGCCTATGCAAGTGAAGTAATCTATTCTATATCAACGCCGGAGTTTATAGGCATCGAGCGTGTGCGACCGCCGATTATGAAGATACATTGAGCAGCAGCCACTGCACGTTTCACATCTCGATGTATCCTGCGTGCCATTTGTTTCGTACTTTTCGTATCGCAGACTTATCATTAATAAAATTATAACACAGTAATTGTTTACTTGATTTCTTTCCTGAATCCGGTGAAACTCAATGGAAATATTACTCGTTACGTACACGTATTCACGTAAAACACACGGTCATGTCCACGACACAGCCACACCCCATTTTTTTACTTGTCCCCCACCCTCCCCCCCGAAGCACTAATGTAATGATGCAACCATCAAATTTATGATGCAACCATCTCTCCAACGAAAAGCAGTAGCTAAGTCCAGCGGCAGACTGCAACAAGCTCCAGAAGTGCAAAAATCTTTCTACAACAAGATATATTTATGATTGCATTTGTACACAGGAAAACGTATGTGCTTTGGAGTATTGTTACTACAAAATTATTATTTAGTTTTTGTTGTAGTTAGTTCATGAAAATTAGTTAGTCATTCAACGTGTGAAGTTTTGGAGTGTAGGAAAAATACACACATACAGGCGCGTAGCCAGGAAACTTTTTCGGGGGGGGGGATATGCGCCTGGAAATTTTTTTCGGGGGGGGGGATATGAACTTATATCTGCATAAATAGACGGAATTTCATCACTAATCCAAAAATTTCGGGTTGGGAGATATATCCCAATATCCCCTACGCCCCTGCACACATACACACATAATGTCAGGATTTCAGGATTTTGAGATTTAAGGGTTAAGCAAAGAATGAGCTCCCCCACCCTTTCGTAAGTTTTCAAGTAAACCAACATGTGTTCGTTTTCAACACCAACTACTTTATCTAAATTTAATAAAAATGCTTCCTGTAGGCAGGGCTAAAGTAGAGAGACTTGTCAAGAAGTGAGACTGTACAGATGTGCTGGTTTCAATTTTAGTCACCACCGCTCTCAATATACATGTTGTACATGTTAAAGCTGTGTACAGCCGTATGTATTCTCAGTGGGTTAAACCGAAGTTGTGAGAGGATCTATAAAATGTTTTCAATGTCACAACGTCAGCAAGAAAGATTATTATTTTCAATGGCTAGATAATTTTACATAACTATTAAAAAGGTTTATAAAATAACTATTATATTTTATTATAACGATTATTTATTATGACGATTATAAAATAGCTATATTAAAAACATTTTTATTTAAATTATTAAAATGTATTTTTATGTAAAGTGAAGTGTTTTAGCATAATTATTGAAAAAATGTATGTAAAAAGTTTAAAATTTAAATTTTCGAATAACTAGTTAAATCCAATTTTAAGTTTTTATTTAGATTACCTCATAAATGTATTATATTTAAAAAATATAAATTTAATTAAGTTTAAACTACCAATAACAGTTTTATTCAAATGATATTTTATTTTGACTATCGTAATTTTGGTTCAAAATTCAAAATCCCCCCAAATACAGACATTTTTTGCTAATCAGTTTTCTTTCCACCCCCAATTTTTCTTTCGTTTCTTTCCGAAATTACGGTAGTTAATTATAGTCAATTTCTATATTGTTTTAAAGTTATGAATATTTGAAATTGTCCAATCTTTATTGCGGCGTAAACCTTACTCTCTCCAAAGTAAATGATTATATTCAGCAGTTAACAAAAACTAATGAATGAAATTTATTTTTGATTTGCTTCTATTTAAGGATCTCTCGCGTTCGTCAATACCCCATATCACGAAAGCCTTGTGCCAGCCAAAGCCGTTTCTTTAAAATTCTCGCAGCCAGGCGGGGGTACGAAATGTCTAGTTTACCCCGATAAATTTTATTAATATACATGAAGTGAAAAAAGTATTGCTTGATTTCTTTACGTTTCTCAGTTTGCTTACGTTACTAAAACAGAGATCTTCCTCTTCCAGATGAGTTAGGGTCAGGTGGGGGAAAATTGGCGTATATTGTAAAATACCTTTTGTCACCATAAAAATTTAGATGTTTCAATGTCTTTTTCTCTGGAGATACATTTTAACAACATAAAAGTACTTTTAAGGAAGTTTTAGGATATTTCAATAACATTAATGTGTGCGAAACTCTCCATTTTTGCTATAAATATGTATTGCCTGTTAACAAGCGATATTGAAAAACTTGCTCCTAGATTCCTTATAATTAGATAAATCATTTATATTTTTATACGTATTGGTAGGGCTTTTGAACACTTCTTTTGATCACTGGACTCAACTATATAAAAAAATTAAGAATAAATTGCATTTTCTATTTTTATTTTTTTTTCTTCTAAGGTGGCGTAAAATGAGGATATGGTGAAACTTAGCAAAGTTCTATGATATTGACATTTTATTTCTCTTTTAGTTAAATATTCCTGAAAAAACAGTTTTAATCAACAAAATTGTCATTTTAATTAACCGTTTATTGTAGAAATTATTTTTTTAGAACCAGTAGCATAAAGACTTTTTTTTTCGAAGGTGACTGAGAACTCAAAAAACTATAGAATGCAATATATGTATAGTTTATAAAAATCGATGTGACATATCTTTTTTTATGTGGGGGGGGGGAGGTGAATGGAACCCTTTTACTTTACCTACAAGAATTCGCATATAAAAATGAATTTTAAAAAACGAAAAAAGAAATCATAAATCGAATTTGAAATATTTGCAGTAGGAGAAACATACCCTACAGAAAATATTTAATTTGGCTTGGGTCCGTAGCTGAACCTTAAAATTTTTTAAGAGGAACTTTCAAATTTATCTACAAATACGTAATCTTTTTCATATCTTCTGTTTACTTACTTCGGGGATGGGCTACAGGCCCATCAGCCATCCCCTTCGTGGGGAACCAATTATTATTTGCCACATACTGAGTGAACCTGAATTTGATTATCGTGGACATTATTTCTTTAGCTATATATTTTGGGAAATAATCTTTTTCTGTGCATCTTTTTCTTAAAGTATATTAAGAATAAATTGAATTGTGAGTGCCTTTTCTTTCATTCATGTTATTAACCTTATTTTTATTAAAAATATGCAGGTACTTTTGTTCTACCCCCATTTTATTCCAAAAATGACACCGTAGAAAAATATTTTGATAACATTAAAAAATAATGCTGTATTTTCAATCAATGTATGTCCAATGTATGAAATATACGTCAAGAATTTAATTAACATAAATTTATCAGCTTGATTTTAGGACCTTTAAAAAAAAATATGATTTTCGCATCATTTTCTCTCACTATTCCCTATGCATCATCATTCCCTATGCCCCATTTTCCCTATGCATCTGCAGCGATCTGAGACAAGTTGGATCGCCGAATTAAGGGGTGCAGCAGGCGTCCAAAATCTGTGAAAGAACATACACGTGTTCTCCAAGCTGAATGGAAGAAAATACCACTGTTCATCCTCATCCAAACACTTGTGGTAAACATGTCACGGAAATTTAAGGCTGCAACTCCCTCAGGTAAAGAAGGCTCTACCAACTGTTGAATATGAAAAAATTGTGTTATCGCTTTTATCACAGGTGTCCAATTATTTATTGGTAGTTAGTGTATTTCGCAAATTACATTATCTAAGGTATCACGCATAACAAATTGACACAAAACGATTACAAACTATCAAGAAAATGCGGCACTTAAAACCCTTATTCTGTTATTATCAATGATTTTTCTAGAGAGTATCTGTTATAAGAATCTTAAGGGTATTCCACATGAAGAACGATCGTCGGCACAGGACTTTTGAACAGCTTTAAAAACAAACCAATGTTGTTAAACACTCGAAAAAGTTCATAATATTTCTTTACTTACAGAAAAAATTAATAAGCACAAAAATCGTCTTCAAAAAAGAACCGAGGAGTTACCAGAGAAATACTGCGAAATTCCGCATATTTAGCATTTTTCCCCTGAGTTTTTCGTAACTCCAATAGATTTATTGTTTGTAACAGTTCACAGTACAACTTGTTAGAGACATTCTAATTTTTTTTAGAGTCTCTGGGCAATTAATTTTTTTTTTTTTTATAAAGCTGTTCAGAAAATTTTATGATTTGCAGAAAGAACAAACAGCGTTAAGTCTTAACTAAATAGGAAATAGAGTACTAATAACTCCATGACAGTTTTGGTAGAATTAGTCTGAACTATATAGGAAATACAGTACTTACGCGCAATAAAATTGGAACGAATTATACAGAGCTTTTCTCAAAGCTTGCGCACGGAGTGCTTACAGAACTTTACATCTTTTCAAATGAAGCATAAATTGCAGAAAATAGTCACTGTCAAAAATGAAGTAAAAAAAAAAAAAGACATTATCTCGAGTGAATGAAAACACATTTCTGAGATAATTAGAGTTCAGCAAGAATGGCGTAGCCATGATTCTCAGAGGAGCAAACAAAAATCCCCAAAACCCAGACAAAAGATATTTTGTAACACGTTTATTTAGCTTCCTTCTTTTTTTTTTTTTTAAGAAAACAAACAAGTAGAGGAGCAGGGTACGAACTTAATAGAAAAATAACACCCCTGATGAGATAGTTTTATTGTAAAGAAATGAATAAACGCCCAGAGTCTTTTGATATAAACTCTCATGGAATTTTTATCCCCCATAAGATTTTTAAAATATGCGCAAATATGCATTACTTAGCGGAAATGTAACATATCCATGTAAATTGGGTTCAAGATGGAAAAAAAATAAAAGCTAAGAAAGAAAAACGTCTTATTTACACGACAGTACCCAAGTAAAATCGCGGAAACAGAAGCGGTAGTTATTAACCCTTTGAGGCGCAACCCTTTCCCAATGCTGACCAGCCAGCTGTCGTCAAAAAAGGGTCTCTAGATCTGTGGCACGCGATGAACGTTTCGATCGTCCGCCATCTTGCTGGTAGTTAAGTCTAGCGATGGCAACGGCTGCGCTTTTTTCAGCATTGGGCGCGCTTTTTTCAGCATTATCCAGCTGTTCTCTCATTCTTCCATTTTTCAGCAGATGTCAGTGCTGTTATAAATAATCGTGACAATTTTTTTTTTACGGGAAATGACGTGTTAAAAAGTAAAGGATTGTAGTGGAACTATGTCACCCGCAACTATTTTTATAGAAATCAAATCTATTCTTAGTGACGGGCAACAGTCAAAGCGTCAGAGTTTGGTGCTCCCAGAGCGGGAACACTGCACGTTAAAGGGTTAACTTCCGACCCCCCCCCGCCCCTCTTTTGAAAACTGGAACTTATGATTTTCAACTATCCACTTGTTTCGCGCTCGTGGAATCTCGCAATACTTATAGCGTCGGGACAAAGCCAAAGGAGCTGTTTGTTCTCTTCTACAAATAAGTGGCGGTAAAAGATACCCCCATTCTGGGAAAAATCTGACCCGCGAGTCGTTTTTTCCTTTTCCTCGAAGGCACTTAGGTGCTTTTCGATTCCTGATTGAGCCCGGAGCTTTCATTTCGATTTGTTGGTATTTTTCCGAGTTCTCTCACTCGCGGATAGAGAAGAAGAAGAAAGTACTTGGGATTGAATTCATGAGGTCTCTTGCGTTTTTTTTTTTCAGAAATTTTTGTTTGGGTAAGTTAAATAAATGATGTTGTGTTCTTTGCGAGTGTGTTTGTTTAGAATACGCAAGTTTATTGGTTCCTTCTGCATTTCTTTCCCGAGATCAGTAAATACTTGTAGGAATTGAATGCATTGTCATTAGGATGATAGGAGTAAGGCAATTTTCATGTTAAGAGCTCATGTGGAAAGTCACACTTAAAAGTGTATTATGATTAATTATCTGATACATTGCAATGGGACCTGGGAAAAAAACAAACAGATTCACATTCAATTTACTTTGTATAGAAGGCACAGAATTAAGCATAATTTTTATTTTTACCGGAAATCCGATATATTTTATTAGTACTTAGTAGCGAATAGTATATGCTAATGAACAAAGGGATTTTGAAGGAGCTGTGCGTGAAAAGAGATAAAAATAATAATAAAGAGATTTCCTTTTGGAAATCTCTTTATTATTATTTTATTACTTTATAATACATCGACGAGAGCGAATAGGCCAGATCAGATTAGCTGGGAATAACAATATATTACACAAAGAAATGTTTTGTTAATTCCACAAAAATTTGGTTGGTTCTATTCAAGCCGAATAATGCCGTGGATTCAATCAAGCCGTGGATTCTCAAAAATTTTTTTATTTCAACGAAATATTTTGCAGAAACTAACAAAAATATCCAGTTGAAAAAGCGTCAACCAAAGTTTTGTCGAATCAACAAAGTTTTATCCAATTCAACAAAATCTTTTTTTTTTTTTCCGAGTAGATCTAATACCATTAACTTAAAATAGAAGAAATTAAGAAGATTTTTTTAAGGTCTGAGATGAAGCAAAACTAATTTTACTTCACGAATTCGACTGATGCTGCAAAGAGTCATGTGTGGACGAGGACGTGAATTTGAAATCTCTGGCATCGGCAACCGTTATGAAATAACAAAAACTTCACACATTCCTATGTTACGGATGACTTTATGGACAGCAACTTCACCATTTACTGCTTGGGGCAATTTCTATAAAATCTTGTCAAAAGTTAATAGCTGAAAAAGTTTTTCAGTTCAACTACTTATGCACGAGAATTAAAACAGGAGGCATGTTTATAGTTAAAATGTAACAATTTTTTCACCTTTTGCTAGCAAGTAAATGACAAGTCTTCCTTGCATTGCACAATCGTATCCGTGTCAGTGGAATATTATGTCGATATTTATAACGTAAACAAATTGAAAATCCAAGAACAAAGGCAACATCGGGAACAGAGTGTTTTTCAATGTTGGTGAAGGCCGAAAAGGTTTGAAAGCTTTTTTGTTAATTATATGTAGTGATAGTTTTTCATTTTAGTGTTGCATCTTGGTAATAAATCTCATAATTAATATTAGAACCTGGAAACAATTTTTAAGCAACATTTAATTATTCGACCAGCTTGGGACTCGAACCCCCAATCATAGACGTGACAGGAAAACGGCTAAACACTACACGACGTGGGACTTGCTCCAGAATGTCAAAAGGTTGAAGTGAATATTTTTTGGTTTAGGAATGGAAACGTAAAAATAATTAGAGTTATTATCTTTTGGATGTTGAGTCATTGATGATTTTCTTTTTTGTAAAAGGTAATAATGAGTTTCTTTTTACAAAATGCCGTTTTTAACGAAATTCACCAGTATGAATTTTATTTTGTGGAATCTACGAAAGTTAAAATGGTGTTACAATACTGGCTTTTTTTTTAATTTGTGGACTTTCAAGTTCATACATTAGAAAAATGCTGTTAATATAATTTTAATACTTTTATTGTTATTTTTACTATAATTTTAATATTTTTATTTTTTCAAAAAATAAATAAACAGAAGAATATAAAATTTCGAACCTTGTACAAATTTTTAATACCACAAAATCAACCTCGGTAATATTGCCCGAAATCTTGATAAAATAACGAGCAGACGCATGCCCCTCCTTCCTGTTAAAGGTACCGTTTTTCCGAAAGATCAACCAGTATTGCGCGATGTCGATTTACGCATTTTTCTCATTTGAATTTATGGAATTAAAATTGTTTTTCAGCTTTCTCCTATGGAAAAATAAAATATGAATTTAAAACAAGATATATAATAACTGTGTTATAATGAAATAATAATCATAAAGAAAGTGTTGGAAAAGGAACGTTTTGGAATGTCGTTGTTTTACGAGATCGCCCAGTACTGCCCGATTTCAGTCTGCATGTTTTGTTTTTTACGTAAAATGAATGAAAGTTAAAACATTAGTTACATTATTTATAACCTCTAAGATAAATAAACGGAATGCCAGCTGAAAAGCTAATTACAAAACTTTTTATGATTCTGAATATCGCAGTACCAATTTTAGACAAAACGACCAATTTGAGCCGATCTATACCGTAATTTTTCAATATTGCCCAATACTGCTATGCTACTTGGGAATGTATGTACAGGTGGAAATGTATTGCATAATATGAATGGTACCGCAGATTAAAAAAAAAAAAAAAACAGCAGCAGTTATCAACTTTTGCTCCTTTAAAAAACCAGAAGCTACTCATGACTGGCAAATATCCACTTGTTTTGACCTCATGCAATCTCATAATACTTTTGATGTCAGGACAAAGCCAAAGGTTGATGATGATTATTTTTTTTCACCAGCACTAAGTGCCGGAAAGATATCCCATTCGCTGGAAAAAAAAAAAAAAAAAACTGACCCTCGAATCGTTTATCCTTCTCCCCGAGGCACTCTGGTGATCTTCGATTCCTAATAGTGCTGGAGCTCCATTTCCAATTTGTTGATATTCCGTAGTTTCTTTCGAAGCAGAAAGTACTTGGGATTGAATTGACTAGTTAAATAAATGATATTCTGTGAATACGCGTGTTATTCTTTGACTTTCTTTTTAAAGCCCGAGAGCCAGCCGTAAATATCTGCAAAGATTGGATTACCCTTTTGTTCGTTGTCATGATTTTAGGAGTAAATTTACCTTACGTGAAACGATCTCATGCTATTTGAAATTATTTTAAAGTGAATGAGTATTAATTATTTGGTACATATCAGGGGACCTGAGAAAAATGAAAAAAAAAATGCAATGATTAGTATTCCTTTTACTTTGCGGGGGAAAAAAGTACACCTTATAACTTGCATTTTTATTGAAGATAAGATCCACTTTCAGTATATAACAGTGAAAACAAATCTTAGCGATTTTTCTTTTCCTCAATAATTTGTTGAGTGTTTCTTTAAGATTTCAGAGTTCTAAAAGAAGAATATTTATAAAAAAGCTGTATCATCCCCCAAGTTCAAGGAATTTCAGTTACACGTTTCGAATTGTGTAGGTTATCGTTTAGAAAATTACTGCATTTTCATTTTATCTGTGCTGGATCTTCAGCTTCTTTTTTACTAAATGAAGCACAAGAAGATGTAACAAGAGAGTGCAAACAGAATTTGCTTCAACAACTTATATGTATACGGCCTTGAAAAGATGACGGTTGATGATGATTGAAAAGTGTCTTGCCATTTTGATGAGTACCAAAACCTCCAGAATATTTTATATACGCCATTGAAGCCATAGGAATGGTAATTGATGAAGTTGGAACCTTATTTACTTCATATAATATAAATTACGTTCCTAAAATGACTCATGAGCCAAATATAATTATTCCAGAAAAATTAAATAATCTTGGAAGAGAATGTTTAAGAAACAAAGGAAAACAAAGAAACAATAAAAAATAAGCTACCCTGATTTATAAAAATCAAGATTGCAAGGTTGGAATCCTGTCCAAAGGAACATTCAAGATTGTTCAAAGGAACATTCAGTTTACTTGCCTTTCCCCCAAAATACGATTTATGCTATTGTAAGGATGGGAGCAGTTTGTTGTGTGCTTTAAATTGTCATTGTAACTCCCAGCAATTGGGATTCTTTATCGACGGCTCGAAAAACACCTTGAGGACTGTGATAGATTTTACGAAAATTCCCCTCTGTTACGTTTCAGTAACATATTCTTGCATAATTAAAGAACCTTAGACATTGCTGTATGCCTTATAACATTGCTGTATGACCTCTAGAACTGGAGTGACGGTCACGTGTTGGTTGAAAAATGACGCCACATTATATCGTCCATTGATTCAGGAAGCTTACGAGGACTTTGCTTTGATACATTTCGACGTGACGTTTCAGCGACGTCATCTGAGTAATAGCCATGGCTGACAAAATAGACAAGGTCCGGTGGTCACGCCTACTTTTCAAATCACGTGACTCTCAGATAGTGAGCATCTGCTCTTTTCATATCCTTGAGATTACTCAGAAATACATACACACACAAATAATGCTTAAAAAAAATTATTTTAGACTTACCTTTGATAAAGCATTCATATTTTTTAAGAGTAAAGATTTTCTAATCTTGCTAATAAAATGAACACTTCTTTTTCAATTACTTGACTATATCCCCACATTAGTTAATTTGTTGATTGTCCCATTTTTAGAAAGAAATATTTTTGCTAAAAGTTGCTATAAATACAAAATAACTTGAATATTTGATACAAAAAAGAAAGAAAGAAATAATGAAGGAAAATACAAAATAGATTAATAAAAATTACCTTTTTTATTCTATAAGAAAAGCAATTACTTACATTTTCTTCACTTTAAGTACTAATACCAATAGGAACTTGATAAAAATAAATTATAACCTTGTCAGATAAAACATTTTTTCTCTTAAATTAAGTTTCAATATAAATAAATTTAAGGAGCATATCAGTAATAGCAATAATGACTCAGTAATAAAAATATTTCTAATGAAGTACATAAATTATTTTTAAGTACAAATAAAATAATCCTTTTTTTAATATTAGTAAAATAATTAATACATGTTATCAATATCTTTTAGAAGGATACTACAAAATTAATTACAAGCAAATTTTAAAAACATATTGATAAATACAAAACAGGCATACTTTTTATATGCCTATTAACGTTATGATCATGGAGGCACTTTTACTCATTTTCCCGAGATAATTAAATGTTATTCCATTCCTTCTTCAAAGCGCATAATAAATAATATTAAAATTTTAGTTTGTTAAAAAAACATTCGGCTCATGTGCGTTGTAATGTAATTTATGCTACCGCTAGTAATTTCTATATTCAATCATCAACAAAAAATCTAGAAGGATTGAAATACAGATAATTATTGGCCAAGCAAAATTTATGACACATATTTAAACCCAAGTAATATTTCAATAGTTTGCTCTCAATTGCATTTTTGAAAAAATACTTTTTCTAGTAAGTTGGTAGAATCAATACAATTACATTTTAAAATTTTATCAACGTTAGATACTTTAACATCTATATATATAAAGCAAAGTGTAATATGTTAGTTAGTTACTTAGTTTGTCTGTGTCTCGCCTAGCTCGTAGACGGGTGATCCTAGACCTACCAAATTTTGTATGGAAATTCTCCAGGACGGGTCCCGACATACCTCGAAGCGATTTTTTTGAAATTCCAATTATTTTAGGAGATATCGATAAAAAACCTATTGCAAAAGGCTAATTTTGTTCTCGCCATTTCGCAAATGTAACCCTGCAGTGGAAAGGGGAGAATTTAGCTGTCTAGGTTGTCATGTTTGGCAAGTTTAGTAAATGATTCAGACTCTTGAAATAAAAATAAAAGAATAACGATTTTTTTTTAGATTAAATTATTTGTAAAGTTATTTTTTAATTAAATTACCGTGTGCATGTGGAATCAGAGCAGGAATGAAAGTGTATTATACTCAAAAGAAAAATAGAATTTGGAAATTTTCCGAAAATAAATGTGCAACTTTTTAATTTGGCGAAAAATAAAAAGGTTGATGTGCGATTTTGAGAAGATGTGATTCTCGCGCCAAGCGCTATTTATCGTCTGCTTTTGCTACTTGAATTATGAATACACCTGAATGAGTTTTTAAACTTTATTTCAGTTCGAATTGTGTATTCTGCTACGCAGCTTTTTCCCATCTATTTCTAATGTATTACATCCAGAAAGAAAATTGTTAGAAATATCAATTTTAATTGTGTTTAATCACACTCATCAATAATGATATACTTTCTAACTTGATGGAATAAGGAAAGAAAATGGGGAAGACCCATGGATTATAATACGCTTTTCATACATAGCACTTTAGTGCGTATTTAAAATCTGAAAGTGTTTCAGATTTTCTTAGTTTTTTTCCTTTCCATTTTTAATAAAGGTCAATATATCCAGAAGCTCTTCAGAATTAATATAGGACGAAAATAATTTGTTCCTTTTTGTAGGTTTTTATCATTTAACCATCTAATTTTTGTAACCAGGGGCGGCCCGACAAGGTAAACATTGTCTCGGGGCGCCGGCTTCGAAGGGCCGTCATTCGAACTCAAAAACTAAGTAGAGCATAAAAGGGGTGTCTTTTTTGCATTAGCAAGGGGCGCCACTTACCCTAGGGCCGCTCCTATTTGTAACCATCTTAATTTTAAATTCCATTCAGAATCTGGGAGATTTCAGTGCCAAGGAAGCCAGTGAGGAACAGGATTTTCTCCGAACAAGATTTATTTAAATGGCGAATTAACTGGTCGCCGGAGGCGGCTAGTTATTAATAAACATGTTATAAACCAAATATTCAAAAATAACAATAAAATCATTAACATATGACGGATTATCATTAAAATTTACAAAACAAAGAGTTACTTTAGTGTTATCCTTTATGTGCATCCATTGTTTCTTATAATTATTCATTTTCTTCAGGGCAATCACAAATGTCATCTAAACAGGATAATGTATTTCTCTTCTGGTTACAGGCGTGATCCTCGAAACTAGTTGTCTGCAACTATTCCTGCTGTTTGCTAAATATTTGGGAATATTCGGAAAAATGCTAAGCGCAGCATCTTCAGAAAAGGATGGCCTTTCATTTGGATACTCTTTCATCTCATCTTTGTAGCTTACCCTGTCAGCACGAATAATTTTATTTATGTTTAAAGCATTGGAAATGTTTAAAGCATACTGAGGGAGATTTCAAAAGTGTTAATTCGGTAGGAATGGCTCTTAGACATTTTTATTTTAGTTCTGGACCTTTTAGTAAACCGAATATATTGGCAACCTCTGTAATTCGACCGACATCCATAAACACTGCAGATACGAGGCAATTTCAAAGTAGATGAATGTTTTTTTAAAAAAAACAGCTTTCAAATGTAAATTGTAGAAAACACGATTAAATAACATCTTTTTCTAACAAATAATAATACACTGAACGACAAACTTTGTATGAACAAAGATTAAAATCATAACACTGTGCATTTCAGAACTCAAACACATTTCCAGAGCAACTACCGTGATTACACACTGCACATCCGAGGAATTTTCAAAGTAGATGAGAATGTTTTAAATGAACACAGCTTTCAAATGTAAACTGTAGAAAACACAATTAAATAACATCTTTTTCTAACAAATATTAATACACAGAACGACAAACTTTGTATGCACAAAGATTAAACACATAAACACATTTCAGAACAGATTTGTAAAGCAACTACCGATTGAAAATTAGAACTTCACCCACACAGGGCCACGTGATATTTCACCACCGGAGCCAGTCTATATCTTCAGTCATGAGTGACAAGCCTACTGCGTATCCTTTCTGTGCAGATTCTCCTACTGTATTCAGTAAATAAAAAAGGTATTAGAAACATCTGTTTTAACGGTCCACTCACTTCAAAACATACAAAAGGTGCTGAAACACCAAAGTCGAAGGTTTACTCAACCAATTGGATATATTAAATTATACTAGAAACTTGAATTAAATACTTTTCTTGAATGTTGAAAATCCGATTTTTCCCATTGAAATACATTACGAGAACCCAAAGCTATCACTCAAAAGGGCGGGGGGGGGGAATCTCCTCGAAATGCTGTATTGTCAAGTTTCCAGGTGGTTGAAGTTACGTAAAAATGGCCAGTAAGGAGACGATAGTTTCCCTTGCTTTGGCCATATCCCTCCCAGCATTCTATACTCCACGGCGCATCCACTTCGCGACGATCCCTTTTAGTTTTGACTTTGCTCGAACAGATTAATTAATTAATTAATTTTTTTTTTAATTCCAGAGTCTCTCAAAATCGCACTGAAAGATGTCAGCTTTGGAACAATTGAAGATATTCGAACGATTGTAACAATCTGAATGAGGCCTTCCAGAATGCATTGCTTGCATGGAAATTTTTATATTAAAAGTGTGTGGATGTTCAAGGGTCGTACTTAGAAAATAGTTTAATTTAATATAGTAATACATAGTAACATAGTATAGACATAGTAATACATAGTAATACATATTATATTGTAATATATTTTTTAACCAGGTACATTGCATTACTTTTAAAATACACGAGTAGCACACTGACGGTTTTTGTTTCTCATCATATTTTGTATATTGTGCTTAGTGCTTTTTAGAACTGAAGATTACTGCTTAGCACAGTAGCAGTAACTAATTTATTTAATCTCGTGTTAGCATATTGTTTTAGTTTACTACTTAACAATAGTTTAGAACATTATTTTTGGCATTGTTATATACGACGTTGTTTGTACGATATTGTTTGATATTTTTGTAGACCATTATTTTACATTCTTTTGCAAACTTTAATTTAGTTTAATACTTTGTTTTAAATACATTTACTGTTCAGCTTTAAATGGTTGTTTAGTATGATATTTAATATACATGGGGAGTATAAAAATTCGTAAAAACTAAAAATTCATAAAGAAAAACTAAGAATGAAAAATTAAGGCTTGCTTTTCAATTCTTTTATTTGAAAAAAAAAAAGTTCACATAGTTTTCGAAAGATGATTCTGACATGGCGGCTGAGATAAATGATTACTGAAACAGGTTTACGCAACCCCGGATTACAGAACAATGAACAGGAAGAAAAAAAAAACACAACTCTAGACTTCATAGATTAATTTGTACAGCAAGTATACAAATCATGCTTTACAACGTGGTACGAAATAAGTAAGCAAGCAACAACACCTGGGACAGCTGAGTACAGAATGTCTGGTTGCATTTTCAATACAGTCTGTGGCTAAGCTCCTCGAGTTCTTTAATGTGAATGGGGCACCATTCTGCATAAGCTTGATTCTACATCATAGGTCTTTTCCTTGTATTGCTGGCACAAGCTTTTAAGGTACCCTTCAGCGGAAAAGGTAAATACTTTTAATTTTGTGGATGGCGTGCATTAAATCGTCAAATGTAGCTCTTTCTTGATTTTTTAGCTTAAATATTTCATTAGTTTATGAAAGAAAAAAATTGTAAATGAAATATGTATGTATAACATATGTAACGTTTAATGAAAAGAAGTCGTTTCATTATCCTGGAAATATTTTATATTGCTGGTTTATTGCGTGGTCGCCAGAACGAGAAATCTGATATTGACAAATTTTATGCACAGGTAATGGGAAATACCAAAACGTATTCCAGAAATATTAATGGCAAATCGTTAATTATTAAAACGAAAATAAGTAAAAATAAAAGGAAAGTCATAGGGGGGGGGGGGTTGTAGAAACCAACAACACCGCACCCTCGGTTTATTTTTGGACATTTATGTTTACTTATTTAAAGGTTGCTAGCTTATACGCTCGGAACTTCGAGAGCCGGTAAAGCAAGGTTAGCATATTCGGTATTGCTAACATACATGCACACACACACACACAAATAAAGATAAGGTAGAAAGATCCCTGTTAAACTCGGGGTTCAAAGAATAGGGGTTTGGCCAAGTAACTGAAATTTAAAAAAATACAAAATTGAAATAGGAAAAAAAAATCAGATAATTTAAGGTTGCCTTACTACTTGACGAGTCACAATTTGCCATTTTACTCCTAAGGAGCGTCTGTTGCCATTTTTCGATCTAAGTAGTGCTTGATAAAAAATTAAGTGCACGTTTAACTGCATTAGTGAATTATGAACTTCGCAACGTCCCCATCTCCAATACGACCTAGGCTATCCTTTTGACCATCCACAGACCACGGTCAGAAATCAGCGCCATCCTCAAGCATATATCGCTCACGAGCGGACAAATAAATGATACCGGCTGAAGCTGAGGTCAGCAGAAATTAATCTCATTTTTATAGAACAGGGATGCGGTGGCAGTCTTAGCATTCTGGAGACATATCTCGGAAAGAGAAAGAGTCGATAAACTGATTAACGTTCTTCCAATATGAAGAGCATTGAAGTGAATCCAGGAGTGTCGTCAGATCGACCGGAAAATTGAGCCTGAGATCTGGCAACGGTCCCAAGTTTGTGTGTCTGGCCAATCGATCGCCGAATTCTCACGCCTTTTCTTCCGGGCATTAGACAATTCTCCGGGAAGAATATGAAGATTTGCGCTCTTGTTAGAGGGAGGGGAGGGGCGTGTATCTGCTTAGTAATTCAGCTTTAACTGCACGGTTTAACATCGGCAGACACGTTCCAGTAAGAAATCTTGACAGCGAACATCGGATAAACTTTAATTGTCTTAAAACTGACATGCGGAAAAATGTAAACAAGGCGGAAGATATTTTCCTTGGTTCGTTTGAGGAATGGGGAGATTTTCAGCTTGTTGATTTGGATATCATGTTCAGTTTGTCAGGATGGAAAGTGTGTTTTATTTTTAAATTATCAGAGTTATTCGAAGTTATAGTTTCAAAAAACATTCATTTATCAAAATAAAAAGTGCACGAATTGGTGGCTGAAAATAAAAAGGTGTGAATTGATTGGTCAAAATTCACTGTACAGTGAAACCTGTGACGTTGACTAAATCACCAAGAACGGGATGGCTTAGTTACTTTAACATTGAGTGATATTGAGATTACAATGTGAAATAATTTGATCTTTCCATGCCGTTTGCAGAATCTTTCGAAATAATGAACTCAGGTGTGCCGAGAACACTCCACTAAAGTTCTATTTATTTTATATTCTTATATTTTCAATTTAAGAGACCAAGATCTCTAGACACGACTTGGAATTTTATTTAAACATTGAATATGACACTATGGCAACTATTGTGTCGAAAATAGATTATGAAATTGGTCTTTTATTTTAAGTGCAGATCACAAGTGAGATCGATTTTAGCTTTATGTAACGAGTATAATCTTGCTTTCGAGTGTAAGCAGAAGAAAGAAAGAAACAAGTGTAATACTGTATTAGGAGTTCCGTACGCGCCATTTCAGTAACAGATCTTTACGCCACGAGCGTTTACATTTACAAAAATGCCACGATCGTAAAGGAAGCATGATGCAATGATCGTAAAGGAGCATCAAAGTGAGCATTGTCCATCAATTATTTAATATAGGCTTTCTATGTTTAGGACATCAAGAATATTATAGAGTTTTTGTTGGATAAAATTTCAGTATGGTCTTCTGCATCATGACTGCGCTAATGCATTGTTTACGCTTTAGGAACTGCATGATAAATAAAAATTGCCCACATCATATAATGTTATTTCTGAGGTATATAGTAAAGCTATAAATTAAACATAAGAAACAATATTATATGATGTGGGAATAAGGCGTTTTAAAAATGAAGTCTTTAGTCTGCATACCGTTAAGTTCTTCCTTTTCGGTTACAAAAGTGACAATGACATGTTTTTAAGACATCATGCTGCAATTATCCCGGATTTGTACATATGACGTTAATTTTTCGTCACACCCAGACAGCACAGCAAACTTGCAACAAACTTGCAGCAAGCTTGATTTATCAAGTCAATAAGCTTGAATTAAGCTTGAAAATTCCAGGCGTGTAAGCCTGATGCAAGCTTGAATCAAGTGTTCTAGTTTACACTTTCCCAGCTTGCATTAAGCTTGACATTTCAAGCTTGAATGAAGCTTGACATTTCAAGCTTAATTTGAAGCTTAAAAAATTTTCAAAAAAAAAAAATTCTAAATACACGGGGCGCCCCACATACTTTATTTTTCCGCGCATTTCCCCCCTCTATGCTGAAATTTTAAGTTATTTTAATCTGTTTCCATCGAGTGTCCGTGGCTAGAATAAAACCTGGGACCTTTCGATTCGTAGCCGAGCGCGTTATCCATTCAGCCACCGGAGCCTTGTGCAGCTGTGACTAAAGTTTGAAGTGAATTATTAAGCGGTTTTCTGGTCAGATTGATAAGTGGGCGATATGTTATTATTTTTTTTTCCATGGGATGCATCAAAATTAAAATAATTTTATGTGCGATTTAGAGACTCTACTAATAGGGAAATAAACATAATATAAACTTAAGAGCAACACATGTTTTAAAACTTTCGCAACACTCATGAGCAATACTGCCACTGGTCAAAATTGAGACAAACGACTGATTTTGAAATCAATTTCGTAGTATAATTGTATTTTATTTTGAAGAATTTCCATATTTGGAAATATAGAATGGGTTTACTTACTTAACACAAATTTTGTGTTAAGTAATCTGAAATCAAAGAAACAGATAGTTAAACGTTACTTCGAAATGCTATATCACAGTTGCTAACATAACATGTATGGAATACAAACACTTTAGTCATTTTTGTAAATATTTCTTATAATAACAAATAATTGAACAATTTTGCTATTTTTTAACGCTAAAAATTCTCTTTGCAAATGTCGTTAGCTATTTTCCTACATATTGGTATGCTATATCGATATAGAGCATTTCGAAGAATTAAAAATAAGTTTAAATTAATTTATACAAATGTAATTTGAATTATTTTCATTGTTCATACTTTATAATTAAAAAAATTATTTAACTTCTGAATTTTTTTTTAATCTTTTGTAATTTTATTTTAAAACTACAAAAGTGTAAGATGTAAGATTTTTGGGCCCTAAAATCTGTAGGCCCTGGGCAGTTGCCCCGTTTGCCTTGCCGGTAATATGGCACTGGTAATAAAATAAACACATCTTTTACGAACTTTCAGCAAATTTGAGGACGCTAGACAATTAATGTCCATTCTCCTTCACAGATGGCGCCATCAACGCTCCTTTAAAAAGGAAAAATCAAGCGAGTAGCAATTGCCAAGCTTAAATCAAACTGTATTTAAGCTTGACAATTCAACTGGACTCCTGCAAGCTTGCTGCCAGCTTAGAATGAGTTGAACTGTCAAGCTTGCATTAATGCGTCAAATTCAAAGAAATGTCAAGCTTGATTTAAGCTTATGTGCTGTCTGGGCAATTAAATAATTGTTCACTTTTTGAGATCACGCATCACTGTACTTAATGTGGAAAAAAAAAACACCCAAAACATCCGTTTCCTGCCGTGCGGAGAACGCGCACGCAGCTAGTGTTAGATATAAATTTGCAGACGACATCTACGTTAGTTATCGATTCCAGATTATTTTTTTATCACAGTCATATTTTGGAAACACGAGCACACAATTTACTTTAAATACTGATAAATTAAAACGCATCCCAATAGCAAAATACGTGGAACAAATTCCATTATGCGATTTATATAGAATTAATTTCAGTCACAAAGACAACTGATAGGTAATGAATCATGCGGATCAATCAAATAATAACACTGTTTAAAAATCATAACAATTATATGTACGTCACTTTTTTCATAATCTCAGCCCCCCCCCCCCCGTAAAAGAAATAAACAATAAAGATTAATATGAATTTAGATAAGTTTAGGGTGACAAAACTGAATTTTAATCATTGCTTGGTAAACCGTTTATAGTGGAGATTTCAACGATAGATTATGTTCCTCCATAACGGCTCTATGTAAAGTAAAAAAAGTGCCTTTTCAAAGTTAATCAAGGTTATATTTAGGAAACTAAGGGAGATTTCTTTTACTGAAGTCAAAAGTGTGACGTGATAAATTAAAAGTTACTTGAGATCGATAAAATCTCTCGTAAAATTTACGTCATACCAAAGAAAATTCGTAATTTATGGGAATCTAAATTATCCCCTCGAGATTACACTGACTCACATTTTTCATAAGATTAAAACAAATAAATAAAATTTCTTCTGAGTCATGGAAAATTTAAATACATAAATTGAGCATTACGAATGATGTTTTTATTTTCAGACATAATTTTTTAATTGTTTTAGTTATGTAATGGCAACATTAGTTTATGAATTTTATAAATAGACGATTGTTTTGCGATAATATGAATTAAAACACACTATATCGTGATAGTAAATATTTCGTCTACATTAAATTAAACGTGTTTATTCTATTCATCATTTTTCAGCTGGTGTCTTACAACTATCTAAACGATAAGTAATCCTACGTGAGTGTATCCACGGTAGTTTCAACAGAAGAAACTGACATTTTTCTCTTTCTCTCTTCATGGTTAGTTGGCTTATTCGACGATTTATTTTGTCACAATATATTCTGAATTCTGTTTATATTGAACATGGGTTTAACTTGTTCGCTCGCATCGTTCCAAAGACGTGACCCTCCAGATTCTTTGCCTAGAGAGAATTCTAACCATTCTGTCTTCGTAACGAGGGCTGTGAACAGGTTAAAACTGGATTCAAAAGAAGTGATTTAAACTCAATAACAATCCCTTTTTATTATAGTTGAATTTGGTGGATAATGTAAGAGGTTTTGGGGTTTCACGTAACTCTCTACAACTATGTTAGGAACACATATCTTCGACCAATGGCCGAGTGGATAAAACTCTGACAATTAGGAAATGGCTGAAGTGTGCAAGTCCAGGGTTCTGACCTCCGGCGAGGCTGTCGAGCTAACGGTCTGGAGTTTTGGGCTGTTTTCTCCAGATGCAACGTGAATACCCGTTAGAATCCCTTAAAATGCCCTCTACTCAAGGCATTCTCCCTTAGGCCGATAGCTCTCCTGTAGCTTTGACTTTACCCCGAAACAACCAAGCAACGAATATAAATATTACATCATTTGCTTAGAAGATTAGTGTCATCATATTTGTATATTGCTTCTACAATTTCTTTTCAAAAAGTCTATCGTCACGGCGTTATGGCAGTAAGAATTGGAACAGCAAGAGCCCAAGCAAACAGTTATTTGTATTACGAATAAAGAATTGACGCCAATTTCAGTGTAACAACTGGACATTTCGTTTCCGGATCTAATCCAGCCTGCGAATAGCCGCAGTTCGCCCTGGCGTGTAATGCTCTTCTAAATTAAACTAATGGCATTAAATTCGACGACCCGATCAGATCATTAAACTAAAAGGATTAGCAGCAGCAGCCTTTCCTGGCTCCGAAGCGAAACGGTCTCCCTAGTTTATCCGTGTGGTCGTTTAGAATCCCACTTTTCCCGGAAAAAAACGGCGCCGCTGTAAACGCTTGAGTTCAGACCCGTACGTCGTGTTTCACCAGTACAGCTCTAATCATGCTATCCTTAGCTGAAATGTTTCTTGGAAAATTATAGTTTTTGCACATTTCTGCATATTTGTACATTTTTCAAACACTTTAACCCTTTGAGGCGCAACCCTTTCCCAATGCTGAAAAAAGGGAAGCCGTTGCCATCGCTCGACATAACTACCAGCAAGATGGCAGACGATCGAAACGTTCATCGCGTGCCACAGATCTAGAGACCGCTTTTTTGACGCAGCTGGCTGTGTCAAAAAAACGTCTGTCAATGGCGAAAACAGACAGCTGTGTAAAAACTGTGTGTATAAAAACTGTAAACTACAGACTTTACTCTGCAGTACCATTTTCGAACAAAGAGAAATCTAAACGCATCGCCGCGAAATTTAACCCGTTTACGTGTGCCTGGTTTTTATCATACTAACAAGCACAGAAATAATAGTGCTTGTTTCAATTTCTGACAAACCTCTCTATTACTTCCGAACCATGTAAAAGTGGAGAACCAGGAGCGAGATTCCTTGTTTATAAGTAGTTTTTTTTTTTCTCTCCCGAATTAGAAAATATCTTCCTTCCAAGAGGAAACGAGGATCACTTGTAATTGTCTTGGGGGACGAAAGAAATCCCTTTCAGAACCGATTTCTCCGGAAATCTATTTTATTTCACCTTTTATATTTAGCTTTTATGTCGACAACCCAATATTTTGCGGTAAAGTAATTTAATGGTGTTTTCCCTTTTTTAACAATGTAGCTTCCTGTAGTTTTTTTTTCCCTTCGTTTTTTTTTTGTATACATAACTCCTACGGATGTGTTTCTGATAGCGGAGGGGTGTTTTTTTTTATGTTTTTGTAGCCCTAATTGCGGATGTTGTGTGTTTCTAACTTAAATTGTTAGAGATTAAATGAAAACTGCTTATTTTTT
The DNA here is from genome assembly GCA_038373885.1 of Cheiracanthium punctorium. NCBI lineage: Eukaryota > Metazoa > Arthropoda > Arachnida > Araneae > Cheiracanthiidae > Cheiracanthium > Cheiracanthium punctorium. Next base: position 277,800 of record JAWZYV010014550.1, on the reverse strand, counting down.
TTAATGAGTTTTAAGAGCGTTTATTTATTTATTTTTTAACAGAGTGTTTTATAGTTGAGTAAATTGAATGAAAGTGCTGCTGATAAAAAGTCACCTTGTTACCATGGTAGCACGATAGAAGCGCACAACAACTTTCAAATTAATACAAGAAAGATAAATCATACCAAACGCATCGGTTATAAAACACATTCCAATACACCAGCGCTCGCACACACACACATCCCCTTAGAAGGTAGCCCTTGCAAAGCTTTGCCTTATCACAGAACAACACACTAAATCTGTTGATTGGAGCGCGATTAAACAATATCCAAAGTTCCCATTGAAATCATCATATGCTAATATTACCTCATTGAGTATTTTTTGATTTCACGCCAAATAATGAAAATATGGCCAAACTGGGCTCATTTTTCGAAAGATATTTTTCTCACCAAACTTGTCGATTTATCGCAAAAATCCACCAATATTGGCGACTTTTGAGGTTTGCACAGAATCGTTGTCGGATTATTAGCTAATATTACATAGTAGGATAGCATCGTGCTTTAAATGGATGCCTGTTTCTAAACTGCCATTGAACGAAATGCATTTGGAATTATTTTGAGTGCTTTTGTAGAAGAACTAGTAATGATATAGACACTATTTTCAATGGAGAGCTTTTTCTTGTAATCCTTAATAACATGTATCAATTTTGTTACATTTTAATTAGCCAAATATCTGTAAAATACACTTTAAATAATGACTGCCCATATAGCGTAATGTATTGGAAATCTGTTGAGTTCTCCTATAGAAGAACTATAAATACTACAAAGACCATTTTCAATAGGGTACATGTTACAGTACATAGAAATAACATATGTAATTTTCGTAGTAATCGATGCATATTTATGGGAATTAAAGCACCGACGGAAAGACGGGCTAAAATCGTAAATACTTTTCAACCTTGTTGCAAAATGTTCAAAAAGTAATTTGTATGACAACAAAATCATTTGCAGTAAAATTTCTGTAAAATCACTGATAGAGTAAATATAAAATAGTAGCTCTTGCAGAATCGAAAATTCTGTTCAGCGCAGTGATTTTGAAGCATTTTTTACTATCAGCAGTATTTTTTAACTCAACTAGTTTGGCTCCCGAGTAAACTAGGGATTAGAACGTTTTACTGGTAATCTGTAAATTCAAAATTTTGTTAAACCGGGCTGTCAAAATCAGATACATTTTCTCTTTTCGTTAAGATGATGAAAAACTTCAAGAAGTCGATTTTCTGTGGCTTGTGAAAAATTAACTATAGTCTGTCCTTTTTGGGTATATTTTCTCCGGAATTTCTTTTAAAGTATATGAGAAAGAAAAAAACTTGAACCCTTTTCCTTAAACATATGGATATCATCGGAAAAAAGGTGGCAAAGGCAGTTCAAAATAATTATCGGAGGAATTGAATCAACAGGTCCAAAGAACATCCTGCCGAACCATAGGATGTAGTATTGCGGAGCTTTGAAATTACTTTTCTTGTCAAGTCTTTACAGGGCTAGGAAAAACTAATATAAAATATGTTTTACATAACAATGTTTGTATGCTGTCATCCATTTTCTATAATGTGCATTAATAGTGAAATAAGGTAAAGTGTCCTAAAACAGCAGTATCTTGCTTGTTTAAAAGAAGTCACACTCTGGTAGTTAGGAATTTCTCAAACGATAGTGTTCCAACTTTGCGTGCAGTACGTTCGGACCCTTTCATCCAGTTTACTATCAATCCTCCGGCAATGAGGAATTTGCACGCTTTTCAGTTTTACATTAATGATATAGAAAATGAAAAATTATGATCGAAAGCCTATTTTTTTTTTAGTTTTAAAGCTGTAAAAGCTAATATAATTTGTTTTCCAACGCGCACTATTTACTTTGTCTCAAAAACGCTGCTTTTCCTACGCGGATACATATGACGTCACAGTGCACCATCGTACGTTTGTTTACAATTCGTGTTCTAACTCGCAGCGTAGTTTCATTTTGATTTGGAAAGTTCTTTTTAAATTTTATGATGTCAGAGGCTGCTAAAGCACCTTTTAAGTATTGTTTAGTGCCTTGCTGCACAAGCACGACAGTGAACACTCCTGGAAAGCTTTTCTTTTCTGTTCCAAAAGTGTTCTGTTCCAATTGTGTTAAAAATGCTATTTCTGGTTCACAAATAAAAGACTGTTTCGAAATAAAATTAATGTAATTCTCGCTAATTAAAAACCCTTTGACAAGGAATATTTTTTCTTTGGTTTATTCTGTATGACGGTTTCAGAATCATTTTGGGATGGGTTGTACCAATATTAAATACTCCTGAATTTTCAACAAATAGTTATAAAGTAGCTGATAACATTACAGAGATAGTCTTATTCTGGTATCAGTATTTCAGTCCATGTAGAAATATTCCAGTGTAAAGTTATTCATTTACACCTGAAATGCATGGTGGATTATAAGGATTTGGAGATTAGAGGGAGTGTCTGTAAATATATTTCTTATAGCATCAGTAAAAGTTTAACTGTCATGCATGGTCAATATTTGTTTTTGATTCTTTTACAGTTTAAAATACACAATGCACAATATAAGTGCATTATATAAATACAAAACACTAAAAAAAATCGTAATTTTGGCAGTGTTTTTAATACACAATTAAATATGCTCAATATCTTATAACAGACATTATTTGCAGTCATGGGCGCCAGAAAGGGGGTGCAAGTGCACCCGCTGGAGTTCGAAAAAATATAATTAACGTGAAAATATCAGTAACTTTTGTTAATTTAGGACAGTAAAAACATTGGGTGCACCCCACTACAAAAGATCCCACCGTCGCCCTTGCTTGCAATGTTACACTCAAAATTAGTTCTACAAAATTAAACATAATATGAATGAAAAATAAGAAAAGCTGTTTATTAAACTGTGACTACGTGATTAATTTAATATGCATAGACAATGTCTAATTTTAAGGTTAGTGTAAAGAACAACGCACGTCAGCGTTCTACAATCTATATACTATAAATTAAAACAAATGTATACATACCTCTGAGCTTTAAATCCTCGAATTTCTGCTCCAATAAAACTGGGATTGTTATCCAAAAAAGAAAACACTGTAAATGAATCGATTTTAGGCAGGTTGTCGGATTGTCCTTTTACAAAACCGGTTTACCTTTTACAAAGCCATGGTAAACAAAACAGGAATGAAATAAATAAAACTAACAATAAAAGCGACGATAGAATATAATTTTTAAGTAAAGGGATAAATAAACAACAGCGGGAAACTTAACAGCACTAAATTAGACAAATTAAATTATTTTAAAACGATATTATAAGAATGAAGTGCAACGCTTTACGCAAATTCTCACGCTGGAAAAATGTAAACATAGAAACGATCGTGCATAGTGACGTCAGACCAATCACGTACCGTTTTGAGGTCACATGATTTTTCAACCCTTTTCGCTTATTTTAAATTTATAATTATAATTATTTAGATCTATATATGCTTTTAAATTAATGTTTTCGAACAGTTTGATAACCAATCTGTTAATAAAAATCACAATTGACCATTTTCCCCACATGTGCAAATTCCTCATTGTGTTTTCGCGTGCTGAAAGTTTTCGTGGTTAGGTTTTCGATCTTAATTTTATGGAGGAAGGTAAGTTATTTTAAACAGCAAAGTATATCAGTGGTTTCAGTTTATTCAACCCTTTCAGCACGAGTTGGCTGTGGTTAAATATTCATGGTATGGGGAAGTTTTTCAAAAGATTGGTTGCTCAGTGATGCGAAAACGTGTTTTATTGCTGCATCCATCAAAAAATCAAAAAAATTGCTGTTACAAAAATTTTACTGTTTACAAAATCAGAATTGTTGTCAGCTGTGGTAATCATGACCACACAACTTTCTAGTAGAATCGTTCGCCAACGCGCAGAGACGTTTCGTGGATACCGCCATTAGTCGGTGGCAGTACTCAGAGAACTTTTGTGGATGCCGTCATATGGCTGAAGGAGTACCCACAGAACGTTTTATGGCCTCCGCCAATGGGCAGCAGTAGTGACGAAAGGGTTGAATTACTGCTTACCAACTGTTGATTTGGGCTGATATCTGTAGTGCAAAAGGGGAGCCCACACACGAAGAATAATTTACAATATCCAGACATCATGGAGCCAGATGTGTCACTACGGCAAAGTCAAAATTGCCCCATAATAAATTACAGAAATTTATAGTGGGCAGCTGAGTTACGAGATGCAGACATCGTGGTGCCAGAAAGTGTCACGAGGGGACAGTCAAAATTCCCCCATAATAAATTAGAAAAATTTATTGTAGACTGTCTCAGATGGCCAATGTTACGCAGAAAGACGTAGATTAGGAGGCGTAGAAAATAAGGACAGTGAACCAATCACAGAAACGGAATAACAGAAAATTATGCACGTAAAGGGGACGTGAGCAAAAGGAACCCCGGATTGGTTGCTAAAAAAAGCGAAAAGAAAAAGGGGCTCAAGAGGAAAAAAAGAAGTACGAGAGGAGAAGTGACGAGAGAGTCGAGATGAAGTTGAGAGTAAACGGACTTCAAAAGTGATGTGGTTGAGTGAGTGTGTTCAAAAAAATGATTGAAAAAAATTCCGTAGTGAACCAGCAATTTTATTAAAAGTGAGTGAAATGTGCCGAGCTTCAATTGCTGAAAAATTACGATATAGCAACCTAGATGTCACGAGCCATCAAGCATAAAAAATGCCCCACCAGTGCATCAGCAGAAAAGGTAAAAGACCGTTGTATTGATTTGTTTTAATCTTGAGTTGCACTATATCTCCCCGCCCTCTCCTATGTATATAATCAGCATTCTCACCGCGAAACAGATTTTATGATTAATCTTATTGAATATTCACAAAAAAAAAAAATAATAATGTCACGGTTATCATTATTTAATGTGTAAGAAAAAGGAAATTGTATAAGATATTGTAAGTTAAGTCATAATAATTAAAGAAAATGTTTTAAATTTTGTCTCTTTATTTGAGTCGGTAACTATTTTATTTCAGGGACCTTGAAATAGGATTGGTATTTTCTTTTAGCAATTACAGGTTGAAGGATTATTCCCGCAAGGTAGAATTTATGGGTTATTGCAGACATACAATCATTTTTTTTACTTCAATATCCGCTTTCTATTTATCAGTCCATATAGAGTTCTCAATATGGCACTGCCAAAGGTTCCCAAATGTGGTTATAGTGCCAGACAGTTTCTTCTTCCGCTTGGGATCAGGTTCCACCTTCCATTAAAAGTTCGAACCCTGCTCTGATGAAATCTTGGTAGCAGAGAGGCGGGTTATGCAAGACCGATAGCGGTGACCGTAAAAGTGGTGTGCATTCCTATACCAAGTATGAGAAAAAACACAAATCCACAATTCAAATGATGAGGCATAATATGATGGCTTTACAGATTTTTATTGAAAATTGACCGAAGTATGTGTTCAAGAGTACTAAAAACTTCTATTGCCTCACTCAATTAAAAGTCCAAATTCAGATTTCGTTTAATTCGTGATCACTAAGCGACGAGTTGGAGGTCCGTAATTTTACAGACTCTCAGAAATTAAGTCCAAGGTGAAGTTGCATAAAATATTTTATTTTTATACAAAACGGGGCCGATTTTTTAGAGCTTGGCAAGAAACTAAATCACACATTTGCGATCTGCATCACACCTTCTAATACGGTGCAACAGACTCACAACGTCATGTCATTTAACGATATCTCAACGGTGCTTTTACGAATTGATTTTTCTTCCTCTTCAAGATCAGGAAAAGCTTCACTTATTAAATCATCATCTCACTACAAGATGTTAGGCTGGAAAAGAATGGAAAAACTGCTGAAGAGCAAAAGAGGAAGGATAAGAACAAGAAAAAAACTTAATAAGTGAGTGTTCCGATAAAAAAAAAATAAAAATAAAAAAACAACTCTCCTCGACCTTAGAAACACATCAGGCAAGGATAAATATGTTACCATATTAACAAGCCTTTAACTGGAACTTGCAAATGACTTGTAGTTGAAGTTATTTCCCTCACATTTTTGAACAAACTAGACCACAGAATATATTACGAGGAAATAATGCATCTACAAGTGGTAATTGTTTGGTAGAAAAAGAGTATTTTAAAATAATACAAAAATTGCATCAACAAAACGTGGTTCATGTTTGGGCACAATATTATAAGAAATGCAGTGCGTCCCAAAAGTTTATAGACTAGCGTTTTTTTGGATTTAAGAGTTAATCAAACAACTAATAAAGACAAAACAAATTATGCAAATATGTATTGCTGCAACAGAAATAGTAAAATGCTTAATGTATTCAAACAGTCATAAATTTAATATAAAAAATGAAAACGAAATAATGCTGTTCCGAAAATATAGACAAACCGGTGTTAAAAGTTTATTGAAGTACTGATCTCGAAATTTGCATGTTTTAAGGACATGTACAGGTCTTTCAATAGCTTTTTGAGATAAAAGAGAAGCTGTATTTCCTTCTTCGACTGATTGTAATGATGCCTCGCAACGTGCATTTTCCCGAAACTGAAATTGCCCAAATCTATCGTTTGGATCCTCGTAGACTGAAAGTTGTAGATATTGCAAGTAAACGTGGAAGCAGTGGGGCTGGTATTTATCGATATCTGTCAAAAGGTGATAATTTGAAAGCAAAATCTCGCACTGGGCGACTAAAGAAAACAACTAAACGGCAAGACAGAGAGATATTCAGGTTAGCTTCACCCAGAGCTTGTATGTGCGGTCAATTTCTAGAGAAGTGAGTATTCCAGTATCAAAATCCACGGTGCATCGATGGCTACAGCGACTTAAGTAAATTGCTTTCTTATCGAAAAATGCTTCGTTCACCAAACTTGACAAAAAGGCATAAAGACGCTCATGTTCGATGGGCTCGAAAGCACACGAACTGGAAAGGTGAATGGTTGAGTGTTCTGTTCAGTGATGAAAAGAAGTTCAATTTAGATGGCCCCGATGGATGGGCATATTACTGGCACGATATTCGCAACGAACCGCAAACTTTTTTCAGCAGACAGCAAGGAGCGAGTTCACTCATGGTATGGGGAGCATTTTCCTAAAACGGAACTATCGATATTGTTTTTTTTATTTTTTATTTATTTTTTTTTTAATGTCGTCAGTGTTCCGAAGATTACCAGTAAATGCTTGAAGCAGTTACTCCCATCCGGAAAGTTGCTGGGGGGGGACAAATGGGTTTTACAAATATGAACAGATATCAGCAAGAGAATTGCTCCATTCACGTCTCAATCTCCACAATGCAGTGGTTTAGACGAAACCAAGTAGCTGTTACGGACTATCCATCCCTAAGTCCTGACCTGAACCCAGTAGAGAACCTTTGGGGATTATTAGCTAGAGACGTATATACTAATGGGCGTCAATTTGCAACAGTTCAAGATCTAAAGCTGCAAATTGAAAGAAGTTGGTTTTCTCAAAAGCCAGAATCTCTTCAAACTCTTATTTCGAGTAATACTGATCAAGTTTTTGAAGTGATTAGAAAAAATAGCTCAAAAATTTGAATGTTGAAGGATAAAAAAATGAGTTGTCTATAAACTTTTGGGACACTAAATTTACATTTTTAGTTTTTATCCCAATGTCTGATTATGTGATATTATTTTTGTATAGTATTATTATTGTCTTGATGTTAATTATAATTAAAAATGCTTTTTGAAATATTTATTCATCTTTTTCAATTGTAAAATGAAAAAAAAAAAACTGTTGTCTATAAACTTTTGGGACGCACTGTATATTTATTATGAAACACTGTCTAAAATGTATTTTATCTGTTCATATTTGTAAAACCGTAATTCACGATAAAAAGTGTTTCTGTGTACCTTTTAATGGGAAACAAGTTACCGCGCGTGCGTATTAATAAATACAATAAATTTCTTGGAAATCAATGAATATGTACATATTCATTGATTTCCAATTATTTATATATTTGATTATGTAGCTTATATAAGTTTGTGTGATTTGGAGGTTGTGTAAAGGACAGTGTAGCGTTGGTGTTTTTGTGCAGATTTTATTTATCTAAAATTTATTTTAATAAAATAAAAATAAAAATTTGTGTATATTTCTTCAAGTGAAATATTTGAAAATAATATGAATGACTTTTTCTTGAAAAAGTTTATATTCAAACTAGCTGAAGAACCCGTTTTTCAAATGGAACAGAGATTGTTGAACCAACAAATACAAAGGGAAAATAAGCAAATCTTAAATATATTTTGGTTACATATTTATCTTCTTGTTTCAATAAAATTTTAGAGTCTCGTAAATGATTCAAATCTTCCTATCTGGATCTATGCTTCGTGTTCGAGCAATCTTGATCTGAGTGTAATTTTTTTTCTTTTTTAGTCAAAGCTTGTTAGCAAATTTACTCATGCACTTTTAAATCCATGATCTAAAATGGCGTCAAAGAGTAAATTTTATTTTCTCACTTTTTAACATTATTATTTATCAATATATTTCTCAATATTACCAATATCCCCAATTTTGTCTCTTAAGTCGTTGAATTGTATAATCAAGCGAAAATTGAAATAATTACTAAAGATCTATAAAATCGGAAAGTAAAAATACACGATTGTGTTACAAATAAAACACTAACCTTTAAAAACACTCTGATTTTGATGCTATTGTATCTGTTTTGCATTTTACTTCCTTCTCATACATGTCAACAAATCTTCCAAATTACTCCGAGCTGCACATGAGCACTGTACCTTTTCCCCTTATCAGATGCAGCGACACCTGGTATTTTACAGATTAAAAGACAAATTTCAATGCTGCTGTTGAAAAGCATCTGCTACTGTTCTTAAATAATATTAATCAAAATTAATTCAAAAAATTGTCCCGCCATGATTTTTTCATAAAATAATTTCCTTCTACTAATTTCATCATTGATTTTAAAGGTTGGAGATTGTATTAATCCACTTAAATAATTGTCTTTTTATTAAAAATAATAATTAAAAAAACCTGTTATTATGAATAGGGGCAAAAACTCTTCATTTTTGCTACAGCGTATATTAAGCTATTAACCTTAATTGCCGCTGCTTTTTTTCGTGCTATGTACTTTTTCTTATTGCTACATTTATTCGATTATCCTAGATGTGATAAGTACGCTTTTTCCTTCCCTCATCTATTCCTCTGAAAGATTATATTTTTTGCTTCTTTCATATCGTTCTTAGTTTTTTCAGGTTGCTTTTTTTTCTCAGTAAAGTTTGATAATCATTAATAGAAAGTAATTTGGTTTCTCAAACTCTTTATTGGGCAATTGTTTTCTCAATTATGTAAGTAATTTTCTACTTTCCTACCTATTACTGTATCCTTCCTAATTTTAAAATGTAATTTTTTTGGAACGTAATTACAAGTAGTTTTATGGGTAGCAAATTCGTTAAGGTATCTATTAAAAAGTGAGGAAAATATTTGGTACTTTGTATAAAGCTATCTATATTTAATTAAAGGAGAAGAAGTTTTCAGCTAATTAACATTTCGAGATTTGATGTTGAGAGCTCTTATAATGCACGAACTAGCAAATAAAAGGCTGGACTTTTGTTTCTTTTTGGATTCAACCACTTTCATTGTAAAATATGTTGTCAGAGTCCCACCCTCTTTTCTAAAATATTTGAGTGCTGTTATAAATAGCATTTTCAGAAGAATTACTAGCAATAAATAAAATAAATGACAGTTTAAAAGTAGAAAGAAAAAACACAAAAACAATTAAAAGCTAAAGAATATAATAATACCCCCCACCCCCTCCCATTTTCATCTACTTATTAGTAGTCGTTTTAATGGATGTACTACACAGACTTATAATCCGAAGATTTAAAAAAAAAGTTTACCAGTTTAAAAGGATTTCATGTGTATATTCACTGAAAACTCTAACTACCATCATAATTCTAAAATAATTATGTTTTAATCTTTATAATTCTAAAGAAATTTTGTTACTCTAAAAAGAAATGTGATATATAGTTATCTTCTATAACTTTTGTCAAATTTATTACATTGTTTTTGACAGTAATCTCGATTTCCAGACAACTCAGAAAACATAAAACTCCCTGTCACTTCTTCAACTAATTCACTACTTTACGGGCAACTACTTCAATATAAATATTTCACTGCCATTAATCCAAGAAGTTTAAAACATTCAAAAAGATTAAAAAGCAGAAAAAGCGTAATAACATCTACACCGTTTATACGATCCACTTGAAATGTTACATAATTATTTATAAAAATATAAAGAACAATCTATGCTACTTTAAAAATCTGAAAATTCGCCGATTCCCTAATTTTTAAGTGATTTTTTGCTCTTTTCAGCTGCATTTTATTTCCGAGAGTAAAAAAAAAAAAAATGAATCATTTGGGTGACAAAATGAGCTGTTGCAGTCCATATGACGTCAAATTCACCACAATCATCAGGCTGTGAAAGGAAAGTGTAATTCTATTTTATTTCACAAATAAATCGTCTGCATGGATATAAGAAAGGCTGTGTAATCAAAAAGAAATCTTTCGAATGCCAAAAGTTTCCGCCGGTTGCCAGAAGAGAATGAAATTCGATTTAGGTATATAATAAAAATTGGATATGACCTTATTTATTTTAGGTGGACGAAGATGAACTTTATCGAGCGTAGACATATTTTCGTCAAATATTTTTCCTAGTGCCCGTTGCCTCTTCTACGGGCTTTGACTTCCAGTCGTAAATATTTTTGATAAATGAAACAGAAATTGAGGTCTTTTCAACACCAGAAATCATACGGAGTATTCGTTAAAGCGATAATCTTTCTCATTGATTCCGAGGACGTGCTATAGCACGTATTTTATCAATTTTAACTTAAAAAGGACCTATTCTCTTTAAATTACCCGAACCTCGTAACCTGTTTCTTAAATGACCTTAGCGAGCTTTGGAATTTACTTTTATGTCTCCCTAGTGTTAATGGAATAGGACCCATAAAGGGATCCAAAATATTTAATCTTCTGAGTCCCTGAACTCGGAAATTTAAGAATTTATTATGTGCTTAAAGGTACCGATATGTATCATATTCCAGACGCCATAAATTTTCACTTCAGCCTTAAGGCAAAATCCTGATATTTCTGTCTGGCTTTCGATGATTCTAAGACATTACCGATGAAAATTGCCAGTTATTTGATACAACCGAGTTGATATTGTTAAGAAATGGCTTTTAAGTACGAAACAACTGTGTACAAATTTTTTATAACACTAGTACATTTACATCATTCCATTTTCACTAACAATTTACATTAATGAAAAATCTTACCTTAAATCGTTTGAGCTAGTCGTTACGAATACGAATTGCATAAGCATCTGTTTCTCTCATAAACTAAACACTTTCCTCTGAAACATTTCTCTAGAACCGAAATCGTCTTACAAGGAAGATATCAGATTCACTGTAGATTTCGCAAGCACGCAGAATTTCGTTTGCAAACCAGGGAGAATATAAAGAGAGTCTAACATTTCGATCAAAATATAGGCGGAGATCACCTTTTTACTTTCCGAACATGTACCATGTAAGGAAAGTATTGTAATCATGAAGAAATTCAACTTCGAGATTTTCGTGTATTTACACGTTTTGTGGTCTTCTGAATCCATTTATGCTATATTTACGAGATGTATGTATGTATGTATGTGTGTGTGTGTATGTGAGTGAACACGATAATTCCTAAACGAGGCATTCGATTGAACTCAAATTGAGTATACGTGTTATAAACCACCATTGCAAGACCGGTATTGATTTTGGTGTGTATAGGACTTATAGTTTTTCTACAGGGCTACGACAAAGATTTCTTTTACATTATGGCCTATGGCAGGAAATTCTTGAAAGTGCGCTAGCGTTTAAACGGTACATTCGATTGAGCTCAAATTGAGTATACGTGTCATAAACCACCATCGTAAGACCGGTATTGATTTTGATGTTCATAAGACTTATAGTTTTTCTACAGGGCTACAACAAAGATTTCTTTTACATTATAGCATATGGAGATAAATTCTTGAAAGTGCGTTAACGTTTAAACGGCGCATTCCATTGAGCTTCAATTTAGTATATATGTTTGAATTATTCATCGATTAAAATTTATTTAAATGCTTGGTAATGATCTAAACCGTGAGTGTTCGAAAAGTCGAGTGGAGTCACTCCAGATTTTTATTAAATAATATACAACAATAACCATGTTCTCAGGTGGTCAACCACCCAAGTACCGAACAAGACCGAAATTGCATAACTGGTCTGATACTTCGGATTGGTAACTTAAACTATGTTAAAATTTCAATGTGTGTTTTGTAATATAACTTCATTGTGTTTTTTATATCTGTCCGCAACAATATACAGGAGAAGGTGGCCCAAAATGATCCTAGCGGGCAAAACAATCCACCTATGTTTTCTTCCAGTCAGGCAGCGCTGTCTACCAGGTAACACATAAACTACTTGTGCAAAGTCAAGAAGAAGCAATGGCGGTATTTCAGCGGTGTATTACGTGTCTGTGTAGAATTCTACAAAAAAAAAAAAAAAAAAAAAACTGGGTTTTATCATATCTCTTATAAGTTAAGCACTAACAGTTTTTAATGGGCAGAAATATGACTTGCTTTACTGAATAGAGTATGTTTTTAGATGCTGTTTACACTTGGTAAATTTGTTATGTTTCTCGGTGTGTTCCAGTAATATGACCTAAAATGGGAAGACATATTGCCGGGTAAAAAGATTCCTCTGCTGAAGAAACTCCAGTACCGGGTCCCAGGCATCATGGCAGTCCTCCAAGCGTTCTCAAAATGTGTGACTCCCAATTACATTATTTAATTTAACTCTGCATTAATTGTAGGTCGTAATGTTTTAAGTATAATTTTAAAAGATTCCATTTTAATGTTTGCGACACTTTTTATTTTAAAATTTTCATAAAATAAACCATGCATACTATATGATTGTAAAAATTTATTTTATTTAATGTCTTTTATTTTGCCAACAAGCAACAATTTAAAATTATTTTCAAATGGTGGATCGTTATGCCCTTGGGTTGAGGATCCTTTAGGTACTGTCTAAAACTTCTGTTTTTTTCATTACTCTTTGTGCTTTTAAAATATTATTGAAAGATGTTTATGATGCAAAATATAGTGTAAAATATGATAGCAAAGGGCTAAAGTTTTATTTAAATATTTATGTTATTTTTTACAAGTTTTAATCTTATGCGGATCATTTTGGGCCACCTTCCCCTAAAGCCTTCTTCAGAACCCATATCGAAAAGATTTCCGAATGGCATCAGAAAATTTATAAAGGCTCTCAATTTTACTCTGCTGGTATGTCGAAACGCAATTGAAAAATTCGGGACAGTTGGGAATTTCTTTATAAATCCCAAGATTGGCTCAGTTTTCACGTCGCAATTAAAAATGTATTAGATGTCTCAACAAGGAGATTTTGGGATAAAATTCCAACAGATTTTTGAGCAAGCTTCTATAATCAGCATATATGAATATAATCGCAGGCATGTTCTCCAATTATTTATAGTAAAAAACTAATGTATTTAAGTTTTCTCTTATCAAACGCGCATGATTCTGATACAACTGGTACTAAAACTAATAATAGCTAATGCTTTGTCGCCTCTTGGTCTGAAATACAAGTTTGTAAGAAGTACAATCTGAAATAGAAGTTTGTAAGAAGAACAGCAAGAAACGTGAAAAAATTATTGCTTTTTAATTCGGATGAAATCATTAAATCTATGTACACTATAAGAATAAGCATAATATTTTAGAGAGTTGAAACAATTCAGAATTCACAAGTGGTTTTCGTATGGACGTAAATTTTTGAGAACTGCAATACTTTGTAATTCTTAAATTAAGAAGTCTGCTTCAATTTTTTAAGGAAATTTAGTAATTGGTTCGTTGTTTTGCAGATACATAGCTTAGTTTGTGAAGTACCTTTTCAAACATTTTTGAGTTACTGTGAAAACATGTTTACGCATGATAAAACCTGTTTACTCTTTTATATCCTTTAAAAACCGCAAGCTACACACATTCAATTCACACAATAATCTTCAAAAAGTTAAAACTGTTCATTCACTTTGAATGAAATTACAATTTAACGTGTAATTTCACTGCTGATAGCTCAAACAACATAACAAATTTTCTTGAATGCGACTTGTCGCAAAATGCGACAGGTTTTCTTGAATTGCTGTGCTAGAGCAACCATTATAAGTAATTTTCAAACGAAATATTCAAAATCATTTTTCCTGATTGTAGAAATTTATTCTTGATTCAAGTTATAAAATGCTTTTAAAATGTAATCTGTAATGGTGTGTTCACACCATTACAGAATACATTGTAAAAGTTTTATTTTAGAATAATCTCTTCTAATTTAAAAATTATCATGAACTGAAATATTCTAAATTTTTATTAGTTAAAAAATGTCTTATACTCAATGAAATTTCCCAAATTTAAAATATATGCATAAATGTCGCTGTTAAACATGTTGAAATAACACTTTCTGGTCTTGTAAACTGCTTTTCCTAAACCAAACAATTTTTAAGGTAAAATTAATAAAGTAATATCAAGATAGATCATTGATTTATTTTATAAACATACAAGGAGTACCATTCATTCATTGAATTGATTATAGTTTTATAGAAATGTATTGAAGAAATTTTCCTTATCGTTTTTCAAAACGACATTGTTCTATTTGTGCTGTAAAACGTTACGATAGTCGGAAAATTAAATGCTATTGTGAGTTATTTTGTGCTGACATTTTTAAGTAACAGTTTATGAATCACACGCAGCATTTTCCCTTACAGTAAGTATTCCAAGAATTTAGACGCATTTCTTTTGCTAAGTCCAGGGATTTGAACATTCGAATGAAATTTTTCTCTCGGTATCTAAAAGAGAACAGAAATCGTGAAATATCACCAGCATCGAAAAGTTCCGACGTAGGTGATACATTTCGACTGTTATAGATTAAAAAAAAAGAAAGTTATTGGCCTCTAGGCCAAAATGCTTCTTGATTTCAAAGATTTTTTAGTCTCTGGTAAATTCAAGTTGTTGGTACAATGTGGTACATTTTATAAAAAATTGTCAATTTTAGGGCAGTTAAGTACAGTCTGCATTCCAATAACAGAAATTAGATTCCACAATATGTGATAATGTATACGTAAGTGGAAAAAACAGTCACTTCTTTTAAAATTTCACTCTTATAACCTGCAATTCTCTACAGAATACCCCCATTTACTAGGGACTTTCAATAAGTAAGCTGCACTCGAACAATGTAGGTCAAAAGGCACAATTTTGAAAAGTTTGCTGCAATGCAAAATGGCAGACATCCAGTACACTATTTTTCTACATTGTTGCAGAAAACTCTGCTTAGTTCTCGATTTAGTTGCTTAAAAGTACGGTGTATGTGTAAAGTTCTAGTAAACAGTCCAGTTGACAGGACGAAATACAAATTTTGCTAATTCTAGAATTTTGCCGAACAATCTGCAATACACATCTCACAGGAATTGCTCACTCCCAAGGCAATGTGGATGAGAAAACGAAAAAACAAAAATGTAAACACAAGACTGATTCTTCCAGCTCATGCCGTGATTTTCTCGATCAGGTCCTTGCTGCCCATGCTCCCTTCGTAAGGGATTTTGAAGACCCTGTAAAGGGAAGTATAGCAGAATGTAAAACCCTCACTGCTTTTTGGAGACGGCGCAAAAGTATTTCCTGAAAAAAAAAAGTAGCAAGAAAAGCAGTGGGAAAGGCTGAATAACATACTGGTGTATTAACAGAATATTCATAAGAACACATGAATTAAGATTTACACGAGACATAATTTTTTTATTATCTGATCTCACTTTACAATAGAATTGCTAAAATTAAACGCATTTTCCATTTTCATTTTAGGCATGTCGCTTAAATCCTCAAAATACTTAACTGCACAATACACATTACTGCGTTCTCTGGTTTCGGGTGCTCAATTTTTTTTCCAGAGATAAAATATTTTAATCTTTTGAATAGCACAGCTTTCAGAAAACTAAATTTAAAGAATCACTATACATTTGGTTGTCTTGATATTTACAGTGGTGTAATGGTGCACCTTGATGAAAACGAATATACCTGCTTTGAATTAAACAATTTTTATTTCCTTTTGATATAGATTGGATTATTATTTCTTCCTTGCTAATCATTTGGTAGCCAAAGAATTTATCTTCAGGAAAACTAACTCAACAAAAAGAAACCATGAACATAATTTGAAAATTACTAATTTTCTCCTATGTCTTCACAGATTTTCCTTAAATTTAGGGAAACTTTTTCGATGACGTAGACTGAAATTTTTGTAAATCATAGATGATATAAACTCAGATCCTTTTCCCAAGGAATAATAAAAAAGAACAACAACAAAACGGATGTATTCATGCTTTATGGTCTTTACGCAACTTAAAAATAGAGGTATTAGGAAGATCTGAGGGGTAAGGATCAGGATTAATGATTGCCCAGAATCATAAACGTCTTCTACATGCATTTAAGTTATTATTTCTTCCTCGCTAATCATTTGGTAGCCAAAGAAATCTCCAGGAAATCTTCAGGAAAACTAACTCAACAAAAAGAAACCATGAACATAATTTAAAAATTACTAATTTTCTTCTATGTCTTCACAGATTTTTCTTAAATTTAGGGAAACTTTCTAGTTGACGTAGACTGAAATTTTTGCAGATCAGAGATGATATAAACTCAGATCCTTCTTCCAAGGAATAGTAAAAAAGAAGAAAAACAACAAAACAAATGTATTCATGCTTTATGGTCTTCACGCAACTTAAAAATAGAGGTATAAGGAAGATCTGAGGGGTAAGGATCAGGATTAATGATTGCCCAGAATCATAAACGTCCTCTACATGCATTTAAGTTATTATTCTCTGGGATAATTTATCAACATTATATATATTTTAGTGCGTATCAAGAAATTTTTCTTTAGAAATCGATTATTCTCCTTAGGGAGCCATGATGGATTATTTTGCCGACAAAAACAACGATAAAGTTTATCTTCACAAATACTTTACAAACAATAGGGTGGTCACGTTTGCCTTTTTGGTTGTTGCTAGAATTGTTTCGATTAATAATCGAGGCGGACATTTCGAGAAGTATAATCAGTTTCTATTTTTCTTTTCTTTTACGAGAACAAAAGAAGATCACTGCTCTTTTAATATAACGGAAGATAATGCTATGTAAAACTTGAAAATTCGAGACTAGAATTTTTAACTAAGTGTTTTAATGTAGCGTGAAAGACGATGGCTTTATTACCAGTGTTTCATTTACAGAGTTTTGAAACAGTGGTGGATCCAAGGGAGAAGGCAATGGGGAGGGCATTTAAACTCAGTGCTGAACCCGTGTTTAACCTGTTAGCTCTCATCATTAAACAGGCGCAACGGAGAAGAATCTCCTTCCTAGAGCAATTTTTCTTCAGCAATTGCTCAAGCGAAACGCTGGACTTCAAAGAATCATTGGTCAAAGAAGGAATCTTCTCCGTTGCGCCACTTCAAAAATGGTAATGGACAAGTTGAACATGGGTTCAAAATTAAAAACGAGCAGGTGTTAAACGAAAAAATAGTGATCTATCTCTGATCACTCTATGGACTATGGATATGCCAAAGTCCTACTTATCGCCCATCTTAAAACTTTTCTGGATAAGCAGCTATTTAATAAAAAAGTGGTTTCAAAAGCATCGAGCATCGATTTTGATTAGAGTTAAAAAATAAGGATTTGAAAAATTTATTTTAAAAGTAATTTTTGTTTCATTAAAAATTTTGGGAGTGCAGGTTATGATGTATGCATCATTTAGCTTTAAATATTATTGCTTTACATTTTAACCCGAAATTTTCTTATCAAAGTGTCACTTAAATTAGTCTCACACAGCAGCTATGATTTCTGTAACAGAAATTTGATTTCAAGTTGCTGAAGTAGTACACCAAAAAATTCTTTTCTCCTGTCATGGATTAAAATGATAAGTTTCGTTGTAATATTACTCGTTTTAATCACGTGGAAAATTCGAATTTAACCGATGTTGTTACAAGCTTTGCACTTACACTACGAAATACCATACTCAAAATGATTCGACGTGTCATTAATCACCCAATTAATGACAACATAATAATCTGAAATAAATTTCGATCAAGAGCACCTCTGTAACTGCCCACACTATTTGTGTGGAGGTTGCTGTCCATTACCGAACCTGCAGTAATGGACAAAGCGGTCGTATCGATTAAGAATGTAGTTTGAAAAATTGTTTTGAAACTGCAGTCGAAAACAGATTTTGTTTTCGACATTTTTTTTTTTTTTTTTTTTTTTTGCTCGTATAAGAACACATTCGAAGTATGTTTTCGAACATACTGTTTTTGTTGTATTTGGAGCAGTTATTTTCAGATTTGAGTACTCAAAGAAACCGCTTATAGACTCTTGTCAAGTAAAAGTGGACAACGCAATGAAAGTTTTTACTAGAACAGAAAGGAAATTTGAATGGCTAGGGGATGAGTGGGAATTGAACCCATTACCATGCGATAACGCGATTGACGTGGAGTAGGACAGGCTCTTAAACTCCAATTTGTCCGGTCCCCTTTCAAATATATTTTTAAATCCGATGATTTTCGACCATATTCTGAAAGATCTCTAAATCGGTCTAAATTCGATAATTTTTGTAATACAAGGAGCTTATAAAGACTTGCACTGATAAAGAAAATTAATAAAAAACAATTATAGATTAACACAACGTTCTTTTTCTTTTAAATTTTTATCCTTATTTCGTGTGGTTTTTACCACGGCGTTAATACACTTCAATAAGTTCACCTTTCGTAGCTCTAAGAATATCTAGAAGTAATAATTTTCGCATCAGGTATTTGTCAGCATGTTTGCTGTCGATGATATGTCACGTATTATTCTTATTTTTAATGTGTCATTATCGTGCATGAGTATTGCAAACACTTTGGCATACCCCTAAAGGAAAAGTTCTAATGGAATTAACCTAAACGTTCGGAGTTTTCCGTGATTTCCTTAGAAAGACCACTACGGAGAAAGACCACCGCTCGGCCTAGAGCCCACGTGAAACTAATTGGCCGTAATCCCACAACATTCTGATGGAGTTATGTCCGTCCCAAGCCGTAAGACCATCTCTTAGATACGAACGGTTGGAAAACTTTATGAAGTATGGTGGGAAAAAAAAATCTGTAATAGTTTCTTTTAATTATTTATTTAATAGCTCAAGACTTAATAAACAATCTGTATGCTTTAAAACAATTTTATAGTTCACATAAGTTTATCGTTTATTTAAATAATTTATACAGCGTAAAATACATAGTGAAATTTCAATAGCCCTTTGATTTTAAGTTTATTTTATATTAAAGTCGAAGCTCGTGAAATATGTTTTACTTTTCTTAACTACAACGTTAAATGGACTCGCTATAATAAGTGAAAAAATATCCTAAATGAAAATGTTTTCAAGTTTCCAGGTTCACACCATTATTCTACAAAGTGTTGAATGTTTCAGGGCTACATCTTTGACGGTGATAGCAAGACTAAACTATGATTCAAAATATCGATACACAACAATACTTTCTAATTAATTTCTAATAATGATTTTTTATAGGATTCACTATGCCATAAAGTATCAATTTTAAAATAACTATCAAATTTTAATATGTTTCAGTGTTAACATAATTTAAAAAATAATAAAGAAACAAAGCTATCCTATTCGAATTTTATTGATTTGAATATCTTTATGAAATATAAATAAATAAATAAATAAATGTATATATATATATATATGTATGTGCACTACATATGTATTAAATATGCATAATTCATTTACACTATATATATACTTATACACAGTGTAAATGAATTTATTCTGGATGTTTAATTTGTGCTTTTACATGGGTTTAGTGGCAGTTTCATAATTTTTTAATTTATAAGAACTTAAAGTGTATAAATGATCCTTTTAAAAATGTAGTTTGGAATGGTTAGCTAACTCGCACACCACCGTGTAAAAATCATTGCCATAAAAGAAAGTTATTTTCAACAAGAATTTGAATACTTCTGTTCCAAACCCACGAATACTCCTTAACAAACTGAAATTTTTACCAGACTAACGTAATAATCGGAACAGCAGTAATGTATTACAATTATAAATTATCTAGCAATTCAAATACTATTTGATCATTCGGATTTATTACCGTATGTTTTTCTCTTTTTCATCTGATAAAATTACAGACACACAGTAAAATGGTATTTTATTGCTGGTTTGGGAGTATAATACTAAAGCCACCTTCAAACAAAGGTAACTATTGGAAGCGTTATTCTAAACCTTAATCAATTATTCTGTTATGTAATTGCATTCCGTTAAATGGAATTCCATGATGTTACATACCACACAGTTACGCACGGCCCCTGTCGTCCATTACAAATAGCATTCAAATATATCTAATCCAACCCTTGTTCCACTTAAACTATAGTAAAGGCAAGTTAAAGCTCAAATATAAAACTTCCCAAGACTTTGTGTGTGAAAGAAAAATTGAGATTTGTCTGAAAGGAATCCTTTCGTAATACAGAGAAAATATAAGCATTTAGAAATACCACATTAAGACAAGTATGATAAAAAAAATCGACTTTAAATCATGGAGCAGTTCAGATATTTCACAAGAATGTCGACTTTTCATTCACTTTTGATTCTTTGGCAGTTTACGCATGCGCACAATCGATAATCATTTCCCATATGGTTGCTATTAAAACAGTTCTTCATATATTCGTATGTATAATTCTTTGCAGATATGCATATTTAGCACCCCGAAATATTTCAAGTAGCCCTGGTGGTAAATATCCAAGCTGTGACTAAATTATTTTACTCTAACGAAAAATTATTCCCTCTGTAAAACAGTAGCATCGAGTAATTTCTCGTCAAATACAGAATACATCGTCCAGCTGGGTTCAGTTTTGGAAACTTATTTTTTTGGTGCCAAAATTGGTAATAAATCGCCAAAAATGACCAAGTTTGGATATATTTGACATACCGCCGCTATTGGCAACTTTTTAGGCAGTGGTTTTTAATGCTAACATATTTTTTCAAGATTTTCAGAATGATAATATCACTAGAAAGTTACCAAATGAGTATGAGGTCTCCCCCTGAGCTATCTTTTTCGAATGAAAAAAGAATAATTTAAATTGGTCCGCGTGATAAAAGAATATCGCTGTATATACATGAAAAAAATGTATGCAATAAACAACATATCATAGTACATCCTCTTTTTTTTAAGTAAGTAAAAATAATAGACCGTATTTGACGAGCAGAAAACTGTTAAAGACGTTTTGAAACCTTAATCCTCCTTCCTATTAGACAGCGGCCTCGAACACGTTGTGGTATCGCACTAAACCTAAAAACTCAAAACTCACCAATATTTATCAAGAGTTTATTTACTTTTAAACAAAAAAGAGAAAAATACAATACAGCTATATGAGGAATTCCTAGCGATGAAAAGATTAAAATCCCACTACATAAAGGTTGTCGAACACATGGCATAAAATTTTAGCTGCATATTGCAAAAACAGTTCCTTTATTTATTTATTTTTTCTACAGTGCTACTAGCTTTAAACGAAAATAAATAAATAAATAAATAACAATTCTATTTTAATAAATAGAAGAAAATGGATCAGGTTTGTAGCTAGGAAACTACATTGAAAAGTAGAAATGTTGAGGACGTTAAATTTCAGTTTGAACGCGTATTTGGGAATTCTAATTTTTATTTTACGGAAACAAAAAAAGTGGACGAGTCTTTCCTATTTTATTTTTGTAGAATTTATATTCATTGGGAAAATCTTCAGGAAGGAATATATATTGGATAAAACATTAGGAACGATTGATTTTAGAGTTTTATGGAAGGATAAATTAATTTTAAATGGAAATTTTGATAATTTTCCTTTATAACTTTTACATTGAATTCAGTTTTCTACATTAAATTCATTAAACATTATATTAAACTTATTTCCGATTTCAAAAGTAACAAGGAGGGATTGAAAGAAAGCATTTGTAAATTTTAAATTACATTAATTTTTTTTATAATTTACAAATGTATATACTTTAATAAAAAGGCCATTGCTAAGACTGGTTATAGAAAGGTTAGAGAGTTGGGAATGTCGATAAACTGCCAAGTCAAATCTCGGTTTTTACTTCATGAAAGATTTATTTTTTTATCAACTATATAACCAACTTTTTATTTTTGCCAACAGAGTTTGTAATTTTGCCAAATGTATCAGAAATAAAAGTAAATTTTACTTCTCTGAGTTTTTACCAAGTTTGCTAACTAGGTATCTAATTTTGCCAAGTTTAACAAAATTTGCGAGTGTTAGTGGGGGGAAGGAGACTCCCCTATCCCCCGCACCCTTAGCAAGGCCCTGGCTATTGTGTCTTATGATAAAGTAATAGCTGTTTTGCCTTTAAAATAATTTAACAATGTAAAATATCAAATCTGTCTAGCTTAAGTTACCATCTTTCTGAAGGATGGGACACTCACCTAAGCCGTGGGAACGTTAAATATGAAAATAAAAATGTTTAAATTGCGAATTAATATTTAATGCAAATCTGTATTCAGTAGATTATAGCACTGTCAATCACACAGACACATATTTACATAAACGGATTTCATTTTTCGCGCGGTTCTTTGCAAAATAATAATAATTAGAAAAAGTCGCCCCCCAAATCGAAACTTTTAATGTAGAACGTCTTTCTTTTAGCGGTGATCACAGCGATGTGAATAAGGGAAAATATAAAACTGCTTTTAAATACAGTACAAAACCTCAAAATATGGGACTTTCCGGTAATTTTTGTTAGAGATGGACGCGAGACGAAAAATAAGCGTCTCGCGTCTCGCAAAATAGCCTAAAAGCTTGTCTCGTCTCGCAAAAATCCCTATATTGTAATGTTAAAAATATGTGTCTCGTCTCGCAAAAAAGTCGTCTCGCGTCCATCCCTAATTTCTGTGAGCCTTTTTCAGACCGTCATCGTCTCACAACGAAAGAATTTCAAAAACTGCATCGATGCTAGTTAAGTAAAATGGCCTTTTTACTTTTCACCGCCTTAACTCTGGAACACGTGATTGTGTGATTGAAATACTGTATAACAGTTTCTTCTTTTGAGATATTTCACGATGTAACATTAGGCATTAATAATATAAATGTAACAGTGAAATGTGTTTCAGAAAACATCTAGTTTTTTGGAAAAAAAAAGCGACATTGGAGAAATGACGTAACATTACAAAAGGATAGGAATTAGAAAATCCGTAAAACTAATAAATTTAAAAAAAATATTCGAATGCACACAACTAATTCAGCTGGTAGACAAGAATCCACAAGACAACCCATTGTTATGATAAAAGAAATGCATACAAGGGTAATTCTTGAATGATGATCTTCAATGTAGCTCCCGCGAGAAATGTTACTCCTCCAGTAAGCTGTTCCTTGATTTATAATTTATTTTGCACTTCAGATGGATGGCAACAAAGCTCTTCTCCAGTAACATCAATCTAAACTTCGGTAGAGGAGTATTTTATTCGTCTGGAATGTAACAAAACGTATTACGAACGTAAAGGAAAGTGCATTTTAGACATCAGGATGAATAAAGTGGATTTTAAAGACAAATTGACAGTCAAAAAGTAATTATATGTTTCATATTTGTATATAAAATTCATTGTAATTGATACTCTTAACGGAAAAGAATGAACATTTTCAGGAACGTGGATATTTATTCTAATTTTGTTTATCAACGAAAAAATATCTGCAAAAAAATTAATCGTGAGAAATAAAAGAAATAAAGCAAGATAATAAATATTATTAAAATAAAGTTAAAAAATAACTATTGGTAGTCTGAAAAGAAGCGAAACAAAAGAACAATAAATCATAGTGTGTACAGCCAATTTTTTTACAGCCACTAGAAACAACTGAAGCTTATCATGAAGAAACCATTTTAATAGTATAAAACTGTCTTTTAGATTTGATAGGAATCTAAATTGTGAAGAATTTTAATCGCTAAACCATTCTACTGGTGATGTGAGCTACTTTCTTTCTGGGTTTCTATAATTTGTTCAAATATTTGTTTATACAGGGTGTCCAGCCTTAATGCGACCCTATAGCTAATTCCCGAACCGTTCGGTTTAGATATGCACTTCCAATTTGAAAAATGTTTTAAAAAAGGTAAAGAATGTTTCTATGTGCTTTTCGAACCAAAAATCCCATTTAGAAAAAAATTACAAAAATTTAATTTTTATACGGTCCCCAGGTCCTATCACTTATATTTAGGAAAAGATGCAGTACGCATAAACAAAGTGTTTGATGTTTTAATTAGAGTTTTATTCAAACGACGACGAATTTATTAATTGCAAACATTTTTATTTATACGACAATAAAACGACAACATTTACATTCACTTTTTTCTTCCAAACATGAACCAGAACTACTGGCGTGTTGCCAAAATATTTCTTACCTCTTTTTTCTCTTCAATTTAATTATGAACTCTTCGCCAGGGCAACCCATGATGACGTCTAAGTGACGTAAGAGTTTGGTGTGCCCAAACATGCCGCCCGGCATTGCAATGTGACAACATTCAATCATACCAACATAAAAGTTTATAATATAAATGCACTATAGTTACACTTACTATATGACTATATACAATACAAACAATCACAATAATAACAAATTAGGTAAGTCTTATGTACAAATATTCACGTTACCTCCATCAAGGTGTTAAAGGTAGCAGGCACAGTCTGGAAACAGTTCTTTTGAATACACCTGTCTGCGTTTTTACATCAACAACTCTAATAATTTTATCTTTCCCTGGGTATATATTAATTATACGTCCCAAAGGCCATTTACATACAGGTACGTTATCTTCTTTTATTATGACCATATCCCCGATTTTTATGTCACTTTTTTCAAACATCCATTTTGAACGTTGTTGTTGATTATTTAAATAACTGTTGTACCATTTTTTCCAAACTGTGTCTACTACTTTATTAGTTTTTTGCCATAGACTGAGCCTGTTAGTTTTAATGTCCAATAAAGACGGTTCCGGTATAGCGGTAAGTGGTCTTCCTATAATAAAATGTGCCGGTGTTAGCACCTCCAAATCGTCTATCTCAGCTGAAAGAGGAGTCAGAGGACGTGAATTTAACATTGCCTCAATTTGTACGAGAAGGGTAAGAAATTCTTCATATGAGAAGAGTGTACTGCCTACGATACGTTTCATGTAATATTTCAATGATTTTATCCCTGCCTCCCAGAGACCACCGAAATTAGGAGCTCTAGGAGGTATAAACTTCCATTCTATTTTTTCTTCAATAGAGAAATTTACTAACGATTCATCTTGAAATTTTATTAATTTAAAGAGTTGTTTCAATTCGTTGTTTGCACCAACAAAATTAGTAGCATTATCCGAGAAGATTTTTGAACATTTTCCCCTTCTCGCTATGAAACGTTTAAGGGCTGCAATTAAGGATTCCGATGTTAAATCGGAAACAATTTCCAAATGAATTGCCTTTGTCACAAGACAAATAAATAGACTAACATAAACTTTCGAAGGAGAGGCTTTACGTTGGTATTTGTTTTTTATGAAAAATGGCCCACACAAATCAATTCCAACTGAATTGAACACAAAATCTCGGTTGATTCTTACTTCAGGCAAATCTCCCATTTTTTGATTACATGTTTTAGGATTCACTCTAAAGCATAAAATACAATCATGAACTAATTTCCTGCATAAATTTCGCCCATTTAAAGGCCAATATTTTTGTCTTATTTGATATAAAAGAGTTTGTGGGCCAGAGTGTAAATATTTTTCATGGTAGTATTTAATTATCAATAAAGTTAGCTTATTTTTGGCGGGAAGTAAGGTGGGATGTTTCCGCTCATAAGAAATGGATGCATTATTTAATCGCCCCCCTACCCTTATTATTCCTGATTGGTCAAGGAAAGGATTAAGATTTTTTATCTTACTTGTGGGAGCCACTTTACCGTTTTTCCTGAGACATCTTATGTCATCTTTAAACTCACTATTTTGGGCAATTTTTACTAATAGATTTTCTGCCGACTCCAGCTCCTTTTTTGTGAGAAGACCAGAACATTTCTCAGCATTTCGACGACAGTTTTTAGAAAACCTGAAAATAAAGGCTAAAACACGTACAATTTTAGCAAATTTGTTACTAATATTACACAAAGAATCAAGGATATCTGGAACGAGTTCAATAGAAAGAGTTAATTTAGAGTCATCTAATTCAGAGTTCTGGAAATTCTTCTTCATTTCGGGAAGAATATCTTCTTCGGATATTTTAAGATCTTCCTCACTCTTTGGAAGGTAACGAGACATCAGGAATGTCGGTCCATTCCACCACATGCTGCTTTCTAAAAGGGAATGAATACTAGTACCTCTGGACAGTTGATCGGCAGGATTATCGTTGCCAGGGCAGTGAAACCAACTGTTTGTGTCAGTCAATGACTTGATTTCTTTCACACGATTAGCTACGAACTGTTTCCATTTTTTGTTCGAACTCTTTATCCAATATAAGACAATTTTAGAATCTGTCCAGAAGTAAGCTGATGATATTCTTTTCGAATCAATAATTGGTTTGATTTTACCAGTCAAACGTGCTGCTAATAATGCGCCAAGAAGTTCCAACCTTGGTATCGTGACCTTTTTAAGGGGAGCAACTCGGCTTTTCGATGCGATGAGATTGACTTCAACTCTGTTTTGTTTCACCACACGTACATAGACTGCCACACCAAAGGCCTTCTTACTTGCATCACAGAAACTATGGATTTCGATTTTTTCAATTTCATCATCAGAAGTGTAAAGAATGTTCCTGGGAATTTTCAATTCAGAAAGCTTTGGAAGTTCAGCACACCAGAGCAACCATTCTTCTAATATGTCTTCTGGCAAGTTTTCATCCCAAGGAATTTTTCTTGCCCACAATTTTTGGAAAAGGCATTTTGCTCGCACGGTAAATGGAGTCAACATTCCAAGGGGGTCGAAAATCTTCCCTACTGCTTGCAGAAGAAAACGTTTTGTATTCTTTTGACAAGACAAGAACTGAACCAAACTTTGAACTTCCATTGTAAGGCAGTCATCTACAGTGTTCCATGCCATTACTAAGACCTTTGCTAAATTGGATCCTAAGCTAATCGAATCATATTGTGCTTGAGTGTCAAATCCACATTCTTTCCAATTTTCCATTAAGGCTTCATCATTAGATATCCATTTTCGAAGAGTCATATTTGCTTTCTGCATTATTTCTTTCGCTTCGCAAGAGATTTTTAGAGCATCTTGTATACAATCCGCACCAGCAATGAAATCGTCTACATATAAGCAATTATCAATTAATTCTACAGTAGTTGGATTTTCGATTCGAAATTGTTCTATGTGCTTCTTTATTGTTGCTGATAACAAGAAAGGACTAGCGTTCACTCCAAAAAGGACACGCTTGAACCGGTAAGTCTGAAGAATCTTTTCGTTTTCTTTTGTTTCTTTAAGCCACAAAAATCTTACTGCATTCCTGTCTTTATCAGACAATGATATCTGTAAAAAGGCTTGAGCGATATCTGAAGTCCATACAATTTTATTCAATCTAAAATTAACAAGAACGTCGAACAGATTTGGATTAAGATTTGGACCTGGCCACAAGCAGTCATTCAAAGACAACTCGTTTGTGTCGTGTGAACTTGCATCGAACACGATTCGTGTTTTTGTTGTAAGTCTGTCTTCCCTGCACATAGCTTGATGAGGTAAATAGTAAGTTGGCGCATCCGACGTTTTCTGGAGGTGTGCATCTTCAATTATTTCTTGTTGTAAGTATTCTTCGATTATGTCTTTATATCGTTTGTACAAATCTTCATTTTTGTCAAATTTTCTCTGTAAACTTAAAAGGCGTTGCATAGCGACATTATAATTGTTTGCAAGTTCAGGTGAATCTGTCTTCCATGGAAGACGTACCTCGTAACGACCATTTTCAAAGGTTGTAGTTGTATTAAATATTTTCATTGCCTGATCCTCTTCTAATTTTACATCTTCATGCACTATTCCTAGAGATTCTAGTTCCCAAAATCGCTTCAACTCATTATCCCAGGGCTCGTTTTCTTGTATTAAATTACAGCGGATTTCAAGAGACGGTTGAAGTTCTTTTAGAGACCCTGTAGCAATCCACCCAAACACAGATTCTTGCATGAGCATTTGATCGTTAATCTTGCAAGTATTCCCTTTTAAAATCTTATAGAACAGTCCCGCACCTATTAGTGCATCGATTTTTCCTGGTTTGAAGTATGCTGGATCAGCTAATTCAACAAATTTAGGTATATTAATTTCAGAGATATCTAGATGTGTAGAAGGGGTAAAACTTGTAATTTTTGGAACAAGAAAAAATATTTCTTTTGAAGAAAACGATTTATCCCTGTTACTTATGCACGCTTGCGCTGACGATTTTATAGTAGTGACGTTTCCGCCCAAGCTAGATACAGGTGCATTAATATTTTTCTTGATTAATGACAAGTTATTTGCAAGTTCTATCGTCATGAAATTAGATTGCGATCCTGAATCTAAAATGCACCTAGCAGGGATAGATTTACCCAATCTATTAGTCACCCAAACAATGGCTGTTGAAAGCAAAACCGTTTTATTTTTCATTATCGAATTTGACGATACAGAACTGAAATTTTTTATTAAATTAGAATTTTCTACTTTGTTTTCTTTTAGACTCTGGTTAACATCAAAAGTGTCATCAGTGTTCGATGAACTACTTGCATTTTCGAACGAGTGCGGCGGTGCGCCGTCTCTATGCAACAAAACATTATGCTTCAATCTGCACAGACGACAGACATATTTTGATTCGCAATCTTTAACTTTATGTCGACTGCTCAAGCAATTTATACATAATGAAAGATTCTTAACAGTCTCGAAACGTTGCACAGGATTATTTTTTAAAAATATTTCACAATTATATAATGCATGTGATCTATTCTTACATAGAGGGCACATTCGGTTACTATCATGGCTTTCACGAGAAAAGGTACCCAAAATGTTGGCTCATATCGTAAATTTCTTTTCAGAAAAGATGGGGTTCCCCAAAATTTTGTATTCCCAGATTCATATATCATTCATAGCCAGTCCCTCCCCCCAATCACTGAAAAAATACTCTTAAGCAATCGTCTTTCAAATGACAAGAGAATAATATGGCAATTTTAGCGGAACATGAAAACTTCTTGAGTTCCCCCGTAGGGAAAGAAATATTTCACTTTCTGAATCAGCAGTACCTCGGCCTGCTTAGCAATCTGTACCGAAATCCCGCAGGGAATAATAAACGATATTACTTAAATATTAATTTGTTTCTTCTCGTTTTTCACAATCACCATGAATCCTTCTTTCATTTCGAATCCCACTCAAATAAGGGGATCGTAGGATTCTCAAGGAAGTGTCAAAGACTTTTCTTTGCAGGAAAAACCCTCGCGAGAATTCCCCCATAATTTCAACTCAATTGAATCGTCATATTCCCTTTCCCCCAGATCAATATTTTGCATTCTCCCTTGTGTCCCGGGGCCCTGTCATTTCATGCTAAATGGATTATACACAGATGAAGATGTTTTCTTTCGACGTTTTCGGTTGTGTATTCTAACACAATAGAAAAGGGCAGACAATGTGCTCTTTTCTAAGCTGCAAAACTGTATTAATATTTCTCTCAGAAGGAGAAAGAATTATTTGAATGAGTAAACACCGAAGAAAGAAAGATTCCGTAAGTTAAGAGCACGAGTTTTGAATGACGTGGTGGGAATAAGGGGATTCATTAACAAGAAATTACGGACTAGTCTTTCAACTTATTTTTCAGTTGACAGTCTTCAGTTTTACGGTGGTATTACTGTTATGCATATCTGTTTAAAATTGATCGTCTTCTGTACAGTAGACCCCCCTATAACACGGGTTCATGCAACACGGATTCGTAGAACACGGCGAAAAAATTGCGATCGGATTCCTATAAACGTTACATCCTATATCCTGATCGGATTCCTATAAACGTACGACCTATAACATGTTAACCCTTTAACGCGCAGTGTTCCCGCTCTGGGAACACCAAACTCTGACGTATTGACTGTTGCCAGTCGCGAAGAATAGATTGGATTTGTATAAAAATAGTTGCGGGTGACGTAGTTCCACTACAATCCTTTACTTTTTAACACGTCATTTCCCGTAAAAAAAATTGTCACGATTATTTATAACAGCACTGACATCTGCTGAAAAATGAAAGAATGAGATAACAGCGGGATAGATGGCCCAATGATGAAAAAAGCGCAGCCGTTGCCATCGCTAGACTTAACTACCAGCAAGATGGCGGACGATCGAAACGTTCATCGCGTGCCACAGATCTAGAGACCCTTTTTTGACGCAGCTGGCTGTGCGCGCACAGCCAGCTGCGTCAAAGAGATCAATTTTCAGCTATGCAATTTTCAGCTAGCTGCGTCAAAAAAGGGTCTCTAGATCTGTGGCACCCGATGAACGTTTCGATCATCCGCCATCTTGCTGGTAGTTAAGTCGAGCGATGACAACGGCTGCCCTTTTTTCAGCATTGGGAAAGGGTTGCGCCTCAAAGGGTTAAAAGAGGCTAGTATAGCAGGGTAAAATGAGGCAGATGTTGTGATTTTATTACGCTTTAGCTCTAGTAATTAATATAACTTTTGAATGGTAACACTCACCATCATTGTGTTTCTAAGGTGTGCAAATAGAGTATTTCTACGTGACGTCACTGAATTTTTTTTTCGGTCCACTCGGATATTTAGGGATACAAAGCCACGTTTTCGGCCAATGAACATTCTCAAATGAACGAATGTTCGACCAAAATAAGTTGGTTGCTAAGGTGTGACGTAGTGATAATGACGTAGGTGAAGCAGCTCTATAAGTTTTGCAGCAATTATACAGTGCAGTTCGTACTCCAGGTAGAGTATAGCTCAGGACACTTACAACATGGGTTCAAATAACACGGAACGTATCTACCGTGTGATACTGAGGTCAACTGTATTTATTTTCTCGATATATTTTCAAACTGAGGCACAAATGTGCACGAAATTGAGTAATCGATGATAAAGAGTTAAAAAGCGAACCTCTCTATTTTTCTCGCTACGCGGAGTTCAGATTTTGCGTTTAGTGCGTGCATTAATGAGGAAAGTGACATTCCGTAAACATAAAACTTGCAATAATGCATTCCAGTGCATTTCATAAGTACATAATGCAGAGGTCATGCCGAAACAAGGCAAAATGAATTTCAGACTGGTAGAAATGAATTGTTCATGTATACGAAATTACATACATACATTGGTAAGTAGAGAGGTCAAGCAGAAATTTTTCAAAGAAAATTCATGACTAATAAAAATCGATTTCTCCGTCAAAACCTGAATACCGAAATTTTTTGTTATTACATATTTCCTTTACTTCAAACAAGGATGTAAGAGACTTGATCTTTGTAAATTAATTTTGGTGAAATCTTTTTTTTTATGCGAAAAAATATAAATTTGAACTTTCTGCTTCTTCATCTGTTTTTGTCGATATTTTTATGAATGAAAAAAAATAAATCGACTCAAGGAAACATGGCTATGCAACTTTCATGACTTAATATTGAACACCATAGAAGCTTCTATCCCACATTTCCAGCTTCGCCTGCCTGCAACTTCCTTAATAATGCGGGCGAAAGTCAAGTCCAAGCAAAGGTCACAGTCAGAGCAAACGCATAAATGCTTAGTTAGAAGTGGAAAGCTACAGTCAGGGGTTATTCTCTCTGAAATGGGTAAAGCAAATGAAAATCAGTAAAGAAACTAGGCGAAATGGAACAGCCGCAGATAATTAAACAAAGCAAATGGATGGAAGTTTACAGCCAACTGTGTTTAAGATTTAATTAAAGTAATTAATAGTGTGACTCGATTGCGCGCAGATATGTTTTCTTAAACAAAGCTGATTTCTTAGGCAACTGGCATGCTTGGATAGATAGTTAGTGCAGTATGTTTTAACAGAATAGCTTCATATTGGCGTTATATCTGGGAGTATTGTCTGAAGTTATTTTGGTATTTATGTCTTCAAGCAAATCTGGTCCAAGACTAACATAAACTTATTGTTTATACAGGGTGACTACTAATTCATAGTACAAGCTTTGAGGGCTGGTGCAAGACATTAATCATATTTTGTATAGGAATGTATAGGAATGTATAGTCAAAAGTGAAGCGTCGGAGCACAAACACAGGAAAGAGCATATGATATAGAAAGTGTTTTATTTTCATAACCTCCTTTACAAGTGAAAATTAATTCACAATAAGTCTTCAAAATATCCTCCATCAACATTGATACATACTTGACATTGTCGGTACAGCGATTGACGAACACTTGCAAAGATACGAGGAATTTACGCACACATGCAGCAGGTACGGATACTCGAGCAACGAGATCTTCATCGGAGTCTACTGGAGTGGCATAAACGTCATTCTTCAAATGTCCCCATAAAAAAAAAAAATCGAGGGGCGTCCAATCGGGAGACCGGGGTGGCCAAGCGATAGATCCACCACGTCCAATCCATCGCATGCCAAATGTCGCATTCAAGTATTCACGAACATCTAGGGTGAAGTGGGCTGGTGCCCAATCGTGCTGAAGCCACTTGTGGTTTCTAATGGCGAATGGACTAAAACTGATACGAGAATGGCCTTTCTTCTCCAAATCAACGATGACTGGCAATCTACCGGCAACGAAGCAACTACTAACTCCGCTTCTCCTCCGTCTCCTGCGTTTGTTCTTTTCTGTGTTTGTGCTTCGACGCTTCACTTTTGACCATACATTTCTATACAAAATGTGATTGTTTTAGTGTCCTGTATCAACCCTCAAAGACTGTACCATAAATCAGCAGTCACCTTGTATACATTATGCAATATATTTAATTGTGAGTCTGCACAACTTAGTGGGGAAATAAACCTAAGAGAATTTTGCAGAGAAACGACTTTTATAAAATTGCTAGTTTACAACAATTATTTGTTTTCGTTAGTTTGAATAAATTAATTATTAAAAATATTATTGACAGTGGTAAAATAATTTTTACCAATATTTTAATCATTGATACCTAATTAAACGAAACAGAATGTATTATTTCTGCACATTTTTCTATAGTTTAAGGTGAACGAATTTATATAATTTATTAGAAAAAGATTTATCTAACTTCTCTCTCTTTAATAGTTTTCATCGAGCATTAAGTACATCGAACGAATGTAACAACCAAACCTCCTTTCCTAAAAAATATGAAAAATCCTATGGTGTACATAGTAATTCAAAATGAGTGAATGTGAATTTTCTTGGAATATAATTTTCTTTTTTTTTTGAGGTGGTCTTCTTAAACGTTAATAAACTATCATATCAGAAATCTGTACAGTTACTTAAATATCTATACTCTTATACGAAGTTTTTAAACAGCCTTGACCTTTTTTCATGGAGAGCAAATACATCTAACTATCATAAATAGGATATACTTTCTGCAGTAGACCAAAATCTGCTATTTTCTAAGCATCTAACATATGCAAATTTTCTTGAGTCGTACTTTATTAATTACACGAAACTTAAAGCTGCTGAAAGCAACATCTATCCTACCTTCCTTTTTTAACATATTTTTTTTTCAGATTCCAGTTTTTCTTCCTCTTGAAACTTTTTTCTTGTAGTTTTATTGAAAACGAAGGGAAAAAAATATACACTTTTTTTTGAACAATTTTTAAATACTTAAAGACTTCCTGGGTTAAAAAAAACTTGCTTTTTGTGCAGATCATCTAAGATTTATGCTGCTATTTTTTTCGAAAAAGGATAGAAAAAAAACCATACTCCTTGCAAGCAACATAAAATGTAAACATATTACTTTCGCTTTTGGTTTTTATACTTACGTATCTGACATGCTGTTATGAAATTTAAAAAAAAAGAAAGAAATCTGAGTTGAATCTTAATTGGCAGGCTGAGTAAAGTTTGAAAAAGAGAGACAACGAAATAACGTATCTGTAAGACATTGTTTGCATAAGCCTGGTATGGTAATTTTATAAAGTTTCTTCATCTGGTTACGCGTTACATGAAAAATGGGGGTAGAATTGTATTGATTTTTAAGCAAACAAGAGTAAGCAAAATAAGAAAAAGTGTTTACTTAATAATGAGCTTTGCTTTAAAAAACTGCATTTTATAAAATACTCGAGCAAATGCAGTTTCAGGTAAGTAAATTATTAGCAAACATTTTTTAGTATGTTATGTAGTGCTTTGAAGCGAGGTAATGATCCAGAAGTTGACAGATTAAAGTACTGGCGCACTTATTCTCTATGGACGAAAGTAACTGGAGGTGAATAAATAATGGCTAAAGCAGAACAAAAAGGAAAGTAAGATTTTTTTATTAAAAAAATGATTAAACAGATTATATCCAGCCAGACGTTGGTTTTAAATATCAAGTATGAAATTAAAAATTTTCATAATTGTTTCGAGTAGTTTTGCTTATCTTTCCTGAAGTTAAGGTATTCTGTAACTTTTCGCTAAGGTAGGTGCTGTTCGTTATAAAATTATCTTTTGAGTTACTTTAAATTTAAATGTGCTTTATGTAACAATAAATAATATAATTTCGTGTTAACATTTTTGACTCAATATATTATTATTGTGCATATTACATTATTATTTACATTATTCCTACATATTGATCATATTTAAATAAATTAATGTATAGTTTATTCATAAATATTTGTATATAATAATTGACCAAAATCTTGACAAAAATAATTCTTTTTCCGCATGTACGTTTATAAATAATTTACTATGTAAACTCACATCTCTTTAAACATCTTATCTTCTTATCTTATCTTATATATAATAAAATCCGAGAGTAAACATTGTATGTAGCTAGGTTTGTAGGTAGGTTTGTGACCACCAATCTTTTTGCGCCCGTCGCTCGATCGCATTGCGACGAGACGGTTGGTCGCAGACCTACCGAATTTTGCATACGGCTTCACTAGGATAGATCCTAACACGCCTCGGAGCGATTTTTTCGAAATTCGAATTAGAAAAGGTTTTATTTTATGTTTTGTCCGATTTTTAGCGATTTTTCTTGCATAATACGTAATAACACCAGTCATTGCACTCGCAGTAAAACGATGTTTGCATCATCGGACAGAGGAGAAAATTTTCTTTCGAAAACAGTTTGTTTTGACTATGTAACATATTTTGCCGATTTTTGGGGAATTTTTAAAAATAATTTCTCTTTTGACGAAGTTTGCGTAAAATAATTTTAAAACCGTTGCATCTTTAATTCTATCCGTCATAACTTTTTTATATTGTGGCTAAAGACGGAGCATACAATTCGCCCACTTTTAAAAGAAGAACGGAGGAAAAATATAAATTAGGAGATTTTTTACGAATTTTTATGTAAAGAAGGATTTTTATTTCAAAAAAAGCTGCTTCAAGATTTCGGTATGATATCTTCCGCTATGGTTGTCTTGGGAACAGTAACAATGAATAAAATAGCCAGTTGAAAAAAATAAATAAAATTACTTTAAAATAACTGAATTTTCGCATGCGAAATCTACATCATTTTTGTGTAACGAGTTTAAAACCCCTTTCGAAACTCAATCAGAATAATGGAGTCACACGCACCTACGAAATAATTCCATGTTTTATATTACGTTGCCAGAAAAAGAAATGAATGCTGTTTTTTAAACAATGAATTACCCAGCATTATTTTCGATTGAGTTTTTAAACGGGACACATTTTCGAATTGCAAGAAATATTTTGCGGAGCTAAATACGTCAATCTGACAAGAATTGTGCATAAAAATGTATGGAAAGCTGTTTTAATGGCAACGATAAAGTGAAACGATTATCGTTTATGCTAATGCGTAAATTGCAAAGAATCGCCAAACAATAAAAGACTACATTCGTAGCAAATATCTAAACCGTTTCTTTAAATTAAGCATTAAAGATGGAAAAACGAAAATATATTGGTATCAGTAAAAGAAAGTATAAGTAATAGTTAGTAGATATGCTAGGGCAATATTGATCAAAGCACAATATACTGCATTAATAAATACTTCGTGAAACTATTCGTTTCTATTCGTTTTTCAACAGCCGTCTTACATCACAGCTAACTAAACATTAAATAATTTTAAGTCGCGTTAATATATCCCGCGGTAGTTTCCACAGAAAACACAGTATCTGAACTTTTTTTTTCTTGGAGATTCTGTTTTGTCACAAGTAGTTATGGTCACATTTTAGGAAAATTTTCTCCTCTTGCTTTGCGAAGAGCGGGTACACAACTATCTTCTTAATATATAAAAATCCAGTGTCCGTGTGTATGTTCCGAAATAACTCAAAAACGGGTCAACTGATATTCATGAAAGTTGGCATATATATGTAATTTGGTCCAACTTAGATAATAGGATAGTTATTATTCAAATTAATGGTCTCAATAATTAATAATTAATAAAAAACTGATCATCAACGTTGATTGTTGTTATTAATCGTAGGTTCCATAAGTCTGGAACAGATGGCGCCTTAAGAGAATTTCTTTATGTACAACTGTAGTTTAATATGTATTTGTGTACTGCATAAATTCAAGAAAAAGTGTTTATCCAAACCGGTAGTCACGAACACGGCCAAAAATACTGGAACATTACTACGAAGAAAATTAATAACATCTGCGATATTGAAATACTCAACTCATAGCTTATCGTCTGCTTCTAAAGGGATAAAAGCGTTTTATTTTATTTTTTCCGAAATTGGCAATCGAAATAACTTTTTTATTGTTTTGAAAAAAAAAAAAAGAACAGTTCAACAGTTCTTGCTTTAAACGACATCTTATTATTTGCGTATGTTTTATTTACAGAAAAATACTCATTTTACAGAGGAAGAAACCTAAAAGAACATATTATATATTTTTCATATATCTTATCTTATCTTAATATATAAAAATCCAGTGTCCGTGTGTATGTTCCGAAATAACTCAAAAACAGGTCAACTGATATTCTGATTACGTTGATTGTTGTTATTAATCGTAGGTTCCATAAGTCTGGAACAGATGGCGCCTTAAGAGAATTTCTTTACAGAGAACTGTAAAACATTGTCCTTTGCATCTCATAGATGGCGCCACACCTTAATGTGATATAGTTTCTTAGACTACACACTATACATGTCTTATTTTGCTTATACCACGCACTATTTTTAGTAATATGCAACCCAAAAAATCTAACCTTACTACCCGTAGCAAGAGGACTCGATATGTACGTAT
Organism: Cheiracanthium punctorium; assembly: GCA_038373885.1. Classification (NCBI taxonomy): domain Eukaryota; kingdom Metazoa; phylum Arthropoda; class Arachnida; order Araneae; family Cheiracanthiidae; genus Cheiracanthium; species Cheiracanthium punctorium. The sequence goes on along the minus strand of JAWZYV010014550.1, from coordinate 240,482 downwards.
TGAAAGAGCTCATGAATCAGTCGAACAGAGAGCAGAAAGAAATGCAGCTCAAAGAATTCGCACAGCTGAAATTCGTGCACGAGAATCACGAGAACAACGTGATAATCGTCGACAAGAAAATGCATTGAGAACCAGGGTGGCACGTCAACAACACATAGATTCATTTAGAGAACAAAACCGAGAAAATCATCGGACCAACCGCGCAGTAACACGTGGATCATTTGTTCATCTTGCACTTAATTATGTACCAGGCATCAATTACTCGGCTGATTCCAAGGTTACTATTGGTGCGATGGACAAAATATGCAATTATTGTCAGGCATTAAAATTTCGCTATGAAACACCCGGCATGTGTTGCGCATCAGGAAAAGTTGTATTGTCACCACTCCCTACTCCACCTGAACCTTTGAAATCCCTTCTTTCTGGCATTTCAAATGAATCAAAATTATTTTTGCGTAAGACACGAAAATTTAATTCTTGCTTCCAAATGACGTCGTTTGGAGCATCCAAAGTTTGTGATTTGTTATCTGATGGTCGTAATTTTGAGACAACATTCAAAATTCAAGGCCAGGTATACCATAAAATTGGGTCATTGATGCCAATGCCAAATGAAGATCCAAAATTTCTTCAGATCTATTTTATGGGCAATTGTGAAGAACGTGTAACAACTCGATGCCAGTATAATTTCATTGAACAAGCAGAAGAGAGAGCAATTGTATTGTCATTAGAATTAATTTTGGAGAACAGTAATCAATTGGTTCAATTGTTTAAAAGAGTGTCACCACAATTAAAAAGTGACAATTATCAAATTGTCATCAAAGCGGACAAAGTACCTTTGGGAGAACACGCCGGCAGATTCAATGCACCAACCGTTGATGAAGTTGCTATTATTATAGTCGGTGATCCAGTTGACAACAGATCCATAAAAATTACACGACGAGATAATTCAGTGAGTAGAATTTCAGATATACACCGTTCGTACGATGCACTCCAGTACCCACTGATATTCTGGCAAGGACAAGATGAATATCATATCAATATTAAACAGTGTGATCCAGTCAATGGTAATGAATTAAATAAAAAGGTTAGTTCAATGAACTACTATGCGTATCGATTAATGATTAGACATAATCAGGACAACTGTATCCTTCGATATCGTCAATTGTATCACCAATACGTTGTGGATATGTTTGCTAAGATTGAAAGCGAACGTTTGCGATTCATTCGGTTCAACCAAGCTAAACTACGATCATATGATTACATTCACTTACGAGATGCTATTGTTGGAAACGTCGATGGAAATTTAAACACCAATGAAATCGGCAATGCTGTTATTTTACCTTCCAGCTGCATAGGTAGCCCACGAAACATGCAAGAATACATACAGGATGCAATGCCTTATGTACGTCATTACGGTCGTCCAGATTTGTTTATAACATTTACGTGTAATCCAAATTGGGAGGAAATCCAATCTTTACTATTACCAGGTCAACAATCAATACATCGTCACGATATTACTGCACGAGTGTTTAAACAGAAGTTAAAATCTTAGATTGATTTTATAGTAAAATATTCAGTTTTTGGCAAAACGTGTTGTTGGTTGTATTCAAATGAGTGGCAAAAACGAGGCTTACCTCATGCTCACATTTTAATTTGGCTTGAAGATAAAATTCGTCCAGAGGAAATTGATCAAATTATTTCAGCCGAAATTCCAGATTCTTCAATTGATCAAGAATTATTTAATATTGTTACAAGTCATATGATTCATGGACCGTGTGGAGCGTTTAACATGACATCACCATGCATAGAAAATGGGAAATGTAAGAAACATTTTCCTAAGAAATTCACAAATGATACCATTACTGATATTGATGGTTATCCATTGTATCGCCGCAGAAACGCTGATAATGGTGGTCATACATATAAAATGAGAACTTCAAATTCTAACCAATTAGAAATTGACAATCAACGGGTAGTACCATACTCACCACTACTCTCCAAAACGTACAAGGCTCATATTAATGTTGAGCTTTGCAGTTCTGTGAAATCCATCAAGTATATTTGCAAGTACGTTAATAAGGGCAGTGATTTGGCCGTATTTGGAGTACAAAATATAAACGAAAATGATGAACTAGCACGCTACCAAATGGGTAGATACATTAGCAGCAGTGAAGCTATCTGGCGCATACTTAGCTTCCCCATACACCACAGAGAACCTGCTATACAACATCTTGCAGTGCATCTTGAAAATGGACAACGTGTGTATTTCACTGAAGAAAATATTCTCCAAAGAGCATGTGAACCACCAAAAACGACACTAACCGAATTTTTCACTCTTTGTCAAAAAACTGATGTGTATGGTCAATTCGAATAAACACTATTATACACTGATATTCCATGCTATTTTACATGGAATACGTCAGCTAAAAAATGGAACCACGTAAAAAGGGAGAGCCACATCCTTCAATTGCAGGCATATTTAAAGCTAAGACACTGGGACGATTTTATACTGTACGTCCAAAACAACGTGAATGCTTTTATCTGCGTTTATTGTTGGTGAATGTTCCTGGACCAATCTCTTTTCAATTTTTACGAACAGTTAATGGCTAAGTGTTCAGTACGTATAAAGATGCATGTCACGCGTTGCAACTTTTAGAAGATGACAACCATTGGGATCTGACACTTGCTGATGCTGCTTTAACGTCCTCGCCGAGTAATATTCGTCAACTATTTGCCATTATTTTGACGACATGTTTTCCAACACAGTTATCTACATTGTGGGAAAAATATAAGAACTACATGACTGAAGATATACTCTACCGACATAAACAAATAAACCACTCTCCAAACTTAGACTTCACACAAGATATGTATAACGAAGCTTCAATAATGATTGAAGATTTATGTATTATGATCTCAAATTCACCACTTAGTCATTATGGTATTCCATCTCCTAATCGCCCAGCTACAGACTTAGTAAATAGTGATTTGCAGCGAGAAGAACAATTTAATAATCGTGATTTAAATACATTTGTTACTAACAATGAACCATTATTAACTGACGAGCAGAAGAACATATGCAATCGAATTATGTTGGCTGTTGATGCCAAAGAAGGCGGTTTTTTCTATTTAGATGCACCAGGTGGGACCGGTAAAACATATTTGTTATCTTTCATCCTTGCGAAACTACGGTCACAACAAAAAATTGCATTAGCAGTTGCATCATCAGGCATAGCTGCTACTTTGTTGGATGGTGGGCGGACAGCACATTCTGCTTTCAAGCTACCATTAGATATTCATAACAATCCAAATGCAATGTGTAATATCAAAAAAAGAAGCGGAATGGCAGCAGTGTTACGGAAGACTTCGATCATAATTTGGGATGAGTGTACTATGGCTCATAAGCATTCGCTCGAAGCATTAAATAGGACTATGCAGGATTTAAACAATAGTGACAGACTTTTCGGTGGTACTCTTTTATTACTATCTGATGATTTCCGGCAAACGTTGCCAGTTATTCCTCGCTCTACTTTTGCAGATGAAATTAATGCATGTCTAAATCAATCAATTTTATGGAGAAATGTTGAAACACTCAGACTGACAAAAAACATGCGAGTACAACTCCAAAATGATACAACAGCACAAGAATTTTCTAAACAATTACTGGCTCTTGGAAATGGTGAAATAGAATTTCATCAAGATACTCAACATATTAGATTGCCAGATAATTTCTGTACTGTTGTTCAAACTAAAAATGAGCTGATTGAGAGTGTCTTCCCAGACATACTAAATAACCATTTAAATCATGACTGGCTTAGTAATCGTGCAATTTTGGCAGCGAAAAATGTTGATGTTGATCTGATTAACTACCAGATACAACAATTATTACCAGGTGATTTAATGTCATTTAAGTCTATTGATGCTACTGTAGACGAAAACGAGGCAGTGAACTTCCCAACTGAATTTTTAAATTCTTTAGACATATCAGGAATGCCACCACACAATCTTCGATCGAAAATTGGATCACCGATTATTCTACTGCGTAATTTAAACCCTCCTAAACTATGGAACGGTACACGTTTGGTGATCAAAAGAATCACTGGAAACGTTCTTGAAGCAACTATTTTGACAGGAAAGTTTAAATGAGAAATTGTTTTGTTACCACGTATTCCGATGATACCATCCAATTCTCCCATACCATTTAAAAGACTACAGTTTCCCATTCGCTTAGCTTTCGCGATTACTTTAAATAAATTTCAAGGCCAAACAATGTCTATTTGCGGCTTAGACTTGGAAAATCCATGTTTCTTCCATGGGCAATTATACGTGGCGTGTTCACGAGTAGGAAGACCATCAAGTTTATTTGTATTAACAAAGGACCGATTGACCAAAAATATTGTACATCGATTGGTGCTTCATTGAACATCAACTGTGATTTATTACGATTAAAGATATTTAGAGTATATATATATCAAATTAAAATATTTAAAGTATTTATTAAATATATGTTATTAAAATGTTATGTTAATTTGTGTTAAATTTTGTCTTTCAAATCCTGCTTAAATCACTCAGCCACAGCAACGCGTGGCCGGGTCTGCTAGTTTAATTATAAAATAAAACGGTTCTCCACATCATGTAGTATCTAAGGTATTAATGGCATAACTTAAATCTAAAAAAGAGTATGATGCAGAAATGAGACATGTTGAAAATTAGGAATTTTCACTGCAAACCGTAACGCTTTTTTCTTTTCTGATCGTGAATGACACCGACATAGTTTTTTGTTTCATAATATTAACAATGTTCTCAGATCAGTATTTATACTAACTTTACGAATAACTAATGAGTAACTTTACGCCAAGAGTAAAATCATGTTGTTTATTTTTAGATTCCACATTACTGGAATCAATTCGAATTATACATGCAAGAAAAAGTTTTGCTCCCTACCGTGCGGAGAACGGGTACGCAGCTAGTTTATCTATAAATATTGCAGCTCAAAGCCGAAGTTTCAGCCTAAGTCATACAGATCTGAGCTTTCTTAACTCTCAGATGATGTTACATAAAACTTGTACTGACGATTGCTATGGTCACATAGTGGTGCAAATCGTAAATTAGCGTGTTTGGTTCCTGGGTGGCAGAAAACTATTTTAATTCAAAAAGTTCAGGTACGATACTTAATCAGTTATAGTTAAAACTTTGTTTAAACCTCAAGGGAATTGTTTTTACGATCATTCTGTCCTTTCCCCCCAAAAGTGAAGGAAAAAAAATCATATTTGCACTTTTCTTTATCAACCAAAGAAAAATTTCCGGAAATTTAACTATGAAAAATCTAGTTTCAGCATTGCCATTCAAACAAAATAAAATATCTATGCTAAAATTAAAATATAATAAATTTGTTTTTAGAGGAATTCCTTCTCTAAACTATCAAAGTTGTCTTAATTTAGATTTAGATTGTACGAATATAACTCCGCCAGTGATGTTCCCTGGAGCGAAATCAAGTGAATTTTCATTTCTGTTAACTAACTTTTGTTTTGTAAAAATATCTAAACTTTTGACGAGGTCCTGCACTATTTTTACTTTCCGAACATGTACCAACCATGTAAGGAAAGTATTGTAATCATGAAAAAATTCGACTTCGAGATTTTGGTGTTTTTACACGTTTTGAGGGCTTCTGAATCCATTTATGCTATTTTTACGAGATGTATGTATGTATGTGTGTATGTGTGTGTGTGTGTGTGTATGTGTGTTTGTGTGTATGTGAGTGAACACGATAGCTCCTGAACGGAGCATTCGATTGAGCTCAAATTGGATATATATGTCATAAACCACCGTCGCAAGACCGGTATTGATTTTGGTGTGTATAGGACTTATAGTTTTTCTACAGGGCTACGACAAAGATTTCTTTTACATTATGGCCTATGGGGGGAATTTCTTGAAAGTGCGCTAGCGTTTAAACGGTAGATTCGATTGAGCTCAAATTGGGTATATATGTTATAAACCACCGTTGCAAGACCGGTATTGATTTTGGTGTGTATAGGACTTATAGTTTTTCTACAGGGCTACGACAAAGATTTCTTTTACATTATGGCCTATGGGGGGAATTTCTTGAAAGTGCGCTAGCGTTTAAACGGTAGATTCGATTGAGCTCAAATTGGGTATACATGTTATAAACCACCGTTGCAAGACCGGTATTGATTTTGGTGTGTATAGGACTTATAGTTTTTCTACAGGGCTACGACAAATATTTCTTTTACATTATGGCCTCTGGGGGGGAATTTCTTGAAAGTGCGCTAGCGTTTAAACGATACATTCGATTGAGCTCAAATTCGGTATACATGTTATAAACCACCATCGTAAGACCGGTATTGATTTTGGTGTGTATAGGACTTATAGTTCTCCTACAGGGCTACGACAAAACTTTCTTTTATGTTATGGCATAATGGCATATGGGGAGAAATTCTTGAAAGTGCGCAAGCGTTTAAACGGTGCATTCGATTGAGTTTCAATTTGGCATATATGTTTGAATTATTCATCGATTAAAATTTATTTAAGTGCTTGGTAATGATCTTAATCGTAAGTGTTCGGAAAGTCGAGTGGAGTCACTCCAGATTTTTTCTTTTGTAGAACCAACTTGTTTGCTTTCAAATTTTGACAGCTGTCATCCAGTTGTTTTAATTTTAAATTTCAGCAAAGCAACATTTTACATGTTTTTACAAATATTTTATGATTTTTTCTATCAAATACTTTCGGACAACCGAAAAAAAATCAATTCAAAGAAACGTTTATATCTTACACGCTCTGTAACTGCAAAAGAAAAGTATGCAGGTATTGGTGATAAGAGTTAAAATGTATCGTAAAAATTCAGATTGCTTATAGATTTTTTTCATTTCATAACGCTAAAAAATGTTCATTTTTAGTTGATTAACTGCAATTGAATCATCACAGAATCAGCATTAGAAACTGTCGGTTCAACCATGTTCTTAATATGCGCAAAATTCCCGAACATGCTTTTGAAAATAAAAAAAGTCTATAGTACAAGATGTTTCATTTCGTTTGACTAATGTAATGCACTTATTTTGTATTGTGCACTTGGAAAATAAACTTCTCAATTTTTAACTGGCCACAAACGTCGTATTGTGCCTAAAGAATCATATTATCACACCTTGGGTCCAGGTTCGATTACCGGCTTGGGCTTGGATGTTAACTTGTCCGTCCCTTCATAGGGGGTAACACTGGCCGCCCACTGGGTGATAAAAAGGCCTGTAGTTCGGGATTTAGCAGTAGAGAATGCCTGATGAGCAAGTGTCCGACCTTATAAAATAAATGGGTAAACAAATAACTGTTTCAATAAATAAATTACAAAAGAAACAAATCGTAATTTACGATTAAATAAAGAGTCCTTTTTATAATAATATTTTTCTAATCAGTTTGATGTCGTCTCTGCAACCGTACTTATAACAAAAACGCCTTCTTCACGAAAAGCGCTTCAGATAACTGTTTCGTTTAAAGTGGGTTTTATTGCATTATCTTCTCATACAAAACACTGCTCTGTTCATGTATTTTTTCCCATTCTTCCAGAAATGAATTTCGTGCAGAAGTACACGAAGTACTTTCAAAATCTTACATGCCTAAAATGCAATTTCAACGAAACATATTCTTTTCGCTGCATAAAAATAAAGAAAATGAAAAACAGCACCTTCAACATTTCTATTCTTTGAAGAGATGTTGTTGAAGAAATCGCATAGAGTTTGTTCTTCCAAATGCCTAAGAAAACACGACAAAGCTTCAAGTCTCCAGGCGCATAGAAGAAACTCTTACTTTAAGAAATAAAAAACAAAATTTGTCAGAATTTCTCGAGATATTTTATATTATATTCTCCTCTCTTTGTGGAAGACTTTTTATTATATTCCGCATAATGTCATCTGATCTACTATTTACATGTTTTTTTTTTTTTCCTTTTGCATGAACAGAAATAGATCTAGGCTGCTTGTTGTGCGAAGGTTTTAAATAATCCTTTTATGAAAATATGAGAAAAGGAAACTGATATTCATGAATTGAGAGCATTGACAAAATGTATTCATGTAACTTTGTACGGTAGGAAAGACTTCAAATATTGATATTCCAATTTTTTTACTTAACTTATCAGAAATATGGATATAATTCTATTTCAATGCTTTATTTTTTGTGCATTTAGAAGTTCATTTCTACGTATTTTAAAGCTTAAAATTTTTTGAAATAGTAAGAAATGCTGAAATAGAGCGTATGTATCAAGTACGAGTATTATATGATTGCAAGACTGAGAATGAAAGAATACCTGTAAAAATCAAGGGTTCGAATAACTGAGATATATCTACTCTGTAATTTGGATTTTTCGTATATTTCATCGTTAAATATTTTCAGCAACAGTAACATGCTAATATATAGTTACACTGACTCACTGACTCTCACAGTTTCGGTTTAACAACTCCAAAATAAAACTTTTACTGTCTGTCCTCCAAAAAGATAACAAAAATGCTAATTTGAAAAAAAAATCCAAACCTTTTGTAAGTTCGGTTAAAAATTTTCATAATTATGTAAATATATATACACTACTATGGCCAAAAGTATTGCAAGTTTCAGAAATCTACCCCTTTTCAAGATTAAGCCCCCTCTCCCCCGACAAAATTAAAAATCAATATAATTGATATTTTTTAATGTCAGCATGTTAAATTAATTACTTCAAAGACAAGATAGTATTAAGTTAAAGAACAAAAATAATTATTTAATTTATTGAAAAAATAGCATAAAAAATATATATGTTATTATAGAAATCATAATCCATTTTGGCTTTCGGAATAAAATTAAATAAAGAATTAATTTCAAGTTATTCTGCAAAAAGAGGATAATAAATAAATGTAATTGAACTAAAGATCATTTATTATGTTGCTGAGCAGCTTTGATTTTGATCACAACAGCCACTCTTTTAGATATGGAACACAGAATGTTTTACAACACTTCCTTTGGTGTTTCATGGTGCCAACTTAAATTATTGGTTCCTGAAGCTCTCATTTTGTTTTTTGGTGATTTTCGTTATGTATTCTTGGAGTCGTTAATTGGGAACGAACATTGTGAATAAGGATTCAAGTTGCGTTTTTTTTTTTTTTTTCTTTTTTCCCTTTTAGAGTTGGTCACTCGGAAGTGTCTTTTCTGCATTAATAAATCACGGAAGAAATAAAAAGTGAATTATAATACCAAATTGTGAAAATATTTTATATTATATGATAAAATTGGTAAGAAGAATGCCGGCAAATTGTTGGACGCATATGTAGTATAAAATTAGTAGTCAGTTAGTAGTCAAAAAATATGCCTAAAAAACAAACCAATGATTGACAAAAATTGTAAATTATAATGGGGAGAGCGCAATACTCGATGTATGCTATTTAGGATTTTGTCCGATAATTAGTCAATCAGATCACTAATTGGGAGGGGAAACCACGGTGGAACATCAGATGTTGTAGACATTTATTTCCTTTTAAACATATGTTTAATATTCTGTTTTTCCTTTCAAATATTCAAATAAATAGTACAATGTAATAGTTTTAATTTTTCAGAATTTAAGAATATTTTCAGAAACTCGAAAGAAATTTAAACTCTGGTTAAATTTTTATTTTTAAAACTTTTAGAATTGGCTCCCGTTTTTAAACTGTATCGAAGGTGTAAGTGTAGCTATAAAAAACGAAAGGTTTTCATTTCGTTTTAATTTTACCAACTATTAATTTTCAAAAAATTCTAACATTCTAACGAGGCTTTGTATTTGTTTTACTCTGAAAAACTGTCAGTCTGTCTACCATCACATTTGGATCACCTACTTAAAAAAAAAGACAAAAGTACACTCTCATTATAAATATAGTTTATGAGCTTCGATTTACTTCAAACAAAATATTAAAATTCGAGAAATCTCTGAATTTCTTTCTTATCTAAATTCTCAGAATTTTTGCTGCTGAAAAACTGCGGAAACATACCAGTATAGAAAGACCAGTATTATGTGTTTTGTTGCATGTATCATTCATCATGGCCCAATTTAAAATATTTCGTGTTTGGTATTTCTGAATTTAAAAATCAAAATGTCCATAATAGGAGCCCGCATAAGCACTTTTAGACCCCAAGATAGTTTAAAAGTGCTTTATTAAAGGAAAATATTCAAATAACTATTGGTGCGTGAAAAAACTATTCATCTTGGTATGCCCTACGAAATATAAAATTGATAAAGCTGAAAGAACGTAAAAAGTAAAAAACATATGATGCTGAATTTTTAAAAAATATATTGAGAAGTAACAGCTGGCGTATTTTTAATTTTCAATAAATATTTATAGATTGGAGACGTGTATTGACATACTAAATAAACAAAAATACCTAAACAGTTGCTTAATAAAAATAAACATCATGTGTTAAAATACGTAGTAGCATATTAATTAAATAAAGAGGTGCTTATTTTTTCAATAAGTTTTTTTTGGTTTTTGTTTCGGGGAGGGAGACTTAATGTAGTTTAACAGAACACATATTTTTCTTATTTTAATAACGTCCAATGACCAGTATGTTTCTTCGCATTAAACTGTATAATCATTATTTACATTTCATTTTTAATGCAAAACAGTGTATAGCTTTTTAAATTTAAAAGTACTCTGAGACACAAGCAGTATTTTATATAATGTATAATGTAAAGGGAGTTAATAATTAAGAGTATAATATTATCCCCATGCAAAAACCCTCAACTGATTAAAAATTTGTGACGCAGCATTTTACTTTATAGATCTATGAATTTTAAATACGGGTCTTAAAAATTATGATATCAAATTTTGAGTGACGCCCTGCTGAGAATTTTAAAGATTTGTTTTTAAATTCCATTACAGTTACTTTCGTTTTATTTTCTAAAGAAGATATACGCATTTAAGCAATGCTTTTAATTATGAAATACACTGTCAAATGTATCACACTTTCACTGAGTCTGTATAATGTATTCAAATGAATTTATTTCAATAATTTAATTTATCTTTTGCGTCACGCTATCCAAAAGGGCAAGTAAAATTTACGTAAATATTTAGTTAGTGTCATAGTAACCAAACTAAGTGCAATGTATATGAAAATTTTGCTTGCCCTTTTGGATAGCGTGACGCTAAAGATAAATTAAATTATTGAAATAAATTCATTTGAATACATTATACAGACTCGGTGAAAGTGTGATACATTTGACAGTGTATTTCATAATTAAAAGCATTGCTTAAATGCGTATATCTTCTTTAGAAAATAAAACGAAAGTAACTGTAATGGAATTTAAAAACAAATCTTTAAAATTCTCAGCAGGGCGTCACTCAAAATTTGATATCATTATTTTTAAGACCCGTATTTAAAATTCATAGATCTATAAAGTAAAATGCTACGTCACAAATTTTTAACCAGTTGAGGGTTTTTGCATGAGGATATCATTACTTTTTAAGGGTATGGTCAGAAGATAATAAATTAGTTTCAAGGGCGAATTTCGGAAGTTTGCTTGACACTAAGTTATGTAAATAAATATACAAACCTGTTTTCATGCAGTATCAGAGTATTTGATTAAAAAAGTCACAGCAAGTTCTTTTGAAACATGTAACAGAAAATTGACATATTTTTGTTAGAATTTTATAATAAGAGACATAAAACTGATTATAATCAATAATTTTTTGAGTAATTTTCTATTTATAATTTGGGTCGAGTACAGATTAGTATCCCTGCCACTACCTTTGATTTTATTTCATAAATTTGCATTCAGTTTAATGCTAAACGTAAGTTAACTTTTTTACTATAATTATATAACTATTGGGCCCCATCAGTGGCTGAGCGCATAGCGCTCTGAACTGGGAGACGGAAGGTGCCTGGTTCGAAACCAGGTTGCGTCCGCCGACCTAATCGTTCGGAGTTTCCGTGGTTTCCTCCAAAACAGCGTAAATACGGGTTAGGACCCCTTAGAAAGACCCCCACGGAGGGCACCCCACGTCTCGGCTTAGAGCCTACGTGTAGCTATAATCGGCCGTAATTCTAGAATAACAACAACAATATATAACTATTCGTTCTATTGTTTTAATGCATTGTGATTCATTAATTTGCATTCAGTTTAACGATCACCGTAAGTTAAGTTTCGTTAAAATTATTAATTTAATAATCTCGTTCTTAATTAATGATAATCTAGTTACTCGTTCTATTATTTTAATGCAATGTAATCTATTAATGCAATGTTTGCTTTCAGTTTAAAGCTATCTCTAAGTTAAATTTTTAACTATATTATGATATACTAAGTTTTTAATAAGTTAATGATACATCTCAAAATTGTTGATTAAATTAATTAATGACTATAATCATTAATAAAATAGAAAATTTCTCAAAAAATTATTGTTTATAATTGGTTTTATGTCGCTTTTTAGAAAACTACATACTATGTTTGTCTGTTTTTTTATCAGTTGATAATTTCATTTTTTTAGAGAACGTTTAGATGAACTACCAGTTTAAGAATAAGGGTCTTGCGCGGTTGACTTTCTCAGTGCTTCTGAAGCGTATTTACGTTACATCGTGAGAAAAAACGTCCAAAACTCCGAATTTTTAGATTATCAGCCATCCGGTAGACCAGAACCCTGGACATTTATACTTCAGTTATCTACCATCTTCAGTATCTTATAAATTCGGCTCGGCTGGGCACAACATCTTGTTTTATGTGCCATCTCCGGCCTTCAAATGTCTAATACAAAATATAGTGCATGTATAAATTTAGATTAATTAATCAAATTTCTATCTGAAAAGTATTGAACAAAATTTTAAATCTGGTATTTAAAGGAATACAAAATAAAAGTGAGAAAAACCTAAGATTTGGAAAAAATACTGCTTTTAAAATTATAATTCAATAATTTCAATAAATTTTATATATACATGAAGATTAAAAGAGTTATTATTAAAACTAGTTAGTATGTAAAACTACTATTTATTTTCCTTTGAATACTAAATAATTATTATTAATTAATTATGTGAGCTTTCTGAAGAGAAAAATAAATTCATTGAAATATTAATTACATATTGAATTTTCCAAATAGAATTAATAATATTAGAAAAATAAAGACTTAATTTAATTAGAAATAGCTATCAAAATACTAGGGAAACGAAATACTTAAAGAAAAAGTTAGGAAGGAGTTTTACCAAAAAATACTTAAATTAATTATTTTTTTAATTCAAAGTCTTAACTATTTTTAATTATTAATTATAGCAAAATAAATTAAAGAAAAAATAAGTAAAGTATATAATAATCTGTTATTTTTTAAAATGAAGTAAAAGAAAAACGACAGTAACACAAAGCTCATCTCGCAAAAGTGCGACGTCGGGGACAGAACTCAAGTCATTTGCTCAGGAAGAGGGAGCGAAAGGTACCAGCTGTCTAGGATAAAACTGGTTTACGATATAAGGTAACTTGTACAAATCTTGTCACGGATCTACAGCACTGTATTTCTACTCCTTGCCTTGTTTACCGCCTTTAAAACGAGATCATTCTTCGTATTTCCTTACGCGGGTTAAATAGTTCCCTCTTTGAACTGGATTAAATAAAAAAACGAGTTTTCCTAGCTTAACCGGCGACGTCACTCATCGAATTTGGCACCGATTAAAATCATATATTAATTGTAAAAAATTCGTTAGAGCGGATTCCGAGATCCAGATGAGACACTTTTGAAAATAGAAAAGTTAGCTGTATATATAAGTGCCGCGAAATTTTACGGTTGGTTGGTTGGGGCTGGCTGCGTCACTAGTAGAACTGTCGTTCTACATGATAATAATTATCATTTTTATATTATTTTAATATAATGCTTTATATATAATAGATTGCCTATGATTTTACTGTTTTACGTATCTCATTATGCTCTATTTTTTAAAGATATTAATAATTTTAGACAAATATAAATCACAATTTTATTGCTCAGCAGACAATGACTTGAAATTACGAAAGGAAAATGGATCGAGATTCTTCGTTAGAATCGAATTTAATTCAATGTAATAATTAAATTATTGTAAAATAATAAAAAACTTTGTAAAATAACACCATACAGTTTACTACTGTAGAGTTGTAACTTATCTCATAACTCGTGGCAACCGTATATATTAGCGAACATGACATAACTACACGAGCTTATCTAACATTTATTTGTCAATCATGTACATACTTGGAAATAAATAAAAAAAGTGTACATAATCAATTAAAAATTGAAGAGCATGGTGTACATTTTTTAGTATCATTTCAAATTTTGGCTGTACTAAGCAAAACGTCAACTGATATACTATATAATATGTGTCGCTTAGTTGCAGAACCGGCCATCTCCAAAAAACAATATTTTCCGTAAAAGCTGATTTTCTGTCACACTTCGCCAAAGTGAGATAGGAACCAAAACTCTTCGGTTTTAGAGACATTAGGGCAATGTCTTTTAAAGCACAGTATAAGGTGATAGGGGCACGTGAATGGAGGTAGTTTTTCAAGTTTCTTTTTTGGATTTGGCCGGTTCTGCAACAAACCAAAACTTAAAATTTCATAAATTGTGTGTAAATACTGGGTTTTTAGAATTGAAAATATACAAAAATGTTTAATTCAACTAAATGTTATTTAAGAGCAATTAAAATCGGAATTTAAGATAACTATGCTTTAAATTATCTTATTAATATTTATAAAGCTAGGACTCCAGGAAAATGAACAATGAAAAATGAATTTTTAAATCGCGACGCTTCAAAATTCACTTGAAAATCTCCGCACTCATCAAAATATTGAGTGATGTGAATTATAAATTATACAATTATAGAAAGATAAAAATATATGTGCAAAATTCAGATTCTTGTGGCAATTTCTTCTTCCAAAGTCTTACACATTTCGTTATGATCGTTCATCCCTGTGTCGTCTTCATCCATGTCTTTTCCATCATCTTTGCTTCCTACTGGAGCAGCTGATGACAAGATATTTTTTGTAAAAAAATAGCCGTTCGATATAATTAGAAAAAAATTCTTGATGTGTTTCACTATTAACGCCAGAAAACACAATGTAAGTATCTTTTTAGATTAAAAGTTATTAAAGTTTAAATTTTAAAGATAATTACTGTACACCATATATATTACACAATTTACAGGGCCAGTACACACACACAATATAGCTGAATCGCACATTCTCAGATACATTATTTCAATACTTATACAACTAATGCTTTTTTTTCTTTAGTACTCTGTTGATGCATTACACTAACTCAAGCGATGCGCTCTTTCAAGTTATAGCTATAGTAAGACATCTTCTGTATATTTCTACACATTTACATGCGTTATTTCATTCAGAAACTCCGAAATAATCACTTCTTTGAAATGCACTTCCTCTGTAAATAGAATTTTCTATCTGGCGAAAAGAAAAAAAATAAGTAGGTGGCAGACACTCTGAATGTTTCTAGTTCTTGTATATGCATTTTTTTATTTTTAGCAGAAAACACATAAGTTTGCTTTAAAGTGGCAAGAAGAAAATGTTACACACAGGATCTTAAATTTCTTTGAATAGAATCTCAAGCTTTCTGAAAAGCAAATCTTGAAAATTTACTGGAGAAACTTTTTCCCTTTTTCTTATTCATAGTTCCTTTGTTTCTTTTCCCAGATGCCTTGAGCAGTACTTTTATAAAACACCTATCAGAATTACCTTATGTTATATATTTACAAAAGAAGCAGTTCATATTTTTCATAAATGTTTAAATATTACTTTATAGTAATACATAATAATAATGATGATAATAATAATAATAAATATTGGTTTTAATAAATCCTCGTTAAAGCAAGCAAAATTTCTATGCGTTCTATTGTAATAAAAGCAATAAGGTAACTGGAATCCAGATTAACACATCATGAATCTACAATGTGGCTCAAACTATCACACTTGTACACTTTGATTTATGTTTATAACATGCTTTTAAACACTTACTCCGCAATATCTTTCGAGTGCTTATCTACAGTACAGTAAATTATAGTATTAATAGAATCTCATTTTACATAGTTCACTGAAATCAAACCTTTTCTCTACAGTATTAACTTGTAATAGTAGTTGATGTTTTGAATCTATGTTTATTAAACCATGAAAGTTTCGCTCTATAAGTCACGCACTTTATTTACTGCGATTTCCCTTAAATGATTGTTCGGAAAGTATTTGCTACCTCAGTTACGCTAGAGGCTATAAATGACAAATCCTAACTCTGAAAACATCAGTTGACTGGATGCAAGCAAGATCCGGTTTCTCAAAGCCGGTAAACATCTGCATTTATGCAATAGGAAAAACAGCAATTGAATTGCTTGCTGCAAAAAGGAAATAGCTCTTATTGGGTTTGAGAGTTATACGTAAAACCTTGTTTTGGTATCAAAAGGATGCAAGCCGCAATCTCAAATTTTTGTGTTAAAGAGATGGAGCTGTCTGTCTCGTTAGTTTTCGTTCTTTCCCCAGGAGCTTTTTACAGCTTTCCGCAAATTTCAGTCGATCAAGCTACCTCATTTTTGTAGTGAATCCTTCACTTATGTGACGGCTGCAATACAGTGCAATAAGTTGCATGTGTTTAACAATTTGAAGCATAAGCATTTTTATCCCATTGTTACAGATTTCTCAAACGACAGTCGTGTTTAATGTATTTCCGATATTAGTTTTATAAACAATTAAAATATTTTCCCAACTCTGCCTATGAAAAAAAGAATTACATTTCTTTTAGTTACATCTCTTTGTTATTTGCAAGCATTTTGTAAAATAAAAAATTATTCTTTCGAAGACATTCCAGCAAACACTGCCCTATCGGATTAGTTCCGGACAGAAAACGCCATGCCATAGTACACACCGGTGCGTCATAGGGCAAGCGGTACCGAATACGTCAAAATCACGTGCACGTAGTGCGAAGGTGGAACGTCAGAATGAGGTGGCTTTGGAGCGGTGTCGACTGTAACGGTGATGACACTGGCCAGAAGTTTTGCCACCTTTAAACCGATAACATTTCGTAAATGCTAAGGTACCGCCAACAATAAATGAAAATTAAATAAAAAAAAAATCCGAACAGAATTACTACCCCAAATAACCTTATAGCTAGTTCCCTAGGATAAAAACCACTCCATTAGAAAAAAAAATAAACAGCACATTTAACGAAATTAATAGTTGTATGTCAGTAGGACAAGTTTTGATCATATTATTTGATTAAATGAAAATAGTTTCATTTAAGTAAAATATTTGAATATATTAAAAAGTGTTAATAAAAATGAAAATACATCGATATCCAGTACTTATTCTGAACAAGACCTCACTCATTAGAGTATAAATCTTCATTTTACTTGAAGTATAGAAAAGAAATATTTAATCACTTTTACCCGATGTGTGTCTATAAGAATTTTTGTTAGCTCATTTACTTAATGCATATTTTGGAATATTTTCTGACGGGCTTTACTTTCTTTATACATATAACATACTTCAACACGAAGAGAAAAGACCGTTACGTACTTTTATGCTGCCAAAAGTGACTCAAGTACTAAAAAATGCGCGAGTGTACTTACAAATGATTTTCACATTGTGCATTTTTTTTTCTGACATATTTCTTTTTAAGGTTTTATTATTGCAAAACTTAACCTTAGTTATATGCAACTCTAATTCTACATGCTATTTGATGGCATTTTAGCTGCATATTTTAATTTATTAAAATGATACAACATTAAAAAATAAGGAGTGGAATTTGATATTAAAGGGTCGTCCTGAGAATGTTTTAAAGAAATATTAACATTTTTTATTCAAACATAAATTGAGTGACTGTGAAAGTGTATTACAACACATAATTTATGCATTTTATCCATAATAATTCAGAAATAGATATGAAGTGCTTGAGATTCTCCAAGACTATACAGGTGAAAAAATAGTCTTACTCGATGCACTTCGGAATATTGATACTAATTTTATGCTTAGAGTAGGGGAGATACAGTATAGTATAGATGTAGATACAGTAACTGACAATTAATTAACTAAAATCTTACTTTATCATCCAATTCACTGCAAATGATCTTTTCTCATGATTATTGCAAACACATTCAGTTGCAATTAAAAATGTTGACGTAGTTGAATTAAGAGAATGTGTACAGAAATAGTCTTTGAATTTAACCCAATTATCAAATAAATGTACCTATGTCAAATTAAATCTAAGGGAGTAACGTTTGACGATGAAGTAAAACATTTCAGAAAAATTTCTGGTTTTCTTCATGTATTGTTAAACATACTTCGAACGTACATTTGTGAGAAGATTATTATTATTATTTTTTATTATTTTTAATTAGAAATTCATTTCTCCAGTTCTTTAAAGCAGATTTTACAAATGCTTTATCCTAGTATTGTAGCATCCCTCATGTATCCAATACCGGTGGTCGGAAATATGCTACTACCAGATCAAAAGAGACTATGTTGAATCTTGCTGATAACTGTTTTTATTATATTATTATTATTATATTATTATTATTAAATTTTCAAATGAAATAAAAGTTACTTAAAAATTTCAAGTACTAAATTTATTTAGGAATTTTGTTCAATTTCTTTAAAAAAATACACCAGGATGGCATGATTGTTTTAATGTATCACTGGTTTAAAAGTTTGACGGGTGAGAGGAAATATTATTTAGATATCTTGTCTAAATTAACTTTCGAATTGTTCCTTTTTCTAACTCACCAAAATGAGGATTGCTTTTTTTTACAGTGGGTTCAACTGAATACTTTGCAACGCACTTGTAACGTAGATCTATCTTCTCATAGTGCTATCTGGTAAACGTCTGATACAACAGAATGATCTGCAGTTACGGTGCTGAATCTATATTCCATTGCGAGTTTCTTGGGATTTTTTTGTAGATAAATTACTGATTTTGCTGCATAATTTATTAGTATATTACCTCCTAAAATAACTGTTAAAAGCTGTCCTGAGTAGCCAAAGATAGACAGATTGTGTTTTGTAGCCAGAGCTACGAATTTTTTGTGAGCTTTAGCCAAGGAAAATGAGTAAGATGAGTTGTGAGTTGTGATAGTAGATGGAGTCATAAATATCTAAATAATATAACTTTTTTTTCTAAATCCATTCATTGTACATGTAAAACCAATGACTGTTATATCTTGGGTCATTATTCTAAATAGGATTATACATACCATACATTTAGCATGGATTTAATGAGATATGAATAATCGTAAATTCCAGATCCAAATTGACTAATATTTCAAATCTCTTTAAAAGAGATTTTTAACTAGTACTGAAGATTATCTCTGCAGCCATACCTTTTATTTTCATGGAAAGTATACTGCTGTGTTTTGTTATATCACCGCTATTACATCGATACTGTATTAGTTTACGATTACTCTGTTTAATTATTCTTGTCAACCATTATGCACCATAAGCTTTTCTTCATAGAGTCCCTTAAAACAAAAGAGTACAACAGAAATATATGATTACAGTAAGCAATCTATTCGTTTAAAGTTGTGTTTTACTAGTTAGGTTTAAACAATTTGATTACACCTCATTCTTTTAGGCAATAAATGAATAAATAGTTGGGTACTTTATTACCGAAGAAAAACTTGTTCGTTGATGTAACATCAAATATTTTTACTAAAAAAGTACTTTATCAGTATCTCTCACATAATTCAAGATCAACGCATAAGCAAATTTTATTCAGAAGCCCCGATTTCCCATTTATTATTTTGATACGTAAGTTCTAAAACTGCTTTTCGGCTACATTTCCTCCCAATATATAGAAATTTAGAAATATATCGTCATCAAATTCTGTCACAGGCCTTTAGAAAACTTTCAGCTTCAGATTTATGGCGTGTGCTATAATTTTTGATTTTCAAAACTTGCATGTTCTCGTCCTGGGAGCTTTTTCAAAATGTGTCTAAAAGTGCTATCACAAGGGTGGCGTTGTTTATGGGGCAAACATTTTTGAGACATTGGGAAATAACGCAAATGCATTTTTCTAATACTTACTCAGGCGAGAGTTGTGAAAGTGTATCAGATGAATGGAATTTCGCAATATTTAAATTGCAGCTGAAGGTATTAGGAGTGTAAATGAATTATTTGTGGGGTGGGGGGAAATTAAAGTGGCTTTATTATACATTTATTCCGGTAAAAGCCAAATATGTATTTTAAATTGCAGTATATCCAATCAAGGCTTTCCTTTTGGAACTAATACGTATCTTCAGATATGTATTGAACCATAAAGAAATAATAAAATGGACGAAAGTATCATATTTATTGTCGCGTTTAGTATATTCTCGACTCTCTGTAATAAAATAAAATAAAATAAAATAATTTTTGAGGGGCACCGCGAAGTAATGTTGTTTATTAAAAAATATTCAAATAAATGAATTTTCATCGCGTTTTTAGTTTCGAGTAATCTTATCCCAAATGTGGGATTAATACTTATTACATAACAAAGCACGAATTTCTTAGTTATTTTTTTCAGTCAAGAAAGATGACCATTTTCCCAGTTCCTCACGTTTAAATTTCTTCAGAACTAATTAAAAAATGTGTTGAAATTGATTTTTAGGTGTTCGTGAGTTCTGTATTTTTAAGCAAGAATTTTATGGATATCTCTTTTTTTTCCTTACAGAATATGCGAGATATGTGAAATAAGTGTTTTGTCCCCGTACCTGACATAGGTTATTAATCTTGAAAAATGTTTTCTAATCTAGCACCTATGTTACAACCCCCAAATATATGAGAAGTTAGTAATATTAGCTTCAGCAGTTTTGGCTAAAGAAAATGCTGACTCACGGAAAGGCGACATTACTTTCCTGCCCACCTAATACTTCATTTTTATTTTTTTTATTTTCAATACAAACCATTGTGTTTTTAAATGCACAATTCATTTCACTCCACTCTTACCTTAAATATGAAATTTTGTATTTCTACGGTAAAAATTGAAAGCATTAGAATTAAAGGAAGATAAATATATTGAAAATAATAATAAAGAGCTGCATGTGACAATGAATGATTATAAAAAGTACGTGATATATATTTTCAAATGTATTTAGTTTTAAATGCGTTAGCTCATACTTAAAAATAATTCTGTTCCGACTGGAATAAAAATATATGAGAATTTCGAAGTAATCTGATTTTACAGAAATTCTTCGAGAAAATAAAAATAATGATTTTTATTGAAAATTTTAATGCTAATTTAAAACATATAAATGCAGTTGGATTTTTAAAAATTTAGTTATAGAAAGATTAAAAAATGTATTGAGCTAGATGGCTTTTCACCGTGATAATTAGAAATCGTACTTACGCATTTATGTCTGTTTTTCCTTTCTTCTACGCATCGTATAATACTTTGTTGAAACTCATCTGTGCTATTCTTTTTTTTTTTTTTTTTTTTTTTTTTTGCTGAGAGTTGAATTTTTGTATTGTTATTTTGTAAAAATGCAATTTTATTTAGATCATATTCTTACAAAATTATAATAATAGTAGAACTATAATTTAACTGGCACATGTTCTTTCACCTAAAGTCTTAAACAAATGAAGAAAACACATTTCTTTTTCATATATAAATATTGAACATATAACATTAAGACTATTATTTTAAAAATACTATATGCAAAATTTCGGCTATCAGTAAGTGTAACATTTAACAAAAATAGTAAAAATGATTCCAGTTTTGTTTTCAAATTGCGGGCCTTAACCGCTACTAAGGCCGGAGTTGTTGGTCATTTTATTATGGAGGCACTTAGTAGGTGGACCAACGTTGTCCCCTAGAAGGGACGGACACAATGACATCCACGCCCAGTCGAGAATCGAACCTCGACCTTCGGTAGTTGAACCCGAAACCGTAGTTAAGTGCACTACCCACCATACAATCCGGTCGGCTAATTTCAAACGAAATTTAAATGCATATGAATTGTTCGAAGAATTTTGATGCACCTGAATAGTTTGAATGAAAGTAAATTCTATAATTTATTATTTCGTTTTCGAATCGAATCACATTATATTAAATCAATAAGCAAATGTATTTAAAATATTATTTTACGACTTTAACAAGGTAATTGACGTGGCTTAAATAAATTAAGAAATTTTTTTTTCGAGAAATAGCAAAAACGTAATTTTTCATGTCTTTCATAATTAATGGCCATTTATAGAACGACAGGCTATTATTATTTAAATCTGAGTTTTGTGAGCCACGAGCATTAGTCATAAATAATTGCATCTGCTTAATTTATCCCTTCTTGTAATCAGAAATATTATCTTGACGAAAAATAATCACTCTTACTTACAGTCGTTTTTCTTTAAATGCCATTATGGAAGATAATAATACAATTTGAAGATGATTTAGTATAAACTGTAACTGTACTGCTTCTGTGGTGAATTATTATACTGAACTTATGCATGGATATATAGCATTTCGAAATATGACGGTGGGTTTGTTACGCCGTCCACTGCGATATTTAGTCGTAATTTGGATGACTAAAAATTATTTTAGATTGCAAATGCATAATGATTTTTAAAGGGATTACTGGGTATTATAAATTACGAAAATAAAATTGTCAATGAATCAGATTATAGTATTTTCTAAACCAAAATTATTTCATTTTCGCTGGATTCGGCTGTTTGTCTGTTTCATCTTTACAGACCAGAAGACCACAGTTGGGGACACAAGTTTTGAAGAATATTATAATAGAAATATTAATAATTGTAAGTTGAAAACGGTTTTTTTAAATTTACGGAAATTTATAATAATAAGGCATTTTTATTTTATTTATTTTACTACAAATTTAATCTGTATTATTATAATTCTTTTTATAGATATCTATTGAAGGGAAATTATTTAATGAGGTCTGAAAAGGTTAAAAAGCAGAGAATTTAAAGGCTCTGACGTATGTAATGTATAAGTAAACACAGTGCCGGAGAAAAAGGTCGACATTTTAATGTGGCAGTGCTAATGTTGACAGTTAAATTATGTGCCTAAAACCTACTTCCTAAATTCATGGAAATGCTGCGGCGAATAATGGTCACTCAATTATTTGAAATGCTTGGAGGTTTTCCCGGAGTGTAAGGTGTTGCCAGGGGTCAAGGAAAATCTGAGAAACCTAGAATAATCCTAGAAAAATATAGAATAGTTAGTTCTCTTTTTACGTTTTACTTTAACACAGAAAGTCAGGAAAAACTGCAATTTTTTTTGGTATAAACCTAGAAAATCTTGAAGTGGACATGAAAAATTATCTGAAGTCTGCATTCATAAATTAATTTTACATTTGCCATATGTGCGTAAAACATAAAAATGACTTGACATAAGTAGGTCAGTGTCCGATATGTTAATTTTTGGGGGTTAGGGTCGCTGTCTTATGGTAAGAATAGAAGTAGCAAAAACGCTCTTTTAACCTAAACAAACTGTACAATAAGGTAAGATGTTAGCCTAAAGAAACGTTTTATTTCTTATGTTATAAAAATTGTATTATAAAATTATGTTATAAATTATATATATACTATATATTTTTTTATAAAAAAACCTTGTATCAGCTACACAATTATTGCGCACCCATATCAAGTGATATTTAGATTATTTTTTTAAAACTCTGTATATGAATAAAAACCCTTCCAGCATCCTAATCCAACCACAGTTTCATGAAAACATGCGATATGTTTTTTTTTCCCGCACAATTTAACTATCAACATTATTACTGAGAAATTGAAGTGTAAAGTTATTTTGCGGGCACTGTAATGTTCATTACTAGGATTATTTGAAATGTCTTTTATTAACTTAGTAATGAGGATAATTTTAATATAACCACACTACAGGTGATTGCAATAATACTGTCAGAAAAAGATAGATATATTAAAGAAGTATTCAGATTCAGAAATAAGGCGCGATTTTGGGTTGCTATCACAAAAACAACTTACCAAAGAAGTTGCGTAATTTAGAACAAAATAAATCGAAAACGAAAATACCTCCTAATTATGTTAAAAGTATCTGGAAATTAGACTATTTGAAGTTTATTGTTTAGATAATAGGAATGCAACATCATATTATAAAATAAAATAAAAGTATCTCAATAAACAGATATAGATTTCGAATTACACGAATTTCATCATTTGACAATAGCTACTATGAGCAGTTTTGCACAGACAATTTTTCATGATCTATTAAAAAACTTGAATACTATAATTTTTCAGTTTGACACGGTAATTTTGAAGAGAAATTATTATAATATTGTTTGAATAAAAATACGAATACATTACTCGAGAATAAATGATATTCTAACTCTGTGAGCACTTCCTTGCATTAGTTTTGTAATAATAAGAAATATCAAACATTTCTCCATTTTACAAATAGTTTTATACCTGAATGACTTATTTAGAAAATTTCTCGATTCGACCGGTATTTGAAATATATAACTGTTAAATTAAGGAATTTTAACCGACATTAAAGAATTAACATTTTAAGCTAATTTATTTTATAGTTAAAGCACATCTCTTAATGATTGCTAACTAAAATAGCTATCAGTAATATATATTCTGATGATATTAATGACTTTAACCAACTGCATATTGGTCTGTCTATTTATAATAAAAGTTCACTATCACATCATGACTCGCATTGGCGATAATGTGATTTCATCCCATGAAGATCGCAATGGGACATTACTTTTATTTTTAAAATGCGACTAACACATATGTGATGTCAAAAATACGTAAAACGTATAAGCTATAATGCGAAGTCAAGTAACGAGAAAGGTGTTAAACAACGCAACAATGAAACGAGTGTAACGAAAGTGAGGTTACTTTATATTCACTAACCTGTTACGTCTCATTGTTCGATTTAAAATAATTTGCGCCAAATCTGAAGTTTCACAACTCAATTTATGAGCTATATAAACAGTTTGGATGCTTCAGGTATGCTAGATAATGCAACTGGATATTATAAGTAATGCATGTGTGATGAAGATCACATATCTAATTTTAATAATCATTTAATTTGGCTTTCTTTAATGTAATCTATCGAAAATCATGTATTCTAAATCATTTCATTTCAAATTTTTTCTATCACTTCGGCTTTCAATCTGCATATTCGCTTTTCTCCGTATGCATTATTCTTAATTGTTTTTTTTTTTTTTTTTCTTCATCAGACGTGTGGAGCTGTTGTGCTAAAAGTACATTACATTACGTCCGTTTTCTTGCTTTCCCTCTTTGGCATCCTGCTGGTGTAAGTTATTTTATGTTGCCCTGCTTCATTTTTAAAAATATTTGCTCGCTATTCCGTCATTTTAATTTTATTGGATTAAAATTTGGGGTTGCTCTGGAATTGGCATTATTTATCTCAGCCAAGTTGTTGTTCTAGCCAATGTGTTATTCCCTCCTGGCGTAATTTTTAAATCATTCCATCTTATTATTACTGTCCTTATAGAACGTACTTTTTATTTCGCTAGCCACTACCACAACGCCTTTTAATCTTAAAATTAAATCTGCAACTTAATAACTTCGTCATAGCATATATTTGTTGCACCTGGAAAGATATTTTTTCTATTTCATAACAGGAGTTTGCATTTTCTACCAAAGAATTACGTAAAAATAAAAAAACCGGTATGTTTTACCGGTAATGCGTCTTATACTGTTGCACAACTTGTCAGTTTTTGATGCGATCCCATTCTTTTGATACCTTATGTGGCAGTGATTACTTGAAGATGCAATTTAATTCAAAAACATCAAACTTTTAACGGGAGAGTTCACCATTCAAGGCATGAAATTACAAAAATGTGCTTGCTCTATCTTCAGAAATTCTTGACGGGGAAAAAAAAAGAACAACCCTACTAGAGGTATTAAAATGATTATCCAGGGTGGTTACATAAAATACTTTTTTGTATAATAAAAATAAAAAATAATAAAATACAGCTTATTACTGTCTAAAAACAGATAAATATAATACTAAATTTCACGTCTTCAAAAATATTATGATGCATTCCACCTAGGATAGCAGAAAACACTTTTTATATTTTTCAACAAATTTCACCTTAAATTAAAGGAAATACTGTTACTAATAATTTGGAAAACAAGATATTTAAAAATGCTTAAATATGAATGCTTAAGATATTTAAAAATTCAAAAATAATATTTACGTTTAATTAAGCAAATACAAAATTCTCGCACTTTTCGTGGCCCTTTTTTGTTCAAAAATATTTTTCTATCTTCTTTATAATTATAATTAATATGTATAGAAATACTAAGTCCTGAATATTTTAAAGTATTATGTTAAATCATTCCGTAAATATGTTGCGCGAAATAGTAAAATTTGCTATTTTGAGATATAAGCGTTTAAAGATGCAACTTGAAATTTGTTTTCGTTCTATCTCATGAAATGTTTTTACTATATCTCATAAAATAAAAGTCGTATGATTGAAATTTTGATATTAGATTATCCACAATGAAATAAACCATGATTTAGGATTAAAAAACAGAAATCGATTTTCCGGCAGAGATTTTCCGTGAATTCTCCCCTATTCAAAATCATCAGGAATGATTTCTTACTTCAACCACACAACCCATTCTAGAACATATTTTAAAACGTCTGTATAGTTCATTTTTGAAATGCAAAGTAATTTTAAAGATTAATAAAACCGTAAACCGAAAAGTCAATCTCTAATTTCTGTTTTAAAAGAATTCCTTTTAAAAATCTTGTTTTAATCGACCAATTTTTTTTTTTCTTTTCCGATATATTATTGGTTTCCGATAGATTTTGGGTTTATTTCTTTTCACCAGATGAAAACTAATGATGTATGGAGGTAGAAATACAATTACTGTATTCTGAGACTAATTTCTCTGTAGCAATTATCGATGAATAGGACTTGTTTTCTTAAATGTTTTTATAAAAAAAAAGACAAAACAGCATTACATGTAAACCCTTTGAGGTGCAACCATTTCCCATTGCTAAAAAAGGGCAGCCGTTGCCATCGCTTGACTTAACTACCAACAAGATGGCGAACGATCGAAACTTTCATCGCGTGCCACAGATCTAGAGACCTCTTTTTTGACACAGCTGGCTGTGCGGCACAGCCAGCTGTAGTTAAGTCGAGCGATGGCAACGGCTGCCCTTTTTTCAGCATTAGGCAATCTATCCAGCTGTTCTCGCATTCTTCCATTTTTCAGCAGATGTCAATGCTGTTAAAAATAATCGTGACAATTTTTTTTACGGGAAATGACGTATTAAAAAGTAAAGGATTCTCGTGAAACTATGTCACCCGCAACTGTTTTTATAGAAATCAAATCTATTCTTCGTGACTGGCAACAGTCAAAACGTCAGAGTTTGGTGTTCTCAGAGCGGGAACACTGCGCGTTAAAGGGTTAAGGCATGTATTACAGCTTCCGAGACTGCAAAAAAGAATACAGTTGAAAACTTTATGTGAGAGTTTTGTGTATGTGTTATAACGTCCGTTAGCAGGTTTAGAGCGCGTTTAAATTTCTAGCAAAAATGTTTGGACGATTTGAATGAAAGTGTAAAAGAAACAACACCGTTACAGAAGTAAAATTTTAAAGTACTCTTAAGAGGTGAAAGAGCATTCGAAAGGGGTGGCAAATACAAATTTAATTTTTTGTCATGAGCAGAAAAACAGAACATTACAATTATTAATGTATTGCACTACGTCATCTATCTATGAAAGTAAAGGAGTTCTTTTGTTTCATGAAGCAAACTGTCACTAATTATCATAAAAGATGTTCAGGAAAAGACTATTTTCTGATTTGTAGTACACAGTTTCATGTAAAGGTAGGAGATAGATAGGTTGTTGTGATAACAAGCCCGATCCCGATCCCGAATATATCTCGGGATCTGAAATTCACGATTGTGTTCGGAATCGGGTGGGTTCGGGCTAGTGAGAAATTTCTTTTTTATTGAGCATACACCTCATAAACAGATTTTAAAAAAGTGATTCATGGGAGAAATAATTTAATTAAGTTTATTTGATGAACTTGAAAATAAGGAATTAAAAACCAAAAAGAGTTTGCTATTATAGTTGTCTTTAATTTGCACAAACAGCAAAATTCATGATGTTCTATCAATGAAGTAACTGACTTTTATTTATCTACTAGCTGCGTGCCCGTTCTTCGCACGGTAGGAAAAACATATTTTCCTAAAATATAATCGCACCTGTGCGCAAACAAAATCTAATAAAAAAAGTTCAAGTAGTCCCTTTGTTGAAACTACCGCAGGACATATTAACGAAACGTAGGTTTATAGTTTAATTAGTTCTAAGTCGATCGCTTGCGTTGAAAAATAATGAATCGAACACTTTTAATTTCACGAAATATTTATTAACGTGATATACTGTGCTTTAATCTACATCAACATAACAAATCTACTATTCCTACCTATTAATTATATAAATATTACCTATCTTCGTTGCTCCTTCTTTAATGCTCAATCTGAAGAAACAGATTAGATATTTTAGACCAATGGTGCCTTTCTACTCTTTGTTGATTATTTAGAATTTATGCACTGCCATCTAAACAGCTCTCCATATATTTTTAAGCATAACTCTTGTCAGATTGGTGTATTTAGCAAAATATTTCATCTCGACATGGTGATAATATCCAACCTGTTCCAATTTAAATATTTACTTCCGTGGCTGCCTCGTGTAAAACATCAAACAATATAACCTCGCGGAACTATTTAGAATCGCTGAAATTGCGAATAGGACGCTAAATTGTGTTGCAGAGTTTACAAATTTCATGCAACTTTTAATTTATGATATCACGTTCTGACCTCGATACTTGAATCTGGTTATTTCTCGCAGTAGTTTTCAAACGGAGTAATATTGAACTATACGACGTTGAAAAACTCTCACAAGCAACAGAACTTATTAAAGTTAATTTGAGAAATGTTTTTATTCCTAGCTAATCGGTATTTTAAATATTTTCCGGAGCTATTTTGCTAATGATGCAACTTTTGTGAAAGAGCTTGCTAAGTTCCTGGAATGCAACAAAAAAGATATCTAATATTTATAAATATATATATATATCGCCAAAAGTCGTCCAAGCTTAACGATATTTTGCACGATTTTGGGGAATACATACGACGACTGCCGTCAATCTGATAGCGAATACTATGTATTATGTTAGTACTTTCCAGCGATGGCGACATTCGAATACCTCACGATTTTAAAAAAACGCAAGCTTCCTTTCTTTATTACGGTGGCGAAAAATCATAGTATTCAAAAATCGCCAAGGGTAGCTCGCGCATTAAAAAAATACTTTGGGTTTTTATAAAAGAAAATTTTTACGTCAAAGCGTTTTAACTAAGTCTGGGATACAGACTCTATTTACCATCATAGAAACCAGTTTATTGACCGATTCTAGTTTTATTATTGGTTTATAAAAAACTGGAATTGTCAATAAAACTGGTTTATAATGACGTTAAATAGAGGTCTGCATCACAGCCCTAATTAGATTTCTAACTCATTTTTAAACTCATGACGTCTTAATGACATCATTCTCAGTTGCGACAGCTAACATGAATTAATGAATGAAGAAGAAAAAAACACGTTGTTTTACTTTTCTGCATCATCTGATAAGGTGGAAGTTTATTATTTCGCTCGTGGTGTAATTTTTGTAAAAGCTTGTTAACCTGATTAGGATATCTAATGCATTTTTATACTCTTGACATCAAAATGACGTCAATCTCACTTGAATTATTGAAGGTAATAAATAAATAAATATAACTTTGTCAACTATGCTCACTGATGTGCTCAAACTGGACATTTGAGTAGCTTTCTACACCGAAAATTGCGGAAAATCGTTAAAAATTAGGGAATAGGTGGATTTCCAGAATTTTGAAGTTGACTATGGACAATTCTATGTCGTTTTACTTATTTGTGCTAATTTTAAAGCCGATCGGTCGGACTGTGTGGGAGGAGTTCCCGGACAAACAAACAAACAGACAGACAAACTTTCACATTTATCTAATATAATAGATAAGCAGAAATTTCGGGCTTGGGCTCCAACTTAAATAATATCGCTCGGGTTCGGACGGGCTTGAATGGGCTCGAATTAAAAGTCTTCGTGCGGAGTCGGGCTTTGAAAAATGAGCTCGAACTCCTCTCTAATAGGTTGTTTCACTCTTTGCATGTTTAATAAACACTACTCGTAACAATTTACTTAAATATATAGCCTAAAAATTTCCCTTTTGTTGGCTTATGATAAATAGGGTGGTCACAATTTGTATGGAGGAAAAATTTTTGAATGTTATTTTTCGGGGAACTCCCTTAAAAGTTGCCAATTGACCAGAAAATGAGATTGGTAAAGTTTTAGCTCAATTGCATAATATTAACCCGTGCCGCATCGAAGTTGAATTCTTGAAAAATTACAGTTTTTGCCGAAATTATCTAGCTTTCCCATCATTTAGTATAAACTATTTGCTCTACAAACCTGGTTCTTGTTTTATTTCATAAGAAATGTTGTTGCTTTGAACTTTTACTCTCAAAGAAACCAATATTTAATAATATTTAGTGTTTTTTAGGTCAGTTTTTGAATCGTATCACTAAAATCTACATTTTTGTAAAATTAATAAAAAGAAGTCAAATTAAGAATTTAAAATAATTTTGTCCGTTTTTTGTATTATTTGCATCAAAAAACAAAAAATAGATCAAGAATTTTCATAACTTAAACTACAATTCGTGTAATATTTTTATTTATTTCTGCGTTTCAGAAGAAAGATCTTGATTTGTATTTCAGTTGAAGCACATCTAAAACAAACCTGTCAAATTCTCTTTATTACAAGTCTATTTTTGTTATCTGCTATCCTTATTTACTTTTAGAATGGATATGGGTGCCCAGACGTATTGGCAAGGAGGGGATATGCCTCCCCTAGCTCCCATATTATCGTTATGACTTACTTACTGGCATAACGTAGAAGTGGTTTAACACTAACGCATAATATCTTTCTGGTGCAGAACCCTGGACGTGCAATAAGACTCCGAAGACAAGAATTTCGAGAACAAAGAATTGATCTCATAAAAATCAGATTTTAAAATTCTGATTTAGAGGGTGCTGTTGTTCACTCGGATAGAAAAATGCTTCCTCATATTTTGAATAAAGTAATTGTAGAGAGAATAGCGATTTTAATTATCTGTGCCAATGAAGAACGGTTAATAGGAGTTCCTCGGCTTCAAAATAGTATGAGAATCATTGAGGCAAAAGCTGTATTTTCAGCGATTGAAGAATGAGAGGCAGTTGATAAAATCCAGGCAATGTGTTTTGATACTACTGAAGTAAATACTGGTCGCCTTAGAGGAACGTGCATTTTGCTGCAGCAATTACTGGATCTAAATCTTTTATATTTACCTTGTCACCGCCATATTTTAGAAATCATGATAAAATCTGTTTTTGATTGCAAAGTTGGCAAAATGATTGCCCCTCATACAGATATTAAAAAAAAAATCAGGTTAGGTGTTCTAAGTTGAACAAGACAAAGAAATAAACAGTTATTGAAGATGAAACAATTACATATAGAATACATAATTTGGAAGTAATTTCAAGATTTTTACAGAACATTTAAGAAGTAAACAGCTCAGGGATAGATATAAAGAATTAATCTAACTTCTTTAATTTTTATAAGAGCCTCCCCCAAATAGACATTTCTTTCAGAGTACCTTGTGCTGTTCATCATGCCAGGTGGATGTCTAAGGCAATTTATTGTCTCAAAATACTTCTTTTCAGGCATCAGGTCTCATTAAAAGATTTAAAAAAAGAAAGTATTACAGGCATTTCTTTATTAATAACAAATATTTATGTAAAGGCTTTGTTCAACGCTTCCACTCCCACTTTAGCCCCAATCAAGGCTTAAAAATTACTAAAATCACTTGTGCAATGCAAAAAGTTTGATAAAGATGCTGCAAAGAAAGCAATCTATAAAATGATGGCACTTTGGCAAAAAAAGAAAAGAAAAAACTCAAAATAAGCATGGCTGTAAAATTAATTGCATTTGAAAAAGAAAACGATGATGACAGTCACAGGGCTAGCAAATAGTCTCTTTTTTCCCTAAAAGTCTCTTTTTTAGTTAGAGCTCTCTAAAAGTCCCTTTTTCATGTAAATGGTCCCTATTTTATCTTTTTCGCCTTGGATTTTAGCTATTCCGAAGTTGTGCCATGGTTAACTCTCAAATGACAAGCACCTGAAATAAACCTAATTGCAAACTGACTGAGAAATCCATCCAAGTAAATGTCAAACACAAGAATCTTTACTGGTTCTGCTTATTTACTATAAAAAATAGAAATTAATTGAAATATGAATCTTAGAACAATCTAAAAAGATAGGGGAACGCATGAAAAAATAACATGTACTTCTTCCTTCATTTTTTTTTTTTTTTTTTTTTTTTTTTTAAGTAGTAGGATACTATTTTGTTCAGTCCCAGGTTTTGTCTATGCGACTTTGTAGACACGATTTGTTGACAGGTTTTGTAGACATGAACTGTTACAGTGAAGATCTTTTTAAATGTGTTTGTGAGATAACGCAGAGGGGGGGGGGAGATCAAATCTGAAAGTCGCACAAGGTTTGCAATTTTTGTTATTTGATCACTAAGTTTGCTGCTAAAAAATAACTTCAAAACCGAATCAAGATATGCAATATCTTCCGCATTAGGCTAGAAACCAAGAAAGTATAGTTAAAATATGCCTGGCAAAGATTGTAAAATAGTGTAAGTAGGCGATTTTAATTCCAAATATGTGTTTTATGAAACAAGGAAGATACAATAAATGCACCAAAATTTTTTATAGAAAACCCCAAGAAAATGTAATTATACATATAAGCATTTAATTATGTATACTAAATTAATTATTACATGTTTTTAACCAAGATTACTCATTTGACTAAAGCTTTTCAGTTATTGGGCAACTGAAAAAAAAAAAAAAAAAAAAAAAAGAAGCTCAAAATCAATTAAGTTATTCGCTTCAAGTTCAACAGCATATTTTTTAAAAATTAAACTTCCATAAGTCTTAAATAGTACTGGTCGATCGTTTATCTATTATTGAATGATACTTTTTTTCATAAAAGACTGTTTTTTATTTACATCTATTTTGTTAAAGGAACTAATTTACAATAATTTCTGTATTAAAAAATTTCATTGAAATCCTCATTTTACTTACTACAGCACAACATAATGTGACCATACCTGCCAAGTCTTCTATCTTGACAGAAGACTTCCGTTTTTTTAAGCTATCTTCCGGTCTTCTGCCAGAAGATCAAATTTTCCATTTTTAAAATTTTTAGTTGATATATAAAAATGTATTGCAAACTGCTAAAAATTATTTAAATAAATAAATCGATTTCAAAATAATGTATTAAGGTAATTATTTCAACAGCTAACAACATAATGCTGTTGTATGAGTGAGGTCAAAGAGTTTGTAAGCAAATCTTTTACCGATAGTTAAAAAAAAATAAATAAAAAACGTCATTTTATTTCTCCCTCAGTAATTCATCATTAGAAAATTTATTAGTGTGTAAAACTAAAGCTAACATACTTTGATATGAAAATAATTTTTCTGATGTATTATTAGTAAAAGTTAAAAACGCTACTTTGAACCAGCTGAAAAAAAATTCTTAATCTGCTTTTTTTTTCAACATTACTTTGATTAAAAATAAAGTCGAATTTCTATTTATTTAATTAATTTTATTTTTGTGAAAATACTCTATTTTCATATTATATATAAAAATTTCAGGTAAGCTCTTTTCTATTGCTATTTAATTTTTTTATTTCTATTTCTATACATTACTAATATAAAATGGTGATAAACTGCAGGTTTTCTGTTTTTACTTCTTATATTTAACAATTAGCTACTGATTTTTTCTGAAATCTTCTGTTTTTTCAACCCGAGTCTTCGTGTTTTTGGCTTAAGGAGGTTGGCAGGTATGTGTGACAAAGCAAAATGTTTAAAATCGGCAGTGAGCTATCCACTTTAGTATTAATAATTACAAATTTTAATGCGTTGGGCAACAGAATCTTTAAAATAGTGCATTTTTGAATGAAAAATAAAAATTTGGAAGATTCCCCTCTCCCTAAGAATAGCATGAAAAATGCCCCCCCCCCCCTCCACACACAAGAACACACCTACCCCTAATATTATAAAATCCATCACTTATAAATACTTGAATCTGAATTTTTTTAAAAATGTAACTTATTAAAAAAATTAGTTGTAATTAATTTTTTTCCTTTTAGATTTCGTATAATCATATTCAATATACTTAATTGCTTTATATAGTTAAATTATTTTTAATTTGAGCATCTGTTTTATTTTCTGTTGGTTTCTTCCAGAAGAAACCTAACTCTGATAAAGAGCAATGCAGACTGTTTAAAAGGATACTTTGTAACATTAAAAACTGCCAGATTTCGAAAAAAAAAAAAAATGTTGCAAATGTTGTGGGTTGTGTTTAGGGAATGCAATCCCCATCCCGCAGGAATGAGATCCTGCATAAATATTTGTGGGACTAGTCTCATGGGATCAGGACCGCGTAATCCTGCAGGGTTGAAACTGAGAAATAAATTATATTTATTACAATTTCAAGCCACCACCCCAAGCATCAATTGACCAAAAATTGTTGCATTTGTATGTATCTTATCTCACAATACATGAAGCAATAATTACAAATTTTAATTTAAAGTTTTATTTTTTCCAATTATCCTCTAACGGGAGTCCAGATCAAATATTGTATTCAGGGGCGTAGCCTGGGGGGTCATAACCCCCCCCCCCCCCCATGAAAAATTTTTGCCATACAAAATGTATATTCTTCACTCCCTTATCACACACATGTATGCATATATGTGAGTTGCTGTAGTCGTAATCTCCCCCCGCCCCATGAAAAATTTCTGGCTACGCCCCTGATTGTATTCTAAATATTTCGCTAACTTTCCAATCTCCAAACGAACGGAAATATTTCATGCTAATTTCTCTTAGCAAACTAATCAGGAATGAAGTATAAAAAGTTTTAATTTTTTCAATTCATGATTTTAACAATTTTACTAAAAGTAGATCAAGACAAGTGACTCTTTACATCAACTTTTTTACATTCTTGTTTAGCAAGAATTAAGTATATTATTCAGAATAGCATAACTATAATTTTCATATGTCTGTAAATTTTTGTATTTAGTATTATTAAACTTCATGGTGCTTAAAATCTTATTTTTTCCTATTTTTATCTGTTGACATGAATTCTTGGCTAAATGAAATGCCAGTCCCACGGGATCAATAAATCTCAAACCTGAAATCCCTCCAAACAAAAAACAGTGTGGTATTGTATTCCCGAGTTGTGTTTTACAAGGTCTCTTTTTAGTCTCTTTTTTCTAGAATTTGGTCCCTTTTTCCTCTAGAGATACCACTAAAAACAGTTGTGTGCACTGTGATGATGATGATGATGTTAAAGATCTAAAAGCAACAATGTTTCAACGAAGTGGATCATTCCTTGGACAAAGAAGCTGATTTTTTTATTTCTTCTCAAACAGTAATTTTTTTATTAGATTTAATTTTAATATGCAATTTTTAATACTGATCCCGATATAAAGTGTGAAAATCAGCATTATTTTAAAGAAAAAAATTGTGAAAGCTTCTAAGGTCTTTAATGACTCAAGCTGAAAGGGGAGTAAAATTAATCCAAGGTAAAATTAATCCAAGTTTCAATTCCTGTTTAACGGATGATTAAGAATAAAGGCAGTTTTTTACTATAAGTACCGAATTTAGAAAAACTTTTTTAGACTCTTCGAAAGCCACATTATCTAAGCCATTGTCAATTTAACAAAAAATTGTAAATAATAATAATTTATTTTCTTTATAATGCGCTTCCTCTTTGATAGATAACTTTAATAATCAAATATATTTGAACGTTCGTCGTTCCCAATTTTGTGCCTTATTTGACCTTATTTTCTGTTAATTCTTTTACTTAAATTTCTTTTTTTTTGTTTCAGAAGTGTTTTATTAAAACCTTTATTTTATACACAAAAAAGAAAGAAAAAAAAAAGAATAACAAAAGGAGGAAAAATGAAGTAGAATTTTTTGAATTTTCATAAAAAAGCCAACTTTTAGGATTCGGATCATATCTAGTCCTGAAAAAATCATATATCTATGCTTTTTTCAGGACTAGATATGATCCGAATTTTACAATCTGAGCGTTTTGAAAAATAATCTAAAATTGTTTTCACGGTACAATTTTCATGCAATTTTTAGATTATAAAAAAAAAATTAAAATTTTTAATAGGAAGATTTGCAATTATTAAAAAAGGCTCCTAAATTACATACAGGCTTTAATATCAAAACATATTTTATAATATCTCACTTTTATAAATGATTTAAATTACAGATGGATTGCAGTGAAAATTGGAATAAAGTGGATGGGATTTGACATCAGAAGCGCTTGGAGGGTTAAATCTGTAAGTTTTTACAAAAAAATCTGATGTGTCCAACACATGACTTCCTTGCACGTCTATGAGATCAAAAATATTTTCAACGCACTTCCTCTAAACTTATTTGTTTGAAAGAGATAAAATATCAATAATAGTAAGGTTTAGCGATTTCTAGCCAAATATTTCGATATCGCCAAGCTGAGTTCAATTTGAAAGATTTCCTTCTGACACTGTATTTGGCGATATTTCACCAAAAGCCGACAAACTTGAGATAGTCTGCGAGATTTTGGGGATAGCTAAAGTAGTCATTGACCACAGACTTTCAATGAATTGAATGCATCCATACACCTCAATGTATTTAAAGTCATTTGGCTCACCCTGTAAATAAATTCTCAGTCGATTGCTGTCAAAAAAGATACTGAAAACAGTTAGATATTACAATAGTTCTAAATACAAAAGTTCAAAATTCTACTGGTTAAAGTTTTAGAGTTATACAAAATACGAAATAATTTTTGGCGCCAAATTTGGCGATATTTCGGCGAAACTCGTCAATGTCGACAACATTTGGTGAGATTTTAAGCATGGACCAAACAATGACAGATTATCGCCAAATTTGGCGATATTTCGCCAAAACTCGCCAAGAACGATGACAAATGGCGATACTTTGGGCATGGACCAAATGACTGACTATCGCCAAATTTGGCGATATTTCGCCAAAACTCGCCAAGGTCGAGGACAGACAGCGAGATTTTGGGCATTTACCAAACAATGACTGTCTACAGTTGTATTATATTGAAGATGTCCATAGACATTAAAGTACTGAAATTCTTTTCGGTGGTCCTGTAAATAAACTCTCCAGTAGATTGGAATCAAAAATCGAGATGCACAACTAGATGTTACAATAATCTTATATATGAAATTTCATAATAGTTTTTGAGATTTGATAGTTAAATATGCACACACGTACACCAAAAGTCGCCAAGCTTGGCGACTTTTGGCATAGTTCTTGAGGGAGGCACGTGACCGTGGTCGGACCATTACCTAACTTATGTGGTAGGACGGTATTGTGCTTGAAATGGATGAATGCCCCTAAAATTGCCATTGACCGTGATGTATTGGAAATCTTTTGAGTGTTCCTGTAGCAGAACTATAAATGATAAAGACACTTTTTTAAATGGATAAATTCATTTTCTAACTCTTTACACCATATATCACTTCTGAGTCGTTTGAAATAGCCCAATACCTCTAAAAAACGCTTTGATGAATTTCGGCCCATAGAGCGTAATGTATTTCGAATCTTTTGGGCGGTTCTGTAGATAAACTATCCAGTCGAATGGAACCGAAAGGGGAGGTGCACAACTAGATGTTACAGCAATCCTAAATATAATGTTTCAACATTCTACGCCTAATAGTTTTTGAGATATGCGAGTTTAATGAATTTCGGCCCATTGAGCGTAATGTATTTTGAATGTTTTGGGCAGTCCTGTAGATAAACTATACAGACGAAGGGAACCAAAAGGGGAGGTGCACAACTAGATGTTACAACTATCCAAATTATGAAGTTTCGACATTCTACGCCGAATAGCTTTTGAGTTAGGCGAGTTTAATGATTTTCGGCCCATAGAGCGTAATGTATTTCGAATCTTTTGGGCGGTCCTGTACATAAACTATCCATTCGATAGCCACCAAAAGGGGAGGTGCACAACTAGATCATAGAAAAGTCCTAAATATCAAATCTCAACATTCTACGACCCATAGTTTTTGAGATATGCGAGTTACATACATACGTACGTACGTACAGACGGCATGGAAAAACTGGCCACAATAGACTGGCCGCTGGTCAAAATGAGTTGCAGACACGTTAATATGATCGTGCATGCTAGCCTACGATGAGATGCATCGAAAAAAATTTTAAAATTAAATTTAGAGGTAGTCAAAATCGGTTTTTTTGTCGAAATTTGGCCCCCAAAATTTTTCGGGATCACATTACTTCCTTATACTACGTACAAGGAAGTAAAAAGTGATGTGTGGCTCATGAAGACAGGAATGTTTTCATGAAACGAGACCAACATTAGGTTTCTAGGCTTAATTTTATCCATTTTATGATGGAAGAGCTACTTTTTTGCGGAAAAATCTCGATTTTCTAAACTTTAACCTCAATGCGGCACGGGTTAATATTATGCATGAGCTGAAATTTTATCAATCTCATTTTGTAGCCTATTGGCAACTTTATGGCGGGGGGTGTGCCCTTCAAAAAAATCTAAAATTTATTGTGACCACCCCAATGATCACGCTAACATGAAAATCCAGGAAGCGTTCTTTTATAGTGAAAATCATCTTTCTTTATTCAAATTTTGAATGAGACAACCTACACAATACCTTTGGGGTTCTCACATGCTTGGGTGTTAGTTGATCTCATAAGCCTATTGCACAGTATAATCAAAAAGACTCTTCACAAATAAACTTATACTGATCTCTACATCTCGCATTTGTACTAACAGGAACTGGCAGTGGGATACTTATCGTTTAGCACTACAGCGTTTACACATCGTTTAGATGTGTAAACGCTCTACATCGTTTAGATGATGGACAAATACATTTTGTTCTAGAGGAATAGAAAAGCGGATTTTTTTTTTTCATTTGTAGAAGGCAATCGTTTAATTTAATTTTAGTCTTATCAGTATCAGTCAGTGTCTTCTGATTCTTCCTGCAAAGTATTTCGCACTACTTTTGACTAAAAATTTAACCAGTGTAGGATCATAGATCTCAAGGTCATTGATAATACGATTTTTTCTGCTCACCAAATCTCTGTCTATTGAGATGTCGTTTACTGTTTCGAATACGACATATTCGTTGTTAAGTGGCTAGCGCGTCCTACTACCATCCTTTTTGCCCGGGTTCGACACCCGGCTTTGGGCGTGGATGTAAAATTGTCAATTGTACTTTGATATCAATAAATATGATTGTGTACTTATGAAAAACTGAGATGACAGCCATAAAAGTGCTATAGATCTCGAAAAACTGCGTCTCTCAAACTCAAATTCGTTGTCAAATGATTCACTTGTTGAAGAAAAAAATCAATTTTCCTTTTGCATGTTTTCTTTTTTAGAATGATGAGTTTAGGCTGTATCCCACTTTTTTACATTCCTTTTTACTTGTAATTATTTTTTATACTTCTCAGTTATGGTAATGGGATTTTGCTCAAGAGTGTCGGATCGTGTATATAGAAATCGTTCAGGCTTCGCTCGAAGAACTTTTGGATATGCTAAGGAAAATGGCCTAATTTCTTTAGGAGTAACCATTTTTACTGCACTTAATTGCTTTTAATTAAAATCGTATTGACGATGTTTCAATATTCTTTGAAAAATCCAGACTTTCTTGATCCTGGCAATTTCTTTGAAGATTGCCATCTAGGCTTACATTTACACTGCCAGTCAGGCCTTGTTGCTTAAGAGAACGATAATGCATGGATGCGGGAATGAAGTCACCATCTGAAAATTTATTCAGGCCAAATGAATGAATACCTGTGCATTTAAATCATGACTGGATGTTTTCTTAGATTATGGCTTTGGGGAATGAGTAGGACACTAATAAGGGGAAACTAAAGCATTTTTCGGATTTCAAATACAGCTGTCCATTTCTGTAGGTGAACATGAAACTAGTGAATCCAAAATAACTTCGTCCAATAGCTTTGAAATAAGGATGCTAATATTAAATATTTAGAATGAGATCTCAATGGAGTGCATGAAAACGTTTCCTCTTATAGGGAATCTTGACATCAGTGCCAATTAGTGATTCCTTTTTTTTAACATACGAATTTAAATTTTGCTTATTTTTCTTGTAAAATTACTCGGACTATAATAATAAGACTAAGTTTCTTTTTTATCTTTTTTTTCTGAAACTTTCTGAACGCAAACTTAAAACATAAACCTAAAGAAATGTCTCTGTTGGGGAAATAATAAACCTAAATGAAAAGGAATGCGAAATTCTGTGCGTCAAATGACTTTCTCCGTGCTTTAAGTTTGAGCTTCCGTTGAAGCATATATTTTGGAAAACATTTATATTGTATCAAAACTACCACCTTCTGTTACTTCAGGCGGTACAGAAAGAAAAGTAGAAATGCTAATTTTTGAATTTCATTTCAGTAACTTTAATATAAAATAAAAAAAACGATTAGCTAACCTTAAATAAATGTATTTTGTTTTTATCTTAAGCTGTAACAGTTTAATTATTATTTTTTTTTTTTGCTATTTAAATTTCATACTTATTAATGCTTGTATAAATATAAATAAAACATAAAACATAAATGCTGAAATTTGAGTTTTTTAAATGTCTATGAAATGTTAATACGTGTTTTATTGTACCTCGATATAAGGGGTACATTGAAATACTCTCAGGTATTTACCTTTTGTATTTTTTAAATATAAAGAGGTGAATTAAAAACTCTTAAAAACTCATTTAGATTAGGAAAAAGACTAGTTTAAAAGTGTACATTAGTAATATTTCTGTGAACAGGGGAAAAAAGGTAAATTTTGGTTCATTGTACCTCATTTATCCCTAAACGGTCCCATATTAGTCCAGTCGAGTGAGGTTTCATCTTTGTAAGTACTGACCAAGCTCGAATCGACAACACTTTCGATGTTCTGATGGTAATTGAGTTTCAATCTTCTGAAACACTGCGAGGCGTGTCTATAAGTAATTGTGAACAAATAAACTTTCCTAGTACCACATGACTCATAAGTCACATCCGGCAATTGCTGATAGGCGGAAATATTCAATAATCCCAATTCATAAATATAATAAATTCATAAATATAACTTTCAAGTGGTTCAAAAAAGATTAGATAACCTCAAATAAATGCATTTTATTTTTATCTTAAGCTGTAACAGTTTCATTAAATTTGTTTTTTCCATTTAAATTTTCACATTTCATCTTGATTAGGTCTAAAAATGATGCCGGTTTTTATTTTATAATCATTATGTGAATAACGGAATATCCTCTTTTTAACTGATAAGAGTTGAAAAACAAGTCAATTGTATTTTTAAAACGTTTTCTGAGACACTACTGAGTTTAGAAGCTTCACAGGTTTCTACAATCACAAAAGCATACTATGAAAGACCTAGTGTACTTTTCTTGTTTAGATATGACACAATTTCGTGTACGGCAGTAAGCAAAACAAAAAAAACCTTGTCAACTGTAAGTATATTCATAAATATGAATAAATAGAGAAAGAATAAATTCATTAACTGTTTAATAAGGAAAGAATTAATAATAAGAAAGATAATTAGAGCAAGACAAAGCATTTTATATATTATTAAATACGAATATACATGTTAACACATTCATGTATTCAATTTAATACAAAGTATTCAAGTATGCAAGGAAATATACACGGAATTAAAAAGAAACATATTTAATAAAGTTTGACAATACATTTGGAATTTCCATTGCATTTAAGTACTTCGTTTAAAGCAATTTTTCAATTCTCTTTTTTAAACTAATCTTTTCAATTTTAGCTTGAAACTTTTACAACACTTTTGAAATACGACTGAGGGTGAAAGTTCTTGCAGCAAAAATTTCGCAATGTCTAGACAGTATGATAAAATGGAAGTATATATGTATATATAACGAAGAGAACATTAAAGAAGTTAACGAATTTAAAGGTCCATTGAGTTTATCAAAAAATAACTAATGGGGAAAAAACTGCAAGCAAACAAGGCAATAATACAAGGCAAAATACTAGTTTGCACCTGTTTCAGTGACAGTGATGTCTTCCGTCACACGAATATAAATTAATCTTATTGTTTACGAGGTTCAATAAATGATTACTGTATCACGACCCGAAAATTGTGGAACTTTCAAACAAACTAAATTATGTAAATTAATTGTTTATACGACAGCGGTGTTTCTACATCTCTGACTGTAGCG
Source organism: Cheiracanthium punctorium (assembly GCA_038373885.1). Classification (NCBI taxonomy): domain Eukaryota; kingdom Metazoa; phylum Arthropoda; class Arachnida; order Araneae; family Cheiracanthiidae; genus Cheiracanthium; species Cheiracanthium punctorium. The sequence continues at coordinate 198,147 of JAWZYV010014550.1, read as the reverse complement.
AAGTAATACTAGGGAAAACAAAACAAAAATAAAAACCTCTCAAGTACTTTAAATGCACGTTATAGCATGGATTGAAATAAATACCTTCAAATTTTCAGTCAGGCTTTATTCTGGCATTGAAAATATAAGAATAGCATTTGTCTCTATCGAGCGGGATTTTTTTATGCATTTAAAATGAATTTTGTCATTTAGTTTACAAGATTATTACTTACGAGGAATCAATGCAAATGTAGAAAACAGCGATAATCGACGATTTCTTTAAACAACCATAATTTCTTCTTGTAATATATTTTTTAAAAAATTCTAGAAAAGATGCTTAGCTACGTGAGCTTTGTGCGAGTTCACACTGAAATATTTCAAGATTAGGACAAACTTGAATGTACCAGATTTTTAATGGGTTGGGTGGTTATGAAGCCACTTAGATTTGCCAGACGTTAAACAGCCAGCTTCTTAATACAATAAATTTTTTACTGTGAATGCTCAAGTGAAGATGCATAGCACTGATTGATGATTATTTTGACGTCTTTTTAATGATATCACAAAGCAGTCTGTATGTTTATGTAAGTTTGGATGATTATAGATTACTTTCTACAAGCTGCTAAAAAACTGTCAGTGTGAATTATAAATATCTGAAGCCCAAAACAGACCTTATAATGTCACATAACCATATTGGTAAAAGAAGATATATTTCATACGATAATCGAATAAAATGGAAACTTTAACCCTTTAACGCGCAGTGTTCCTGCTCTGGGAACACCAAACTCTGACGTTTTGACTGTTGCCAGTCACGAAGAATAGATTTGATTTCTATAAAAATAGTTGCCGGTGACATATCTCCTCGAGAATCCTTTACTTTTTAGCACGTCATTTTCCGTAAACAAATTCTTACGATTATTTTTAACAGCACTGACATCTGTTGAAAAATGGAAGAATGCGAGGACAGCTGGATAGATTGCCCAATGCTGAAAAAAGGGAAGCCGTTACCATCGCTCGACTTAACTACCAGCAAGATGGCAAGATCTCTAGATCTGTGGCACGCGATGAAAGTTTCGACGACCGCCATCTTGCTGGTAGTTAAGTCGAGCAATGGCAACGGCTGCCCTTTTTTCAGCATTGCGAAAGGGTTGCGCCTCAAAGCGTTAAAACTTTCAAATGCAACTATTTCAGATTTAGCATAGAAATACTAACTTCCTGGATGGTGACTTCGTGCATTGTGCAAGATAAAATTGCGTTAGAAAAATACTGAATTCAAATATTATTCATTACTCTCTCCTCTGTTTGAAACTTTCAGATTTCCCCCATGATAGGGATTTTTAGATTTATTCAGACATAAAATTTAAGGACTTCTCGATGACCTCATTATAAACACAAATATTTAAGTAATTACCTGAGCATTATCTATTTAAAAGACTAATTTAAATAAAAACAGGTTAATTATTTCCCTCAAAAATGCTTTCACAGAACTGTAACAGGTAGGATAACAAACTAAGCCCACATGCTCTCACAAGAAAATAGTTACGTTAAAACTAAAAAAAAAACAACGAAAATTTAAAATTACTTCAAAAATTCCAGTTCCGACAAGAATTTTCTGAAAAATTTAAAAGCACATACGAACCCTGTTTACGTTTAAACAAATCTATCTATGAAGAAAACGGAAATCCCTCTCCGTATATTTAAGCTAAGGGATTGGTTGAAAATTGAGAAAATAGGAAGAAATAGGTTTTGAGGACACTAATTTATCTACAACTTGTCTCTCGTTCCATTTAAAAGATTTAAGTAAATGACAGCTATGTTTTCATTAGATTAATGCCACTTGAGTCAATAAAGTCCATGGTCTTAGAATGTGATTTTGTTTGGTTGGAACAGGGACACTTCGATAAAGCCATTTGTAACTGCAACCCAACAAGCATTAGGTGCATTCAGTTCGAGTTTAGAAGGTGGAAAGAGTAAATAAAGAGCAGGTTTTCTTTTATTTCTTTCATAGCTCTAATAAAGAGCTGAGTTGGTTTCTGATTCAATTCAGTGGAAGTCGCGTGCGTTTGGTTATATACTGTGTACCTATTTTTAAAGTGCTTTTGTTTTCATATAAGAAATACGTAATTTTATAATAAAGCACGGAATGTACATCAATTACAAAAATGTTTCGAATACAGTTGTCTATGTGTATTGTAAGAAGAATTTGAACGCAAGTGATACGTTTAATTCTAATTGACGTATTAGGTAAAAGAAATCTATCGTTTTCCACTTTATCAGCTGTGTACTAAAAATAGTTTAAGTTTTTGATATGCCCACCACATCAATTCAATTCAGATTTGAATTTAAATGTACAAGCATTCAAAATGAAATTATCCAAAGGACAGTAATGAATTACAAAATACCATTAAATTGGTTATCTATTGGAAAACGTATTTCAACTTTAGCTTCTCAAAAAATGGATAAAGCTGAGTATTTTGTGTTTTAAATGTTAATAGATCTATAAGCCTAAAACGTTTCTAATAACAGGATGTATAGTAAATTTCTGAAAGTCAATTTTCTTTTTAAATACCATTTATGCATTTTACTTTGGGAAATCCCTCAGTAGAGCTCCTAATTTTTATAGTTTAATATTTTGCTATAACTTACTTGAAATCAATTTTTAACTGTAATATAATTAATTCACTTAAAATCTAGAAAAAAGGATTACTATGAGTTTACATATTAAGTGTGAGACATCAGTAAACTGAGTATTAAGAAGACACTAGTGGCTTCAGCTTTAACCAATTTTGACTGGTACTGATTATGCTACTGGGATTATCATGTGATGTATATGGCATCTGTGCCTAATCTTATGCTCTAAATTTCGAACACAAATATTTGTATTTTTGTCCACTACACTTTCAATCCAGAAAGAAATTCTATTGCTGATCATCTCCGCACTGAAAACTGTAAAACAGGCGCGAACATTGCATACCCCACAAACATTCTGACCCATTCTTTCTCCCTAAACATAAATCACTTTTATCAGCAAATTTAATTCTTTGAAGTCTGTCAAAGAAAAAAAAATCACCCAGCAATTTTTATACGGAGGAAAATTTATTATTTTCGTGAATTTTCCTGACCCATTTTGCATTTTTCTAGACATTCTTGACCTATTTTCCATTTTCCTGCCCTTTTCCAGACTTTCCCGATTTTCCTGACGGGTGGGCATCCTTAATAATTGCTTAATAAACTTAGCAAAATAAAAGTACGTATTCGTCCAGTCGAAAAAAATAAGATTGGCTATCATTAACCATTGCGCAAAGCTCTATGAAATGAGCGATTCCTGTATTTTCCATGCCTGTAAAACACCTTTTTCGCATACAGAGTTAGCATGCAGTGAAATATAAAGAACGCCTTTTTCGTCTCAGTCATATCATTTGATATGGTTTTTTTTCCACCCAAAGTCTGTCTGATATAGTCGTTTGCAGACATTAATTTTTACATTCAGTTAATATATATATATATATATATATTAACATATGTTACAGTTAAAACCCGAAATCAGTCAAAACCCGAATTAACTAGGGAAAACGCGTTCTAACTGAGTGCGTTAGGGAAAACCCGAATTAACTAGGCAAAACTCATTCTGACTGACAGCGCTAGGCAAAATCCGAATTAACTAGGGAAAAACCGTTTTATTCGAGTAGCGGTAGCACGTTTTCGAGGGGCCCCTACAGCGGAGGCATATTTTTCAGGGGGCCCTCTAAAGTGATGGCCAGACCAACTGATTTTTTTCGGGTCTCGCAAAGAGCCAGCGTTAACATATTTTCGAGTGGGGACACCTACGGTGGTGGCCGGACCCTATGTTTTCCCATGTGAATTCAGGAATGTTAATGATTTATCCACGAAAAATTGGATTTTGCCCCCCTTTCGAAAATATGCTATTGCCGGCCCTTTGCTTGTCCCAAAAAACATTACTATGTCCGGCCACCGCTGTAGGGGGGCCCCCCTCAAAAATATGCTAACGCTGGCTCTCTGCGATCATCTGCTGACCCAAAAAAACATCAGTGGGTCTGGCCATCACTTCAGGGGGCCTCCTCGAAAATATGATAACGCTGGCCCTTTGCACGATCCAAAAAAACATCAGTAGGTCCGGACCGCTGTAGAGCCCCCCCCCCCTGGAAAATATATTAACGCTGGTCCTTTGCGAGACCCAAAAAATATTACTGCGTCCGGCTATCTCTTTTGGGGGCCCCCTCGAAAATATGCTAACGCTGGCCCTTTACGAGACACAAAAAAAAACATAACTGGGTTCGGCCATCGCTTTAGAGGGCCCCCTCGAAAATATGCTAACTCTGGCCCCTTGCGAGACCCCCAAAAATATCAGTGGGTCCGGCCATCGCTGTAGGGGGCCCCCTGGAAAATATGCAACCGCTGTAGGGGCCCCTTGAAAACGTGCTACCGCTACTCGAATAAAACGGGTTTTCTCTAGTTAATTCGGGTTTTACCTAGCGCTGTCAGTCAGAACGCATTTTGCCTAGTTAATTCGGGTTTTCCCTAAAGCACTCAGTTAGAACGCGTTTTCCCTAGTTAATTCGGGTTTTGACTGATTTCGGGTTTTCACTGTAACATATATATTTTAATCAATCGTTCAACTTCAAATGTTCACCAACCTATCATAAACTTTACCTTGCCTGTAAAACCCCTTTTGCTGCATCAAGAGTTACGGTGCAGTGAATATACTACAAATAAAAGACTAATATTTTCGAAATGATAACCTTTTACCAAGCCTTCTATGAGTTTGATTTGTGTATATCTGTCGTCTTAAAACGACCGTTTTCTTATCGTTCAATCGAGCTGAAACTTTGCGTAACTTTAACTCTAATGACAGTGAGTACTACAATTTTAACTTTTGCAACTATACTTCTTTAAAATTTTGTCGAATATTTTGTGCCAAAAATCTTGTTCAGCTCTGAACTATCTAACTATTGAGAGGAAATTTTTTTATCCTTGCATCATTGGAAAATTCTTTTGATTCTGAAAATGATGAATTTTTGATTAGCTACCTAAAATTTTTTATTCATTGATTATTTTTCAAAATAATCAATTTTACACTATTATTGCATTCAGTTTCATTCCATTAGATTACGGTCTACGTTAAAGTTAGAAATATTAAAGCTCAATACAATAAATAAATAAAAGTTTATAGTAGCTTATCCTTTTTTTAAAGTAAAGCAGTAACATTTAAAGTTCTTTTATAATCTACAACAGAGCTGCATTGTTAGAGATAAATTTTTTTTTCGAGGTTATCCACTATCGCTAAGTTTGATGGCAATACATCGCCAAATTCGGCTCATAAATATATTAGAAAATGTTTCATAATGTATGCGTATGACATGATTTATCTTTTTTTTTTTTTTTTTTTCTTGCTTTATTTACATAAGAAAATTATTCAAATAAATGTTGCATTTTTTGTTTACAACCTATGTTAAAACAGATTTTTTTAAAATTTAGTTATTTATAGCAAGAAAACCATTTCGCAGTAACCAAAATAAAGCAACACAAACAATTAAAAATATGAATGCATTTGTCAGATACAATTACAACGATAAAATTAATTTTATATCCCTGTATGAAGTAAAAGGATCGATAGTGATCGCGAAAAATTTCGGAACGCAGGTTTTGATAATAAAATCGATTTTGAATGTCTCTAAATTTACTTTGAAGAGTTTTTGCGAAAATCACAATGTACGCATGTATACGTATGCTCGTATATATTGCATGTACAGTCCGTTTTGACTAAACGAAGTCTATTTTGAATTTTTTTTCCCTCACGTCTGTACGTACATATGATGTACTTAACTCTTTTATCTCAAAAACTATTAACCGTAGGATATTGAAATTTTATATTTCGGATTGTTGTAACATCTGATTGTGGGAGGATTTAGCTTTCCATTACAAAAAGGATCGAATTCCGACTGTGTGATTTAAGGGTGTACATCAGGTATAGGCAACCTTTAGGAAATTGCAGATCAAACTTTATGATGTCAGAGAAGTCGCTGGCCGTATAAGTGGGCTTTATATGGGATTTTGAATGGTTATTTCGGTTTTCTATGGGAATTTGAAATGTTCCGTGGGCCGGATTAAAAGCCGTGGCGGGCCACATTCGGCTCGCGGGCCGGGGGTTGCCCATAAGGTAAGTGTACATCGATACCCAGCTCTGTGTTTTTATTAACAAAAAATCATCTTCTTTAACTTTTGCAAAATAAGCGATTTCGACTAATAAATAAAGCAGCTCTAAGAAAATAGTCCACTTCGCTACTCTTAAAAGTGAAAGGAGAGAAAAAATCTGAAAAGAAAAGAGAAATTACTAATTAGGAAAACTGTTCTTGAAAACTGTGACACTTCAATACAAATTCCGCCCCCCCCCCCTCCAAAAAAATAAAAAAAAATCCTGGCTTATACGCTTATGTAATGAGATTTTGGTTCTTTAGGAAAACAGACGATACTTTACAAGCATTTGTTTTAGATAAATACATTACAAACAAGAATGATTGATTAATATACTCTGGGCTAACTCAAGGCGCCTGATCATTTCTCATTCTTTCTTTTTTTTTTTCAAAAGCAAAAAGTAAAAATGAACACAGCGTACGCTCACACGAGATTACATAGTATTACATTTATCTTGTAAAATTACGCTTTAATTCATGCTTATTATCCAGGCAAGAATGCGTAGATGTCCCCCAAAACTCTATACAAATATCTAACTTTCTTCCAACTTGACAATAAATTCACTTCTCTGTTTCATGATCTGTGGATGCATTTGAGAGGCAACACACACAAAGAAACAATATTAAGTCACAGCAAGTGCTGTAATTACAAAGGCTCATATCTCACATCCTGACTTCTTCCGTGAGGTGCACGAGACTTCTTTAATGCGATACGATGGAAGTCAAGTCCAGCAGAGGGCAGTGCAAATGCGCAAGAGTTTAATTAGAAAAGGAAGCTACACACAGACACATACAGTCATGGACCATTTCCTTTAAGATGACGGAAACAGTGAAAATGAGCAAAGGCACAGGGTTAAGTGGAACAGCGCCAGATAATTAAATAAAATAAATGGAAATGAGGTTGCTATCCAGGTTACTAACAACTGTGTTTAAGTTTCAATTAAAGTAATTAATGACTAACCGTGGTCTAATTGTTCACTTAGAACTTGGTTCTTGAATAAATGTAAAATGTTCTGCAGATCAAAGATACGGTTGAACTTGCTTTAGCAGCGGAATAAATTTATAAACTTTGCCCGAACAATTTATGTTTTCAAAAAGTATTTTTACATTTTTACTAAAAAGTAAAGCTTGTTTAATAATAATAATGCGATTCAATACATTTTAAAGTGCTCTTAGTTAAAAATAAATGAATATGTAAATAAATTAAATAATAGCATCCAGGTCTTGTGATGTAGCTCACATGTTTAATATTCATGATCATTTCTTTTCAGTTTCTTAAATTAAGTCTGTGTAAATCAAGCATTTTGACTTTTTTTTTCCCCTCTGTTCTCATCTTTCCGTACTTCGGCTTTCAAACTTTGTGTTCCGCTTTTCCGTGCATGTAATAACCTTTTACTGAGTATTTATTTCAGACTGCGCGGTGTCTCCTGGGATAAAAAAATAGTTTCTCCTATGTCGTCTAGCACTAGTAATGGTATTTCATTCCTTTCTGACCCCACAGTTAGCCGTTATTTTGACATAATTTATTTCAATTATTTTTGAATCCATGCACCGTCTTTCAAAATTATCCAATCGCTGCTTGTTTACTTTAATTTCATTGATCTAAATTTATTGTACATCTGTAATTGGTGGCCTGTTGGCATCTGATTTTTCCCGACCACTTTACCGCTTTTGTATTGTGAATTAAGATCTATTATTCAAGATGGCCACCACCAGACCGTAATATTTAATCGCGTTTATTTTAAATTGTTTCTTCTATAAATAGTTGGAAAGCATCGGATGTCTATGTGAATTTTTTTTTTTTTTTTTAGCAGATTGGTGTTTCGAACCTAAGTTTTTGCTATGACAACGCTACTTAATTACGAATTTAAAACAATTAAGTAAACTCTTAGCACAGGTCTACTAATTTATTTACATTTTACATATATATTTTTTATATTAGATTTCGTGAGTTGGGGGTATTCTCCGAATTTGCCCCTAAACTTACATTCTCCGCAAATAAAATTATCAAGCTTTGAGAATACCGATCTTTGCTTCTTTAGTTCGTTGCACCAGTAAATGCTGTGACAGGATATTTTGACCTACATAGGTAACGGACAACTGGTCTTTCAAGATGGAAAAACAACTGTACACTTTCAGGGACGAATGCGAAGAAGCAAATTTTAAGTACAAATATTCAAAAACTTTGTCCAATAACATACATAAAAAATACTTATTAATATGAACATTTCAGCTGGTGCGAAAGGTCCACCCAAAAAATAAAAATAAGAAATTCCACCAGGTACACACAGGTACCTGACAGGCATCCACACAGGTACAGAGATTGGAAGTTCTAAGTTTCAGACCTTTTCAAATTTAGTTCTGACACTTCTTGGTTTCTAAGACACTGAACATGGTAGACAGTTTAAGTGTGAAAGCCCAGGGTTGTGGCCCACCCCTCGGCTGTCTATCTAATGGTCCGGAGTTTTGTTCAGTTTCCTCCAGATGTAGCATGAATATGAGTTAGAACCTCTTAACCCTTTAACGCACAGTGTTTCCGCTCTGGAAACACCAAACTCTGGCGTTTTGACTGTTGCCAGCCACGGAGAATAGATTTAATTTCTATAAAAATAGTTACGGGTGACAGAGCTCCACGAGAATCCTTCACTTATTAGCACGTCATTTCCCGTAAACAAAATGGTCACGATTCTTTTTAACAGCACTGACACCTGCTGAAAAATAGTAGAATGCGAGAACAGCCGGACAGATTGCCCAATGCTGCAAAAAGACCGGCCGTTGCCATCGCTCGACTTAACTAGCAGCAAGATGGCGGACGATCGAAACGGCAGCTGGCTGTGCCGCACAGCCAGCTGTCGTCAAAAAAGGGTCTCTAGATCTGTGGCACGCGATGAACGTTTCGATCTTCCGCCATCTTGCTGGTAGTTAAGTCGAGCGTTTGCAACGGCTGCCCTTTTTTCAGCATTGGGAAAGGGTTGCGCCTCAAAGGGTTAAAAAGTCCTCCGATCTTCATCTCCAGGCTTAGCTTTAGCCTTTCTACTTGTGTGGTAGGTGGACCTTTTGTACCATTGTAAAAGATCGTATTAATACTTATCCCTTTAATGTGTGTTATTGTACAAAGTTTTTCATTAATTTTAACTTTTAAAATTCTTTTTTGTTCAGTATTTTTAACAAACTTTGAGTATGTATGCACTGCCACTTCGCTGATATGATATCTTTCGAAAATGCTCGAATTCATACAGATTTTGCAATAAAAACAGACGAACTTCGTTCCAAGCGTCTCTGAAATTTGAAACATTTCACTTTGCAATATTTCACCGTTATGTGTGGTTCACGAAAAATAAGTATTTACTACGAATTTTAACTTTGCAAGCTTAAGTTTATAAACTTAAGCTTGTGCTTTACTCTTATGTTGAAAACCCATCTGTCACAATTAAAAGTTTTATTTAATTCGCTTCCTCCCCTTTCAATGCTGAACACAGCCGAAAACGGAGTTTGATTATTGAACTATGCGGCATGTATCTGCTAACTCCTCCGAGACCACTGACGCATTCTTGATCAAACGTGGAATTATGATTGCGGTGTAGATGGTACTAAAGCAAGATGGTAACGATCGGTCGGTCATGTCGATGAGAAATGATCATTGAAAATATTTACTTCATACACTTATCATTGTCTTATTATGAAATTGTTAAGGTCCTTCGCGCGCTTATTTTCTGTTGTCCAGCGATAATGATATTTGAAACATTTAAGGAAAAAAACAAGTCCTGTAGCTACGCTCAGCAATTCCTGACTTCTTCTCAATTTGATTCACCTCTAATGTTATGTGAGGAGAGAAAAAGTATCAGGTTTGGCGATGTTTTGCAAAATGTTATAAATATAGTCAAGCTGTTCCCCCTTGGGGGACACTTAGTTTCAACGCCATTCTGAAATTTTTCGTAAAGCTACGTATCAATAACGGTGAATCTGGACAAGAACCGAACAATGATGGTTAGTAGACATTAATGGATAGAAAGTTTTATGGGTAAGGCTGTAAATCCGCTCCGCTAAAATAAAAAAGAGAGGTACGAAATAAGTATTACAACAAAGTAAATAAAAAACTTTGTAAAAAACACACATAAGATGTTATAAGTAAGAAGATACGCACGTTTCGACCAAAAATTGTTTTGGCCTTCATCAGTCCAAGCCCTTCGTCGCAAGCAACACAGGGAACTGAAAAGAGATAAACAAGCAAGATGTTGCCACAAAGGGCAAAGAAAAGTCGAACAAAACCACGGAGAGGGAAGAAAAAAAAATATAAATAAAATAAGGGATAAAAAGGAAAGAAAAGAAGCACAAAAATACAGAGATAAAAAAGGAATAAATAAATAAAAAAATAATAATAAAGGAACACACGAATACAAACACGCACAAAAAAAAAGAGAAAACAGAACAAACAAAATAACAAAAAACAAATAGAACACAATTAATTTTTTTAAATTAAAAACCACGAACAGGACAGCACAATATATATATATATATATATATATATATATATATATATATAATTTATTTTATTTATTTTTTATTTATTTATTTTTTTTTTTTTGTCTTCGCATGTTTTAACTGATTCTCAGAGAGATGCTCTTAGTTTAGGTTTGAATTTTTCTCGTGTTAGTAACGTTTCGGTTTCCAAACTTATTGCTCCTATGGTAAACTCCTTTAAAAATAGTAAACTCTCTTCTAACCAACTTGATACTTTGCGACATCTTATTGCTAATACTATCTCTTCAAATAATATGCATGCCAAATCTAACCTTTCTCGTTCTCAAAAAACTGCTCTCAAAGAACTCAATTCTAACCCTAATTTACTCGTCACTAAAGCTGATAAAGGCGGCCAGACTGTTTTACTTGATAAATCTTCTTATATTGATAGTATTAATAACATGCTAACCACTGGTCCATACACTAAATTAAATTCTGATCCTACTAACAGTCACCTTTCTGAAATTAAACACACAGTGAAGTCCTCTGTACTCTTAAATGCTCAAACTAAACGTTTTGTTATTCCTTCTATTGCTAACTGTGCTCATTTCTATGCCCTTCCTAAAATTCATAAACCTTCTCTTGCCTTTCGCCCCATTGTTTCTAACATTGGTACTGCTTCTTATAACCTTGCACGTTTCCTCTCGCATACTCTCTCACCTTTGACTGCGAGTAATACCCACACTGTTAAAAACTCTTAGGATTTCGTTAACAAAGTTAAACTTCTTTCTCCTACTAATTGTAAAATGCTTTCTCTTGATGTTAAATCTTTATTTACTAATGTTCCTATCCAAGGTGCGATTGACTGTTAGGAAAAGCGTTTACGCGAGTTTCATTATTCTTCTATTGAGATTAAAGAGTTTATAGCTTTAGTAAGCGTTTGTATTTAACAAACTGCTTTCATTTTTAATGGCTCTTTCTATAAACAAACCGAGGGTCTTGCTATGGGTAATTCTCTCTCACCTCTCTTATGTGATATTTATAAGCATTATTTTGAAGAGAAGCTCTTCAAGGTCTTTAATTTTCCGTGCTGGGTAAGATATGTTGACGATACTTTCGTTCTAGTGGATTCCAATTGTGATATTTCTAATTTACTTTTGATTGTTAATTCTGTTGATCCGTGTATCCAATTTACTCTAGAAGAGGAGTGCAACAATTCTTTACCTTTTTTGGATGTTCTTGTTTCTAGGAATCCTGACGGTTTCTCTACTTCTGTTTTCCGCAAACCCTTTTCTATATCTTTACCTCCTCATGCCCTATCTAATCATCCTTACCAGCAAAAACTTTCTGCTTTTTACACTTATGTGTTTCGTGCTATCAAAATTTGCTCATTCTTCATCTCTTAATAATGAAATTAGTTACTTAAAATCCTTAGCTGTTTCTCGTGGTTTTAGCCCCTCTATTATTGATAAAGCTGCTTCTAAATTTAATAAGACTAATACTATTAATTTCACAACGAATTAATTGTACTACCTTTCTTTTCACCTTTATGCTACAAAATTTCTAAACTTCTCAAAAATTTCGGTTTCAAAGTCATTTTCAAACCTGTTAATAAACTTAAATTTTCTTCCCTTAAAGATCCTATTCCTACTGAGAACCGTTGGGGTGCTTATTATATTCCTTGTGGATCTTGTGATTTGGGCTATATTGGTCAGACCAGAAGAACTCTCAAATTTAGGCTCAAAGAGCATGAGAGATATGTTTCTAAGCACGAACTTTCCAAATCTTCTATTGCCTCACATTGTTGGAATTCCAATCATCGTTTTCAGTTTTCTAAGGCTAAGATTTTGCGCACTCCTCAGTTTTTGTCCCATCTGGATTTTTTGGAAGGTTTTTCTATTACCCAGCACTTAGAACGTCTTGTGAACGATGGTTCTTCCGCTCCTTTCGTTAATTCTGCTTGGAAGCTGCTGTTGTAAGTTTCTTTTCACTTTCTTCGTCTACTCCCCCCCCTCCTCCTTTTTTTTCTTTTTCTTTCGTTCCCTTTCCCCCTCTTTCCTTTTATTTTGTTTGCCCCCCCTTTTCCCCCTTTTATGTGTGTGTGTACGTGTGTTACTGTCTTTCCTTTACGTTTAAAAAAATAAATAAATAAAAATAAAATAAAATAAAAATAAAATAAAATAAAATAAAATAAATTATATATATATATATTGTGCTGTCCTGTTCGTGGTTTTTAATTAAAAAAATTAATTGTGTTCTATTTGTTTTTTGTTATTTTGTTTGTTCTGTTTTCTCTTTTTTTTGTGCGTGTTTGTATTCGTGCGTTCCTTTATTATTATTTTTTTATTTATTTATTCCTTTTTTATTTCTGTATTTTTGCGCTTCTTTCCTTTCTTTTTTATCCCTTATTTTATTTATATTTTTTTTTCTCCCCTCTCCGTGGTTTTGGTCGACTTTCCTTTGCCCTTTATGGCAACATCTTGCTTGTTTATCTCTTTTCAGTTCCCTGTGTTGCTTGCGACGAAGGGCTTGGACTGATGAAGGCCAAAACAATTTTTGGTCGAAACGTGCGTATCTTCTTATTTATAACATCTTATGTGTGTTTTTTACAAAGTTTTTTATTTACTTTATTGTTTAACACCAGTATTTTGAGTGTTTTTTCCGAAATATTACAACAGTTCTAAATACAAATTTCAATATAGCTAATTTTGTTTTCAGTTGAGCCAGATACAAAATACGTTCATATGTACATACGTACGTGTCCTGGCGTCATGCCGAAACTAGGCAAAATGAATTGACAGTTGGTCAAAATGAATTGTACATCTGCATATACGTACAGACGTCAAGCAGAAACCCATGAAAGAAAATTCAGGGCCAATAAAAACATACTTTTCCGTCAAAATTCAAAATTTGTTTTTATTTCAATACTTTACATCGTAGAAGGGAGAAAAGCAAAAAAAAAAAAAAAAAAAAAAAAAAATGGAAATTGAACGATTTATTTTGTTAAACTCTATTTTATGTCAACAAGTATAAACTTGCCCGTTTTTTTTCTTGCATTTGGAATTTTTTCGAATTTTTTTTTAATCAAATTCCAATGTTAATCAAATGAAAGAAACACCATTATGCAAATTTTAAGACTCAAATTAGACATACCAAAAGCTTCTATCTCACATTTTCAACTTCTCCTGCCTGAAACTTCCTTAAAAATGCCTTAGAAAGTCATGTCCAAGCAAAGGACACAGTCAGTGCAAACGCATAAATGCTTAATCAGAGGCGGAGGGCTACAGTCAGGGGTTATTCTCTCGGAAGTGGGTAAAGCAATGGGAATCAGTAAAGACACTCGTCGAAATGGAACAGCCGCCGGTAATTAAATAAAACAAATGGATGGAAGGTTACCACCAACAGTGTTTAAGATTCAATTAAAGTAATTAATGGTGTGACACGATTGCGCGCAGATATGATTTCTGAAACAAAGCTGCTTTGTGTTGGGCAACTGACATGCTTGGATAGATGATTAGTTCAGTATGTTTTAACATACTAGCTTTTATTGGTGTTTATTTATGTCTGGAAACAAATCTTCTCCCAGATAAACATAGACTTATAGTTTACATGCACTATGCAATATATTTAATTGCGAGTTTTCACAACTTGCTTGAAAAAAAAGATCTTGGAGGCTCTTGCAGAGAACAGGTTGTTATGGAAAAGCAATTTAATAATCATTTGCTTTCGCCAACTTTTAATAAATTATTTGTGAAAAATATTATTAACGGGGATAAAATCATTTTAAACATTTATTTAACCATATATCTATGGTTAAATAAATGTTTAAAATGATTTTCTAAATAAATGATGAATTTCTAAAAAATAAATGATTTCCTATAAAAATAAAAATGATTTTCTAAATAATAAATGATTTCCTATTTAAACGAAACAGAATGTGTTTTTCTGCACATTTTTCTATAGTTAAAGATGAACGAATTTATTTTGTTCATTTATAAGAATAAGATTTATCTACTTCTTTATCAATATTTTATCTGAATACATAAGCGCATGCACAAATTAAAAAAGAAAAAAATCCTACGGTATACAGAGTAATTTAAAATGAGTGAATGTCATTTTCTTTGGAATTTCATCTTTTATTAGCTTTTCTAAAACGTTAATAAACTATCATATGAGAAGTCTGTACAGTTTATTAAATATCTGTTATCTTACACAATGTCTTATAAAACCTTGAGATCTTTCATGGAGGAAAAACTAGATCAAATAATAATGAATGAGATATATTATCAGCGGTATACCAAAATCTGCCATTTTCAAAGCATCTAGCACATGCACATTTTCTTGAGTCGTACTTTGATAATTACACTAAACTTAAAACTGCTGAAAGCAACATCTATTCTATACTTTTTTTGCAACAATTTTTTTCTTTAGCTTCCAGTTTTTCTTCCTCTCATGAAGCTTCTTTCAGGTAGTTTCATTGAAGAAGGAAAAAATGCACGCTTTTTTCAACAATTTCTAAATACTTCAAGATTTCCTGTATTTAAAAAAAAACTTATTTTTTGTCAGATTGTTTAAAGCTCATGCTATTATTTTTTTTCGACAAAGAGAGAAAAAAAACTACTCTTTGCAAGCAACATAAAATGTAAACATATTACTTTCGATACTCGTTTTTGTACTTATCTGACAGACTGTTATGAAATTAAAAAAAAAGCGAGTTGAATCTTAATTGGCTGGCTGAGTAAAGTTTGACAAAGAGAGAGAACGAAATAACGTATTTATAAGAAATCGTTTGCATAAGCTTGGAATGGTAATTTTATAAAGTTTCTTCATTTCTTGTTATGCTTTACATGAAAAATGGGAGTAGCATTATATTGATTTTTAAGCTAACGAGACTAAGAAAAAAATGTTTACTTTAAATGGGCTCTGCTCGAAAAAATACATTTATAAAACTCTCTGGAAAATGCAGTTTCCGTTAGTAAATTATTAGTAAGCATTTATTTGCACGTTACACCATGTAGTATAACAGCTAATGATCTAGGAGCTGACAGTTTAAGTACTGGAACATTTACCTTCGATGCATGAAAGTAATTGGAGGTGAACAAATAACGATTGACGCAAAAAAGAAAAAAAATCATATCTACAATTTATTATTAAAAAAAGCATCAAACAGATTACATACCAGCAGATATTGGTTTTAAATACAAAATTAAAAATTTTTATACTTGTTTGTAGTGTTTTCCTTCTCTTTTCTGAAGTATAGAGTAAATCTGAATAATTTATCATAAATTCACTTAAACTAGGATGATATATGAAAAAGGTGATAAAAGAATTTTTACCAATGGAAATTGACGCCTCTTTTATTTTTAAGAAGGATTTCATTTGGCTAAGGTGTTGGGCTATTTAAAAAATTAATTTAAGTTACTTTAAATTTAAACTTCCTTTATGAAACGATAAATAATTTCATTTAGGGAAGTATTATTTGCTTATTAGACTGTTATTACACTTATAACATTATTATATACATTATTCCTAAATATTAGTTATATTTGAATATAGATTATTCATAAATATTTCTATAGAGTTGACCAAAAGAATGTGCTAAAAAAATCCTTATGTTGTGTATGCACATTTATAAATTACTTAACCTACAAACTCGTTCTCTTTAAACGTTTATTTATAATTATCAAAGCTCAAAACTGAAAATTCAGAGAAAGGTAGACGGATCCGAGCTTTTTTAATTCTCAGATCATACTATATAAAACTTCTAATGATGATACACTGTTAGGGGTCATAATTGGGTGGTGCAAATCGTAAGTTAGAAAGTTCGTTTCCTGGTCGTGAGAAAGCTATTTAACGTAAAACATTCAGGTTCGAGACTTGATGAGTTACATTTTAAACTTTTTTTTTTTTACACTGAAAGGGAGTTATTTGTATCCTCGTCTTCAGAAATGAAAAAAAAGGTTACTTATTCATATTTTCACGTTCTTTTAACAACTAAAGGAGTGTTTATGGAAGCTTAACCATGGCAAAAGTAGTTTCAACATTAGCATGTAAAATAAAATGAAATGTCTCTGGTAAAATGAAAACCTAATAAATTTACTTTTGTAGAAATTTATTCTTATAGCTGTCAAAGTTGCCTTAGTTTAGATTTAAGTTGTGTGAGTATAACGACGCCAGCGTTGTTCCTTAGTCCGGACATAAGTGAATTTTTATTTTTTTAACAATTAATAACTTTTTTGTGTAAAAATATGTAACATTTTAATGAAGTTCTGCACTGTTTTACCTACTTTGAAACCAACGTGTTTACTTTCAAATTTTGACAGTTGTCATCCAGTTATTTTATTTTTTAATTTCAGTAAGATATTATTTTAGTTGTTTTTATAAAATTTGTAAATATTTTTTAAATACACAAAAAGACAAAGGAAAAATAATTCGAAAGAAACGTTTTATCTTTGTTATTGTGAGTCATTCTCAAAAACTGTTATAATCCATGTCCCTTGCATTCAATGGCATTCAATTTCCTTTTGTTTTTTGTTACAGCTTTCAAACATAGATTTTGAAAAAAAAGATAGCCTCAACATAATACTCGGTTTATTTTAATATAGAAAATATTTATATTAGCGTCAGAAATCTCTACAAAGCTTATAGTTTTTTTCTGAAAATTTTTTCTCCCTCTTCATAAGTTTAAAAATAAAGAGCGATATAGTTATAAAAAGTAAAACTTTTTCGGTTAATGGGACGTCTAATGAAATATTACACTTCTGACTCTTTTCACAATAAATAATTAAATTATAATTAAAAGTCGAATTAAATGCATTGTGCCTAAAAGGGTGTAAATTTATTCATTTATTAAACTAAAAAAAATTACATATACGATATTATAAAGCATCGCTCTTTCATGAGAATATTTTTCTGATCAGTCCCCTGAAACCCTATTTTTTACTTACCTCAAAAACAACTTCTTTAAAAACAGGGCTTCACATAACTAATTCTTTTAAAGTAGGTTTTATGGCAATATCTTCTCATACAAAACAGTGCTCTGTTCATGTATTTTTTCCCATTCTCCAGGAAATGAGTTTTGTGCAGAAATACGCAAAATCTTTCAAAATCTTGCATGCCTAAAATACAATTTCAACGAAACAGATTTGTTTCGTTACATAAAAAATAAAGAAAATGAAAAACAGCACCTTCAACATTTCTATTCTTTGAAGAGTTGCTGTTGAAGAAATCACCCAGAGTTTGTTCTTCCAAATGCCAAAGAAAACACGACAAAGCTTCAAGTCTCCAGGCGCACACAGGAGAAACTCAAAAAAGAAAATAAAAGAAATAAAAACACAAAATTTGTCAGAATTTCTCGAGATATTTTATGTTATATGCCTCTCTCTTTGTAGAATGCTTTTTATTATATTCCGCATAATGTCATCTGATCTACTATTTATATGTTTTTCTTTGTTATTTTTTCGCGAAGTTGCTTTTCTATGAGCAGAAATAAATTCAAGCTTTTTGCTCGAAGTTTTTAAATAATTCTTATACGAAAGTAAGAGAAACGAAAACTGATATTCATGTGTTGAGAGCATTGACAAATTCTTTTCGTGTAGTTTTGTATTGTGGGGAAGAATGTAAATAATAATATTTCAATTCTTTATCAGAAGTATGTTTACAATTCTACTTTAAAATTTAAGTTTTGTGTAATTTAGTAGTCCTTTTTACGCATTTTAACTCGTAATCTCCTGGCAGAACTTAAAAGCACAGTAGAAATAAAATTGTTCTTAAAAAAATTTGATTTATTGTAACCATTTCTTTATAAAATACTAGTAAATTCTTCATTTAATCAACCTACATTACAACTGCACGTTCCCTTTGTTTTAAATTGACCGCTTTCCGCTCACTCTCTATTGTTGAGTGAGAGAAAAAAACTATGAACACTAGTGAATTTACAGATGTCGGTTTTAAGATTAAAGGCGTAAATATCCCAAAAGTGTATCAATCAAATTATTACTTGACTTTTTGTCTTGTTTGTACTATACCTTTAAAAAAACACGATTAATAGCTTCTGAAACAGTCATCAGATGCATTGCTAGTGTCTGATTATTTTTTTTTTTTAATTTTTCGTTTTTACTACATTAAAAAGTATTGATCACTCATTGCCTTACCAAAACAAGAGAAAATAAAAAGTTTCAAGTTAGCATTCTCGGCAGTTCACAATTTGGTACACTGTTAATAAAAGTAGTTACCACTTTGCCATAAAATGGTGTTGAATTGGCTACCACCTTTCTATGGAGAAAGATTAGACCATGATTTAGTGCTTTAACTGATCAATACAACCAAATCGTGGTTCAACGCTTCTCCATAGATAGGCTGCAGTTCATTTAGCTCCATTTTATGATGAAACGTTGAACTACTAACGGTACTCGGAATGTAAGAACCGTTTTGAAAAAAAAAAAAATAGTAAATATTTTTTTTTTCAAACCAATTTTATTTTTACATGAAAGAGCATACCTTACACTATTTTTTGTTCCTGCCTATGTTTATACAATTGTCATAGCGGATTACCAGCTTTTCTACACCTTCTTCATACGAACTTCCAGCCAACGACGATTACCACGAGTTTAAGAAAATTACAGCGTGCCATTCAAAACGCTTTGGATCCGACGACGAGGTGAAAAATGCTGTGAAATCGAAGTTATCGTCATTGGCGGGAAGTTTCTATTAACCCTTTGAGGAGCAACCCTTTCCCAATGCTGAAAAAAGGGCAGCCGTTGCCATCGCTCGTCTTAACTACCAGCAAGAGACGCCATCTTGCTGGTAGTTAAGTCGAGCGATGGCAACGGCGGCCCTTTTTTCAGCATTGGGCAATCCATCCAGCTGTTCTCGCATTCTTCCATTTTTCAGCCGATGTCAGTGCTGTTAAAAATAATCGTGACAATTTTTTTACGGGAAATGACGTTGCTAAAAAGTAAAGTATTCTCGTGGAGCAATAGCACCCGCAACAGTAAAAACGTCAGAGTTTGGTGTTCCCAGAGCGGGAACACTGCGCGTTAAAGAGTTAAGAAGGTTCAGAAAAGCTAGTAACCCGCTACGACAATTGTTTAAACATTGGTGGAAACGATTTCAGAAAAATAGTTTAAGGTATGCTCTTTAATGTAAAAATAAAATTGGCTTGAAAAATTTTTTTAACTAATTTTTTTTTTTCAAAACGGTATTTACTTTCCGGATGCCCCTCGTACTTCTATTAACGGTATAGAAAAATTGATAAAGCTTAAAATATTTTGAAATTGTTAGAAATGGTGAAATAAAATGTTTGTAACAAGTGTTATGTGATAGGAAAACTCAGAATAAAGGATTACTATTTACAAAGATCAAGTATTGGGATAACGAAGATGCATGTGCTTTGTATTTAACACTGCTCTTTGTATATTATACTTTAAGTTTTTGCGATAACAGTACCTTAGTAGCACAACTTTTTCTAAGGAAGTTCAGAACACATTCAAAACGCGTTTTTTGAGCTGGTTGTTCTACTAGGGTAACATTCAGATGAGTTTCGCTAAATGAAGAAAGTACAAAAAAGCAACTGAGCATGTCTATTTATTTGAATTTAAAGTGCCCGCCCCCTTTAAACTGCAAATTTCGGAAAAAACTAATTTTCTATTTTTGTCTCAATTAGAATGTTTTAATTTCCTAAAGTGATTTGAAGTTTGCTGCTATCTTAATTGATTTACAGGTAATTCAATATGAGTCATCTCATAGGAAAAGCTTAGTACAGTCAACTCCGGATATAGTGAACCCAGTTATAGTGAAATTTCGGCTATAGTGAACGCATTTCTATATTCCCGATAGGCGTACGTTAGAAATGTACATAGCATTATTCGGTTTTAGTGAACCATGACTTCCGATATAGTGAACTTAAAAATTCCTGGATGGGCAGAGGTGATGTTGTTCGATTCCTACGAAGTTTGTCTCGTTTGTGCTTTGAGTAGAGAGAAACAAATTATCATTATCCGAAATACAAGTGAATTTCCATTGTCTAGGCTAACATACTAATATTGAACTAGAGGGTAGGGATGGGAGGGGGTCATGATATTTTTTTCATTGCTGTAATGCATTTTAATCTTTAAGAACATTCATTAACAAAAGCAGGTTAATTTTGAAAGTGAACCGAAAGGCTCATAAGTCCTACGCCACTGCTGTCATAGGACTTATAGAATACTTCTTACTGCAAATATAATAATAATAATTATTATTATTATAATGCTGAATAGTTCATTTATGCTTCAGTTTAAAAGTGACAGCACCTTTTGCCAACTGAATGCAATGTACAATATCTCCATAAATGGGATTAATTGTGCTCATTTTACTTAACAAACAGTTCTAGAACCATAAATGCTATCAGTTATGTTTGATTTACTTAATGAGCATTCGATTTTTGTATAAAATTCTATTTTCGAAGTTTGTAATAAATTTTATTGTTCAAGATGGGGAAACATCGGTTTTAGTGAACTTCGGATATAGTGAACGAACGATATTCGCCGGCCGCTAGAGGTTCACTGTAACCGGAGTTGACTGTAATAACCGGGCTAGGGAAGGTTGTTGTAGACGGTAGTCGTGCACCTGAGGGGGCGATACGGTTGAGGCTTCGTGGAGACTCATTCTCGGTGTTGGGTCGTTGCAGCGTCGTTGCAAGAGGTTCTTGAAAGATGTTGTTGGGCAGGAGAGGCGAGGCGGCTCTTAGGGACTTTGTACTCGTCTGTAGGGGCTTTGTACTTAAAAATTCTTTAGGGACTCGGTAGGGAGCCCCCTGCTGCTAGAATTCGTAGACGAGCCAAGAAAGGAAGTCTTGCGGGTTTACATAATTTTATTTTCGAAGTTTGTAATAAATTGTTTTGTTCAAGATGGGGAAACATCGGTTTTAGTGAACTTCGGATAGAGTGAACGATATTCGCCGGTCGCTAGAGGTTCACTGTAACCGGAGTTGACTGTAATAACCTGTCTAGGGAAGGTTGTTGTAGACGGTAGTCGTGCACCGGAGGAGGCGATACGGTTGAGGCTTCGTGGAGACTCATTCTCGGTTGTTACAGCCTCGGTTGTTACAGCTCGGTTGTTACAGCGTACTTGGGTCGTTACAGCGTCGTTGCAAGAGGTTCTTGAAAGATGTTGTTGGGCAGGAGAGGCTAGACGGCTCGGTAGGCACTTTGGCTTAGAGCTCCCCCTGCTGCTAGAATTCGTAGTCGAGCCAAGAAAGGAAGTCTTGTGGGTTTACATAATTTTATTTTCGAAGTTTGTAATAAATTGTTTTGTTCAAGATGGGGAAACATCGGTTTTAGTGAACTTCGGATAGAGTGAACGATATTCGCCGGTCGCTAGAGGTTCACTGTAACCGGAGTTGACTGTAATAACCTGTCTAGGGAAGGTTGTTGTAGACGGTAGTCGTGCACCGGAGGAGGCGATACGGTTGAGGCTTCGTGGAGACTCATTCTCGGTTGTTACAGCCTCGGTTGTTACAGCTCGGTTGTTACAGCGTACTTGGGTCGTTACAGCGTCGTTGCAAGAGGTTCTTGAAAGATGTTGTTGGGCAGGAGAGGCTAGACGGCTCGGTAGGCACTTTGGCTTAGAGCTCCCCCTGCTGCTAGAATTCGTAGTCGAGCCAAGAAAGGAAGTCTTGCGGGTTTACATAATTTTATTTTCGAAGTTTGTAATAAATTGTTTTGTTCAAGATGGGGAAACATCGGTTTTAGTGAACTTCGGATAGAGTGAACGATATTCGCCGGTCGCTAGAGGTTCACTGTAACCGGAGTTGACTGTAATAACCTGTCTAGGGAAGGTTGTTGTAGACGGTAGTCGTGCACCGGAGGAGGCGATACGGTTGAGGCTTCGTGGAGACTCATTCTCGGTTGTTACAGCCTCGGTTGTTACAGCTCGGTTGTTACAGCGTACTTGGGTCGTTACAGCGTCGTTGCAAGAGGTTCTTGAAAGATGTTGTTGGGCAGGAGAGGCTAGACGGCTCGGTAGGCACTTTGGCTTAGAGCTCCCCCTGCTGCTAGAATTCGTAGTCGAGCCAAGAAAGGAAGTCTTGTGGGTTTACATAATTTTATTTTCGAAGTTTGTAATAAATTGTTTTGTTCAAGATGGGGAAACATCGGTTTTAGTGAACTTCGGATAGAGTGAACGATATTCGCCGGTCGCTAGAGGTTCACTGTAACCGGAGTTGACTGTAATAACCTGTCTAGGGAAGGTTGTTGTAGACGGTAGTCGTGCACCGGAGGAGGCGATACGGTTGAGGCTTCGTGGAGACTCATTCTCGGTTGTTACAGCCTCGGTTGTTACAGCTCGGTTGTTACAGCGTACTTGGGTCGTTACAGCGTCGTTGCAAGAGGTTCTTGAAAGATGTTGTTGGGCAGGAGAGGCTAGACGGCTCGGTAGGCACTTTGGCTTAGAGCTCCCCCTGCTGCTAGAATTCGTAGTCGAGCCAAGAAAGGAAGTCTTGCGGGTTTACATAATTTTATTTTCGAAGTTTGTAATAAATTGTTTTGTTCAAGATGGGGAAACATCGGTTTTAGTGAACTTCGGATAGAGTGAACGATATTCGCCGGTCGCTAGAGGTTCACTGTAACCGGAGTTGACTGTAATAACCTGTCTAGGGAAGGTTGTTGTAGACGGTAGTCGTGCACCGGAGGAGGCGATACGGTTGAGGCTTCGTGGAGACTCATTCTCGGTTGTTACAGCCTCGGTTGTTACAGCTCGGTTGTTACAGCGTACTTGGGTCGTTACAGCGTCGTTGCAAGAGGTTCTTGAAAGATGTTGTTGGGCAGGAGAGGCTAGACGGCTCGGTAGGCACTTTGGCTTAGAGCTCCCCCTGCTGCTAGAATTCGTAGTCGAGCCAAGAAAGGAAGTCTTGCGGGTTTACATAATTTTATTTTCGAAGTTTGTAATAAATTGTTTTGTTCAAGATGGGGAAACATCGGTTTTAGTGAACTTCGGATAGAGTGAACGATATTCGCCGGTCGCTAGAGGTTCACTGTAACCGGAGTTGACTGTAATAACCTGGCTAGGGAAGGTTGTTGTAGACGGTAGTCGTGCACCGGAGGAGGCGATACGGTTGAGGCTTCGTGGAGACTCATTCTCGGTTGTTACAGCCTCGGTTGTTACAGCTCGGTTGTTACAGCGTACTTGGGTCGTTACAGCGTCGTTGCAAGAGGTTCTTGAAAGATGTTGTTGGGCAGGAGAGGCTAGACGGCTCGGTAGGCACTTTGGCTTAGAGCTCCCCCTGCTGCTAGAATTCGTAGTCGAGCCAAGAAAGGAAGTCTTGCGGGTTTACATAATTTTATTTTCGAAGTTTGTAATAAATTGTTTTGTTCAAGATGGGGAAACATCGGTTTTAGTGAACTTCGGATAGAGTGAACGATATTCGCCGGTCGCTAGAGGTTCACTGTAACCGGAGTTGACTGTAATAACCTGTCTAGGGAAGGTTGTTGTAGACGGTAGTCGTGCACCGGAGGAGGCGATACGGTTGAGGCTTCGTGGAGACTCATTCTCGGTTGTTACAGCCTCGGTTGTTACAGCTCGGTTGTTACAGCGTCGTTGCAAGAGGTTCTTGAAAGATGTTGTTGGGCAGGAGAGGCTAGACGGCTCGGTAGGCACTTTGGCTTAGAGCTCCCCCTGCTGCTAGAATTCGTAGTCGAGCCAAGAAAGGAAGTCTTGCGGGTTTACATAATTTTATTTTCGAAGTTTGTAATAAATTGTTTTGTTCAAGATGGGGAAACATCGGTTTTAGTGAACTTCGGATAGAGTGAACGATATTCGCCGGCCGCTAGAGGTTCACTGTAACCGGAGTTGACTGTAATAACCGGGCTAGGGAAGGTTGTTGTAGACGGTAGTCGTGCACCTGAGGGGGCGATACGGTTGAGGCTTCGTGGAGACTCATTCTCGGTGTTGGGTCGTTGCAGCGTCGTTGCAAGAGGTTCTTGAAAGATGTTGTTGGGCAGGAGAGGCGAGGCGGCTCTTAGGGACTTTGTACTCGTCTGTAGGGGCTTTGTACTTAAAATTCTTTAGGGACTCGGTAGGGAGCCCCCTGCTGCTAGAATTCGTAGACGAGCCAAGAAAGGAAGTCTTGCGGGTTTACATAATTTTATTATCGACGTTTCTTACGGATTTCACTAGGCAAGAGAGGCCACACTTGCAAACGGGCTTAGTTCTTACCCACTTGTTCTTACCGTTTGTAATAGTTGCTATTGCAAACTTATGTAATATAATCCATTTTTAGCTTCAAATGTCTGATGAGACAAATAAACAGTTAAAAATAATTCGCAGATGGGAAAAAGCGAATATACCGATTAAAAGCCGAAGTGACAGAAAAATGAGAACAGAAATGATTTAGAATACATGATTTTGAATAGATTAGATTTAAGAAACGCAAAGTAAATGATTATTAAAATTAGATACATGATCTTCATCACAATTCACTTTAAATAATTATCTCGGTTGTAATGATTATAAAAAAAATCAAGTTTAGTTCTTAGAAAAGGATAGGAAGGAAACAAATAGTGCTAATCGTGTCATCTGCAAATCGACTTCTTTGAGAGCTACAAGTATAGCCAGTGGCTGTAAAGGCTCTTTCAATTTCTACACATGTCGGTTTCATGTCCGCAAACAGTCATGAATATAAGACAAGAATTGTACTCGTCACTCCTCTCCATTCAACTCCTTCACTTTCAAATATGGTCATTTCCCTTTTGAGTTTCATATGTAGCCAATTTTGTGTTTCTCAGATCCGGTAGACGTCTAGTCGGGATGGGACTATTCGGCGCGAAACTCGAAACGATACTCAAGTGCTCAGTTTTAATATATGAAGGTTTGTAATTATTTATTTTATACTACCGGAGTCGAATCGGCCGCGACGAAACTTTCGCGCCGAACCGGCCGCGCCGAATAGTACCAAACCGTTTCGAGGGGGCGCCCTGAAGCGATGGCAGGACCCACTGATGTTTTCTTTTTGGGTCTCGCAAAGGGGCCAGCGTTAGCATATTTTCGAGGGGGCCGCCTGAAGGGATGGCCGGACCCACTGATGCTTTTTTTTTGGTCTCGCAAAGGGGCCAGCGGTAGCATATTTTCGAGGGGCCCCTTGAAGTGATGGCTGGACCCACTGATTTTTTTTTGGGTCTCGCAAAGGAGCGAGCGTTAGCGTATTTTCGAGGGACCCCCTGAAGCGATGGCCGAAAGCAAAAAAAAATGATGTTTTTTTTTTTGGTCTCGCAAAGGGGCAGAGTTAGCATATTTTCGTGGGAACACCCCCCCCCCCCCTGAAGCGATGGCTGACCTGTGATGGCTGACCTATGGCTGACCCACTGATGGTTTTTTTTTTGGGTCTCGCAAAGGGGGAAGCTTTAGTATATTTTCGAGGGGTCCCCCCTGAAGCGATGGCCGGACCCACTTATATTTTTTGGGGGATCTCGCAAAGGGGCCAGCGTTAGCATATTTTCAAGGGGGGGGCCTGAAGCGGTGGCTGGACCCACTGATGTTTTTTTTGGTCTCACAAAGGGGTCAGCGCTAGCATACTTTCGAGTTTCGCGCCGGAACGGCCGCGCCGAAACGGTCGCACCGAATAGTACCAAACCGACGTCTAGTAATGCCGGATCCGCTGGATTACAAATATTGATTGCGATCCAGTTTTCCGGATCGCAATCAATATTTGTATCTGAATAAAGACATCTGCATTTGAATAAATGAATTCTGTTAATTCGGGAGATTCTCTTTCTAGTATAAATTTAAGGTTTTAATTTTAAAACTTTTGGCCATATTTAACTCTTGAACTTTTGTGGTGGCCAAATCCTTGCATTTGGTGGTCTTAGCGTGCAAATTATGCTTTTTTTGAAATACTAACTCGCGCCGCCAGCGGTTAGCCTGAGAGCATTAGCAAATGCAATACAGTCTAACCTGTCTATTTCAAATTTCGTGGAATAGAAGAAAAAAATCGAGATAAAGAGGTTTCAAGTTATAGATGTTTTAAATGCTGTCAATTAAAAACATTATGTTTGATTTCGTTGCATAAAAACACAGTGGTATGACTGCAGATTTATTTTACATACATAAATAACACTTTGAAATGTGTAAATACGTACCTTTAACAATAAAAATAGTCTTTCAGTGACTTTTGATGTTTAACTTTCTTTGTTTCTGCTAGCTTTCTAAGGTTATCAGGAGCTGTGAATTTCAAGATAGCAAAATTTACCTGAGACTTAAGAAAAATTCAGAGTTATACTGCCTTCTCTGCTTCTTTTGTTGTGTCTCTAGACAAATCGGTATGCAACTTTTGTTGAAGGAAGTTGCTCTCTAAACACTGATTTTTGTAATTTACAGTTTCGAGATATAGAGGTTTAGAAGAAAATGTTTTCGAGATAAACAGGGAAAATACAGTGAATTTTGATTGTAAATGTAAGGAATCTTAGAAATTTCGAGATATACATGTTTGACTGTAGAGTATTTATAAAACAATCTAGGAAAACACGTTTTAAAAAAGGTTGAAACAAAAAAAAAAATAAAGAATAGGCTAATTCATCTACATACACCCCAGCTCAACTCACAACTCTTTATATTCTTTTAATTTAGAAGATGCAACTTATATATGATAGTTACGACTACACAGAAACCGAACGAAATAAAAGAACACAGTACGCACATTTATTTTTTAAGTGATATTTTTATAGTAAACATAAAAAGTATTTTCTTATGGAACAACAGACACATTACCGAATTTCAGTCCCTCCAGAAACAAAAGATTTTATTGTTAAGAGACATAAAAAATGTTCAACATAGTAAAAATTTAGAGCATAATCCGTTTTATGCTGGAAACAAAAATTGAAATAGACACGGGCTTTAAGTGCACACATCTGGTGTGGTCTCGTGTTTTGTCTTAAAGTTTACCGAAATTGAAGGTTCGCATCACGTTAAGTTTTGTGTTCGGGATAAAGAACTTTATTTACTTTAGCCGTTTTACCTACAGCATTCCTTTATTTCATGGTTTTAGATAATAAGTACTCTTTTTTTGAAAAAGCCAACAAATATATGTACAGTGGTGTATTATACGCGCAATATACAGTAGATATTCATAATTTTTAAATAATTTTTTACGTAGGGTAGGGTAAGGTAAAATAGGTATAGGTCTTTTCGGCATTTTTGATCAGAAGCACATGCTTTAAATTTTAATATTCCGTTAAGATGGTATGGAACTGCATCCCAAAAATATTTCATCTTGGGCTGAAGCTGAGTAAAAGAAATTATTAAATTTTAGTGTGACTTTTCGAATATTGGGTTTAGTAATAAGTTTTAAAGAGCGTTTCAAAGAAATGAATATCGAGGAACACCTTTATTCGTCAATGTAAGCTCCATTATTTTCAAGCACCCACCGCCAACTGTCAGGCAGCACACTGATACCTGCAGCATAGAATGATTCATCTTTAACGCGATGGGGTCATCAATGGATTTTCGTACTTCGTCCACTGTGGGGAAGTGTGCAGAACACAAGGTATTGTTCATTGACCGAAATAGATGATAGTCCAAAAGGCCTATGCCAGGACTATACGCACAATGTTCCAAAACTTTCCAGCCAAACTTTACTAACGTTCCGGTTTTGTAACATGAGGCTTTCCACTGTCGGGAGGGGAATGAAGGGTGTACTGTATCACAAACCATTGGATCCCAGGGAAAGTGCAACTGCTGAACGCTATAAACAATAAACCATTTACTCCGTCAATTTCTTCCATGACAGTGCAAAGCATCATGTTGCAAAAACCGGTTAAGGACACTTTAGTAAAGTTTGGCTGGGAGCTTTTGGAACATCCGGCGAGTAGCTTTGACATAGGACCTCCGAACTATCATCTATTTCGGCCAATGAATAATACCTTATCTTCTGTAAACTTCCCCACAGTGGACGAAGTACGAAAATCCATTGATGACTCCATCGCATCAAAAGATGAATCCTTCTATGCTGCTGGCATCCTTGCGCTGCCTGAACTGCTGGTGGTGAGCGTTGGAAACTGATGGAGATTAATTTGACAAATAACGGTATTATTGCATATTCATTTCTTTTACATAATCTTTAAACCTTATTATTAGACCCAATATGCAATAAGTTACATGAGAATTTAATAATTAATTTACTCCGCTTCTGAGCAAAAAGCCAAACTGAAATTTTTTGAGACGTAATTCCATACCATCCTAACATCATGTAAGAATTTAAAACACATGTATCTGATCAAATATGCCAAAAAGATTCATCATGTTTCTTAGAAAATGCAATTCTCGTGCATAAACTGTGGAAGATACGCAAATTTTAGTGACATTTTTGAAATCAACTTAAAAAGTAAACCCTAGAGACAAAATTTCACTTCAGTAAACTCTACAGATAAGGAGTTTAAAAAATTCAGTGAAAAAAATGGCGGATATTGCAGAAGACTTCAAAATGTGCATAATTAATTTCTCGGAAATTAATTATCGTAGTGTTATGCGAAGGCATAACAACACTGAACATTTTTCAATCATGCTCTGGAAAAAGTGAAGTTTAATACCTCACAAGTATATGCGAAGTTTTTAAGATTGCTGCAAGTATAAAATACAATTCCCCCCCCCCCCAAGTTCCCAGAGTTCATTCACACGGGGACCGCACAGACATCGAATTTTCAGAGAAGGAATCTTCAGACCACACTGGGCGATATCATATTTCTGTAAACAACGAGTGTGCAAGGAAAATCGGTTCGCCAGATCGTTTCGCCAGGCGCAGTCAAAGAACTCATAATTTTCAGGTTTGCAAGGAAAAGGGAAGCCCCCATGTGATTTTTATCTCCATTGGCTACAATTAAAAATATGCAGTGGATACTGTGACATTGAGCCAAAAGCATAAGCCAAATTGGCGTAAGTCAAGCTACAGAACTTCGGTAACGGTTTTGTCAGTTGGATTCAGAATTTCAAAAACGCAAGCCAAGCCTCTCGGAAGATTGAAGGGTTTGAGACCCAGTCTCATTCTCCTAAAATCGACCGATGCCTTCGGCTGGATAATTTTAACGCATCTGTTTGAAGAAAATGAAGATTGATTTTTAGAAATTCCCTGATGATTTCTACTTCTTCCTCCTCTGGCTAATATTGAGAGTTAATATTTCAGAGAAAAATTTACTGAAATTTAACCTGCTACTGTTCGAAGGTTCACCCTTCTCGTCAAATTTTTTGTTAGTACGTGGTGGATTGCCTTTTTGACGTTATTTTAGAAGAGATGAACTGTGAGAAAAACACGTGATCGTCACTGTGAGAAACATGCATAATCGTCCTGCTAAAATGTAGGCACTCAACTCTAGAATTGTGATTTAATCCCACTTTTTGAATTTCAAGAAGAGGTAAACTATGAGAAAAACGCGTGATCGTCCTGCTCAACGCTAGTTCATTGTGCTACGTGGAAAGTCCTAATTTTTAAGAAAATGAACTAAATGTGATGTGTCATCAGTTTTTCGTATGCCTCCAACTGATGTTGGAGGCAAGCCTCACACTACTACAACTGAGTCCTTATTTTTGAGAAAAGAGCTGTACCGTGTTGTGTCATCAGTATTTCGTGCAGTGCCTCCAAATGATGTTAGATGCAGGCCTCGGACTATGACAACTACTGACTAATCCACTTAAAGAGGTTTTTCAGCCCCAACATGGTATGATCAATTTGCCTTAGTTTACTAATTTTGTTTATATAAAGTGCACTTTGGCGTATTTAATTTAATGTATAATCAATTTTACTTTATTATTTTTGTTTGTATTAAGTAAATATTTTTGAATGAATATAGGATGAATTCTTATTGATATGTATTTTATTTAACATTTAAAATGTCTCACAGTTGATGAGAGAAGGCTCTGCTTGATAAAAAATTTCAGCGATGAAAAATTCATCCTACATTACATGTATTTGCTGAGTATTATAATGGTTTGATTAATATTGAGGTTATATATTTGTGAAGATGGGATTTAATTAATTGGAAAAAAAAATTCTAGATAAATATTTCTAAAAGTAAAAATATGGTTTAAACTAAATTTAAGGTTAATATGCAAAGTGATAGGGTACCCTATTTTGAATATAATTATCTGAAATCATTAGTTGTAAAGTGTTACTTAGGATGTGTTAATTATAAAACTGTATGTGCAATGAATATAATATATAAATATAAATAAAGACATGTCTGAAAAAATATAGTATTTATTTGAGTAAACAAAATTTTAGGATTTAGTGGTGTCTATATGGAGATACATTTCAGGTAAGATTTTAATATTTCTCTCATAAAGCACAGCGCAAAATTTGTACTAACCATTATAATGATCATTAGCTCCCCTTTTAAATAAAAACTTAACAATCCTCCCCCCTTAATTTTAGCACGTAGAACCTTCAAAATTGGGATTTGAGTTGAGTTATATTAGACTATAAATCCCTTACATAAAATTTGAGAAAAATCTAGGTTGGTGTAGTGAACTGCAGTGTTTGATCTGACGTGGAATGATCCATATTCTGGAAAATTTGGGTAATTCTGTTACTATTTTCATTCAAAAAAAAAGGTCTAAGCAGCTTATAATCACAGTAAGCAAAATTTTTCAAATAATATCTTCCCATCTATTTATCTTTTTGTGTGGTGAGGTAAAATAGGTAAACAGATATAATGAATATTATGTTTCAAATGCTCATAATAAACATTTTAATGAGTATAGATGTTGCTTACTAATCCCTCGAAATATAGGCTAAAAAGTACTTAAAAATAAACTTTTTATGTTTATAATAAAAAAGACATGCCTATTCGTTATACCCTACTTTCCCCTGTAAATGACGTGTCGGAATACAAATTTCATCTAATACTTAAGGCTAACATCTCTGACAATAATATTTTTAAATTTGAATAATTTGTAAATCATATTAAGAAATAAACAAAATTTGATTAAAATGTATTATTATTTTTTTTTTTGCCTTTTAAAAAATTATTACCTATTTTACCACCTGTATTGAAAAAATAGCTCTTAATAACGTTTAATATTTTTGCTGTAATCTAGTTACATAAAATCTTTTCAGGTGTGAAGGGCATGAATGCATTGCATAAGGTTATGCAAAAAAGTTGCATGTTTAACATCATAAGAAACAGAAACAGCCAAGGAATAAAAAATATGTTGTCTGATATATATAAATCTATATCTGTATATACATAAAAGTTTACTCTTGAAGTTGCGAAAGAAAACACAAAAGATTCAAGTCTGAAGGCACATATATATATATGTATTTATTTTCTACACGAAGAAGGTTTAAAATAACTTGAAAAAATGTTTTGAAGCACGTTTTTATGGCATGTTCTCCTACTTCATATTTTTTCTATTATCTAATTATTTTCAGATAATTGCATTTCCTATAAACAATAACTGTTACACACTGTACCCTGTGGTTTTTAAAATATAAATATATCCAGATTAGTAAAGAAAGATATCGGTGTCAGCAACACATTTTACCTACGTAAAACTAATAAAGAAGAAAATGCATCGATATCCGGTGCTTACCCTGCGCAAGACTTCACTGATTAGAGTATAAATCTTCATTTTACTTGAAGCAAAGTAAAAAAGAATATTTGGTCACTTTTTCTTGATGGATATTTATGGGAATTTTCATACACTCATTTACTTAAAGCATACTTATGGATGTTTTTGATGGGCCTGGTTTTCTTAGTTAGTGTCGCATAATTCACCACCAAGGGTAAAGTCCGTTACATAGTTTCATGCTGTCAAAAGTAACAGCGTCACTGAAGTACTAAAAACGTGTAAGTGTACTTGCAAGTGATTTTTATACTGTGCATTCTCTCTGTTGAAACACACATTTTTTCACCCTAATTATACAGGTTGCACTTTTATACAACGTATTTGGTGACATCTTACTGTATATTTGCATTAGTGACACTTTTCAATGCACACTAAACATTTAGAGCACATACTCATTAACTCACTGCTAGGGATTTTCAACATAAGTTTTGGTCAGTTTCATTAAAGCCTCTTTAAAAAAATTATGTTGATGTTTTGGATCCATTAAATAGTCTTTAGCTAAGTTTGGCACTAAGCCGAGCTCACTGTCCGGAGGTGAAAAGGGAAGCCACAGTTTCTTTCAAAAGGCCTTACGGAAAGTAATATAATCTCCTTAACTCCTTCATTTCTGCTTGTATTAAATGGTTATTATGAATCTAAAAATGATTTTATAATCACTCAAAGAAAGCTCAGAAGGTCTTTTAACCCTTTAACGCGCAGTGTTTCCGTTATGGGAACACCAAACTCTGACGATTTGACTGTGGCCAGTCACGAAGAATAGATTTGATTTCTATAAAAATAGTTGCGGGTGACATAGCTTCAAGAGAATCCTTTACTTTTTAGCACGTCATTTCCCGTAAAAAATTGTCACGATTATTTTTAACAGCACTGACATCTGCTGAAAAATGGAAGAATGCGAGAACAGCTGGATAGATTGCCCAATGCTGAAAAAGGGCAGCCGTTGCCATCGCTCGACTTAACTACCAGCAAGATGGCGGACGATCGAAACGTTCATCGCGTGCCACAGATCTAGAGACCCTTTTTTTGACGGCAGCAGGCTGTGCCGAGCACAGCCTCAATAATAGTGTACTTAAATAGTAGGTTGTAACGAAAGTTTTCCGCCACTCGGAGTATTGCCTGCACAAGCAGTTCGCGTTGGTGTCTTTGCCAATATTTTGTAAAACGATTTTTGTTACTTGAAAGAAAAGACTTATTTTAGAGCACTGTGTTGTGAAATCTGTAAAACAACATCGTTATGATTAAGTATAAGGTGTCTGAAATGGAACCACCACGCTACCAGATTGATCCATCATTTACTCTCAGTTCTGTCGCAAAAAGTCAGCTACAGAATGACACTGAATAATGTGTATAGCTTAAGGTACTACTGTTGTATCAAATGACACTGTGAAGATTTGGTACCGAACGTTCAAAAACGAGGACTAGGATATTAAAGAAGCAGAGCGGTCTGGCCTGACTACTGATGCTGATGAGGCCCGCCTACGAGAATTTTGGAAGAAGATAAAATATTCATCCACTCGAGAGCTATCTAAAGGAGTTAGACTTTAGTGCCATGCCCGTTAGTCGCGCTAAGCATCGCATAAACTTGACATATAAGGCAAATAGCGTGAGCTGACTCAAGCAAATCTGGCGGAAAACTTTCGTTACAATGTATCAGTTCCGGATTCAGTCTTGATCGTGTGCCTTTTTGACTCCGGTCGGGGTCATCGTGATTCTAGCGGGCCTGCTTGTGCACTCCTAAAGAGGCCTACGGACGTTCCCTCATTCGTTAGATTCGGCCGTTAGATGGCGTATCTAAGTGCTGGAACCAATAAGTTAGCATCCGTAGGCCTCTTTGGATGACTCATCGGAGTGTACAAGCAGGCCCGGTAGAATAGAGATGGCCCCGCTCCGGTGCTCCTTTTGATTTTGACGTTCTGGTACATCTCAGGGTATTTACAAAAATTACTCTACGTCCGTAATTGTATAAGATTCTACCGAATCTTGCGGATGGGGACTTTGATACCTATGCGCCTAGTCTCACCGGTAGATGGGGAAAATCTTCCCCATTTGGATATCCAGCCTTATTGCTAATAACGATAAGAGAGAGAGAGAGATAGACTCACGAACTGTCTTACGGATAACGACATTTCATCTGATCTGGGACTTACATTATCTCTGTCTGCAGTGCATAACGTTTGATAAACTATTCTGTATGTACAGAGGCAGTGAATTTTGTTAATAGGTGATCGTCTTGCTGATAAACAATCCTACGATTATAAGAGTATTAACGTTAACATGTTTTTTTTTTTTTTTTTTTTTTTTTCCAAGACAACCGTCTTCAGTCATAAAAATTTAATTGGTCAGAAATGTATATCATTTGGACATAATTTGAATAATTATGAAAATATATTAAAAGACACAAATTTATCCGTTGGCTATTTAAAATAGAATTTTACGTATAATATTTTCGAATGGAATTTGTATGTTTGAGATTCTCCAAATATTATTCAGTAAAATAAATTATTTTACTCGATATACTTTGCAACGATGATGCTGATTTCAAACTTACTGAGTACAGATAGTGAATTAATTAATACCTTATTTTATTCGCAAGTTCATTGTAAATGCGCTTTTCCCATGAATATTGCAAACACTGTTTGTGGCAATTAAATCTTCATGTAGTTGAATTAAGACGGTGCCTGCACAGTGAATTGCTTAATTTCATCTAATTATCAATTAAACTTGTAATCTTATGTCAAGTTGAAATTTAAGGGAGTAATGTTAAGCATCGAAGTGAAACATATTAGAAAAAAAAATGTTTTTCTTAATGTGTGGTGAAACATACCTCGAATGTATGCTTGAAAGATTATATTTTTTTTAAATGAGAAATTCATTGTTTCAGCTTTTTGAAGCAGTTTTTACAACTAGTTTATCTTAGTATCAAAGTATCCTCTATGTTTACAAGTCCGGTAGTCGGGAATATGTTACCACCAGGTCAAAAGAAACTAAGCTGAATCTTCCTGTTAAATGTTATTATTATTATTATATTTATTATTAATTTTTCAAATGCAATCGCGAAACCTCAATATTATTGAATTATCGCATCTCAATTTTGAATTAAATCAATTTGATCGAAGTACATTGAAAATTTATGTAAATTTTCAATATACTTCGTTACCATACGAGGCAGTCTGGTGGTGTCCACATCAGATTTTTTAATATATGATTAAAATCAGCACTCTGTTCTTTAAACTTTATGCTATACTAGTTATTTTCAAACCACTTGATTCCGTCTCTCATTCTTACACTCTACCATGGCCGAATGGATAAGGCACTCAAAATGGTAGACGGCTTGAAGTGTGGAAGTCCCAGATTCGGACCCCGTCCCGCAGATGTCGATATAACGGTTTGAAGTTTTGATCGGTTTTCGCTAGATGTAACGTGAATACCCGTTAGAACTCCTTAGAAAGTCCACCGACCAAAGCACCCCATCCTCGGTAGATACCCCAAGTACATGTTTGCCTTAATACGCAATACAGTGTCCCTCATTCTTAAAGGCAATAACTGAAACAAGAAATTGGTACCAAGTTTTTTCTGAAAAAGAAAAAATTTGATCTTTGATATAACATCAAATATTTTTACTACAGAAGTTATCTATCAGTATTTTTCAGATATTTCTAGTTGCCTGAGTTGTGTAGTTAGAGAACCATTGTGATCCATCACGGTTCCGGGTTCG
Source organism: Cheiracanthium punctorium (assembly GCA_038373885.1). Taxonomy (NCBI): domain Eukaryota; kingdom Metazoa; phylum Arthropoda; class Arachnida; order Araneae; family Cheiracanthiidae; genus Cheiracanthium; species Cheiracanthium punctorium. The sequence goes on along the minus strand of JAWZYV010014550.1, from coordinate 162,195 downwards.
ATTCCTGGAATGGTGTCATTTTGTCCGTCCTTTCATAGGTGTCAACGTTGGTCCACCTACTAGGTGTCTCTACGAAAAAATTACTTCCGTCCTAGAAATGATCAATGCCTATATTAGTGACCGCCACACAAGGAAAAATTTCAAGATCAACGTGTCTGCTAAATTTATTCAGCACAAGGTTTTCCTCATAGATTTCCCTTAAAATAAGAGAAATTCAACAAAATAACAAAAATATATGATTAAATTAAGCACTCTACTCTTTCAAATTTATGTTTTACTGGTTAGGTTTAAACTAGTTGATTATCTCTCTCTTTTATAAATTTCTCATTCCAAGTACATCGGGCAGCATAAGCCTTAAAAAAAAGGAGGAATAACGAAGAAAAGAACATCAAGATGAAAAGACATCGGTTAGTCCATGAACTTCGGTCTGGGAATCCAACATAGCTCCCACAAAGACACAGAAAGTAGAGGCAAGGTTGACAGCAGGCCAGGTGGGAAATGTCAAAATCTTCTTCACAGCCACACAAGGGACAAGCAGGATCCGGAGCCAAGTTAATTCGACGTAGGTGTTTTGGGAGACAATCGTGGCCAGAATTAGAGTAACAATGCCACCGATTTAGGACGAGGCCACTCAGCATTATCCTGAATAGGATTCTACCAGGGTTTTTGACCACTTCAAGCAGCAACGTCCTGAGAGAAAAAACTCATTAGTGGATTTTTAATGATTGTATTAATATATTGGTACCGCAGTTTCTGGCTATTTAATTGTAAAACAGAAGCCTCCTTTTTTTGCTAGAAAATCAATGGTCTCGCTCCCTTTGATTCCGCAGTCGGCGATTGCTTCTTTTTAAATGCAATCATTGAACCAGTAGACGGGTTCATTTTTACTGATCAGGAAAAACTTGGTCGTTGATGTAACATCAAATATTTCTACTACAGAAGTACTTTAATAAGTATCTCTCACATAATTCTAGATCAACGTATCTGCAAATTTTACCCAGCGGCCTCGATTTTCAGTTTATTATTTTGATACGTAAGTTCCGAGACTGCTTTTCGGCTACATTTCCTCCCATGATATAGAAATTGAGAAATATTGCTTCTTCGAATTCTATCGCAGGCCTTTTGAATATTTTTAGTCTCATATTTACGGCGTGTGCTATAATTTTTTATTTTCAAACCTTTCATGTTTTCGTCCTTGGATCTTATTCTAAATGTGTTTAAAAGTGCTATCACAATGGCAGCGTTGCTTATGAGACAAATATTTTTGCGATATTAGGAAATAACGCAAATGCATTTTCCTAATACTTGCTCAGGCGATAATTTAGGAAGTGTCCGAAGAATTCGATTTTGCAATTTTCAAAAGGCATCGGGGGTATTTGGGGAGCAAATAGAATATCTGGAAAAAGTTGAAACGTGTATTATACTTACATTCGGGTAAAAGACAAATATTTTAAATTACAATATATCAAACAAGGCTTACTTATTGTAATTTAGTTACTTTTGGGGCTAATATTTATATTGTTTATGATTGCAGTTGTTTTGTTAAGGCAAAAGACACTAGGACTATTTGCCAAAGGAATAAATTATTTGGGTGGAGTCCTCCGCCTTTTATGGAATTCCATTAATTGTACACAGCAATTAGAGAACTAGAGATAAAGGTCTGTAACAATATTAACGGTTGATATTAACGAGCTGAATAATGGTACAAGTGATTTTGATATTTTCCCCCTTACATGTTAAATTTTACATACGTTACCTCATATTTAAAAAAAAAGTTAGGTCTGAATGGAGTCAAAATATATACTTGAGAATATTGAAGCATTTTTGTTATATGGAAATGAGTTGAAAAAAATTAAATATTGAAAATTTCAGTGTTAAATGAACATATAAATATAGAAAGATCCAGAAAAATTAAAAAATATGTATATGCGAAGATTGAATGCGTTAAATAATGAATAAAGATAATCAGCATTTTACAGTGATTAATAGAACACTATGACGTAGGTTTAAATTTCCTTCACACACATTTTTTTTTTCGTATCAGAATATACGTTGTTGAATTCATCTGTTCTGTTCCCTGTTCTTTCTTGTAGATTGAATTTCATATGGTGTTGTTTTTAAAATGCAAATTTATTCATAAAGTAATTTTATGAAATTGTAATACTACTAGCATTTTTATATAATGAACATATTGTTCATTCACTCAGTGTTTTAAACAAATCATAAAGTGACAACTCTTTTATATGAATAGAAAATATACAGCGTTCATACTACTATTAAAATATTAAATACAAATTACAGCTATTAATAAGCGTAACTTGTAATAGAAATACTAAATTTAGTAAAGCCCAAATTCCAAATGTCATTTAAACGCATATGCATTATTCAAAAAATTTTCCTCATGCCTAAATATTTGGTATCCCAGTAAAATTCCATAAAACAATTGCTTTCGTTTTCTAATAGAAATGCATGGTATTAAATCTATATGTGAATGTGACTGTATTACTATTTCACGACTTTAACTAGGTAATCAATATGGTTTAAATAAATTAAAAAAAATTGTGTGTGTATGAAATAGTAAAAGCTTAATTTTGGAATTTCTATCATAATCAAAGGGATTCGTACAACGACAGGCTATTATTACTTAGAGCTGTAATTTGCGCGGTCGGAGCATTATTCATAAATAATTGCATCTGTTTAGTTTATCCCTTCCTGTAATCAAAAATATAATCTGAGAGAAAAATAATTATTCTTAGTTATTTTTTTTTGCTTTTTAGTGGTATTTTGCAAGATAGTAATATAGTTTGAAGATGATTTAGTATAAACTGTAAATGCATTGCTTCTATGGCATAATATTATATATATAGAACTTATCTATGGAGACATATTTTGAAAAATGACTCTAAGGCTGTTATGTCGTTCATTACGATATTACTGCATGAATATAAAAATATTTTAGATTGAAAATGCATAAGATTTTTTAATTGATGTTATAAAGCACACGATATCTCAAATAAAGTTATAAACAAATAATGCTATGGTATTTTTTCTAGATTCACAAAATTTCTTAATTGCTTCACTTTATTTGACTGCTTATGTATTTAAAATAATTAAACATATGAAACTTTTCATACGGTACATTTGTAAGAAAACACTGTTCATTACTGGCATTATTTAATGTTGCTTTCATGAATTTAGTAAGGATGATACATTTTTATAGAAATACAACACACATAATTGTAATCTATCTATATAAATAAAGCAATTTGTAAACTGTCCGTTAGTTTGTCTGTCTGTCTGTCTGTGTCTCGCGTAGCTCCGAAACGGGTGATCGTAGACCTACCAAATTTTGTACGGAAATTCTCCAAGACGGGTCTCGACACAACTCGAAGCGATTTTTTCGAAATTCGAATTAAAAAATGTTTTATTTTATGGTTTGTCCGATCTTTAGCGATTTTTCTTGCGTAATACATAATAACGCCGGTAATTGCACTCGCAAGAAAACGATATTTACATCATCGTATAGAGGAGAAAATTTTCTTTTAAAAACTATTTGTTCGGACTGTGTAACATAATTTGCAGATTTTTTGGGAATTTTTCAGATAAAATTAAATTTGACGCTGACTTTCGTAAAATGTTTTTAAAACTGCTGCATCTTGAATTCTATCAGTCATAACTTTTTTATATTTTGGCAAAAGACGGAGCACACAATTCGCCCACTTTTAAAAGAAGAATATAAGAAGAAGGAGGAAAAATATAAATTAGGAGAATTTTTACGAATTTTTAAGTAAAGAAGGATTTTCATTTCAATAGCACCTGCTTATAAATTTCGGTTTGATTGTCATGGATACAGTAACAATGATTAAAATTGCCAGTTGAAAAAAATAAGTAAAATTACTTTAAAATAACTGGTTTTTTGCATATGAAATGTGCGTCATTTTGGTGTCACGAGTTTAAAACCCCTTTTGAAACTCAATCAGAAAACGGATTCACAAGCAAACCTTACGCAACGCATGAAATAATTCCATATTTTATTTTACGTTGCCAGAAAAATAATTGAATGCTGTTTTTTCACCAGGGAATTATCCAGCATTATTTTCAATTGAGATTTTAAACGGACACGTTTTCGAATCGCAAGAAATATTTTGGGGTGCTAAACAGGGCCTGATTATGACAAACAGGGACACCGGGTATTGATGAACTTGGGGGCCTCCATCTATGAAATTTGTTTTATTTTTCATAAAATTTCGTTATAAGAAAGAATCTTTCAAATTAACATTTCAAATTGGGGGCCATTTCGAGCTTGGGGGACGGGGCAAAGTCGCGAATTGCCCGTGAGATAATAGGGCCCTGGTGCTAAATACGCCAATCTGACAAGAATTATGCGCACAGATGTATGGAGAGCTGTTTTAGTGCCAACAATAAAGTGAAATGATTATCGCTTATACTAATGCGTAAATTCTAAAAGTCACCAAAGAATAAAAGACTACATTCGTGGCAAATATCTAAGCTGTTTCTTTCAATTAAACATTAACGATTGAAAAACGAAAATATATTGTATTGGTATCTGTAAAAGACAGAATAAGTAATAGTTAGTAGATATGCTAGGGCAATATTGATCAAAGCACAATATACCGCATTAATAAATATTTCGTGAAACTAAGTGTTCTATTCCTTTTACAACAACCATCTTACATCACAGCTAACTAAACATTAAGTAATTCTACGTCGCGTTCCGCGGTAGTTTCAACAGCAAAGACTGTAACAGAACATTTTTTGGAGATTCTGTTCTGTCACAAGTAGTTATGATCACATTTTGGTAAAATGTTCTCTTCTTCCCTTGCGAAGAGCGGGTACACAACTATTTAACTATAAAATAAAACGGTTCTCCACATCATGTAGTATCTAAGGTGGTATAACTTAAATCTAAAAAAGAGTATGATGTAGAAATGAGATATTTTGAAAGTTAGGAATTTTCGCTGCAAACCGTCATGCTTTTCGTTTTCTGATCGCGAATGACACCGACATAGTTTTTGTGTCATAATATTAACAATGGTCTCAGGTCAGTACTTATACTAACTTTACGAATAACTAATGAATAATTTTACTCCAAGAATCAATTTGCTTATTTTTAGATTCCAAATCACTGGAATCAATTCGAATTATAGATGTAAGAAAAAGTTTCATTCCCTAACGTGCGGAGAACGGGTACGCAGCTAGTAATATAAGAAGCGATAGTTATTGTATATATATGAATAATATAAGAAGCGATAGCTATTTTAAACAATTGAATCATAAATAACTGAAGTTTTATAGTGTTCACAAAAATAAATCTTTCTGAACAGGTTGCATAATTTAGAACAAAACCGATGCATGTAAAACATATTAGCACTTTTATTAAAGTATTACTATGAACACAAGCCGATTTCAGGTTTGCCGGATTTCATCGTTTGACAGTAGTGCTGTAAAAGTAACGACAAAATGAGTATCCGTATGTATTTGTTACTTAGATGTTCGCTATTCGTTACTAAGTATTCGTTACTCGTTACTTTCGTTACTACTAATAGAATCGGTAATAGGGTGTTATATAGTGCCCCATAACAGTGTTGTTATGGGTATATGCCGCCCATACATAAACCCATAGCAAAACCTAACCAAAAAGAATTTTTTTTAGCGAAGTTGTACAAAGTTGTATTTAGAGCTTATTTTCTCTGATTTACAGATTGTTTTTATACACATTTATGGTTTTATACAATGCTAAATTATCCGAATTACTGAGTACACATAGAAATCTTCCAAAGACATATGCCATTCTTTTCTTTTCTCAACCCCCCCCCTTTTTTTAATTCTGAACGCTGGTTTAACCTGTTCATTCTTATCATAAAAAGTGTAAAGGAAAGCTTGTGACTCGTGTTTTTTCTGGGTTGCGTGTTCTCGAATACTGAGATCCAGGGATTGGGCCACATATATAAAATTCACAGGGCAGGGGATCTCAGTATGATATCAACTACTTTGCGTTTCTACAAGCATAATATCTTTATTATTTGTGAGTTCTTATTTCATATCAAAAACTTCTTTTGCTGGATCGTTTTTCGAAGTAAATTAAAAATTACCATATTTTAATTTAAAATTGTTTAATTCAGTGAGAATTATCTATTTTTAAGATATTTCCAGTTCTATTTCTGCACTTTTGAGATGAAAGGGGTTAGCTCCTTCTGTGGGTGCATATATGAGAGCATTCTTTAAACAAAAATTATCACTCCTTTCATACAGAAAGAATGGTTGCACCGGATTATGCGTATTCCATGAGTTCATGGAATAAAATGTACCATAAAATAGGGCAGATGGCCCCCTAAACACCGACATTTTAGAAACATACTGAACTTTATTGAAATATTTTAATACCACTGGCTTACGCAGGAGTGGGCATAGAAATCCCGGGTCGCTCCCAATTTTTTATATATTTTTTAAACAATTACTTAAAAAATGTGTTTAGGTTTCCATGCTAAATATTTTTTTTAGTTCCAAATAATATTTTAAATAATAAAAATGTGTGAATTCGTTTACTTTATAAAAATATTTTTTTAAAAGGTGTATTTAAATAATTTGTTATTTATTACTCATTTCGATTCTAGCTAAAAAAAAAAAAAAAAGAAAAGAAAAGAAAAAGTTAAGTTCGCAATCCTGCTTCGGAACCACCCTGAAAGAAAGAATTCTGATTGCACCACTATTTAGTACTAAAATGTTAGAAAGCCCGAAATTAGCACCCCTTACTAACATGCTTCTCTTATATGTATTGCTCCTCTACAATTATAAGAACACCCCCTTCCCCGCCCCCGCAAAAAAAGAGTTCAACTGCGCATAATAACATACTATACACCGGATCGTATCCCCCCATTTTACGACCCATATCAATAGAGCAGCAGATACTATTCCATCTCCATAACTGTAACGAAACATACGGATTCTTCCAAACCTTTCAAAACGAGACCATTCGGCGCGGCACAAACGAATTGCAACCAGAACATACTACTACTCAAATTTCAAACTGATTTTTCCCTCCCAACAGCGAGAATCCATAATACTTCCGGTATCTAGTAACGGAAAGGAACATACTATTACTCAAATACCGAAATTCATTTTTCTCCCTCCCGCAGTCTTGTATTCGAAGTTCGAACCTGGTCGATCCGAAATGCAAACTCGAAAGTCATTTCCCCCTTGAAACCGCGATCCGATATCCAGTAACCCCAGAAACAAATAACAGAAGATATTAGTACTCGATTACTGGAACCCGTTTCCCCCCCTAGTTCGCCTCGCCTGGCAGTCTGTATTCGAAGTTCGAAGCTGCTCGATCCGAAACATCTTCGGATCGAGTAGTAACGATATCAACCGAAAAGTAACAATTCGTTACTTCGAGTCTGAGTAATTATCCGTATCTTAGTACCGAATACATGCGGTTTGCTTCAGCTCTATTTGACAGTAGTTAGTATAAATAGACAAACAGTTTTGTACTAATAATTCCTGCAACTATAAATTCCCTATTTTATAAACCTCTTAATGTAATGTCACAAACACGGCATATGGAAGTTATATTTGAAGTGGAAAATCGAAAATTGCACAAAATAACATAACAATGAAATGATGTTTGAGTAACACGAAAGTGACGGTACCGTTATGGCCTTAACAATCAGATTTCGGTCATTGTGCCATTGAAAAAAAAATATGAGCGTAATCTGATATTCCAACAATTTAATTTAGGATCTATAAGCACAAACTGAATGCTCTAGCTAAGCTGTATAATATAACTAGGTATTGTAAGTAATTCATGGATTTACTGTTGCTTTGAAAAAAGAAATTCTGATCTATTCCTATAATATTTATATTTTTACAAAATAATTTGTTAAAAAACCCCGAAATTTTACCATTAATGAACTACTATCATACAGATAATAAATATTTGATGCGATCACATTCTTTTGATATTTTACTGTGTGTACATTATAGTATATAAGTAGTGATTATTGGAAGATCCAGTACTTCACTTTTAAATCAAAGTAGGTTAGTAGTACTTTCTCACTTCAATCAAGTAACCAATGCCAGAACATACTCTAAAGCATCTACATATTTCATTTTTAAAATTTTAAAGAATTTTAAAGATTAATAAAAACTTTAACTGAAAAGTCATCCCAAACTTTCCATTTTAAGAGAATTCCTTTTTTAAAAATTTTGTTCCAATCGACCAACCTTCTTTTCTTTCCCGAAAAATTATTGGTTTCCGATAAATTTTGGGCCAATTTCTTTTCTCCAGCTGAAAACTAATGATGTATGGAGGCAGAAATACAATTTCTGTATTGTGAGACCAGTTCCTCTGGAGTAATTATCGACGAAAAGGACTTGTTTTCTCAATTTTTTTTCTTTAAAGTAGCATGTACCAGTAAAGGCATGTATTACAACGTACACGAATGCAAAAACGAATGCAGTTGAATATTTTCCAGGAGCATTTTGTGTATGCGCTTTGCATAGTGTCATTTAACAGTTTTAGCGTGTCTATAAATGCTGGTAACATTTTTTTTTTTTACCTTTGATTGAAACAAACGTGTAAAAAAAAACCACCTTCATCCAATTTTTATTGGACTTTTGTGATATAAAAGAGCATTTGAAAATCATAGAATATAGGAATCCAACCTTTTGTTGTGAGTAGAAAAAACAGTGTACAAATTTTTCACTGCAATCTATGAATATGAAGGATATTTTGTTTTTCATATGAGGATAATCGTTACTAAACATCATAATAGTTATTCAGGGAAATATTACTTCCTTATTTGTGGTATGCGCTTTTGTTTATTACTAAACCGAAAAGAAGTATCGCTGCTTATTGGAAAAAAATGAATTATGTGTCTATATAGTTGGCCTGGCCTTATTGAGTAGTTAATGATTTTATTCAGATTTTGCATGAGATCCTCACCAATATCCTTCTCGAATTATGTAAACGGTAAAATGCTTGTATAGATATATTTTGCTTTTTGCCGTAACATAAAGGTCCATCGTTCGCATCAAAACTTCAGATGCATTTTGTTTTTGTTTGGTATTAAATTTAAAACTGTACTAGGTGTGTTAAAGTAATTTCAATCATACAAGTCACAAAATATAAAATATAAATATACCCATAGGTATAACTTATAACGAGAAAACTCAACAACCCTTTCCTTTTTTGTTACAAGAAATTTTCAAGACTTGAGAGTCTAAAGCGTATTTTGGTGGCAGAATGAGTATTATTAAATGTTATTTAACCGAGAAATATTTTGAAAATATTTAAATTGTTAAATAGACGCAAGAAAAACTCAGTGGATACAGAAAGGATGACGGTTAGTAAACTCTTCTAAATTACACTTCTATTGATGTACTTGACTTTCTTCAGTAATCATCAATATGCGTAAGAAAATTCATGGAAGACTCAATTTGTAGAAATTTCTTAGTAATGGGTCGATTCTTTTTTTCGATTGTAATTAGGATGTAAAAATTTAATTTCTTCTTTTTAACCGGTAAAAATTGAAAAACAATTTGACTTTATTTTAAAAGATTTTTGTGAGGCATTACTGTGCTTAATAGGATTCAAATCAAAAAAGCATTCCATGAGGTACATAGTTTATTTTTTTCTTTTTAGATATGAAACAAGTTAGTTTATAGTAGTGAAGCAAACAAATTATGTGAACTGTTTAGTTCATGCCTAAAAAGGACTAAATTTAGAAAACTGAATTTATTAAATTTTTGTTAACAAAACTAAGATAACGCTTTTTCTGCATGACACTTACCAGTTGAGTGCACTAAAAGTAGTCAGCAATATTATTAAATACAAATAAATATGTTAATATGTTTGCGTACTTAAATATAATAAAAATATGTAGGGAAATTTAAATGAATTTAAAAAGATGAATTTAATAAAGTTTTAGAACTCTTTTGCAAATGAAATTTTCTATTGCATTTTCTTTCTTCACTTAAACCAATTTTTCAGTTCCTCGCTTGAAACTAACCCTTTCAATTTTTACTAGAAACTTTTAGAATAATTTCGAAATACGACTAAAGCAGAAAATTTCAAAAAGAATATTTTGCAGTGTCTAGACAGGTTTGATATCATGGAAGTGCATATTTAAAATGGAGTAGAATATTAAAGAAATGAAAGAATTTAAAAGTCTTTCGAGTGTGGTAAAAATAATTAAGCACAAAAGAAACCTGCAAAATTATAAGCAAACAGAATACAAAGATATGAGACCAGTTGCCAGCTGTTTTAGTGACAATGTCGCCTATTTATCTCACGAACGTAAATTAATAAAGTTAAGAGGTCTTTTAAATTACTACTTTGTTATTACCTGCATATTATGGAGCTTTCTAACACAGCTCAATTCTGTTAATCAGTTGTGTATACAACATTCTTCCTCTCTACCTGTAACGAAGTAATTGTAGGAAAAGAAGGCAAACTTAATAAAGCTGAAGTACGTTGGAAGCACTCCATAGTATGGATGAAAATAGGTTTGAGTTTCGGTATGGTTTTATATTATTTGAAACTGAAAAATACAAATAGAATTTGTACTTATGAAAATGTGTTTCGAAAATTTAATTTTCATTTTATAAATCAATTTGCAAGATTACCATGTACAAGACATCAATACGAACAAAAAGTTTCCATTTGAGCATGTTTTTTAACAATCATGATTCTTACTTGTAATCCCTATATATAAAGGAAGATGTCCTGACTGATTGACTGACTAATTGATTGACGATCACCGCCCAGCCAAATCCACCGGAGATACAGACATAAAATTTTATGGGCTCATAGCTTTTGTGCCCAAGGCGTCATTTAAGAAGCGGTTTTTAAAAATTCGAACCCAGACAAGGGTGGTGACCCAAAACGTTCTTTCCACGTTTCCCTTCATACCTCAGGGGGAAAAGAGATAGCCGCGAAATTCTTGCTTTAAAATGTAACTAAAACAAATACCTAAATGTCATTTGCAGGATTTTTTAGAATTCGCACCCAAACGGGCGTAAAGGGACCAAAACGTTCTTTTCCCATTTTCCTTCATATCTCAGGGGAAAAATAGACAGCAGAAAAATTCTTGCCATAAAGTGTAAGTAATACAAAAAACAAAAAGTGATCCATATGGTTTTTTTAGAAATCTCACTCAAACGAGCGCAAGGGGGCCAAAATGTTATTTAATATTCTTTTCACATTTTCCTTTATATCTCGGATTGAAAAAGAGATAGTCGTAAAATTCTTGCTTTAATATATAACTAACCCAAGTACCTAAAAATTAATTACACGATTTTTTAGAATTCGCATCCAAACGGGCATAAGGAGCTGAAACGTTCTTTCCACATTTCCTTCGTATCTCAGGGGAAAAAGAGACAGCAGAAAGATTTTTGCTATAAAATGTAAGTAATACAAAAACCAAAAAGCCATTTTCATGTTTTCTTAGAATTCGCAACCAAACGGGGGTAAGGGAGCAAAACGTTCTTTTCACATTCCCTTTATACCTCAGAGGAAAAAAAGAGACACATATGAAATTCTTGCTTTAAAATGGTACTAACAGCAGTACCCAAGAATCATTTTCAGGGTTTTTATAAAATTCATACCCAAACGGGATTAAGGGTGCAAAACGTTTTTTTTTCACATTTGCCTTTATATATCAGAGAAAAAAAGGGAGATCCGTAAAATTCTTTCTTCAAAGTATAGTGAACGCAAATGCTTGAAATTCATTTTCAGGGTTCTTTAGAATGCGCATGAAAACGCGGATGAGGGGCCAAAACATTGCTCTCGATTTTGATATCATATATCAAAGGGAATTAAAGATAGCCATAAGATTTTTGCTTTAAAATGTAGCGAACACGAATGCCTAACAGTCATTTTCAGGGTTTTTTAGAGTTCGTGTCCAAACTTTTGTGAGGGGCAAAACGTTTTTTTACATACTTGTCTTCATCTATCGAAGGAAAATGAAGATGGCCATAAAAATCTTGCATTATGTAACGAACACAAATTCCTAAAAAAAAAAAATCAAGTGTTTTTTAAGAATAGACCTCAATAGGGATAGTTGACAAAAAAGGTATTTTACACGTATTTTTTAGCTCTTGTGTGCTGTTAATTTCAAAGATTTTTGTCTACCTGGTGAAAGGGCGAATCATTTTTTGGGGTTGCCAGATTTAGTGTGAAAAGTCGCCGAGCTTTGTCATGTTTGGTGATTTATCGCGAAGTTTGGCATAAAAGAAATAAATCACTAAACTGGACCTAGCTTGGTGATATCTTCCATATTTGTCGAGAAATTGTCAAACCCTACTGTTTATTTAATTGGAATATTTTTTTCTACATAAATAAAGCTGAAGTATAGTTAAAATATATTTGAATAGGATTTTAAAGCAATTTTAGTAGGCGATTTTAACATAAATTTCAATTTTGAAGAAGTATTTTATGGAACAAGAAGACAAATACAGCACACTCGCGGAATATGTTGCATATTCCAAACAATATTTTAAAAAATCAAGTATAGTTAGAATATGCCATGATGAATGCTCTAAAATAGTTTTTGTAGGCGATTAAATCTATAACCAAAATATATTTATTTACCTATTTTCCATTTGTATTTGTTGGTTTAACAATATCCATTCCGTGCGAAGAACGGGTGCTTCAGCTACTACATATTGAAAAATATCTTGAAAAGTTACCCATGTGAGCTCAATGCAATCTCAAGTTGCAGTAATTGATGATTCTGATAGACTTCATTCGGCCACGTGAACTGCGCCGTTGAAAAACAAATTAGATTTATCAGAAGTTAAATAACTATGTAACACATTTTAAGTGTTTTCTGCATTTGTTCAAGTGAACATATGCAGGAAGTACACACAGTGCAGAACGTGCGCTATGTACATAGTGCTGTTTGATGAGTATTTTACTTTTTTTCAATGTTCTGATTAAAATAGCCTTTATGCTTAGATAAGTTCTGATGATTGTAGATTTGTTTCTGCGAATGGCTAAGAAACTGTCAATTTGAAGTATTAATACTTATATCCTTAAACGCACCTTATAACTTCACAAAACTATACTAAATAATAACTGTGACAGTAATCTTTCCACTCTTAAGTCAGTTCTGTACTCTCAGTCATTTTCAAATCTGCTTTCCCCATGGTCTTCGAAGTTGCTATGGTCGAAGTTCCGACCTTCGTTCAGCAGGGTCGTTTATAATTAAAACGTTCATCTAATCAAAAACGTGACTTAGGATAAAGTTTATGTGTTTTTACTTTATTCAATTCATGCAATTTAAATTTTGGAGGTAGACAGCTGCAGCTGATAAAAGGTGACTGCTCTGGAGAAGATATGGAATAAAAGCAAGTAAATCGATTGATGAGGGATCGATGCGTTTAATTATTGTGTTTTATAAATTATTTTATGTTAAAATTTGACCTGGTACTGCGTGCTTAGCTAGTTCTCCTAAATGGTATAACTATAAAGATACTGGAAAAATACATATAATATTTTATTTTATATGTTAATAAATCGAAGCTGAAAAAACTTTCAAATGCGGCAATTTAAAATTTAGTGCAGAAAGACTAACTTTGTGAATTATGTAAATCAAAATTTTGTTCAGCAAAATACTATATTAAATTTTATTAACTTTTATCTTTTGTTAAAACTTTTAGATTCCTCTCCAAGATTAGAAATTGTTAGATATCAATGCTGGATTTCATAATAAACACAACTGTTGATTTTAAGTATTTACACGAGCAATAGTTATTTCGAGAATGATTTTAATTTAAATAAAAACACGTCTAATGATTTTCTACAAAAATAGTTTTGCAGGACCATAACAGATTCGATACAAATCCAATCATACATGCTGTTACAGGAAAATGAATCTGTAAGAACTAAAAAACACCGATTATTTAAAATTCTATCAAAAATTCCAGTTGTAATCTGGAATTTTCTGAAAAATTTAAAACTACATACGTTATACCGTGATTACGTTTAAACAATCCGATTTCTGTGGAAAAAGAATATTCCTTTGTCTAAATGTAGGGATAGGTCGAAAATTCAGGAAGTGGAAAGAAATAGGTTTTGAGAGCACTAATTTATCTACGAATGGTCTCGCATCCCATTTAAAAGATTTAAGTAAATGACAGCTATGTTTTCATTAGATTAATGCCGTTTGAGTCAATAAAATCTCTGCTCTCAGAATTTGATTTTGTTTAGCTGGAGCAGGAACACTACGATAAAAGCCATTTGTAACTGCACCCAAACAAGCATTAGGCTCGTGCAGTACTGTAGTTTAGAAGGCGAAAGGGCAAATAAAGAGCTTTTCATTTTGTTTTCTTAGAACACATAAAATGCTGAATTGGTTTTTGAAGCAATTCAATGGAAGTTAAATGCGTTTTGCTTCATACTGTAAGGCGGTACATAAATTGCGTTTGATTTCACGTAAAATAATAATTGCGTATTTCTACAATAAACTATAACAGGTACATCGATTATGAAAATAACGACATATAACAACAGTTTTCAATTTTCCCCAACAAATTTCATTTAAAAGAAATAACTACTAACAATAATTTTAAATAGAATCATTAAGATAATGTATTTTAATTAGAAAACACAAAATTTCGGCTTTTTGTTGCCTTTTTGATTATAAATATTTTTCTATAGATTTTTTTATATTAATAGTTATAGTTAATTTTATGCATATAAATGCTATGAACAAGTCTTGAACATTAATGTATTATGTTAAAACATGCAAAGATATATTGAAAGAATGCCATAGTTTGTTATATTTTGAGTTATTCGCATTTAAAAATAATTTTTTTAATTCTATTTCGCTACACCTCATGAAATGTTTTCACTTTATCTAATGAAACAAATATCGTGTGATTGAAATTTTTTTATCCAATTGTTCGCAATGAAATAAGCTATAATTTAAGATAAAAAAAATAGACATAGATTCTTTTTGGTCGAATTTTAGTGAACTATCCTCTTGAAAAATTGATGTAAGATGTATTTTGTCTGTGCGTAAAATGAAGGCGTATGTAAGAAACGTAGCATACGTTTCAATATGCACATTTACATTCGGGGTACATGTAAAATATCAGATTTTTTACCAATACTAATAGATTTTACAACAACATATAAAGTGAATAATTTTTATTTTATCTAGCACTAAAATTTAAATAACAATATAATACACTTTTATACAATGAATTTTGCAGCTCCCCCTTTTTTGTTTATATTTAATGTCACACAAAAACGAAGTTTCATTGAAAAGAATATAATCTTCATTATTATCGATTGCCGTATTCCATTTTATCTGTTAAAAACTTTGCTAGAGAGGCAGTTTTTTACACCTCTCTCCAAAGAAGAAAAAAATACAGTTGAGTAATAAAAAATAACACTGATATGCAAATGAACTTCGCTTTGTTAGAAAAAAGGAGTTTGGCATGTTAAGATGGATTGTGATTGATGCTGTGTCTATGGCTGTTTATTTACTTTTCCTACGAAATTTACTTCTTCTAGAAGTAAGGTAACTAATGAGTTTTTGAGTTTTATTAATTTTCACCTAATATCTTTCAGTAAAAAACTTTTAAAAAATACATTATTTTATTTTTTGTTGTTGACACTGAATATTTAGGATGCCATTTTCCTTTGATTTATGTGTTTATAAGTATCTCTATATACATTATGTATAAAGTATTATTTTATTTTACACACTGTATTCTTGTTGGTATATTCGTTCATTAATTTCCTCATACTATTTATAATTTACAGAAATTCATAAAATTTATTAAAAGTTTTTATGAAAGGTGGTAAACTTACTTGCTGCCGTATTCTCCGATTTGCCTGTAACTCTTGAGACTCACACAATTGCTATTGTTTACGCACAACCTGCTCGAGTTCACCCAAGTCACCTCGATTAACTCAAGTTTTCTTTGACTCACGATACATTTGGCCGTATTCATTCACCAAACATTAAATCCATGAGTTAACTCAGCAGGGTAAGTTAGTTCAAAGACTTAAGGTGAAAATGGTATTCACCAGTAGCGTAGCCAGGATTTTATTTCGGGGGGAGAAGCTGTGTATCAGATTGTAAACTAAAGTTCAATTGTAAGCTAAATATCAAATTGTAAGCTAAGTAAAAGTCCCCGTTTCGGGGGAGGGGGGCTGCAGACCCCTCAACACCCACCCCTCTGGCTATGCCCTTGGTATTCACTATCTCAAATACAAGGGTTACCATTACATCTGACGATACTAATTTCTCATTTTCTCTGAGAATCAAACCAGCCATTCAGGTTACCTGATTTCCAGGGTCATTACATTTGGTGAAACGTCATAACCCCGTAAGTACATGATACTACTATTACAGCGGTACTTACCAAACATCATGACCTCTCGAGTACCTATTACCGCTACTACAGCGTTATTCACTAAACGTCGTGGCACCACGAATCAGGTAATCGAACTGTCACTCTCAGAGACAACACGGAAATTGTGTTTGGTGGTAACACTTGCATTTGCAAGGTAAACACCATTTTCCACGCTAACTTTTGAAGTAACTTGTTCTGTTGAGATAACTTACGGGTTTAATATTTTGTGAATACGGCCATTACACAAGTGTTACGGATTACATGCTGGATACATAGAACCCTTCCCCAGTTTGACCTTTAATAACTGAAGTGTCCTGAAAACAAGAAAAAGAAAGTTCTGTCAAATTGACTTTTGAACTGATGGGAAGCAGTACACAGATGTAGGAAGTTGTTTTCACGGCGCTACCTAGTAATACTTGGACTTTAATAGCATAATTTAAAAGCTTAAATGACCGAAACACCCAGAGATGAACACTTTTAGAAATGTGATCTGGGCTTCTTATTTGAAGGATTAAGAATCTCTAGTTCCGTATAAGTTCTGCATAGCGTTTGGGTCCTATTTTCTAACACAGGACTTTCTGATCTACGTGCTAACCAGCTGTGTATCCTCTAGACTAGGTAGACTAGCTGCGAACCAGACAAATATCAGTTTCATAAAACTATTAGCCTAGAAATAAAACAAAATGCTTGTGAAAAATCAGCGGCTGTTTCAACGGGTTCAGTTTTGTTGGAGTGGTACAGCCTAAATTTGTGCTCTAACACATATCACCTGCATTAACCTAAGCCAACATTTCTATGCCGTACATTATCCGTTCGTTCTTACACGGAAGAACAAAAGATTCAGTAGGGTAATGGCACCAATCAGCACAAAAATTTTTTACAAATTTTTTTGTAACAAATTTTCTCGTTTCCTTACTAACTTTCTTATTTGTAAATCGATCTTGACTCTTTTAAGTTTTTCTTTATAGCCAAGGTGTGCCCTACAGATTCCGGTCATTACTTCGGTGAAATTGATATATTTTTCTCTTTCATGAGTGGAAATTCAACACCAGTTTTTTCCCATATTATTGAAATAAAAAACCATCGAGGAGGTAGAAAACAAAAGGTGTTTTCTCATGAATGTCAAATTTTTTGAGAAGCCACAGAAAACATGTTTTTGGAGTTGTAATCGGGATAGGAACGTAGTTTTTGCTTTTTAAAGCTCTATTTCGACTCAGTTTTAAGGCACAAAAAGAAAGTGATTCAAAAATACAGATTTTAGAGAAATGGCATAGCAAAATATGAATAAATCCCTTTTTGACTGAATACCTTGACCAACAGATCAAAAATTGACTAAAATTGTTTGTTTTTCACGAGCTTTTAATAATCAAATAAAACAAAAAATTGGCTAAAACTGTTGTGCTTTACATCCTAATTGTTTTATAACAACTAGTCAATTTTAACGGTAAATTCGAGGACTGTAAATTAAAAAGCGGCAACTGAACTGGGAAACTGGCAGAAGAGCATGTATGCGCAAATAGGATATTATCGAGGTACTGTTTTCGATGTGTAGAGTGCAAAAAAGAATCAATCTAGTTATAAGGGTAGTTTTTGTGTGGCGTTAAAGTGAAGAGTTTCGTTTTCATCGATCTAAAGCACATACGGGCAACCCCCGGCCTGCCCGCTCCGGCTTTTGATCCGGCCCGCGGTACATTTCAAACTTTCTTAGACACTCCATATAAACCAACTTAAAATGACATATAAATTCACTTATACGACCCGCGATTTTACTAACATCCTAAATTTTGGCCTGACACTTTACGAAGGTTTCCCCATACCTGCTATAAAGCATGATTTCAAAAGGTGATCAGCGGTCGTGGCTAAAAATTGAGATGCCTGTGGCAAAAATGCAACAGAATGTTATGGTGGATTACTGGAAGCCTGTAGCGAAAGTAAGCGTATCACCGTATAGGACGTTTGCACGATGTGTTAAAAGGGGGGGCTGCTGTCCCTGCAGGACAAACTGTTGACGCAGACTACTATTAGTGATTTCTACAGCACCATTTGCGTCCGGCTATGAGGAGCTTTTTTTCCGTTAATAAAACTACTACTTACTACAGAAACACTTACTCCATCATCTAAATCGCTATATCTGAACTCAGAAACTCCAATTCATATTTTTGAATGGAAAAAGAAGAACACGCCAGGACAACTGTGTTAGAACGGCAGTAATATCATAAACTCTTGCTTTTGATCCGGAAAGAAAGGGAGCATACCATTCACACATTAATAAACACTGAAACAATTTTATTTTGAACGAAATTGGGGTAGTAATACATATAAAATTTATAAAGCTGGTAAGTATATTTTAAACTATAAAATTTTGAGGTGTCAATATCTGAACATTTGATCGGCCAGTATTTAGTTTGCAGGATTTAAATTATTGATTCATACGTGAAGATGTGACTGACACCCCCTGTTAAAATTTGGATCCCTTCGTTGTTTTCAAAAAGGAAGACGCACAATTGTGTTCCAAATAAAAATAAACTTGGTTGTGTTATCCATCATATGTTAGAAACATTTTTATGTGAAGCTCACAGGAGAATCGATAATTGGGTAAACTGATCTTACTAATTGCTGACACCTCTAAATATATTTGTTCAAATGAAAATTTACATACGTTGAAACAGCATTTTCATTAGGTAGCAACAAATTTAAAGAAGAAAATATAAAGTTATAAAGTTACAATGGACGGAATCAGGACTTAAACTCTTAATCAAAGCCTTTAATTATCAAAAACGATAAAAAACTCTTCGTTCCCGGACATTTCATCAATCAAGGTGAGTAGATCGTGACGGGAATCTGTAGCTGAAGACCTGGGCTTTGGTTAGGGGTCAAGTTTAAATGTCTAGGTGGTTCTAAACGTTAATTTTTTGAACACTGAGGAGACAGCTGCCAATAATTACGGAAGTGTCAACAATTAGTGCTTTTACCATAGTTTATTTTTATCAAGCCCATAATATTTCAATGCTTTCAATATACATCTAGTCATAAAATACCTGTTGAAATACAGAATCAATTTGCAATTGTTTTTGTTGAAAGTTCTGTATGTATTATTGAATTGTTTTTTTCCGATATTTTTTCCTAAAACAATTAGAATAATTTTAACGGTTCTTACATCTCCCTCAGCACGATCGAAAGCCGCAACCGTCGAAGTGTTAAACAACATCATTTTAATCAGATAACTTTTTCCAGATAAATACAAACAGAACAATAAAAATCAACCAATTGCATTTTTACTTCCTTTA
Source organism: Cheiracanthium punctorium (assembly GCA_038373885.1). Classification (NCBI taxonomy): domain Eukaryota; kingdom Metazoa; phylum Arthropoda; class Arachnida; order Araneae; family Cheiracanthiidae; genus Cheiracanthium; species Cheiracanthium punctorium. Next base: position 142,516 of record JAWZYV010014550.1, on the reverse strand, counting down.
TTATTTTTTTCAATCGTGTCATTTTTACGGATTTCGTCTGCTTTTATGGCTCTGTTAGTGAATAGATTCTGTTCTAATTTCCTTCCCGACGACGAATGGAACGCGTATTGTAATAAACCCATTTCTTTGTACCGCAGGTTGTTCGAAAAAGATTGAAGTATCCATCGTTGTGCAGCCATTGGATGTAGTATCTGGCATATGTCCCGAATTTACTTACAGTAAAATCGACTTTTTTCTTCTTTTTTTCTTTGCGACTGCCCCTCCTTTTTTTCTCTTTCAAGCAGAAAACTTTCGGAGGTATTGTTATTCGAATGCTTTGTTTGGCAAAGCAGCAGCAGAAAGAAATACTCGGATGGAAATACGAGGATATAGATTTTACTGAAAGAGTAAAAACAAAGAGAATGGATATTTTCTGACAAATAAATACATTAACTAGGGTATTGTTTAAAAAAGCACAACAACAACAAAATCCTCTTGCATTTGCTGTCCAGATTGTGCTTCTTTTCCTGTGCAAGTTAATTTCTAAACGCATATACAATGACAACTAAACTGTTTGTAAGGAATCTTTTCCTTTTAATAAAATATACAATTTTAAACAGTAAAAATAAGCAAATGAATGAAAGTAAATTACGCCTTGCGAAGCAGTACATCACAGATTTTTAGTCAATATGCATATATTTTCAAAATTGAAAAATTTTAGGCAATACTGTTTAAGCTCTTTATTTCTCTTTAGGAAAAGTTAGTTTTGCTTTTGGTGTCAATATAATCATTATTCAGCCGATTGTCAGCTGTTATTTGCAGTCTGTTTTAGAAACAGACCTGAGTGAGAGCATGCCTTCCTTTTTTTTATCTCTCGTTGCGTTAAAAAGCGTTCTTTAATAGCCACAATTCATTGCAATTTTGGTGTGTGTGTATACAAGATATCCCCAAAATGTGGTAACACGCTTCTTTAGTTATTAGAGAGAAGTGGGCAATGTAAATTAAAAAAATATTCAAAATAACATAGGAAAAAAGGACAATCTAAAGAAAAAAATTCTCCACGTAATTTTTTAAAAAGGCACTTTTTAAAAATTTGTATGCGACCCCAGTACAAAAAAAAATCCCAGTTGGAAAAATAAGTCCCATACATTAATGAGGTGATGAAGAAAATTTGTGAATTATATCATAAAATGTATCAGAGCTATGAAAATGGATATACATACTGACTTAAACCACTTTTCAATAGCTGTCGAAGGGGAAAAACCACGTCGGATAGATGAGTTTCCGTGATCGTGCAGAAATTACAAACGAAAATTATTTTTTGCACTTTGGCACTAAACGTAGCATTCAAATTCGTGTATAGCCGCTAATCATCTTTGTTTAAAGATACCTCTCAGACGTTTATGGTGAAAAAAGGCTGAAATTTTTATATTACCACATTATAATATGGGGCACATTTTACTAATTGGAGATTTTTGTACGGGAGTTGTGTACAAATTTAAAGTGTAACCTAAAAAATTAATAACGAGTGGAACTTTTTTTCCCCTACATTATTTTAAACATTTTTTCACTTTACATTGCCCACTTATCATTAAAAGATAAAAATAAAGCATCTTACCACCTTTTTACTCAGCATATGGATGTAAATCATAATATGTGAAATTTTCTGGAATAACCTTTTTCAGATGAATGCCTTTTTCGTGTTTTTAAAACAAATTTTTAATAAATGAAGAATTTTTCAAAGCATCCGCATCCACTAAGCCTTGGCAATAACTTTTTTTTGCACCAAGATGGTTTGTAATACGTGCGTTGACCGTAAATTTGTGTCATAGTTTACACTTCACTCTTGTCAAATATAGCAATTTAGCACAAGTTTAGCCTCTCTCTCTTTATTTGAAGTTAACTGAAATATCCTGGATACCCTTCCGGCAACTAAAGAAGCACACGCACTAAAAATTCACTTATTGAGCGGACGTAAAATGTTGAATGCGTCACCTGCACTTCGAGATAAAAGGTATTTGTCTAACCCCCGTATTCACCAAATGGCGAGTAACCTGACAAAACTCCTATGGTTATGTAAGCTTAATGGCCGAGTTAAACCGTAGCTCATCGGAAAATGACATTCAAGAACATATTTCTGCCCAGGGTTATCCAACTCGGGAGTCAGCTCGAGCAAATGCATTCAGTAATTAGAGATTGACTGGTCAGAATAATAAACAAACTCTCATTTTGCAACATTGACGAGACAAATGCGTTTTCTTTTTTTTTTCGGGGGGGGGGGGGAGGCATTATTTTTCAAAACGATGTCCAAGCCTGCGAAAGGGAACTTTTCTAAAATAGACACCAAAACTTTAATGGTGAGTGTTTAAAAGTATGAACACATAATAATAAATAAGATTACAAATGCGGTAAATAACGAGCAGAAGAAGGGTACCTCAACACTTGAAGCAAATTATTAGTTTAATTGTAAAACACATACACACACAATACATAATTTTGGAGTTGATTCTTTTTCTTTTTTTTTTTTTTTTTAAATCTAGTTCACATCAATTTTTGTAAACAAATAATCATTTCAGTAAGAAAATACTGAGATTCCAAAAACCGTAATGTGCGGGATAAAAATTTTCACATTTTAAGATAAAAGAATAAATATAATTCAATTCATGTTTTTCAACTATCGATTCAGGCAGTTGTCCAAAGTCGGGTTTCATTTCAGCAATGCATGCTGCTACTTAGGTGATGGATCTGGAAGCCCTGTACTGGCTAACACAAAAGTTGTCCCCAAGAAAATTTTAAAATGAGCCGGCTGAAAAAAAAAAAAAAAAACAGCTCGATCGCAATTTTTTCTATTGGTAAAAGAGCATTATTTTTTAAAGTGCTTGATGTGCTCTAACAAGGAAAACAGTGTTTCTATTGTTGGTTTTCGAAATAGATAACGCCTTTTAAAATCCACTTCGTCCGTTTGATCTAAATCATTAATTCTATCAACGCAAACATTTTTCTCTCGTCTCTCTCAAAGCGTTCAAGAATTTGCAGATCTTCGGTATTTTGTAAATATACGATGACTACCCCCAAACCCGACATGCTTACAAATGATTGTGGTCTACTCTACTGCTCATGGGTCACTCGCGAGCAGTGGCGGCTCGTGGGTAATTTAAAAGAAGGTTCACAAAACAAATTTCGAAAATTAAATATGCATATACAAATTGAAATACATTTGCATTTCCAGTAGTTAAAGGAAAACAATGCACGCAACTGAAAGAAAACAAGTCATCTTGAGTCTTACATTTCGTCACCAAGATAAGTTTTAGCAAAAGTTGCTGTCTTGACTCATTTTATTTCAATTTTTTTCAAAGAATAATATTGAAAAATGCCATTGCTTTAGCTCCGAAACACGTATCTTAATTATTTACACTAGTTTATAAAAAAAATAATGTAGTGAAAAATTGTAGAAATCAACATTAAGAAAATGAAATAAAAATTAATTAACTAACCGAACGTAACAAACCAAGGCAAAATCCGGAAGCGATACCGCAAAAAAGTGGCCATGGGTGCACAACGAAATTGTGCGAACGGACAGGTTTCATGAGTGCCGTGCTCCCTCGCAGCTGTCTGGGCTTCTTATCCCAGAGAGCGGTTCAGAGGGAAAAATTTCCGTTCGCACGTGCGACGGAATATTGAGACTGTGTGTAGTAACGTACACTACAGTGCGTTAGCTATAATAAGCGTATTTAATAATATTGAGAGGAGGGGGGGGGAGAGAGTAAAACTCACGTTTTAAATTCAGATAAATCAAGATGTGTGCTTAATATTTGCTATGTTTAAATTTAATTTGTTAATGTGTTTATTCTTCAGTTTTTCCTTTGGGGTTCACGTGCTCATGTGCTCAAATGGAGGAGCCGCCACTGCTCGCGACTACGAGTAAACCCTCCGAAAAGGAGGGTTTAGAATTTGACCGTCGAGCCTTGGTCAGATAGGATGGTAATCCTGGTTTTTGGAGTGGTGAATACCATTTTTTAGATAACCTTTGAAGTAGCTCGTTCTCCTGAGTTATATCGCGGGTTTAGAGTTTGGTGAATACGGGTGTCAGTGTCATATTTTATGTCTTATTTTCTATGCATGGATTTTCTGTCTCATGTTTGTAATGGAAATTTGTATAGAATGTTTACTTAAAATACTCATTGTTTTGCAATATTTAATTTGATTCTACTTTCTTCGGTCAACTACGTCATACTTCAGAGGCTTGAAATGATTCAAAATTCCTGTTAACAAGCTTCAGTTTGAACTACTATGGGCCAAACCTGTAAGACTTATAAAACATTCAAAAATAAGATCATAACCACACAACAACGAACTGAAAATACTTTCCACGTGAATGCCGTCCTTGTCAGTTTTGTAATGTAATTTCTATGCTTTATTAAGACATTTTCAGGAATTGCATAAGAATTTTTATTGCACTGTGCTATGTATGAAAACACATTCTGAATTTACTTGAGCATCTAAGATAGGCTGAAAAAAAAATATATATATACAAAAGCTTAGTTTTCTTTTTTTTTAATAATTAAGCTTTTACAGACTGAATTCAGATCCAGGCGTTTTTAAATTAGATTCTTGCATATATTGCCTTCTAATGCGTTAGTTAAATTAGTTAAAGAATATTAGTGATTTAAATGGAAAAAATTGTATCCCTTCCCCCCCCCAATTTTCACGGTGTACCCAACTGGAAACGTGTCATTTCTGACTATACTTTAACCGGGCTATACTTTGCTATATTTTTATGGGTAGTTTAAGTAATAAGCGAAATTTTACGAATAAATGAAAGATTTATTTTTGAATTTAAGTAAAGATATGAATTAAGTTTGAAGGGGGAGGTGTGTATCAAGGTAGCTCCGTAAAAAAATTATGAAAATGTCTGTTATAATGATTTTTAAATCTAGTTCCCACTAATGATAGAAATTCAAATTCTATTTCAAAAATCAAGTCACCTCTTAACAATATCTGCTAATTTTTTCATGTCAATATTCATGAAATTTCATTTTTCAATACATTTTTAATTTAATGTTCCGAATTCGGAACCTTGGCCTGTAAAAGGTTAAAAGGAAAAAAAAAAAACTTCTGGAGAAAAATATGCAAAATTTACTTTATAAAAATACATTGCACAATTCAATTCAAAAATGTAATCAAAACGTCAAGCAATTTACATCTCTACTTGTATCAATAAAACCGTGCAAATTTGTAACTTTTTTTTCAACCGTAAATGAAAATTCCGTCTATGCCTATACACAAAAGACCCGCTTTCTCCCAAATACCGCAGGACCTCGTATCAAAATAAAAACACTATTTCTCACCATACCTCACTTTGTTCGAAACAAGGAAGTTTATCGTCACGTAGGCAAAGGATTTAGTATATCTAGCATAAATCTGACATACGAATGTGCAATTTAGTAACAGCAAAATCGACGTTTTTCGCCAATGATGACTGTTTTGCATTCTAAGGAAAGATCTTTCGTAGCAGGTGTTGCTGTCTGAACGCTTTGTTTGTAAAAAGACTTCGGAATAAATATGCATTTTATTGATGGTGGAAAACAAAAATACATCATTATTATTATTATTATTTTGAAAGATGAACATGTTTGCATGGTAATGAAGTGAAATAAGTTCATTTTTCACTAACCTGATTGACAAATAATGCTAGTTTTTGTTTTCGGACTCGACAAGTTTGCTGCTCTCTATCATGTTTGTAACGTGGACTTTATGTAACGTGAATACGCGTTAGAACCCCCTAAAAAGTCCTCCTACCAAAGCATCCCTCATCTTAGGCAGGTACCGCTCGAGCAGATTTGCCTTAATCACACACAATCTATCATGTTTGACATATACAGGGTGATTCGAAATTAGTATTTAGGAGATGTAGGTACACCAAGACGGTTCAGAATCGCATAGCAATGCGGGGTCGGAAACGTCGTCTTCAGGTACCTCTTAATAATCACTTTAGAAGAAGTGTTCAAGTAACAGTAAACTTTCCGACCATTGTTTTTTCAAAAAATAACGCATCTTTCACTGATTGCACTTGATAAAAACTTTGATGAAATTATCAAAGTTAAGCCCATTGTTTATGAAACTTGGTTAAGAAATTAAACACGCATTTCAGCAGTTCTTCCAAAATTATTATTAACAGTTACATAAAGACGTCGTTTCCGACGGCGCATTGCTATGTGATTCTGAACCTTTTTGGCGTATCCTACCCCTCCTAAAAGCTTGTAAAACTAATTTCGAATGACCCTGTATATTTGAGACTACACATAGCGTGTCCCAAAAAAGTGGCAGTACGCTTGAATTTTTTATCTATCAGAGATAAGAGGTCAATGTGAATTGAAAAAAAAATGTTGAAAATAAGATAGGAAAAAAACTATGCCAAGAAAAAATTCATCCGCTTAATTTACAAAAAGTTACACTTTTTAAATTTATATACGATCCCCGTACGAAAAAATTCCCAGTTAGTAAAATGTGCCACACATACTAATGGGGTGATATGCAAAATGGGAAAATTATGTCCTAAAGAGTGTCAGAGGTATGGGGATAAATATGTGCTGACTTAAACCACTTTTCAGTGGCTCTTGAAGGAAAAAAATCACGCTGGATAATTGAATTTTAGGAATCGTACCAAAATTACGAAAGAAATTAATTTTACCCACCCTAGCAATAAACCTTTACATTAAAATTCATGTATATAAGCCGATCATTTTTGCTGATAGATATCTTTGATATCGTTTTCCGATGAAAGACTCGAATTTTACACGTCACCTCTTTAGTATATGAGGGAACATTTTTTCTAATTAGAAATTTTTGTACGGGTGTCGCATACAAATTTAAAAACTGTAATTTTTTAGAAATTAACGAGAGGAATTTTTTTCTCAGCGTAATCTTATTTCATACCTTAATTTGAATTTTTTTTTAAATTTGCATTCATCACTTATCTCTAGCAGATAAAGAATTAAAACCTGTCATCATCTTTTTGGGATATCCGTATAAAACAAAGAACTGAAAATGTAAAAAAACGCTCTCAACTCACACTTTACCGAATAACTGACATTATTAATACTTATTATAATCTTATGTAAAACTAGCTGTGAATTTTAACCTGTTGAAATTTAAGTTTAAATAACGTAACATTTTCAAGTGCAAACATTATAAAGTATTAAAACTTCATTATAAGTTATTTTTTAACACATCACCTGAATTATTTTACTAAATTTTGGTACACAACTACTTGGGTATCCTGATTAACCTATCACTTATCCTATCACGCCTAATTAATAAGTATCATTAAAACTTTTATTTTAGTTCAGAATTGATATATTTATTATGCGCGATAATTTCTACAAAAGTTCCTTAATTTTTTTTAGGAATCGTGTATCAACAACGCATTTTTATTTTTACTGACATTGCATGTTGACACATGCATGACGAGAAAAACTTAAAATACGTTATAGTAACTTTCACCTTTAAGAAAACAAAACTTCGTAAAAAATCGACATGTTTCGAAAAATTCTATGAAAATATTAATAAATAAAAGATTAAAGCAACTCAAAGGGTTTTTTCACTTTTAATGAAAACTTAATTAAAGTTTTATTTGTTTCTGTGGCCATTTTTTTGTTTAGTTCATGTGATGTCGTGTGAAAAATGAACTTGCCCTAATTAAAAAAATTCTTTCCTATGCTTAATTTCTTTTGAATAATTTACGTGCACTGTAAAAGAGCATACAAAGTATATTTTTTGACCGGGAGAATAGCTATTTTGTTGCGATTTAAAACTGCATTTTAAATAATTTAATGAGAAAATTTAAAGCCTAAATGTTACATTAAGTGTAGAGTTAACCTTTAATCCACGTAGTAAACATTAACATCATTGCGACATGTGTTTTTCTGGGATTCCTGATTTATAAATTCTTTTGAAGATAGGGAATAAGTGAATAAAAACCCTGAATTAATTTTCCTGTACAGAGAAATTATTCCATATACATCTAATTCCCATGCAAATATTATTTTAAAAAATTGAACTATCAGTACACAATTAAAACGTTAAGAGGGTTAAAAATAAGAAGTTAAATTCTATCATTTTTATACATAAATAAATAAATAAAATAAGACAAATAAATAAATAAATAAAATAATAATTTAGTTTTTTCCCTTTCATGCATAATATTTATAGTTATATTTTGAATATTATAATTTATTGCATATTTTGTTTACCTCTATGTTTATACATTCTTCGCGTAATAAATTTCTGCGAGGTAATGCACGCTTTGTACTGAAAAGACTAAAGAAATCTAGAGCATGTGTTGTACATTTATAATAAATTTTGAGCCCCTTTTCCTTTTATAAGATATTTTTGATTATTTAAAATTTACTGCTTTTAGAGTGGCGGTTCCATTCTTTGTTATTGTTTTTCACTCGTTAAAGTGTGATTTTGAAACATCATTTAAAGTATTATTACTTCTTATTTTCAAGTTTATATACATATTTTTTGACGTCTTAAACATAATTAAATTCAATTTTTAGCGGATATCTTTCGGGCACTCAAATCACAGGAAATCTGAAATGTCCGCTATTTTTCTTATCTGCAGTATTATATCCTCCAATATTAAGAATATTCTGATTTTGCCATTAATTCGTGCTTCTTTAGCTTAAAATATTTTTTTTTTATAACTATACCACATGTTTTATAAAATCTACACTCACAAACGCACAAAAGAATGTGAAAAAAAAAAACCTGCTTTGAATAAAATGGTTTATATCAGCAATCCGAAGACTTATTGCAGAAAAAAAAAGAGATTGTCATTGAAAGCTTGATAGAAAAATGCATATTATGATGTTATAGGTTTATAAAAGGTAAAAAGTTTACTGTAAAAAGCTTTATTAAATTTAACGGAAAACATACACTATCTCAATCGCTTAGAGTATTCTAATTATTTAGGCTGGTGAAAAATAATCAAATTCAGGAAAAAATAAGAGAGACGGATTCAGCTTGAAAATACTCATGGCGAATTCACAATCCCTATATTTATTTTTGTAATAAGGCGAATGTGACCGCACAGTAATCCATTCCTTTACTTAGTTTAGAGATAAGCTCATTTCCATTAACATATAAAGTACTATGAAAAGCACTTCAGAGAGAACTCTTTCAAATGACTGTAAATGGTCCTTAAAGCCCCGGATTTCGCCCTGAAAAATGCGTTTTCTACTCTATTAATTCATTAGGAAAAGAGCTCCATTTAGGTAATAAATACCACATTCTTATGCAATACCATAGACTTTAAAGAAAATCAATGGGAAGAAAGTTATGTAAGTGGGATAAAAGGGGAAGCAGCACTTAAAAAGAATGGAGTGTAGCGTAGCTTGGGTGAATGCAGTAAATGGGAGAAGCATAAGTTTAGAAAACGGATCGAATTTAAAGATCATTTTGAGAAGTGCTCCTGCTTTGTGTTTGTAGAAATGTAAGAAAAGCAATCCTGAATGGACTGCGTTAATTAGTTATTGAATTTCAATAGTGCTGACTTTCGGCAAAAAGATTTGGCATGAGAGTGTTTAAGAATTTAGTTCTTTAATTCCCAGGCTCTTGAAAACTTGCCCTTATGTTCTCAGCAACCGTAGGTCTTTCCCTTAGTGGTATTTGTCACTGCGCTGTTACTTCACTCTCAGTATCTGAAGTATAAGAACCTATAACTTATACACACAGGGTGGGCAAAATGTCTATAGAAACTTTAACAAATTCATTAAAAGCGAAAAACAGCCAAAATAGAGAAAAGTTTGAGGGACAAGTGTTGTTATTTTTGTTGTGAACATGTATAACGGATTTGTGTGCTAGGCTCGAAGCCCGCTTATAAATCCTCGTCAGAAGGACAAAAAAAGGGGGGGAGTACCCTCCGTGGGGTCTTTCTAAGGGATCGTAATCCGTATTTACGCTAAGTTTCGGAGAAAACCACGGAAAACTGCGAACGGTTTGTTCGATGGAAGCGCGATGGGACCCGAACCCGGGACCTTCACACTTGGCTGTGGACCATGTCTACAGCCATGCTTGTAGAAATGGTCTGTCTCTTTTTCTCATAACTCTTTCAAAATGCACTAGAAACAAAACAACATCATCAGTTTTTGAATTAAAATGCCGTAATTGAGCTTGCCAATCAATTTTTTGGTTTGGGTGATAAATCACTAGTAGAGACAGACACAATATTGGTTACCATTTCTAATTTTGTCATCACGAACTCAAGTTGTCGCCTCAATTCGGCATCTTCTCTTTTAGCTGCTTTCCGCCGAGCAACATTCACATTAAAAATCATAACTTGCATTAAATTTCCTTCGAATTCCTTACTTTTCATATTTTTTTTTTTAAATCTACAATTCTAAATTACCTGGTTGGGTTTCCCCTAATTCATACACGATAAACTGGAAATCACTTTTCTGTAAATTAAAAAAGAAACTGCCATTATAAATCTCATTTTCCGAAATGTAAAACAACAAGACATAAAACGAACTATCTTTATTTTAAAACGTATCTGTAAATCGAGTGAACGATCTTAATTTTTAACAATTTAGGATTGCCACACGTGTTGCCAAATCGGAGCAAGGTACAAATTCATAGTTTCGTGTGATATAAATGCATACCTTACAAGCGATTCCTTACAAGTGATTTTATTTCTCATTTTTACAAAATCTGACATGTAAACTGCAACTCCAGATTAGTACTCTAGGCCGCAATTATATAACAGAATGTGCAGATAATGGTTCCAGAGTTTCAGGTACGTACTTACAAACGCACCACTAAAAACAACTCACTGCTGTGACGTCACACATTTCTCCCATTTGAAAAAAACGGAAGGGGAGTTTCGCATAGTATTCGAATGGCAGAACAATTTTTCACAAAATAATTTTTTAAACCACAGTTTTTAAGTAATTTTTTAAAAAAATTGGCCAGGTATTGTAAAAGGAATAGATATAGATGAAGAAAAATAAACATATAATTTGCTTTAAAATTGCGAGTTATAAATATTTCAATCAATTCATCAAATTAGCTTGAAAATCCAGGATTTCGATTTAAATAAAGAAATATCGCCAAATTGGCGCTAAAAATAAGTCCCCAAAATTAGGTTTTCGAAGACCTACGACCCATAGAACCCGAGATTTCCAGAACATTACATATCAATGCAACAAAAAGCAAAATTTAACTATTTGACACGAACGATAACTACTATTTCACTGCAGTATCATCTGCGCCATAGCAGCTATCTCTGAGACAAATTTGATTAAGATCGAATGAGCGATCATGGTGAAATTAGCGAACAAACGGAAATTTCTTTCAGTGATTATACTCTTCAACGACGTGATTGATCATAATTTAATGAGAAAATAAAAAAAATCATCTTGCTTCATAAACCATCTTCCACATGCTCGCTATCACAGTAACCAAAGTCGGTCAAAGTCCCATGGGCTGTCTCGGAGAGAGTACCGAAGTCGCAAGAATCAATTATGAAGCCTCGCTCCGCCTTCGGCTATGCTCAACAATCGCTGTTTCACTGAGGGAGAAGCTCCTTAAATATTTACCCCGATAATGTTGCATTGTACACTATAAAACAGTGTCTTTTTTTGTAATATTTTAAGCAATAATTGTTACGTTCTGTAATTAATATGTCCCATTGGACCATGACAGTTGTTACGTTTTGTAACGTTCGTTGTGTGTAACAACGTTACGTTGTGCTACGTTATTGGACCATAACATTGTAACAGTTGTTACGTTGTGTAATTAATATGTACCATTGGACCCTTGGCAAATCCCATTAGACTTAAGAATTGGGTTGGGGTTTAATGGGAGAAAATTGCATTTGAAATTTGCAGACTATTTCTCTTTTAATAGTTAAGCAATCACTTAATTTTTTAATACAATAACAGATAATCATTTAAATGTACTGTCATATAAAAAGTGAATTACGCTTTTTACAGCAGAAGATGTAAAATGTGTCCCACAAGCCCCCCATTTCTTATATGTTCTACCAATCAATTAGAAAAATTTTTGAATGATATAAATGGTCCTCAAAGTTTTGCATTTTTACCAGAAAAATGTATTTCTTCACTATAATCTTCTTAGGGCCATAATAAATACAAAATTAACATGCAGTAAAAAAGATTATATGTAATTTGCTTCTATTAAATACTAAAAATTGTTTATACTATTGCATTTTGAATATAAAATATTTCAAAATATAAAACAACATTTCAAAACATCAGTTTATCACAATCGGAGATATTTTCACCAAATAAAATCAAATTTCAGTTAAAACAAAAGCTAATCAAACACTGCTAAAATCTTCATTTAGAAACAATTGGTCTGCTTTAATGTTAGTATTTATTAGTATTGATTTTCCAGCCCATAACGTCTTTCATTTATAGATTCTAATAAATGAACTTTTGTTTTTAAGACCAATAAAGCTCACTTCGTTTACTTTTCACAATAAATAATCAAAACTACCGAGAGACCTATAAAATAATTAGATTTTGTAAAGTAAATTCTAAACCTTATTTAGAATTCATAGAGACTTGAACAAAATTGATAAATTTAACATAACAATAGTGAAATGAAGTAAAATAAAAAATAAAGCTTTTATTTTCGAGAGATTCAGTAACTGATTTAATAGACTAAAATAAACTTTCAAATCAATAAAATTGTTTTCTGTTAAGAAAACTGAATATAATTAAACTGCGCTGAATTGGATCAACATTACTAAAGTTTATTCACATATGATTTAAATGGATGCATTTAAATATTTAAGAATTAAATAAAGTTGAATATGAAAAACGTTTTTAACGCTTGATGTTTTTTTCGTGTGAAATCAATTAAACATATATTTTAATATCAGCATTCCATTAAAATATCTTTTTATCATTACAAATGAAACAAAAGAAGCCGTTTCTGTTTTGTAATTTGTTTTCAAAATAACACGAACGAAATAAAAGACTAGATACTTTGGGATAAAGTTTAATTTATTTTGATTACTTTGAAACACAACGAAAAATTTTATTCTATGACTATTTTATAAACGAGGTTTAAAAATAATTAGCTTTTGAATATTTGTTTAATTTATCGTTGAAAGTACCTAACATGAAATTAATAAGATGCGCAAAACCTTTTTCGTTTGTACTGTGATTGTTTTCCTACAACACGAATTCAATTACAGATGGTATGTACAGGATGATTATTAAGTAGCTGTACATTCTTGTGATAATTACAATTTGTTGCATAATTTACATTATAAATCAAATATATATCATATCAATACATACTTTTAGTTTATTTCAAAGTTTTTTCCTTGGAAGAGATATGAAGTTGTATTCGAACAGGGTGGAGTACCACCCCATTTTGTCCTGATTGTTTGAATGTGCCACTATCACGATTTTCCTGGCAGGTGGATTGACTAGGGCTAACCGAAAATGTGGGTTGCAGCGTCACTATATTTGACCTTCCTAGATTTCTTTACATAAGGATTTATGAATTCCATGCCGTACCAGATGAAGATATGCAACATTAAACAGCTTAAACAACAGATTACAGCCATTGTTAATCACATTACACCAGCAATGCTGCGACATGTATTCCAGGGCACGATGCTACTGTGGGCAGCTTAAATCACTACCTCAGATGATAGTGAACGTTTGATGATCAAGATGATGTTTGAACGTACTTCCAAGGGAAGTACGTTCAAAGTTACGTTCAGCGTATGTTCTGATCACTTACAAGATTTACGTGTCGCTTATGTCAATATCTCCCGGCAAAACACTTACAATTGCAGTGTAATGCTAGTACGTTTTGAACGTGCGAGTACTATATTGAGAGTTCTGTAAAATAAAACATGCAACGGAAATTTAATTGTTCATTTGCTGTTTCCTTCATTTTTTAATTGAATTACAGGCTAATGAGATAACCTTGTTAATTAAAATTTTTAAACAACACACTTGCTACTTAGAGAATTTATAGTAACAATTTATTGGTTCTTGAATAATGAAATCAATACTAACAGGCAGTAAACATAAATTATTACATTTACTTACGTAATGTGTTTTCGTTATTTTTTGTTAAGTATGATAATCTTTTTTAAGTATCTATATAACATATATTTTGAGGAAATGACATTGCCTATTTATTCCCATCCCTTTAAGCGAGGTGAGTTCACTGTAAAAGACCGAATTCTAGCATTTTCATCATTGGTCGCAAAACTATATAAGCTTTAAATTCATCAATAGCGCATATTGTTTCCACAAAATGCTTTCAGTTAGCATAAAGAACAACTCGAATACTTTTTTGAGAGGGTGTACTTAAAACAAAAAATTATTATTTTTCTTATTACGTATCTGTAATACACTATATTTAAGACCTAACAAAAATAACAAGAAGAAATTTTTGAGCAGACTGCAACATAAATACGATAAAAATAAAGCTAGAAATGCTTTGAATTTTCAAATGTAGAATGTTGCGTGTTTTATAAACTATATTAAATACTGTGATTTATCATGCATTATCATGCTGTGATATCTAGGATTTATGATGTTCCCAACTTATCAGAGAACAGCTATAAATAACCAAGCTAATTTCTACTGTTAGTTCACTCTGAAATTAAGTGAAACCTTGAGTCCTAAAATTTTGTTGATTATCAATTACTTGTTTATTTCAACGAAACGACCATCTTCCCTATTTTAGAATTTACATATCTATTACTATTCCTATTGAAATTTGAGGGGATTATTATGAGTTCCATGTCAAATTTCGAACATCAATAGTTGATTAAGACAGAATATCAAGCTTTATGTGTCTGCCTGGCGTATCACATATGTAATGGATTTCCTGAAATTGTTTGGAGAGATATGTGTGTTGCTCCAGACAGCGTAATAATGCATCAATATGGTGGTTATCATTGCACTTCCATGAATAAGTGACTCTTCTTTTAGAATAGCATGCATAAAGTGGAGTTGTTGTCGCTAAAATAGAAAGTATTGAAAATAATACAGAATGTTTTACAATGAAATTATGTGCCCATCAAAAAATTGAAGTCATTTTATAATAATGTATGAGATTTTTGAGCGTGTATTTGCCTACATTTATTGGTTGTAAATTTCGTATAAAATATAGGGGAGAGTAGCCTAAAGCGGGTAGGTTAACGATAAATATCCAAAAATAGTCGTTTTGGGGCTTTTATCGTCAACATGATTTATTTATTTCTTAGGACGGATCTTAAACTTCAAAACCAACAATGAGTATTGAAATATTTTATTTATTATAATTGTTTATTATCAAAAATTAAAAATGCTTTAAAAACCCACTTTGCCCTACAAGTGGTCCTAAAGCGAGTAAACCGTTCCGGCAAAGTGGGTAAGTACAATATACTTTACAAATCTAAGCACATATTAATTTTCTTAAAGATTACTATTGAAACTTTAATTGAACTTATAATTATCATTAAAAATAACCTTCATAGAACAATTTTTGATTCATTTTATCAGCCTTATTAGAGGTCTGCCGAAACCGAAGTTGTTTCGAATTCTTTCATAGCATTTTTCATTGCTACTTCACACCAGGCTGCTTGATTTGTCTTCCTTTTATATTTATTAACCATCTATAACAAAATGCAGAAAAATTAGCATTAAAATGTATCAGGGCAAAGCGGGTATCTACCCGGCAGATACTCGCTTTGCCCGAAAGTACAATTTTACTTGAAGAATAATAACCTCCAAAAAAAAAAAAACAACAAAAAAAAAAAACAGAATCATCATGGTATTTTATAGGTAGATAGCATCAAAATAATGTTGTAATATTGGCAATAAAACTAATAAGATGGTTTTCGACTAGTCAAGAATTACATACCTTCAGTTTTTTTAATGAATTCCCCAATTATTTTATTTTGTGTCTCGTTACGCCATGTTGCTACGCCGGTGGACCTTTGGGACTGGATGAAACTAGGGAGGGTTCGGGTACTCACGGCACATGTCGATATTAGCGCATGCGCACTATGCGGCAGCATACGAATGCCTACCCAGTTTGAGCGACCTACCCGTTTTGGGTCACTCTCCCCTACTTGAAGCTATTTTATTATGAGCGGTATGATAATATAACATGCGAAAGTAAAAATGTCCATCACGTAATGCACTATTAGCCACATTAATATTAATAAAGAGAGGAAAAAAGAACTACTTTTCTGTATTAGATGTAATAGAAAATCTCTTAATACAAATTAAACACACATTTTTAGAAAACTTAAAGCACATCGTTGGTTATGGCGATATTTTAAATAAAATAGGTCTGTTTAAGAATAATTCTAATTTATTTATCATAAATCACACTATTTCGATAACTTTTAAATCTGAAATAAAATAGCATCACTCTATTTCATTTGTAATAATTAACATTCTTCTATATCTATATTAGTTACATATTAATCCTTTGATATTCACTGGAAAAATGTTTTACTATATTGCATATATTATTTTTTCACTTTAGACCATAAAAGTAGTTTTAAATCTCTTTAATCTTCAGCTGTAGATGCTTTCATAAAAAAATGATCACTTTTTATAATTTAAAAACCGCCTGATCCCAATAGGAGCTCGTATAATAATTTTAAGGAAAAAGAGGCACATTTATTTATGATTGATATTATTGCTTAAATTCAGGTTTTGACGGCTAAAACGTTCTGTTGTAAACATATAATGGATACTAATGCGAGGAAACAACGCTTGACAGAGTAGAGAAATCGTCACCCTTCCGTCTTTTATCAAGAAATGGGAATAGGTTAAAACTGGGTTGAAGAAGATGGTTAAATTACATTGCATCCCTTCCCTGTGAATGCCACTGCTAACGAAATTTACCGAATTAAAATTAAGCTACAAATTCTTGGCCTTTTCAAAATATTCTCAAAGTTAAAACTCTACTTTTCCAAACAAAGCACTTATTATTTTTTAGAATTGATTTTTAATTGATTTTTGAATGCATTTAGAAAATGCACTGAAATTATTAATAAGAATGCTTTCGTATATAATTAACAAAAACAGGTTTACCTTCTTCGCGGGTGTATTTTCATCAGTTTAAATTTTAAAATCCAGGCCATTTGAAAAATATGAAATTTGGTCCTTTAAAACTATTTTAAGAAATGCTATTCGATTTTACTTCGGAATATTTTAGCGGTATCCTTATATCCTTTCCTATAACTGATAGAATACCACCATTTGCAATACGTGCTTTAGGAATGGGCTCATATATACTCATCAGTCATAGCAATTTGCCCATTCATTAACGTAATATTTATTTAAATCCGAAGGCATATACAAGTCATCATTTACGCCGAAATTGCAGATAATCGGATATTTGCACCAGTGAAACGTTAGATAAATGGCTATGGCTGTTCCGTCAGAATAGCTATTGATAAGATGTTGCGAAAACCTTTATGTGAAGTCAATTACTATGCAAACTATTTTGTGCCATTGGTTATGAAGAGTGAATGAACTGGCCTCGTGCTGCTAACAAAGGAGATATTCAGTCACACATTCCGAATGTTCATGAATGCCCGATAGAAAACACGTACGTCGGATTAAGCAAATTACTTTTTAGAGAATACGAAGTAGGGCTGTCAATCAGAGGAGATTTGGCAAAATTTACAACAATGGCTTTCCTTGTTAAATAGTAATTAATCTGGCTGTTTTTATGTTTATAGATATAAATGTTGCAATATAACATGAATGTAACAATATCCAGGCTTTAACTCTAAAACAGTAGCATTGAAACGTAATAATTATTTAAATTGGATTTTTCTTTCCATTGTAGCGAAATTGTTTTCAAGTTGGCTAAAACGGCCACATATTTAAAGTACAAGTAATTTGCAACTTTAGAATTTAAAAGTAATATTTAGAGATAATTTAACTAGAGAAAAGAGAATTAGAATTGATTTTATTAAAATTATTTTCTTTTTAATTAGAATGGTATTAACCCGTTGAGGCGCAACCCTTTCCCAATGCTGAAAAAAGGGCAGCCGTTGCCATCGCTCGACGTAACTACCAGCAAGATGGCGGACGATCGAAACGTTCATCGCGTGCCACAGATCTAGAGACCTTTTTTTCTAGAGACGCAGCTATCTAGAGACGCAGCTATCATAATTATCTAGAGACGCAGCTGGCTGCGCTCGCACACAGCCAGCTGCAAAAAAGTGTCTCTAGATCTGTGGCACGCGATGAACGTTTCGATCGTCCGCCATTTTGCTGGTAGTTACGTCGAGCGATGGAAACGGCTGCCCTTTTTTCAGCATTCGGCAATCTATCTGGCTGTTCTCGCATTCTTCCATTTTTCAGCAGATGTCAGTGCTGTTAAAAAGAATCGTGACAATTTTTTGACGGGAAATGACGTGCTAAAATGTAAAGGATTCTTGTGGAGCTATGTCACCCGCAACTATTTTTATAGAAATCAAATCTATTCTTCGTGACTGGCAGCAGTCAAAACGTCAAAGTTGGGTGATCCCAGAGCGGGAACACTGCGCGTTAAAGGGTTAAATATTTATACAATACTCGTATTAAGATAACTTACATTTATGTTCCTTTGCATGACAAATTTAGAATTTTTATGTTTATGGGAAGTATATACATTCTGCATGAACATTAGGATCTAAAACTAATATTTTGAGTTAGTGCACATACAGATGTCTCAGAATCACACGGGAATGTTGGGGTCAAAGACGTCACTTTCATAGGCTATAAATAATGACAACGAATATCTTGTTGAAGTAACAGACGACACTTAAACTATGATTTGGAAAATACAAATTCATATATTACAAAAAGCGTTTTACTAAAACTTTGAGTTTTAAAATACTTTCTTTGATGCAAAAAACTGGAGCATAAGCCTATGCTTTATGAAAAAGTAGTTAAGAAATTAAGCTAAACTAGTACATTGCTTTTTAAAAATTATTATTAATAGGTACATGTAGAGACGCGACATTTGTGAATATACAGTCGTGTGATTCTGAGTCATGTAGTATGAAACTTTATATAAATGTTGTAAAACTTAGTGTAATACAAAGTTTTACTTATATCATCTTTTACCCCTGTTTTGAATGTTTTTTATTATCATCTAGTAGTGCCTTACCTCTCATAGAAGCTTTAAAGACAAGCTGAGACATCTCGAATACAGTATTCAATGACACCTATAGCAAGAATTTTAGTTTAACGTAAAAACTCAATACTTTTATAGGTATTGAACAGTACGGCTCTTTTAAAAATTGGATGCTACCTCTTTTCATGAGAGTGGCTATTCTTCTTTTCTAAATTTCTAGAAAATAGTAAGTATCAAAAGGTGCTTAATGTTGCTAACACTAACAATTCCTCCCGATTTCGAGTATTAGAACGTCACATGGATTTCTTCACGAATGGCTCAAAATCTGTTCGTTACTGAAGAATTAACTAATAATACGCCACAAAAATATGTGTTGGTAGATCTTAACCCTTTAACGCGCAGTGTTCCCGCACTGAGAACATCAAACTCTGACTTTTTGACTGTTGCCAGTCACGAAGAATAGATTTGATTTCTATAAAAATAGTTACGGGTGACATAGCTCCACGAGAATCCTTTACTTTTTAGCACGTCATTTCCCGTAAAGAAATGGTCTCGATTATTTTTAACAGCACTGACATCTGCTAAAAAATGGAAGAATGCGATAACAGATGGATAGATTGCCCAAAGCTGGAAAAGGGCAGCCGTTGCCATCGTTCGACTTAACTACCAGCAAGATGGCGGACGATCGAGACGTTTATCGCGTGCCATAGATCTAGAGACCCCTTTTTGACGACAGCTGGCTGTGCGGCACAGCCAGCGTCAACATGTAAGCTGCCACACCATTGGCACATCTCAATGGGGGTAAAGGAGTCATCGTCCAACGAGAGTTTCTCTGCTAACTGCACAAGACAGGGTGCTTAATAGAAATTTCAATTTTTTTTATACTTTATTTTGTAATACAAGAAATAGTCAAACTCAAAAGAAGTTAGTAACACATTTATTTTAAACTGCCTTAAATGTAACCTTGCGGGATTGAACATTTTAAATTAATTTTTCATGTGTGTGTTATGAGTAAAAAAAATTCTATATATTCCCTTTTCAAAAATAAATATTTTTTGTTTGACGGAATAAAAAGAAACTTACCAATTTCAAATACCACGTTTTGAATAAAATTTACATTTTTCCCTCCCCTTTCCGTGATAGTTTGATGCTGCGTTTTAACAAAAGCGTTTTTCCCGAATCGATAGCTCTACGTGCTTTTACAGTCCCGTGCTTTGCCATGATCTTATCCTGTCCAAAGAAAATTTGAAGATTTATTGCCGCATATACGATATTTGTCGCCAAATCCGTGATTCACGTCATCGCAGATTGATGGCTTAGACTCTCAGCTCTTGTCTCGGGCTAACTCTGAATAAATATTTTGAATTACCGAATAAAGTTCGTACCTGACTCCATCTGTAGACATTTCTTCTTTCACCTTTATTAGATTTTTACAATCAAACTAAAGGAAATGCATTTCCCAATCAAAAAATAAATTAGAATCGATGCATTTATATTCATAGACGACTGAAAAATGAGTTGAAAAACCTTTAATTTCTGATAACTTTCTTTTAAATTGCTAAAAAAAATATTTCTTAGTCTTTCAGTCATTTGCTTTAATGAATGGAATAAAAAATTTTAATAAAATTTATAATTTAAAATACTATTAGGTGTACCGTAAAGTAATGTTTTTTTTTTACATAAAATTCAAACAAATAGAATTTCAACAATTTGCAATTGCAACTCAACAATGTTTCCAAGTGCTGACTTGCAAACCGTCTGTTCTTACGCATACACTGCAAAAAAAGTCTGTAAAACGTACAGAAATTACTCGTATTATTTACAGAATAAGTCTGTTCGTAAGAAAAAACAGTTTTTTTCTGTTTTATCTTCACCCGCGCATGCGGACTAGACGAAGACGTCATTGCTCAACCTTGAGGCTCATTTTGCCTCCGGCGCAATTAAAACGGCAAGACATTGTACTACGTGTCGTTAGCTGGAGCTGGAGAAAAGGGACGGTATATTTAGTTACAACTGCATACGTAGGTTCAGGTGAGTGTTTACTCTTATTGTAAGCAACAATATCGGCCTTCTTTGTAAAAAAGTGGCATGTAACATTGAGGGGAGGGCGAAAATGGTTTCTTTTGTAGACAATATTTCCAAAAAGGTTGAATTCTTTTTTGGGGGGGCAGTTACCCCTCCGTCTTCCCTTTTAATCCGTCCTTGGCGTCGAATGATGGGAAATAGAACAGTTATGGAACTTGATTGTGAATTCGAGACTTTTTACCTACAAAAAGAAACGAAAAAAATCACCTGTGAATTTGATATATTTATTTTAGACTTACGGGTGAGGGGAGGGGGGGGGGGACTTTTATGTGTAAAACTACGCATGCAAACCAATGGACCAACCAGGCAAATCGGCATAATGATTTTAAGCACTGCAGGGCATCACTTGATCTGACGTCATACTATGACGTCACCTTAGCGACTCTTTCTTCATCTACTTGCGATTTATGTGCAAAAGTTTCTGGCAACATTGATCGGAGGTGACGCTCTGGGTCGGCTAACGAACGATACGTACCGTTCACCTCACCATGGCACAACGTTTGTATCACTGGAAATGGTATACGGGCGAAGTGTGAAAGTCCCGTGTTCGGGTCCCAGCGCTCCTCCGTCGACCGTTAACCGTTCAGAGTTTTCCGTGGTTTTCTCCGGAAGTTAGAGTAAATACGGATTAGGACCCCTTCGAAAGACCCCCACGGAGGGCTCCCCTCTTTCAAGAAAACCTCCCCAAAGTTCACTCACCAAATGGAACGAATTTCACACAATCTCAAGTACACACTAAAGGGAACGTACTGTGTGAAAATTAGCTGCTATCTCCTCATAGAATTTGAGAAATTAAAGGTTAAAAATTAGTTAAAATCGCGCCAATTGTAACCCTTTAGCTAGTATTTGGTGACAGGGATAATTGGCCGAAAAGTTGAAACGCTCACGCGAGTACGTACTCGAAATATTTATAAATCAGTGTTTGCTATACCGTGTTATATTTCAACGTACTGGGTTTTTAAGTAGCTTAATCTCGTTTTCTACTAGTTAAACTGAAGTCCTATAATCTTTTTCTTTTAGTTCTGAAAGTCCCTGAAGAAAGTAATTTCTTTTTATTTGTATTAACACATTGCAAGCTGCAAATTCAGTTTACGCATAAGTGAGGCATTTATTTTAATTCTATTCTTTTTATCCACATGATGATACTATGGAGCAAATATACTTAATGTTGTTTTTATGCTTTACGCGGAATTTTCTTCGAAAAATACGACATTGTCTCCATGCACAGACGAAGAAAAAGTCTGCAAAATCAAATTGTTGAAAGCTTGCAAAATTATCAGAAAGTAAATGCAACAGATTTGGTAGCAAATGAGCAATGCTTATTACTCGATACCCCTGAAGATCCTATATTTTCTAGTTTAGAAAAAGAAAGCATTGACTTCATGTCCAGGGAGGACATCATGCAAAATAAGCAATTTATTTCTTGAAAAGATAAGGAGACTTCAGTAAAATACTGGTGGGATACAATAGTGGCAAAATCCCGCAGTTTACAGAGTGTTCAAAATTATTTTAAATTTGTTACAAATAAAAGGCAGTTATATCTGTGGGAAAAGCAAATTCAGAAGAATGGCGATTATAAATACAAACTAAATAAAATTAAAAAATATACGTTTTAACACTTCTAACACGCAAGAAAATTACATGTATGATTGTGATTTACAAACTTGGGCTTCAGAAAAGGCATTCGAATTAGGACTGAAATTCCGCGAATCTAAAGGATGGCAGTACAGATTTTTAAAAAAGAATAAGATTGTAAGCAGGAAAGTTACAAAATTTGTTTTGCTGAAAAACTCTCGGTCAAAGGGTATTAAAAAATTAACGCAGGCGTTCGTAAATAATGTAAATGTCTTTATAAAGGATTCGTTGTTAAAAGACGATGAAATTTTTATGCAGATCAGTCAGGTTTTAATTTAGAAATCCTTCTAGACGAACCCTGGAACATAGAGGATCGAAGCAAGTAGAAAGTGAGATTCAATCACAAAATGCAGTGACACATTCCTACACTGCAATGCCGATTTTAAGTAAAAACAATAGATTGTTATGGCCATTACATATTGAACATCCCGAAAAAAACTGGGAAATTCGGAAAAAATTAAGTGCAGCAGTTTTCTGACATTGTGTTAATGAAACAACTTAATAATATATTTCTTTCAGGGTCAAATCAAAGGGGTGGGGGAGGGAATTATAGGGTGAACCCCTCCCCTCCAAAAAAATTGCCTTACAATTTTTTAAAATTATTTTTTAATACCATTGTTTATTTCAATTCTTATTTCGCTAAAAAGCTGAGCTTCTTCTAAAAAGCTACGTTTAACCTCCTATGCATGCATAGATTTATGTTTAAAAAATATTTTTGGCCAATTTCCTCCACCTCCCACCCCCCTCTCCAAAACGGAACCACTTACCGGCCTGATTTTTTCCCCACCATATATTCTGCGGGATATCCAGTGAATCATTGCTGTAGATGAATCCTGACCTGTGCTTACTTAAAATGCTTATTAAATAAGCATCTTTTTGTAAAAGCATTTATAAAAGAAAATAGAAAGCGCCAAGTAGCGATAGAGGCTCTATTCTATCGGCTCATACTCATTTTTTATTAATTAATTTTAGCTTTAATTTAGGAGATAGCAACTAATTTTTACACATTAGGTTTCTTTAAGTGTGTACTTATGACTGGATTAAATTCGTTACGTTTGGTGAGTGAGCTTCGGGGAGGTTTCTTTGTTTGTGTTGCCCTTCTGACGAGGATATATAAGCGGGTTTCGAGCCAACCACACAAATCCGATATACTTGTTCACAACAACTACGTACCGCAATTGCTCTTGGTTTTGGGGGAAATGAAGAATAGCAACTTCATGTAACAAGTTAAGTACTACTCATAAACTGTTTCTCATAAGTTATTTCCTTATTATAGTGTTTGTTTATATTCATTGCACTTGCTAATTGGTCCTAGAACTGTAGTTAGCATTTCTTATTATATGGTTATCGATATGTTAAATATTTTGGAATGAGTGTTTTTGTTCGCAATCATTTTGTTTGCAGTGCTCCAGTAAGTGAAAGAATATCGCTGAACTTAAACATCGCGCTACTGTGATAAATATATTGTTTATTTTCAGTGTTTGTACTTGAATAGTCGTCTAACACCGAACAATTTATGATGTTTTTAGTGTGCATGTGTGCAGGCGCGTAGCCAGGAAAATTTTTCGGGGGGGGGAGATGAAGTGATATGTGTATAAATTGATGGAATTTCATCACTAATCCAAAAATTTCGGGGGGGGGGGATATATCCCGATATCTCCCCCCCCCCTGGCTACGCCCCTGCATGTGTGCTCTGGGGGATTTCACATCAAATATAATATATACACTTTCCAGACTTATAAATTTCTATCTTCTATACTTTCAATAAGAATTCTGATTTTCTTGGAGTATCTTAAAGTTTCCTAACGCGTAAGTGCCGTCAATAATTTAAATCAATGGATATATCTCAATCAAGTTTATGAGGTAATCCAATTTAAAGAAATGATATATTTCACCTCTTAACGTATAAAAGAACAGAAGAATTGTATCTACAAATTATTTATAATTTCCTTGTAATATTTGTTATGTAGTTTTAAATTTGTACACACTTTGCAATTCTTTTTGCATATTGCATACTATTATTTCTTAATCCTAGTAAAAATGAATCAAAGAAGCATAGTTATACACTTTTTTCAAAGTTAATGAAACACTTCTAACTACAATTTTGTAAACATATAAATAAATCAAACCACATAGCAATATTTTAAAAAGTGTGAAATTTATAAGTATATAGCATAAAACTGGTTTTTTTTGTTTTATTAATACACAACTGGTAATTAAAATAGGAACACCAAGAAGGTGGCATGCTACACACAGTGCAACAATTTTAATGTCGAGCAGTATATCTTATCAAAGAAATATTTCTAGCTTCATAACATTGTGATTTTCTTTTTTCTACAAATTATGCCATTATCAAAAACAATAATCATTTTCTTCAGTTTTAAAAGTAATTTTTCATTTGTATGAGATAAACAGCTAGATTTTGATTTGAAGTAATTTTGCAGTGGGAATTTTCTAGTTTTTTGTATATTCAGGGGCGACTTGAAATTCAGGGATTTGGGAAAATTTTGTCTGGAAAAGTCAGGGAATTCTGCAAAAAATCTCTTCTAAATCAGGGAGATTTAAAATTCTTTACATTGGTTATCGTCATTTGATGCAGAATACCGTGTTTACTCGCGTGATAGTCGCACCCCCGTTTTGAAGCAGAAAAAATAGCTCTTTAGAGTTACAATATTATATAGTAGATTTTACCCGCATAATAGCCGCACCTGAACTTTCAACATGAAAAATTGGCAAAAAAGTGAGACTATTACGTGAGTAAACATGGTAGTTTTGGCTTCTGGTGATCGGAACAGCTTTAGTATTGGTCATTATCGGCAGTCTTTGTCATAACTTTGTGAAATTTTCAATGACATTAATATTTTATTTAAATATTATGTATTCATTTTTTAAAGTCTTAAACATGGATGTATAGATTTTTTTATAATTCTTATTCACTAGATTTTAAATTAACATTTACTCTGTGAGGGGGGTTCCACCCCCTCAAAACCCGTTTCTTTCTTTTAAATAAATACAATTTCAGTTTACTAACAACCATAGTCAAATAAAAGAAAAAGCTATCAGCGCACATAATCCAAAACTATCTGCAAACTCATATGACGTATTTAACGAGGAGAGGGGGGGTCCTGGGAGTTCGTACACTCCCCCCCACCTGAAATTCTGATTTTTGTCACTATAATGATAGTCTTTTTGTGAAAAATTCTGCCTTTTTTACGGTTTGGACTCTCCTCCCCCTCTCCCAAAATGTTTCCTGAATACGTGCCTGCTCGTGATAACTGAATACATATTGCGTATATGAACTTGTGTATATGCATTCAAAGCATACATCTGTGCAACCCGCTTGCGCTATAGTGACTAGCTGCTGCTGTTGTGAACATGTATATCGGATTTGTGTGCTTGGCTCGAAGTCCACTTGTAAATCATCGTCCGAATGACAAAACAAGGAAGTTACCCTCTGTAGGGTCTTTGTAAGGGGTCCTAACCCGTATTTACCCTAAGTTTCGGAGAAATCCACAAAAAACACCGAACGGTTAGGTCGACGGATGTGCGATGGAACCCGAACCCGGGATCTTCACACTTCGGCCGTCTACCATTTTCATTGATATAACCACTGTGCCATGGTGAGGCTTTGTGCAAGATAAAATGTTTATTTATTTTAATGCATAAATTTTAAAACCATTTCATATCAGTGCCTAGTTATTAAAGTATTTTTTTTAAATTTTGCTTATTATACAGTCTGATCATCAACGTTTTAAATTTCAAAATCTCGAATCATAAGTGTGGTCAGTGGCCAATATCCTTAATCAGGGATACTAATCATAAATAGAAATGTTTTATTGAATACTTTTCGAAGTTGAAATATGTAAGAAAGTAATTAAAAATTAGCGCAGATCTGATCGCTTTGTAAGCAGTTCTTTATAAAAGTTTTACATTTAAAAAGAGAGGAATGCTTAAAAATTTGAGCTTTCCCCTTTTAAAAAGTTGAAAATTTGATTCTTTTTTTTATTCATTATTTTTTCAAAAAGATTTCACGAAAATTCAGCATATTGTTAAATGTAGTAAAAATATTTTATCATGTAAATTTATTTCGAATGTTCAATAGCAATGATGCATAGTCTTCTGTTTTAAAACAAGATGGTAATTTTGACATTTTAATTTGGAAAGGCAGGCCCATGGTCAGGATTTTTATTCGGGGAGGCTCAAATATTCAAATACCATAACTTAAACATAGGTATCATGGGGTCCTATGAAAGGTGCAAGAAAGAGCCCCCCACCCTTCTACATAGGCGCGGCATAGTGATCATTTTAAAAATACACTGGAACTTTTTGTATTTTAGTACTGAAGTGCCTGAAATACTGAAATAAGCCTTCTCTAGAATAAGGGTCTTCCCTAGAATATAAGCCTTCCGTAGAATACTGGCTGGATTGTGGTAATGGGGCCCCTTGGGTGCCCCTCTGTTGTAGAGGACGCGGGGCTGTAGAGCCTGTTTCCCTAAATCCGCCCCTGTTTATAAACATACATATTTGAACTTTCCGTGGGGTGTAGCTCCTCAAGCCTCCCCTTCCCTGGCTACGTGCTTCTCGAGGGGAATTACAACAAGTGCTGCTGAAAAGTAAAATTATTATGCTCCTAGCTTGTGCTAACAAATTTCAGTTTATAGATAAGTCAAAAGTAAAATGTGATTTTTTAAATGTGTTTAATTCACTGAAGTAAATTATTTTGTTTCTAGGTGTTTGCTTGGAATAAATCCTAACAGAGGATGCAAGAAGAATCCTGACGTGAAAAAACGTGAGGTCGTTAATATGAAAATTCTCAATTTACTTAATAAAATGTCGGCATATGAGCTATTTGACCACTAATTATATATTAAGAAATACCCATGAATACTGGAGAGCAAATCTATAAAATTATAAACAATAAACTTTGTAAATATTCCTTTGTTTGTACTTTGTAAATACTTTATAAATACTGTATTTTTTTTCTTAAAATAAATCTAATTTTTCAGAATTTTTCTTGGCGTATTTCTTTGATTATTAATGGATATTACAAAAATCTAAGCATAGATATATCATGCAAAAGTAATTTTAAACTTCTAAAAACTATTTCTGAAAAATAAGATGCATATATGTATATACATTAAAACCTCTACTAACGGTCACCTCCGAAGACTGGTCATCTGTTAAAACAGACACTGTTAGAAGTTTACAGAATTGAATTGAGACTATTGAATTAACATTAATGTGAACCTCCAAAGAACGGTGTTCTCATAAAATGGTCATTATTTTATGGGACCAAACGTAGCTGTTTTTCAGAGGTTTCACTCTATATATGTAGTATTTACTTGAACGACGCCATCACTACATTAATCAATAGTTTAGAAGCAAACATATATATTATTTTAACTACAATGACGCGCTACAATCACCTAAAAAATAAACCTTACAGTAAATACTTCAACTAACTTCATTTACTACAAATACCCCAACCATTTATTTAGGGATAATTGACATGACAAACTGATACGCTTCCCTCCCCATGAACATAGAAGTTGATGGATACTTGATGGATAATATCAAGAAATAATTTTGAAAGCATTAAATATAAACTTTAAATTTTATGCTTGGAACATCTACACTCCCACCCCTGATCCATTGATTTGTGTATACATTTTCGTGCTTTGAAATGCATTGATTCATTTGAAATCAGCTTCTTTGATTACTGTTTTACTTGATTGATAGCAATCGTTCTTATAAATCTTTCTTTTTTCAACACTAATATTTTATTTTGTATAGTTACTTAATTTTAAAGTATGCCCTTGGATGGAATTGATTGAAAATAATTAATGTCACCTATGATTTCAAAACATACTCAAGAATTTATTTTCATTAACATTTCGTAGCAGAATTTTTTTTGCTTCTTAACAGGGCCAAGGTCATCGAAAGAAGCTAGTATATGATAAAATTACTGAATTTTTTAAGTAATTCTAAGCAAGTAAAATTTTAAAATAATTTTAAGTAAGATATTGAATTATTAAAAACAAAAGAAAGTTGTTATAAATACAAAATATATTTCATAAATAAACTGTTTTTTTCTGTAAATTCCTTAAATCAAGCTGTAAAAAAAATGGTTAAAGTCTGCTACATTGACAGAAATATACCGTCTACAAAACACGGGGAATCTGTAAAAATTACAGATTTCTGTAAATTAGATGGAGTATCTAAAAAAAAATACAAAACATTGCTATAAAATAAACGGAGAATCTGTAAAAATTTTAAAAATACAGAAACAATCAGTAAAACGCATAGAAGATTTCTGTAAAATTGATGAAGAATCTGTAAAAAATTATAGAGGACTTCTATAAAACACACAGAGGATTTCTGTAAGATTGATGGAGAATCTGTAAAAAATTACGGAAGACTTCTGTAAAACATACAGAAGATTTATGTAAAATAAACAGAGAATCTGTAAAAAATTACGGAAGGCTTCTGTAAAACATGCAGAAGATTTCTGTAAAATAAACGGAGAATCTGTAAAAAACTACAGAAGACTTCTCTAAAACACACAGACGTTTTCTGTAAAATAAACAGAAAATCTGTAAAAATTACGGAAGACTTCTGTAAAACATACAGAAGATTTCTGTAAAATAAACAGAGAATCTGTAAAAATTATGGAAGACTTCTGTAAAACACACAGAAAATTTCTGTAAAATAAACGGAGAATCTGTAAAAAATTACAGAACATTTCTGTTAAATATACGGAAATAAACTGGCGTCCTGGCTGACAGTTTTTTTCTGTAAATTTGACAGACTTTTTTTTGCAGTGTAGGAATTATACAGGATGATCAGTTTAAAAGAGTACTCTATAGTTTTTCTTATAGCCCTTAAATATGACTGACATGGCAACTATTCTAACACTACAATA
Organism: Cheiracanthium punctorium; assembly: GCA_038373885.1. Taxonomy (NCBI): domain Eukaryota; kingdom Metazoa; phylum Arthropoda; class Arachnida; order Araneae; family Cheiracanthiidae; genus Cheiracanthium; species Cheiracanthium punctorium. Next base: position 112,761 of record JAWZYV010014550.1, on the reverse strand, counting down.
TAGCTGCTTGAACAGTGTGGGAAACAATTTTCAACCACACTGGTTTCATACAACTTTATCTGTGAGGTAAAACATAAATGAAGACACACAAAATCCTGTAATAATTTTATTTTTTAAACGCACAATTTAAATAAAATTTTTTACACTATCATTCCTTACAGCAAATGTAGAAAATGTTCACCAGCATTTTGAATGCAAACATGAACACGCCAAACCAAGTTTTCTAACACTCTTCAGAATCTCGTCAATAACACTCAACATTGTTGGTGTTGTTGACGAGATTTCTACAGTTATGGTTTTGTTTTAATCCTTTAACGCGCAATGTTCCTGCTCTGGGAACACCAAACTCTGACGTTTTGACTGTTGCTAGTCACGAAGAATAGATTTGATTTCTATAAAAATAGTTGCGGGTGACATAGCTCCACGAGAATCCTTTACTTTTTAGCCCGTCATTTCCGGTAAAAAAATTGTCACGATTATTTTTAACAGCACTGAAATCTGCTGAAATATGGCGATAATATCTAGATAGATTGCCCAATGCTGAAAAAAGGGGCAGCCGTTGCCATCGCTCGACTTAACTACCAGCAAGATGGTGGACGATCGAAACGTTCATCGCGTGCCACAGATCTAGAGACCCTTTTTTTGACGGCAGCTGGCTGTGCGACACAGCCAGCTGCCGTCAAAATCGCCTGGTCGTCTTTCGATCGTCCGCCATCTTGCTGGTAGTTAAGTCGAACGATGGCAACGGCTGCCCTTTTTTCAGCATTGGGAAAGGGTTGCGCCTCAAAGGGTTAATTCATCGATGTTTGTAGGACTTCTCTGGAAAAAATCAGTTTTCTTTTTGTTTGCATTCAAAATGGCGGCAAACATTTTCAGCATTTGTTGTAAGGAATGATAATGTAAAAAATTTGAATTAGATTACGTTTTTCAAAAATAAAATTATCACTGGATTAAGTAACATGGTGCGCCTCCATTTCTGTTTTTCCTCACAAATGAAGTTGTAGAAGTCCAACAGTGTTGGAAATCGTCTAATACTTAGAAAATTGAAACAATTATACTTCAGTGTTGCCACATCCGTCAGATTTAAGGGTAGTAAAAAACCTATCGAGTACTCTTTGAAATTGATTACCCTGTATTTGTTAGGTTTTTAAGCGAGAATTTTATGAATAATACATTTTTTTAACTTTCATGAAAAATAGCCACTCTAACCCTTTTTTTTCACGCATACCCTCCTTGCAGGATTATAATTGAAGTGTTCTGAAATCGATTTTTAGGTTTTCGTAAGTGTTTTATTTTATAGGAAGAATTTTATGGATATGTCCTTGCATCCTTGAGATCATGCAGGATATCTCATAAGAACGTTTGGCCACCTACTCCCCAATAAGTTATGATTTTTGGAAAAAGCTTTCTAATCCATCATCTACGCTAAATATCTAACAAACGTGCCAAATTCGTAGTTAGTTTCAGTAATTTTGGCTAATCAGAATATTGGCACACGAAAATGTGACATTACTTTTCAATGCACATAATATTTGTTATTGAATTTTTATTGGATTGTTTGCGCTCATAAATTTTTTGCCGTTAAATCTGTGGCTCATATAACATAGATTGACTCCAATCTTTCTCCCATTTACTTTGATTAAACATATTAATGTCGTATATGATGTATATTCTAATTTATCGGTGTAAATTTACTTTCGCAGTCCATATCATTTGACCCCTAAAATTAAACGAGAGAATAGGGTATGCTGTCGAGAAATGGGTAAAAATGCAGGCATTCTTGTATTCATTTCTGTTACTTATGATGTTAAACATTCAACTTTTTCATCTAAACATGGCATGGTAGACGGCTGAAGTGTGAAGGTCCAACGTTCTGGTCTACTTCAGCGGATGCCAATCTGAAGGTCTGGAGTTTTGTCTGCTTTCTCCAGACGTAACGTGAATGCGCATTAGGACCCCTTGAAAAATTCTCAGACCAAACCCTAGTAGCACAATTAGTCCAAAAGACGTTTAAAAAACGTTTTTAAACGTCAAAAAACGTATTTCCAACGTAATTTGAAAGCTTTTTGAACTATTTGTGCTACTAGGGAATAGAGATGAGACGGGCTCAGCCCGAGCCCGAAAGCCTGAAATTTTGGGCTCGGGCGGGCTCGGGCTCCAACTTTAACAATATTGCTCGGGCTCGGGCGGGCTCGGATTAAAAGTCTTCGGGCTCGGGCGGGCTCGGGCTTCAAAAAATGAGCCCGAACTCATCTCTACTAGGGAAGCACCCCCAACCGTAGGCGAATAACGTTTGAGTAGCTTTGATTCAACGCAACTAAACACTCAATTGTTTACTGTTACTTTATACAAAATTTTTTATCAAGTTCCCATCGTGAAAAAAAATAGTTGTATCAATATTAGACGCACACATTTCACGCTTAATTAAGAAATATTTTTCCATGGATGTAAAGTGAAATGGCAAATAGATTAAAAAAAGCCGAAAGAAAACCACTATTAAATTTTATTTATTTCCTATAATGACTTACAAATAATTCAAATTTAAAAATATTATAACCATGCCTGTAAGCTTAGATCCTAGATAGAAATCGTAGAACAGCATCTCTTTTTTGAAGCGCGAGGTGGCGTGTTATTTCTTTTATGATCAAAAATAAAAGTACTTTTTTTTAAATTACAGCCATAATTTTCAGGCATTAGTAGGCAACATTTACACTCATTAATGTTTATTAGGTGCATTTAGGTCCACCATGGCCGAGTGGATAAAGACAGTGAACATGGTAGATGGCTGAAGTGTGCGGGTTCGGGCCTTTCGAGTGACCTTCGATTGAGCGATTATCGATCGAGTTTTGGGCAGTTTTCTCCAGGTGTAGAGTGAATAAACCGTAGAACCCCTTAAAATGTCCTTCGCTCAAGTCTTTAGGCAGATAGCTTTCGAGTAGCTTTGCCTGAATACACAATTAACTACGAACATTTAGAAACATAATATTAACTAAACCTAACTCTGTACCCATTTTACTCCATCACACTAAAACATTAAAAAAAAATTTTTTTTTTAATTCTTACTTTCTTCTGATAATAAGCGTCTTAGATCTTTTTAAATTGAATTTGATAACAGAATTTTTCAAATTTTCAGGAGTGTATGAATTTCTTGAAAATTCTTTGGAGACCCGAGAAAAAAAAAAAAAAAAACATGGATTCAGTAAGAAGATAAAAGCTAATATTTTGTTTCCAAATGAAATTACTAAACTTTTTTTATGTGTAGTAATCTTGCCAATTAATGTCTGAAAATGTTGGCTAAAAAAAAAATATCATTTAAAAAACAATTTCTTTATATTTTTAATAAAAAAGCACTATCAATTTTACTTCATCATACCCCATAACATAATGAATATAAGAAATAAACATGCATCTATAGGTAAGATGCTTGCTAATAGAAGACGTTTTGAAATGTGTTTCAAAATAAAGGTTTTGATAAAATTTTAATACTGTGGTTCAATAAAATTTAATAAGAATGGCTAAAATTCCTAAGAAGCTTTTAATATTTTATACGGTTTATCAAATTCCGCATGTAAGACCTAATAAGCAGGCATGCACTTAATTTTTTACATTTCGTAATTTATTTTCTCCACACCTTTATTAGATATCCAAAATTAAAACAAAGGAGAGTAAATTTCGTTTTAAAAATTTGTAATAGACGCATTTTAACTTTTGATTAATAGATTCAGTAGTGGAAAAAGTTTTAAAAAGTTTCTTTTATAAAAGATTTTAAAAAAACATTTTACTATCGTGTTTTAATAAATTTCAGTAATAACTGCTATATTATTTTATGTCTTAAATATTCTGATAATTTCCTACTTGTCTCCGAGCTCGTGATCATCGTCATTCAGATTGATGGTTCATATTATTAGCCCGTCTTGCGCTGTGCGCTAACTGAATAAATATTATGAATACTGATTAAGTTTTATAGCTGAATTTATCGCCCCGAAATATATTAACAAAGGCCTTTGGTAGGTTCCTAAAATTAAATGAAATGGTATTCGTTTATTTATCAAAATATATTGCATTTAAATTGAATTACATATAAATTGCATATAAATTCATAGAATCTGATAATGGAAAATTCACTGAAAAGTATCTGTAAAAGGAGAGAAAAAACTATTTTTATGCAAATTGCTGCATCTTAGTTTGACGAATCTTGAAAACAAGTCCAAAAAGAGTTAGTGTTCTATTTGCTCTTAAATAATCTTATAACCTTTTTAAAGCTTATTTGCTTTAACCATGAAAATAGTTCAAAGTTATTTTTTCTTTAACTTTGATATTTGGAAATTAGATTTTTCTTTATATTTAGCAATTTGATTTTATAATAAATAAATTTAAACAAATGAACGTAAATGAAAAAGGATTTAACTGTCCTTTAAAAATATACATTAGCGAGAAAATAATCTAGATGGATTTAGAAAAGGAAAAAAAAAACGCTAAAAGGTAATTTATTTATATTAAAATCTAAAATTTTGGGATTCATTTTATTCAGATGCAAAGGAATGCTTTTGAACATATCAAAGGCACAGGTTCTAATTATTATTTAAACAGCAAAGATAACTTTTGAAACATTTGGGGATTTTGAATTTTGAAGTACATTGCTTGAAAAAACTTATAGATAGAGTTTGGTTAAATTCAGAAACTCATTTGTAAATAATATAAGGTATAAGTTAGATGAAAAATAACAGCTACTCTTTTATCATCTATTTTTTAAATGAAATTAATTGTAGTGGAGACTGGTGTCAGTTGTAACGCTTTACACATTTTGATCAATAGCTACATTATTTAACGGAAGAACTTAATGCAACTTTGAGCTAGACATTAGAAAATCTTTGTAAACATATGAATAAATGTAATTTTGGAATAAAAGTTGATATATGAGTAGAATTTTAATGTATATAAGTCAGGGCATCGTCTTACAGCAGTCCATAATCTTGGATCAACTGCAATAGCCTCATGGTTTTACAGTTTTCGTTACTGAAATTGAAAATGAATTTGGTGCAACTCTTCTAATCGTGTTTCTTATACCTAAAATGCTACAGAAAAGTAATATTATTCAATGATTTAGATAATAGGCAATGCTAAGTAATATATACATTAGGGTGGTCACAAGTTATATGGGGAAAATTTTTTTTAATGCTATTTTTTGGGGCACCCCCCTAAAAGTTGCCAATTGACTAGAAAATGAGATTGGCAAAGTTTTAGCTCAGTTGCATAATATTAACCCGTGCCGCATTGAGGTTGAATTCTTGAAAAATTAAGATTTTTGCTAAAAATATCTAGTTTTTCCTTCATTTAGTATAAACTATTTGCTCTACAGACCTGGTTCTTGTTTTATTTCGTAAAAAATGTTGTTGCTTTGAACTTTTACTCTCAACAAAATCAATATTTAATGACATTCAGTGTTTTTTAGGTCAGTTTGTGAATCTTCCCTCCAAAATCTGCATTTTTGTAAAATTAGTGAAAAAAAGACGAATTAAGAATTTTAAGTAATTTTGACCGTCTTTTGTATTATTTGCATCAGAAAACAAAAAAATAAATCAAGAATTTTCATAACTAAACTACAATTCGTGAAATATATTTATTTGATATGCATTTCTGTACTTCAGAAGAAAGATCTTGATATAAGAAATGATAGAAGAAAGATCTTGTATTTCAGTTGAAGCACATCTAAGACAAACCTCTGAAGTTTTCTTCATTACAATGCTATTTTTGTTGTCTGTTATTATTTACTTTTAGAATGGACATGAATGCCCATACGTATGGGAAAGGAAGGGCTATGCCTCCCCTAGCTCCCATATTATCGTTATGATTTACATACTGGTATAACGTAAAAGTGGTTCAACACTAACACATAATATCTTTCTGGTGCAGGACCCTTGACGTGCAATAAGACTCCCAAGACAAGAATTTTTTCGAAAACAAAGAATTGATCTCATCAAAAGCAGATTTTAAAATTCTGATTTAGAGGGTGCTGTTGTTCACTGGGATGGAAAAATGCTTCCTCATATTTTGAATAATGTAGAGAGAAAAGCGATTTTATTTAGCTGTGGACACGAAGAACAGTTAATAGGAGTTCCTCAGCTTGAAAATAATATGAGAATAACTCTTAGGCAAAAGCTGTATTTACAGCAGTTGAAGAATGGGAGGCAGTTGGTAAAATTCAGGCAATGTGTTTTGATACGACTTGTTGCCTAAGGGGAACGTGCATTTTTTGTTGCAGCAATTACTGGATCAAAATCTTCTATATTTACTTTGTCGCCATCATATTTTAGAAATCATTCTAAAATCTGTTTTGATTGCAAAGTGGGCGAAGCTACTGCTCTTCATCCAGATATTTTTCAGAAATTTCAGATTGGGTGGCCTAAGTTGGGCAAGACAAAGTTCAAAACTGCTATTGAAGATGAAACTATTACATAAAGAAGCAAGAAAATTTTGCAAGAAATTTCAAATTTTCTTGCAGAACATTTAAGAAATCAACAGCTCAGGGATAACCATAAAGAATTAGCCCAACATTGTTTAATTTTTATAGGAGTTTCTCCAAATAGACATTTCTTTCAGAGTACCTGGTGCTGTTCATTATGCCAGGTGGATGTCAAAGGCAATTTATTGTCTCAAAATACTTCTTTTCAGGCAACAGGTCTCATTAACAGATTTAGAAAAAAGAGCTATTACAGACATTTGTTTATTTATAATAAATATTTATGTAAAGGCATGGTTGAACACTCCCACTCAGACTTTAACCCCAATCAAGACTTAAAATTATTACAATACTGAAAATTTGATAAAGAGTCTGCAAACTTCGAAAGAAACATTATCTAAGCCTAGCCACTTTAACAAAAAATTGTAAACAATACTAATTTATTTTCTTTATAATGTGCTTCCTCTTAGATACATAACTTTAATAATCAAATATATCTAAATGTTAGTCGTTCTCAATTTTATGCCTTCTTTGACCTTATTTTCTGTTCATTCTTTTACTTAAATTGCAGATTTTTAAAAAATTACAACCTTTATTTTGTACACAAAAAAGAAAGAAAACCGGAGAAAAAAAAAGGAGGATAAAGACGCATTAAAAAGCCAACTTTTAAGATTCGGATCGTATCTAGTCCTGAAAAAAGCATAGATATATGTTTTTTCTTAGGACTAGATATTATCCGAATGTTACCCTCTGAGCGTTTTGGAAATGGACAAATAATCTAAAGTTGTTTTCACGGTAACATTTTCATGCAATTTTTAAATTATAAAAAAAAAAAAAATTAACAGGAAGATTTGCAATTATTAAAAAAAAGGCTTCTAAATTACATACAAGGTTTAATATCAAACATATTTTATGATATCTAAGTATTACAAATGATTATTATTATAGATGTATTGCAGTGAAAACTGAAATAACGTGGACGGGATTTGACATGGCAACCGCTTGGAACGTTAAATCTGTAAGTTTTTACACAAAAGTGATGTGTGGCTCATCAAGGCGGGAAGTTTTCTTCTGAAACGAGATCAACACCATGTTTCTAGACTGAATTTTATCCATTTTATGATGGAAAGACTCCTTTTTGCGAAAAACCGCGATTTTTCTAAACTTTAATCTCAATGCGGCACGGGTTAATATTATGCAAATGAGCTGAAACTTTACCAATCTCATTTTTGAGCCTATTGGCAACTTTTTGTGGGGGCCCCCCTCAAAAATTCGAAAGTTGATTTCTTGTGACCACCCTAATACATACAATTTAATTTGATAAAGTGTAAACATTCTTAAAATGAAGATTAGTATTACAAAAAGTTTATTTAGACAAATTATTTACATTATCAAGAAGAGCTACCCAGAAAAACTATTTAGACATCTATATTGACATTCACCTTTGGTACACTTTACATGGGATAACTTTTACTCAGGTGATACATTGTACACACTCTTTATTTGGTTTGCTTTTTTCGAAATTGCCAATGGAAGAAATATGAAAATATTTTGCCTGAAGAGAATTGCTGTCATTGTAGGCTAGTTTCCTTTTACTTGTTCCTCGTACTTTTAGCTTATTACTTTTTGGCTGCGATCAATTTCCTCTGAGTAAACATTTCCCGTGCCGGTTTTTCTGGCGCGCTTGTACTTTTCCTCTTCCCCTTGATACCTTGCTTCCGCGTATTTATTTGTATTAGGTGTTGACTCTGAGGAGGATTTATAAGCGGGTGGCAAGCCAAGCATACAAATCCGATATACATGTCCACAGGTGTTGACTGCGGAGATGGGCGGATTATTTCTGGAGAAAATCTGGAAGCGTATGCTGCGGATCTTGCGTATAAGATCAAATATAACATATTACATTCATCCATAAGATTTCTTGTTAGAAATGACATTTTGGGCGGTTTTCGAAGTTTTCACTCGATTATAAACTTTACAATATTGTAAATTTGAGACCATATGGCATATATACTAAAACAAGAATAATAGTCTCTCCCTTTTTTTCAATTTACACATTTTTCACTTATCTCTAAGAGATAATGAATTAACCCCCAAGCAGGTGTAACGCAAAATTCCGTTTAATGAATTCCAGATTTCACTTCAATGAACCTACAATATTATATTATTTAAAACACACCAGGATCCCAAAATATACGTTTTAGTTTTAAAGCTTACAATCAATATTGAGAGTGCATTTTCTAATTTTTTTAATCTTACTATCTATTTTTTTTCGTTTTCCTAATTTAAAAGCTGCATAAAAAATGTAACGAGGTATAGAGTTATACAAGCAATTCGGAAAGTAATCTTTACTTTTCATTTGATAGGAAATTTTAATCCAATGTTTTTTCTTGAAAACTTAATTTTAATCATGATAAAGCGATTTTTTAAATAATATTCTGATGAAGTTATGATATCAAACAGTTTAATGCAACATAGTGATATCCTTAATGATAATCGAAATATTAAATAAACTTACCATATATTTCCGTGTATAAGCCGATAATTTTTGGAAATAAATTACGGGGGTCGGCTTATACACGTATCTGCGAATCGTGTAAAAAGCATAGGTAATTTTCTGTTAACCGGGCGCAACAGATAAATCGCTAAACATCGGAAAATATATACAGCACTTTTAGTTTCTATAACTCATATATATTAAACATACACAAGAAATAATAGAATGCCGTAAATTGCACATAACACGCAAAAAATTTAAGTAATTTTCCGTTCGCCGGGCGCAAGCGATAAATCACTAAACATCGCCAAATATAGCACTTTTTATTTCTATAATTGATATATTTTAAACATGCACAAGAAATAATAGAATACCGTTAATAATTTTTCCATAAAATAAACAATTAAAAATTTTTTTGTTTAAATCTCGGCTTATATACGGGTTTTGAATTGTGGGTAAATTTTTGAAGAAGATACCCACTCGACTTATCCACGGATCGATTTGTATTCGAAAATATGTGGTACATAAATGCATTTACATAATTTATTTATTAAACAGATAATACATATGCATACAAAGTTATAAAATTCATATGATCTGTGTCCTAAAATTAACCAGATTCCTATATAAATATCAGTTATAAGTTTACTTCTTTTCTAATATTAGTTTACCCAGCCGATGTTCTAAAAATTGATTATATAGCTAATATTACACACGATAACAACAACAACAACAACAAAAAAGACGCACCAAGAAGGAATTATCCGATTGCGATAAAAATTGGTGGATGTAAAGAACATACATAAAAAAACCAAGCGATTAAAATTTCCGAACAATTGAATGATTTATTGTAGAGTTCGACCATTACAAGAGGAAGAAGTCAATAAATCGTTGGTCCACATCTGGCATCGATGCAAGCTGTCACCCGGCGTAGCACAGACTTATAAAGTTTCCGGATGGTGTCCTGCGGAATTTCTTGCCTAATTGTCCAGGTACGTCTGTTGGGCTAAATCAGCAACATTTTGAGTTGGTAGCAATCGCCTTCCCATAGCGTCCCAAATGTGCTCTACAGGAGAGAGATCAGGCGACCCTGGCGAACTGTCCAAGGAAGTACAGAGAAAGTGTGAAGACAATTCAGGACAACACGTGCGGTCGGGCTTTATCGTGTTGAAAAGAAAGTCCAGGGTGTCTCAAAAGGAACGGCAACACAACCGGTCGTAGGATGTCGTCAACGTACTGCTGTTCTGTCAATGTGCCAGAAATGATTATCAAAGGGTCCGGCTATCAAAAGAGATGGCACCCCAGACCATAGCACTCTGTTGTGGACCTGTGTGTCGTGCGATAGTCAGGGCAGCATTCCCGTCTGCCATGGAGACGTGTCTGGTTGTCGTCAGGACACAGCCGTAGACGTATCTGGAGTTGGAAACGGGACTCGTCACTAAAGAGTATGTGCCCGGTTAGCGCAGATCTACGTTGATTGATCGAGCCCGGCACCAGAGTAATCGGACTTGACGGTGTACAGGCGTGAGAAGAAAATCAGCATAACGGTCGGCGCAAGGGTAAATTTCGCTCTCTCAATCGTCTGTGGAGGGTCATGTTGGATACATGTATGCGGGGTCACACGGTGGATAGTTGATAGCGGTGAATCGAGTGCGTGACAGCTGATCTGACAATCGCTCTATCCTCCCGTTCTGTTGTGGCCCTCATTCGACAGCTACCATTATGACTCTGATATCTACCGTTGTTGACCCAATCTTGCCAGCATCGTCTAATAGCCGCATCGCTTCGACGAATATGACGGGTGACTGTTCGATTTGTCCAACCAGACTCTTTCAGTCCGATTGCACGTCCTCTTTCAAACTCAAAATCTGCTGGTAATGAGCTCGAATCCTTCGGCGGGGCATGTTGCAGCCGACGTACCATATCGCACTCGAAATTCAACTGAAATTTTAACCATGAGATATAGAATCGTTCCATTTACGCATCTGCTGAATGCGCAGTTCCGACGCGCTAACGCTTTCGCTATTCATTCGTTGGATTTCAGATTTTAATCATTTGCATGTTCAATTTGAATGTCTTTGAATACGAAATTTCATTACAATCAGGCGAGTCCTTCTTGGGACGTCGATTTTTTTTTGTTATAGAGTATATTTTGAGATGTTATAAACAGCTGGCAGTTACTGCTAGCTACTAGTTAGTAGTTATAATTATCTGTTTCAGTTGTATTTGAATTATTGTGCAGCAGCATAAGTTAATTTTTTGTTTCCAGCTAAAAAGGTTGATTTTTATTACTATCAAAATATTGATTATGCGCATTTCTTAAAATTATTACTATGGACTGTGGTGCAGTAGTGGCAGAAAGTCTCTAGAAATATCTATAAGCCCGGAAAAATAACCAAATAAAAAGCGGTTTCCATGGCTTAAGAAAAATTTATTTCCGCCAGTAACTTCTATAGACTATTTTTTCCTTAGTCGTGAAAAAATTCTCCTGACCTAGTAATATTAACAGTGCAACCTATTTTTAACGTAGGATTCCATTTTTACATGACGGTCTTATGAACACAGAAAAAAGAAAAATAAATGAATACCTGTGATGCAGATCATCACATATCTTATTTTTAATTATCAATTACCTAATTGTTAATTATTTCTAAATTTAATCTGTGTTCAAAATTTATTCTTTGCACTTTCGATTTGGATTTCTCTTCCCTTCGCCTGCAAAGTTTTTATTTCTGCACCTACCGTATTTAAAAGAAATCTTCCGTTTTCATTTATTACTTTCCGAACATGTACCATGTATTACTTTCCGAACATGTACCATGTAAGGAAAGTATTGTAATCATGAAAAAATTCGAATTCGAGATTTTGGTGTTTTTACACGTTTTGAGGGCTTCTGAATCCATTTCTGCTATTTTTACGAGATGTATGTATGTATGTGTGTATGTGTGTGTTATGTGTGTGTGTGTGTGTATGTGTGTTTGTGTGTATGTGAGTGAACACGATAGCTCCTGAAAGGAGCATTCGATTGAGCACAAATTGGATATATATGTCATAAACCACCGTCGAAAGACCGGTATTGATTTTGGTGTGTATAGGACTTATAGTTTTTCTACAGGGCTACGACAAAGATTTCTTTTACATTATGGCCTATGGGGGGAATTCTTTAAAGTGCGCTAGCGTTTAAATGGTACCTTCGATTGAGCTGAAATTGGGTATATATGTTATAAATCACCATCTTAAGACCGGTATTGATTTTGGTGTGTATAAGACTTATAGTTTTTCTACAGGGCTACGACAAAAATGTCTTTTATATTATGGCATAATGGCACATGGGGAGAAATTCTTGAAAGTGCGCAAGCGTTTAAACGGTGCATTCGTTTGAATTTCAATTTGGTATATATGTTTGAATTATTCATCGATTAAAATTTATTTAAATGCTTGGTAATGATCTTAATCGTAAGTGTTCGGAAAGTCGAGTGGAGTCACTCCAGATTTTTTTTCCTTTTTATTTCACTTTTGCATTGGTAAATCCTAGCATTTCTGTTTCCATGGTTTGTTTATGACCATATATGGTATCAAATTTATAAATAACATTGGATTTCATTTTGGGTTACAATTTTGCTGATAGATTGTTTGCTTTATCCGTTGGCATGTCTGGGATTCAAAAATAATTATATAGAAATGTATTTAACGTTTACTGGCGTCAAGTTACTTTCGTACTTTGTTTGGCGTGCCCTGTGGCGTGTTTTGCTTCTGTACTAACCTCTTGGCTTGAGTTTCTGATCATTCATTCACGCCTTAGCAGTTGTCTAGTGAACCTGCGTTTTTGAGGGGTCTGCTCAGCCACCGTAGGACTTTATAATTTTGATGTTTATGTGTTGACATGTTAAAATAAAATGTAATTGACACTATAAAGTCTTATTCTTTCATCACGGCCTGGGGTGTGAACCTGGGGAAAGCTTCCCCATAATACCATCGAAACCTATAATAATACTACAATAGAAAATTAACTGTGTGAACTAATCAGGTAAACTAACTGGACTAACTAGGGTTTCTTTTACGACAGTCAAAAATTTAACGTCATGAATTAAAAATTTTCTTGTGATTGTAGCTCTGCCACACAATTTGCGTCAGATCAAAGTAAATTCGTAATTTCTATTTTACTCTACGATTCTATGTAACTCCTCGAGATAACGCAATTTGAATTTTCCATGCGATGGAAATAAGTAAGCTATTTCCTTCCGCGGAACCATAGAGTATTTAAATATTTAAATTGAACATTTTAGAAACAAACAGTTCCGCACCAGTTTTTTGCGTCTAGCAACTGTACAATGGCGGTGTAATGATTGAAATCTTTAAAATTTGCTTTTAACTATCTGTATTCAGTAAAAAAAGAAGAGTAGATATTAAATGACGAATGAATTCGATTACAGTCACAAGTTCTGATTGGGTATTTCGTTGAAGACCATATTTTGGGCAAAGCCATCGACTACGGAACGTCCAGGTGCATCATCGTGAGTGATCTTGACTGCCGCGTCATTCTTTGATCTACCATTTTATAAGAACGACCATTTTATGAGAAAATACCGTTTCAGGAAAGTAAACGCCAACAGTATGAAGTGAAAGTAATAAAAAATGTCGGAATTCTAGAGTCGAATGGTTCAAAAGTCGGAGACAAAAAATCTAACCCCCCAAATTTCGATTGCGCGCTCCGTGCTTTATTTGCCTTTTCTCATGCTACTCTCGATGGTAAAGATCCAATATCAGACAGAAAACAGAAAAATTAAAGAAATAAGACATAAAGCGCCAAAATAAAAAATAGTTTATAACTGCGGTCAATGTGGTTAATAAACCACATTGTATTTTCTATGTAGAAAAATATGAAGAAAAATGAAATTCTAAAAAACTTTCATATTTTAAATACGCACTAATGTGCTATATATTAAAATATATAGCACATATTCTACAGCTTATAGCACATATGCATATAGCAAATGTGCTATATATACGGCCGTCCCTATTTTTCTTACTTATTTCATTATGTTGAAAAGTGTATCATTATTCATGAGTGCCGTATTTTTCTTTCTTACTCCATAAAACACTTCTTTGGAATCGAAATCCATATTAAAATCTCCGCATACTAACACTGTTTTACAGTATTTGCCAAGCACATTCTATCTATACTTCACCTTTATAAATGTTGTTTTGAATGTGCAACATAATCCATGAGTGTGCCGTGATTTTTTTTGTTCCATAAAATACTTTTCAGAATTGAAATATATATTAAAATCGCCTATTAAAGGCACTTGGTCAGCCAAACGCGCTCCCAGTTTTAACTCCAGCAAGTTTGGTACTCATTTTATCGACCAACTCATCGTCAACCTCGCCCAGCCCGGGAATCGAACCCAGGACCTGTGGCACGGCAGCAGAATGAGCTAAACGTTATTCCACTGGGATTATATTCTAAAATACTTCACCTTTATAAATACCGTTTCGAAAGTGTACCATAATCCATGAGTAAACCGTATTTGCTTTCCCTGTTCCATAAAACAATTTCTTGGACTTGAAATATATATTAAAATCGCCTACCAAAACTATTTTACACTCTTCACGAAGCATATTCTAACTATGCTTCTCCTTTGTTGTAGGTAAATAAATTGTAGCGTTTTCCATCTTCTAGCCAAATCTAGCAGATATCGGCAAGCTAGGCTCAGTTTTGAGACTTAGATTTGGTACCAAACTTGGCGGTGAATCATCAAAAAATTTTAAAACTTGGTGGCTTTCAACATTTTATTCTCTTCACACCCCCTCTCCCGCGCTATCTGTCGCTTTAAAACATTTCTTTGTATGGACTGTAATGTATGAGAAATATAATTTTGCAGCCCTGTAAAAAAACTATAAGTCCTACACACACCAAAATCAATATCGGTCGTGCGACGGTAGTCTTTTATATATTAACCAACCGTTTAGGAGCTAGCGCACTTTAAACGGTTTAATTAGCAAGAAAATAGTAGAAAACGAATTCTTCAGAAATTCAGAATTCGAAGAAAGAAGTCACGTTTCCTGTATTCTGGAAGGGACAATTAACTAAGCCGCCAAACGGAGTGCGAACGCTCCGTGCTTTATTTACATTCACTCGAGCTGCCCTTAGTGGTAAAGATCCAATATGAGAGATAAAACTGAAAAATTGAAGAAATAAGAGATAAAGTCCCAAAATAAAGATATGCATGCGTCATCCTGGAGTTTGCATTGCAGCTGAATGTAGTTTTAATAATTAAGTGTCTTCAAATTCTTTAACTGGTGCGTTTATCGCTAAGTTGTTCTCTTGCGTTTTCATCTAGTTCTTTTGGGAGCGTTGAAACTTGTGCACAGCTCATCAAACCCATGACTGTAAAACTCGCCAAAGTGCGGCGATTTTTTAGGTTGGGGAAAGTGATTGGTGATTGTGCTGAATTGATTCTGAATCTGACATCATCAAATTGATGCTTTCAGAAAGCAAAATGCCAAATGAATACAGCTATTTATATCATTTCGGAAAAATGCATCACCTGAAATCTTAAACTCTTGTTATCCACGTGATCGTATTAGCAATTTTTAAATTTATGAACGTTAAGAAATACATTTCGACTTAATTCTTTTTCATGCTTTTTAATTTGACGTGAAAATGACGTAATATGTTATGAAGTGTGTTAAGACAGGCTTTTATTCTGATTACTGATTGGTCGATGAGAGTATTTTGGTCACAGTGCATGGTCAAACTGCATCAGAAACGATTTGAAGAATCTGTCCCGAGCTGCCTTAGCATTTTAATATACATAGATAAAATAAAAACGTTCATAATATCCATCAATTTTCAAAGGGCGCCTTACACCTAACTAAACGATAAATAATCGTGCGTAAATATAATGCAGTGTAGTTTCAACAGAAGAGACAACCTGAACTTTAATTTTTTATGTCGGCTATATTTAAAAATAATAATATTTTATATTCAGTACAGAATTTTTGTCTATTTTTGATTAAAAATTGCTGTTTTTGTATATATTTATGCTCTGATGTTTAACCCTTTGGGCGCAACCCTTTCGAAATGCTGAAAAAAGGGCAGCCGTTGCCATCTCTCGACTTAACTACCAGCAAGATGGCGGACGATCGAAACGTCGAGCGATGGCAACGGCTGCCCTTTTTTCAGCATTGGGCAATCTATCCAGCTGTTCTCGCATTCTTCCATTTTTCAGCAGAAGTCAGTGCTGTTATAAATAATCGTGACAATTTTTTAACGGGAAATGACGTGCTACAAAGTAAAGGATTCTCGTGGAGCTATGTCACCCGCAACTATTTTTATAGAAATCAAATCTATTCTTCGTGACTGGCAACAGACAAAACGTCAGAGTTTGGTGTTCCCAGAGTGGGAACACTGCGCGTTAAAGGGTTAAAAATTTAAATAGCCTATGAATTATAATATATGCAATGTAACACTTGATAAATATCATATGGTTCATTAAAAATCATAATATTCAATAAAATTCAATAAAATATCATATGGACACTTTATAGCGTTACTATAATTACGTAATATGTATCGATTAATTTTCATACATTAAAAAAATTTTTAACACTTTTGACCAGCTGTGCTTTAAATTGTCATTATTTTCAATTAGAAATTTGTACGAAAAGGGAATACAAAAGTGGATTGCCTAGGAGAAGAAGAATTTTATCCACAAGGTATTATTAATACAATTTTTTTTTGTAAAGCAAAATATTTTACAAAATGTTATTAAATAATTAAAATATTAACTTCCCGAAATTGAAATATGTCATGCCTTACGATGGCTGTAAAGGAAATCGAAATATCAAGAGTTTAAAAAAAAATGTTTTCTCTTCTGTTCTGGTCTTAATCTGAATGCGGGAATTTAAATTTTATTTCGGCGTGTAATAGTCGATGCTCGACTTTAATAAAAGCATTTCTTGAATCGATATGGCGACGTAAGCCACAGAGACGTCAGCATGTCAGCTTTCGTCTTCTATCACTGAAAGTTTATAAAGTTTTATTTCCGCTTATTCGATAACCCCCCTTTCCAAATTTCGATGACACGTTTGGAGATTAAAGGTTAAAACTTTTGATTATTCGTCAAACTTTCAGAAAACTTATTTTTATTTATTTTTTAACTTTATTTATTTTTTTCATTTTTTAACTTTATTTATTTTTTTCATTTTTGAGAATTTAATGTGGTTAGATTGGAATTAAACTATTTACTGCTCACTCTCTCTCTGTTGCTTGCTTCATTGGTTTCTTGTTTTAGCGGTGTATTGTACCTGCAGTAATACTGAAATTAACAAGAGGAAAAGCAGAATAGAAAGCTTGGTAAATCACGTTTGTGAAGCATTTTAATTGAAGTACTATCCACACAGTGCAATCTTTAGGAATTTTTAAAGATGCTATGTGCATACTAAAGCACTGTGCAGTAAGGAATTTTTTGGCATAAATGTAATTGTAATACTTAAACTTCGTTATGACATAAAATACGTAATTTATTTAGAATAAATACAGGCCGACTTCCATAAACTATCAGTCACGCAAGCCGCGATGCATCTTGCATGACTTTTTTTGCAAAACAACTACTACTACAAAAAAAGAACTGTTGATCCTAGTACTTGTATTAAATTTAACCCATTCTGTAAAAATTTTGTAAAATACAACTTCATTACATGAGCTTCATTCTATTGAAAAGTTTATTTTACTGCACTTAAAATAAAAACTGAAGACGAATAAAAAAAAGAACTATTTTATTGGACAAAAAAGAAAACACTCCTTTCGGGAATTGCATTTTCGAATCGCTACAATCAAACACTGGGTAATCTCTCGCCCCTCTTGCTCCCTGAATCCCCTCACATACTTAAATTTTTATTACGCAAATCGTAAAGGGAAAGTGAAAACGACCCACGTGATATACGCCCTTCTTCACCAATATCAATCATTACACGCACTGCACATTTTTTCCCTCTGAAAATACCTCCAACCGCATGCTAGATTTTTTCCCCCCTTCTTGCAGTAAGTGCTCGCATAAAGGAGTTATCAATCATTCATCTTTTTCGAGGTTTTGAATGAAAATGCTTTTCCTTGAGAATATTGGAGTAGAATTCGGTTTATATAAAACTTCACTCACTCTCTTTCGGATCCGTAAGTGGAATTTAAATGCTACTTTCTCTTTCAGTATGGAAAGTTTGTGTGTAGGGGAGTTTAAAATTTCATTAAAATATTCAAGGGAAACTTAGTCTATGGTGACGAAACTACCCAAGAATACATGGAAATAATTCAATCGAAACTTCAAACTGAAATTACTAATTGATCAAATTAAACAATTCTCTTTATTAACATGCAATACAAACGCCTTTTCGTTTCATCTTTAAAATAGTGCAGAATAAATATAGAATATTAGAAAATGATACTTTCATTTTATATGTTGAATTCTAAAATTTTAGTCTCAAGAGAAAAGCTTTCGCTACAGTTTTGAATGCCAATACGCAAGTTTTGCAACCCGAATCTACATTGAAGAGCCAAAATATTATGAATACCTACTCAATAACGCGTTGCGCCTCCTTCAGCCTTAAACAGATGCAACTCGTCTGGGCATAAAGCCACTTGGTAGAAAGCTTGAGACAGGTTGTACCAAATATTTAAACATCGGTTGCATAAACTCGAGATATCGGAACATGGTGGTGTTTGAGCTCTGAGCTGTTAGGGAGAGGGGAGCCGCTATTCTCCTGGAAGACGGCGTACCCTGACACGACTATCGAAGGGATGAAGGAGAAACTGGGGTTAATCCGACCAGGCAAGTGTCTTCCACATATCTTGGTCCAATCTCGATGTTCCCGTGCCCACTGTAGACGTAGTTGACAATGATGCCTTGCAAGCAGAAGCATATGAGTGGGATATCTGATCATATCCAACAGTTCCCTTTGAACTATGTGTTCCGAAACATTTATTTTTGAACCTGCACTGTACTGGGCTGTCAGCTGAGCCACTGTCTGCTGCCAATTTAGGCGCTGCACTAGGCGGGCAGTCTCCGACCTCCTCTTTCTTTAATGATGAGTGGATGTACAACATCTTGGCGTATAACGCTGGTTTTGCGGTCATTAATCCGCTTTTTGTAAATAGTACTAACAACGGCAGATCGTGAAAAACCAACCAATCGGGCAGTTTTGAAGATACTGTCTTTTGGGCATTTCAATCTGCCCTCTATCAAATTCTCTTAAATCAACAACCTTTCCCATCCCACACAATTGTAAGTGCAAAATTGATTCCTTACCTTCTCCAACAACAGTTAAATACCATTCCCACTTAATTACGTGCTCTCCATGCCAGTCAGATGAGTTCATTGAAAGTTCATGTCACGAGTTTATGTGGAGGTGGTCATACTGCTTTGGTTCTTCAGTAAATATATAACAAAAGCCCAGAGTCCAAAAATGCTCACCAGTAATAATTCCGGGTTGTACCAATCCAAGACAGTTTTTCTTTATGATGATTACGCTACCAAATCCACATCGTGCCTACAATACACTTAAAATTTTGTACAGGTACATATAATGGTGTAGAGATGACATTGGTGACTTTAAAATGTTTAAAACTTAAACTCGTTCTGAGATTCACGTTTCCTTTCAGAGATTTATCACGATGATCTGAATATTTAATTTAGTTTGTAGCAGATATTTTCTGGAAGTTTTCTAGACATTTCGTTAGTAGTTTTTAATAATAAATTTTTGCTGACGTTATGCTTATATTTTACTTTCGTGCTGACGTGTGATAATGTTATCTTAATCACCTTCATGCATAATTACAAAACGGACTCTAAGAATTCATCCTTTGTAGAGCGAAATGTGGCATATTAGCAGCATTCTAAAATATGTGTACATACTTTATGATTCTTGACAAAATACTATCAATAAATACAGCAGAGAATTTTAGTAAAGAAAGAGAACTACTTGCGTTATTTCGTGATCTACACTGAAAAAAATAATGGCACTACTTTTACTCTCTCATTCTGTTGCAGTTATTTGTAATTGCAGCACCATCTGCTACATTTTAATATTTTAGCATTGCGCAATAATTACTAGAAACTACACGATAACGTGCAATCGAAATCATGGCATTTTTTTCAGTGTATAAGCTGGCGCAGTCATCACATTTGAATAAAGCACGAATATTTTTTTTATATTTTTCTTTTATAGTAGGTGCTTTAAGATGAAATGTTTGAAACATCATTTCTGCATTTTTTCTGAGAACGTTTCCAAACACTTTCCGTAAAATTCTACAGCAGGAATTTTAAGAGAAATCAAATTTGAAGGAATGTACTTGAAGAAAACTCAAATTTGTTATACACAGACACAAACACACAAAGTCGCATTTCTATGGTTGTAGAATTTCATTCTTCCACATTGTATAAGAAACTCTTTATTTCATATGAAATACACTCTTGTAGTTTATGCTGCCGAATCTTTGAAAATTTTAAAAATAGCTGCAAATAAGAGTTATCAATAGTTAACCTTTCATCTTCTTTTGTATGGAAAGCGTGTTGCAATAACTTTCTTTTAATCATGTAATTTAATAATAGTAGGGATATAGGTGGCTCAAAATGATCCTAGCGGACAAAACGATCCACAAGTTTTCTTCCAGACAGTCAACGCTATCTACCAGGTACCACATATACTAGTTGTGCCAAGTCAAGAAGAAGCATTGGCGGTATTTAAGCAATCGATGCATTATGCTTCTGAGAAGAATTCTTCGAAGAAACTGGGTTTTATCATATCTCTTATAAGGTAAGCACTAACGTTCCTATTTAGTTAGAAATACAGTTTTTAATGTACGGAACTATGATTTGCTTTACTGCAGCATTTCTCAACCTGTGGGGCGCGACCCCCAAGGGGGGGGCGCGAGAAAATCCACAGAGCAAGTAGTGATGCATTTTTAAAAAAAAATCATCGTATTTATTCTCATTTTTACTCAAAAATCTATCCATTTTCTCTTAAAATGTTCATTCAAACTTTACTGTAAACATTATTTTGTCGAAAATTCGACTACATTGTTAAAGATTGAAAAACTGAATGTGTGCTGAAAAATGTGAGGGGGACGCCACCGTATGTTAGCCTTTCTTGGGGGGCGCGACGTTAAAAAGGTTGAGAACCGCTGCTTTACTGAATAGAGTATATTTTTAGATGTGAATTACACTTGCTAATTTTGTTATGTTTCTCGGCGTGTTTCAGTAATATGTGAAGTGGGAAGCAATATTGCAGGATAAAATGATACCTCGATTGAAGAAATTCCAGTACTGGGCACTAGGTGTCATGTGACAGCCCTCAACCGTTCTCAAAATTCGTGACTTCCCATTAAATTATTTAATTTATTTCTGCGTTTAGTGTAGGCCATAATTTTTTCATAATAATTTTAAAATATTCCATTTTAATGTCTTTAAATTCTTTTATTTTAAAATTTTCATAAAATAAACCATGCATACTATAAGATTGTAAAATTTATTTTATTTTATTATGTGTAGTTATAATTACATTTATCTATGTTTTGTTGATAAAAATGATTTACAAATATTTCCTAATGAAGGATCATTTTGCACTTCGGTTGGGGGTAAAATGATCCTTTAAGCACTTTCTAACACTTCTACTTTTTTCATTACTAACTGTGCTTTTAAAATATTAAAATATATTTATGATGCAAAATATCGTGTAAAATATGATAGCAAAGGACCAACGTTTTATTTAAACATTCGTGTTATTTTATACAAGTTCTAACCTCAAGGGAATCATTTTGGGTCACCTTCCATTACATACTTTTAAATAACTGGAGCTAAAATTCATTCTACAGCCGAGTCCGCTCATTAAGAGCATGAAGGGACAGCGATATTTCCTGATTATAACCGAGGGCTGATAAAAACGGGCTCGTAAAAAAATCATAAAAATTCGTACATGCTATATTATTTACTTTATTTTTGTTGTTGTTTCTGTACAGTAGAAAAGAAGTGTGTTGTTGGACTCTTTCTTGCGCTATTGTGCATCGGTGAAGACTCATGGCTCGAGAGATATCATCATTTGCATCCCTATTCCGAAAGCAGATTGAAAAATTTCTGAGAATTACAAAAGCCATTGTGCATTTTGAGAGCGATTCAGCTTGAAATTATTCACATTCGTCGTCATCATTGTTGCTTTCATTATTTCTTATGCAGCTTCAGACAGAATTTCAACTACAATAGCCTCGAGAGTAGGTTTCTCAGAATGATAATATTGCTGTTAACATACATGTTATTTTCAAGTTTTTCTGATTTCCAAATTTTTCAAGTCGTCTACTTCTTCCTCTTGAGGAATGTCCATCTATCACCTAACGCCAGGAAAAAATACTCAAAACACTGGTTTTAAAAGATGAAGTAGGTCAAAACACTGTGTAAAAATACATAAAAAGGTACTTATTGGTTGAGACGATCTTTTCGACTGAAAAAGTTTTCGGTCTTCTTCAGCTGTCAATACTTCGTCTTACAGAACAGTGGGGAGTGAAAGATAAACAAAAACAAAAGCAGAAAGTATGCTGCCACCCTGAAAATAGAAAAAAAACGAAAACCAACGGAGGTTAAAGGAAAGGGGAAAAGAGCGGGGTGTATGTGTAAAAATGAATGTAGATAACAGTAAAATGAGGACAAACAAAAATAAATAAATAAATAAAAATAAACAAAAAAGAGCACACACAAACACACATACACAAAAACAATAGAAAATTGAACAAACAAAAAGACAATAACGAAATTATCATAAGAACACAGATATTAGTTTTTCTTACATACAGGACAACACATTATTTATTTATTTATTTACGTGTTCGCATAGTTTATGATGATCTGGGTTGATTTTAGAATGTGAAAGAGATTTTTTCAAGAAAGATAAGTCGAGACGTAGAAATGGTTGTTAATAGAAATTTTATTTATTACATAAATATTGATTGCTATAACTGAGGTTTACTCGTTAAAAACGATTCATGCTTAACATCGCGCAGACCAAGTATTTGCGATCCTCCGACTCGTTAAATTAGAGTTTCCTGTGAACAAGTTCTACTGTATTTCACAGATAAATAAATAAAATGTGCTTTTGACTCTGTTGCACCTTAACTCAAAAGATCTAGAAATCACGACAAAATTTCACGAGCTCAGGAATGAATGAAGGAAAGAACACGTCTTGAAAATTTGAAAAATTCACTGTTTCAAGATAGAACCCATTTTGAAAAAGACGTATTAAAAGTTTCCAGTCCTTCTTTCTGCATACTTTTCTATAAATTGCGCTGTCAACTTTTTAAAGTGATTTGCCAGCTTAAAGCTCATTTACACTTACCCTTTTCGACATTCATCTTAGAGCAATCATCCAAAGTGTTAACTGTAGATTGCCTTTCATGTTTGTTTCATCCAAAGTATACACTAAAGGTGAACAACGAAACAGTTGGACCCCGATCTACTTTTGATGAAAGAATCTTTCCGGGAGACGATGATTCAGTCATTCAACGTACAGGTTTGATGAAAAAAGTAAACCATCCTTTCATTTCCTCCGTCCCATTCACTATTAATTGGGAATATCATGTTTGAGAACGTCTGCACACCCACAACTGTGACAAGTGCATGTGAGGGGAAACCACCGAAATGGTTGAAAATATCCTTAATACACTCTTAAGAATTTGGTGCAACATTAAAAAAAAAAACATGGTACTAGAAAATTTGGCTGAATAAGATGGTGAAACGTTGTTCCAACATGTGGTACTTTACCAAATTATAGTTAATCCTGAGCACACAGAATGTTGGAACAAGGTTTCACCATCTTATGGAGCCAATTATTCTAGTACCATGCTTTGGTGCTATATTGCGCAAAATTTTTGAGAGTGTAGGATGATCACTCTGGATTATTTTACTGTGAGTGATTCACTTTGGATGCACATCCAAAGTAATATAGTGTAAATACCGCTTTAGAAACATGAGTTCTATTTTCTTGCATGAGACATGTTCATCGCATAAATTAGACACTTCTCCCTTTTTCTCATAGTCAATTTTAACTTAAACGTTATTTTAAAAATTTCCATTTCGCTCAATGAATATGTAAGTTTGTGTGAAATGCTAGTCATGTTCGTGTGTGTAGTAAATGCATTAGTTTACTATTTAGAATTTTGGTCTGGCTTCCTTGACCGATTTTTGTGAGTAAAAGAAGATGTTGAAAATTTTTGCAACTTTATATAGGTTAAAGAACTGAAATTTATGTTTAAATGAACCATTAACAAGAGATCGAAAAACTGACGTAGATCTTCTTAAAAAAGAGTATATTTTAGTATTTAGTTACGTGCAAGTGTAAATCATTAAGAAAAATATAAAAAGCCTTTTAATACAGATCTAGTGTTTTAAAAATCACACAACTCAATAGCTTATACAGTGGTTTAATCTGACGATTACAATAACTTAAAATATACTGTCATTTGTTTTTTATTTGTTATGTAATATATTCATGATTTATAAATACTGATTAATAAATTTAATTTACTTAAAATATGAATAAACTTTTAAATCTTCATTTTTCTGAAATTAGAGAAGTCACTTTTTGGATTGTTCATAGTGTTAGAGACAAAATAAATGAACATAAGGAAAATCAAATTATTGCAAAACATTTTTATTAAATAATTTGTCATTGCTTCCGCTAAAAAAAGTAAAAATCGTCATATGCTAATAAAAAGTCTCATTTATTTTTGATTAACTATCTTATTTTATTTCCTCTTTCAAGCATGATTTACATTAATGAGCAAAATAACCACATTCTTTTTTTTCTGTGCAGGAAGAAAAACTCATTAATATTTTTTCAGGATATATTTATTAATAATTTTGAGGCTTTCTCAGTAAGTGTAAGATTAATGGGTACATACTTTAATTATTTATTTATCAATAATTTACATTTAATAGCTCTTATAAATTTGTCATAGTTTTTATTTAATCTTAGAATAATTATTCAACAAGACAAATGATTCGTTTTAAAAATTGTAACTATAAAAAAAAAAAAAAACTGCACTCCTGATTTCTTTTTATGTGTGTACTTAGGATGTTATAGCAAACCTGATTTATGTTTAATCAGATTAGTAAAGGATTTTTAAATCTCTACAATGTCTACAAAGAACCACTTAAGATTGTGCAAGTCATATAAATTAGATTTAATTTAACTTTGCATTTTTATTCCAGAAACCTTAAAAATAATTGAAAAAAACCAATTAAAAATGAAAAATATTTTATCTCGAGCTTTTAAGCTAATTTATAGCTATTACTTTTCATGCAATTTTCATCATTCTTGCTCCTGCTTTCATAGTTTCACTTTGTTCCATTAATACGACAAGTAAATTAATAGATGCATTTAAATGCTTTTTTTAATAATTCAATTAAGATATAGGCCTTAAAAAGAATCACTATAATTTATTTAAAGCCAACTTTTATTAAATTTCGTAGCAATACTAGAAAACTATGCTTCTACAGTTCCCTCTAAAAAAATTACTCAAAAAAAAATATAAGTGCTTTTAATATAAATATTTTTATTATGACAACTAATATCTTTAACTGGTATTACTTCAAGGTTTAGCTGACATTTTTCTTGCCTAACGCATTTAAATATTGATATTTTAGCAAGTAAACGAAAGAATACTGAAGTTTTTATACTATTCGTCCCCGAATGATACACCTATACCACACATAGACTGTTTTACTGAAGGGTATCGTAAACAAAAACTGACAGTAAATATTGAGGAGGAGTAATAAAACAGAAGGCTGATGCATACACGGCAGGCATAAGTATTAAGAAAACGACTGAAAAAGAAAATCAGTCAGTTTTGTTGATCAGGTTTAAACAAAAAATGATTCAACGTTTATCGTAGAAAAACAAATGAAAATATCAATTTTAAGAGTTCGAAAAGAACAACTTCTTTTAAAAAATTCATTTTGAATGCCGGATATGATTTAATATGATCAGAGAAATCAGAGAAATGCATCAGGATACCAATTTTGGGTATCGGGAGTATTCTGCTCGTGTCACCCAAATAGCGTCTTTTCTTCAAATATCTGTAGGGAACTGAGGAGCCAGCAGCTTTGTAACTACATGAACTTCACGGACATAAAGACTGTGTAGCTAGCCCTTCCGCTTTATATAAAACTCAGGAGTATTTAATATTATAATTGACGCATATGCTTCCATTGATATCACTCTTTTACCTGTGCTTTCAGCAAACCTGGAGAGCTCTTGAAACTTTCAAATGAACTTAAAAGTACTGCTGTTTCTCCGGGGACAATTTCTTTTTCATTTAATCTCTTTTTTTTGCGCTCGTTCTTTTCTTTCTTTCTTCTTTTTGACATTTTTGCTATATTTTGAAGACAAATTCAATCAGCTTTAAAGTCCCTGACCGAAGTACTACACGCACTATTGATTTATTTTCTAGTGTCCCGCATAGAGATGAGTTCGGGCTCATTTTTTGAAGCCCGAGCTCGAGGTCTTTTAATCCGAGCCCGCCCGAGCCCGAAATTTCAGTTAAAGATAAAAAAAATCCAATTACTTCATTGATAGAATACAATGAATTTTGCCGTTTGTGTAAAATAAAGACAATTATAGTTGCAAACTCTCAATGCACTTTCTAATTCTTTATATATCCATGTTTATCAAATAATGTCGGATCTCATGACTAACTAATCAATATAAGCCGCCGTTCTGAAATATCCAAACAGCTTCACGCACCTTCTAGGCGCCAGTGCCACTATTTTTTTTTATAAGTACCTCATGAATCACTTTTTAAAATCTGTTTCAAGGAGTATGTTCAATAAAGGAGAAATTTTTCACGAGCCCGAGCGCGAACGCAATTGTGAATTACAGAGCCCGAGCCCGGTTCGGGCCCGGCTCGGATCGGGCTTTCGGGCTCGGGCTGAGCCCGTCTCATCTCTAGTCCCGCAGTGGTCTGGGTGCTAAACTTCGTCCCCATAAGAACACGGCAAGCGAAGCAGCATCCGGGTCGGCCAGTTCATGGGAGGGTCAACTCCCTCTCGGCTCTGGGAAGGTGTACGCTAATGGGAGCTGGTGCACGTAAAATCCGTCGTGGCTCCGATGTCCCCTATTAAGTTGAACGATACCTCTGGGGGTGCCGATTTCACGGGGATTCTTCTCTCCTCTGCAATAGGTTCAAAATTAGGGGACAATACAGAAGTCCAACCACTTCGGGGGCAATGGCTCCCATCTTCCGGGGATAAGGAAATTTTCTATCCCTCTGGACACGACAACAACAATATTTATTTTCAAGTTATATGCTTAGCACCCGTTAACACAAAATTATTAGATGCACCTATTTTTTTACAATGATTAGTTTAATACCAAAATAATAAGTTTGATGCCAATCTAGGTTTTATACTTATTTCATGATGCCATCAGAACACAAAAAGGTACAGATCTTCCTAAGCTGCGTTTTCGCGTACTGCAGGTGTGAAAATTTTATTTATCATCTTGTTCGCCTTCGCCTTTGCTTGCTTATTTCTCTGAATTTAACCGTTGCATTTTTACAGCATCATTTTCATAACGAAAAAAACTACTAGAAATAATTAATTGTATCATTTAAATGATGGAAAATAGTAGGACACCTTTAACCTTGCAAATGAGCTGAGATTAAAAATTAATACACTAAAAAATGCTAAAATGTATTCCAATTAACATGTACTATCAAAAACCTTGAAATCGTCCGAATCTAGCATTAGCACCTACATAATGAAACAAACTGTATTCGTACAGATTAACAATTTCCAAGCTCATTAAATAATTTCTTTCGAATCTTTCTTTGTTATCACAAAAATAGATATATATGAATATTTTTGTGATACCAGAGACTGAATTTGTAATAAGTAAAAAAAATTCTTTTCGTAAATTACCGCGAAATGTACACATTAGTCGTTATTAGTATTTACTTTGAAGTATTTTTTTCAAAATTTATATCCTCAATTGCGGCCATCTGATCTGAAAGGGTTAAATTTACTCTAATTAAATATTTGAAAACCAAATTTTAGTTGCAGTTATTTAAGAGCTTGCATAAAAACAATAGTTCGCAAAATAATTTTAGCCAGGTACAATATATATTACAAACCACAGTCGCAAAATTACTACAGTTGCAATAGAAAAGAAACGGGTAATTTATATCTTTCTCCAGAATTCTCATTCAAGTTTAAAAAATATATATTCCAGTATTTTAATCCATTTAGTACAATTTCAAACTGTCAAATCCCTATCATTCAAGACTGTAAGGAGGAGAGGTGCTTGACCTTTTGGAAGAAACAGTGACCATTTCTGAAATAACATTCAGTAATAGGCCCGACTTTTTTCCCCTGTAATATTCATTACAAAAGGGCTATCCATCACTCATCGCTTCTGTTTCTGGATGGATTAAAATCTTTTTCCTTGGTGATATGTTTTATAAGAAAGGTCACTCCTTTACGTTAACATGTCTGGTGGCTATTTTCTGAGTTGAAATGAGTTATGGTTCTTTGATTTTAAACCTTATGTAAGTTAACTGAAAGCTGATACATTTTTTTACATTTTTTAAACTAAACAATGCTTAGAAATCCAATAATGGTTGCAAGTTGTGACTTAAAACTTTCGAGACTGATCAAATTATTCCGCAAGTTCTCACTTTAAATCTGCCGTAATTGTTCAGTGCAAATATCCCCAGGAACAGTTATTCCCAACGCCATTCAAAGCATTGTCTGCTAAAAATTAAATGCTGAAAATTTCACATTTTATTTTCCCTTTGTTGGATGCATTTTTTTCAGGAATCTGTCATCCAATTATTTTTATCAGTTAGCGTGAAGACATGGGATTATTATTTAAGGATGACATCACCTACGGACAGGGTACGAACTGAGCATTTTCTCCAGGGGGGACATTTGAAAGTGAACATTCTCCAGGGGGGGGGCACTTGAAAAGAAGGAGGAGGGAAGGTGCAAATGCTTCCCTCACATGATATTACTTGACAAATGCAGTCGCCGAACACGTGTGGGAATTGACTTATATTCAAACAAAGGTCATAGATTGTTTGTTCTATGGATTCACAGATACACAAGCTACGTACAATGTACCTGTATTGGAAGCCACCTTTGAGGGTTTTTAGCTTAGAAAAGAGACGAAATTTTAAGGCAGTCGTATTAGAGTATAGTAACAAACGATAACATACTTTCTTTATTTTGACTTCTTGACTTCCCTCATCTGAATCCCAAAATCTTCACTCATCAGTTTAATATTTCGCCAGCAGGGGATAAATAGTATCCCTGGCAGGGATCAATTAATGTTTCTCTAGCCAGGGATATTACATTCTTCAGCCGGGGACGATCCCCGGCATCCCCCCCGTCAATTCGCACCCTGCCTACGGATAAAGGTCTCAAAACGGTTTCGAATTTTATGACAGTAGGAATGGCTGCCTCTGCTAAAGAGCTGAAACTGCCCCCGAAGAAAATAAATTCAAGAATTGTATTACAAATCCTAGAACTTCTAAAGTGCCTATAAGTTAATTTTCTACTGGTTTCGTATTTATGTATTTTTTATTTTACGAGTCTAAAAACTTTAAAACTGACTTTGGTTGGATAATTGAATTTATACTGCGGTAAATATAATGTTAAAAACAGAATGCGAATTTCATTATTTATATTAACTGGGCAATAATTAAATGTACTGATTACATTTTATATTGATACAAATAATAACTATTTTACTCTCAGAAGGTTGCTTTTTACATGCACAGATCGCAAAACACTATAACAGAGTAAACGAGTAAGTGTCCTTTAGTACCGGATAAATTGAAACCATTTACTTTGTCTACTAATGAATTTTGATCCATGCACAACTTGACCATTTATTTTTTCCTTCAAAACGGGAAATCTACTGTATTAACAAGTTAGAAAAATGCCTGATATATATACCAAAAAGGTGGTAACAGGCAGAGGGCTTTAACTCCTGATCGGTTAGAGATAAGTGCGCAGTGTAAATTGAAAAAAAATGTTCAAAGTAAGGTCGGAAATAATAATCCGCTGAGAAAAAAATCCTCTCGTTCATTTTCAAAAAGTTACACTTTTTAATTTGTATATGACCCCCCCTTATAAAATCATTCCCAATTAGTAAAATCGGCCCCATGCGCTAATGAGGGGATGAAAAAATTAGAGCCTTTCATCATACAACTTCACAATCTTTAGAAAAAGCTGATCGGGGACTATACATGATTTTGACTATAAACGTTTATTGCCAGAATGATAAAAATATTTTCTTTCGTAATTCCCGTACGATCCCTGAAATGTGATCATTGGAATTGATTTTTCCCTCTCGACAGACATTGAAAAGTGGTTTAAGTCAGTGTTACATTTGTCTTCATATCTCTGACAATTTTCAAGGTACAGTTCTCCAATTTTGTATGTCAGCACATGAGTCTATGGGACACATCTTACTAATTGGAAATTGATTTGTACGGGGACGTATAAAAATTGAAAACGTGTAACTTTTTGAAAATTAACGAGAAGGATTTTTTATCTCAGCAGAGTCTTTTTTTCTGACCTTATTTGGAACATTTCTTCAATTTACACCGCCCACTTATCTCTAAAAGATAAAGAATTAAAGCCCGTTACCACCTTTTTGGGACGCCATGTATACGCATATATACATTTATAGAATGACACATATGTGCAACTTTCGTCTAAAATATAGATTGCCGCATTTGCTCCTGATTTCCCCTATCCTCCTATGACTAGTATAAACGAGCTATCCATCATTTATACTTTGTGCTATCACCTGTAGAAAATGTTTTGGTGCGCCAGATTATTTTTTAAAGAAAAAATGGCTATTAGGAGAGTTTGCCGGGTGCATTTTAATAAATTGAGGGATGTTTTTTTTTCCCTTTTGTTTAGTTTAACATTCTTAATATATTAAGATTCTTAATGTATTTACTTGAAGGAAATGACTAATTAGCGTAAATGGAGAAAGAGAAGACTAATTGCTGTAATTAGTACACGGGATTGTACTTCAACATCATATTTGCATGAATAGATATTGCTTTAAAATCCTTTACATAATAAGAGCGTTAATATCATAAGCTATCATACAGCGTAATTACTCACATTCTAATGTATGAAGTTTGTATTTTTTCTCCGTAATAGTCAGATATTAGTAATTAAATCTTAAAAATGATTTGGAAAATTTTCATGAAAAACTAAATATGGACCTGATATTACCTTTTCATTAAATTTCAAAAAAGAAGTAAGTTAACTGGTACTGGATTCGCGATTTCCAAACTTTTCTTTTACTCAAATTTTAGGAGAAATAGATGAATGCCTTTTCCACGACCCCTTCCCTCACGGGAATGTGATTTATTCTGAAAACTCAAATGAATGCAATAAATGCTATAGTTTAATCCCATATTTTCTCTGTAGTATGTGGAAATGTTTGAACTGATAGTCTACTGGTGTTTGACAGGTTGCCTTGGCAGAACTATTGCTACTTTTTGGGTGGAAGGTATACTTCAGTAGCTAAAATTATCGTCGATAGTTTTCTGCATTTTTTGAAATTTATATTTTGTGTGTGCAATATTACAGATAGTTGTATAAAAAATTACTAATATTTTGGTAGCAGAACAATTTCAAAAAGTATCTAACATTGTTTTCAGTATTATTCATATCTGTACAAAATTGTATATCGATTCATCAAGCGGTTGCTAGACGCCGTTGAAGTTGAATACTGTAAAAATATCGCTATGAAGTGAGAAGAAATTTCTAGTTTTTCCCTGTTTATTTTTAACATATATTTTTTATTCCACTTTCAGTATTACATATAGAACCTTTGTAATAACGCTTTTAACATATTGTTGTGAACGTTTAAAACAAACTCTGTTGATACATTGTTGTTACTGACAAAAAAGTAAGCCCCTTCAAAAATTATTCAAGAGAAAGCTTTAATACGTCATGAAAACGCATTCAACGTGAGGCTATATTTTCAAGGGATTATCATAAACAAAGTTAAGAACCCAAGATGTAGAATAGATTTGTTCTGAGAGTCTGGGCCCATAGAGAAGTCATTGACTTTCTCGAACAAGTCAAGCTTTTGAAACCTAGAAATCCCATCGAACAAATGGGTTTAGAGGCACATATAAACTTGACTCAAATTCATATAAAAAAAAGAATAAGTGGCTGCATGCAGGGGTGTAGCCAGACATTTTTCATAGGGGGGCGGTACAACTACTACAACTCATATATATGTATAAGTGTGTGTGATAATGAAGAATATACATTTTGTATGGCAAAAAATTCCTCATGAGAGGGGTTATGACCCCCCTACCCCCCCCCCCTTGGCTACGCCCCTGGCTGCGTGTCTTTATTTATGGATCCTAAATTTCGAGACATACAAAGGTTGTGGCCGGTATCTTCTGGAAATTATTCTCCTTCTATGCCCCAGTTGGAAAGTATGGTACTGCCTTTAATGGTGAAGTTGAGGCGATTTGAATTGCACTAAAACAGCTTATTTTTCACCTGAACCGATTTAAAAATGTCGTTTTGCTGTTAGATTTATAGGCTGTCATACGTCAACCAATTAACTTCAGGCTCTGTAAAGAAGTTATTTGGTTAGGGCTGTTTTAAATTATTAAGTTGTGTGCGTTGTGACATGAAAATCCAGGTTCGATACACTTAATTGCCATATAATAAAAAGACGTTAAATACTGAAAAACTATTTTATTAAACATATACTATTGAAACGTTATTATAACGGGCGGTGGTGCCTCAGCGAAAATAAAATGACGTCCTATATGGACAGTGAAATTAAGGTGGAATAACTTAAAAAATACGCCAGCACAGAATTACACATTGGCGAGAACAAGCACTTGGCTGAAATCAATAACGCCAATTCCAGAGCAACCCTAACAGTTAATCCAATAAACTTAAAAATGACGTAATCGCGAGCAAATAATTTTGAAGACGAGGCAGGCCAACAAATTACTGACGAGGCACGCCAACAAAAACACGCTATGCCAAATGAGGGGGAAAAAAAGCCGTTGATATTGCAAACGGACGCAATTAAAATCTATTTTTAGCACACCGGTCCGAAGAGACGAATAAAGAAAAAGAATAGTGCATACGGGAAAAGGAAAATACAGATTTAAAAGCCGAAATGGCAGAAAAATGGAAACAGAAGTGATTTAGAAAACATGATTTTTTGGATAGATTACATTAAAGAAAGCCAAATTAAATGATTAATAAATTAGATATGCGATCTCCATCACAGGCTCCACTGCCGAATTAGATTGCCCAAAGCTAAGAGCTGCTAATTTCTATTTAGGTCCTGGCATAAACATGTTATTTTACGGTGAGTTACCAGACATTGTAGTTTACATGGTAATGGTGAGGCAGATTTTTTTTTTTTTTTTTTTTTTTTTTCACGAAGATGTACCATGGTGTTGAATTGTACAACAAGAGAAACCTGTTCCCTGACCTTAAAACTTATTCAGCTTACAAGGACTCACAGCTTAATAACTGCAAGGATGAATTCTTATGTAAAATTGAACCGAAATATGGAAAAAAATTGTCTGTACCTGATAAACCAAGACGAGAGGGAGAGAATGATTTTCGGCTACTTACCGTCCACGACTGCCTGGCTGCTCTATTGTGTCCTATTGACATTTCATTTAGAATGGTTGTGACTTGTATGACAGGAAAAAAAAAATATCTCATGAGCTTGCACCATTTGTGAATCTGTGAAGATTTCTATGAAGATACCAACGTTTGTAGGTTTGGAAACTAGAGGACTCTTGGGGCTATAACATTCGGTTATCTCTTGAACTTCTCTGTTTTTACTTCTTGTTATTATTCTTAATTACATGTTTCACTACTTTTATTTTTTTCTTTTTCGTGTGTCCTATCACTGGAAGTTTAAAAAAGTTATATATTTTTGTAAAATCTCAAATCGATTAGCATAACAACGTAAAATATTACTAAAGCCAGACAATTTTTTATGCTTAATCACTGTTTTTGACCCCATAACCAATTTTCTCCAGCTTTCCTTACGTATTGATCATCGATAGCAGTTGTTACTGAGTGGACACTTCAATTCAAAATTGTGCCCCATCTCATTGAGTGGTTTTATCGATCAACTGTGGTCGACATTCTTACTGACCCATAAATAAATGAAGAATGTATGAATTGTAGTGATTTTTTTTACTCATTTGCAGTGATTTTAGTATTTTCTAGTCACTGTAGCGGAAGACAATACATTCTACCCGAATCTGCTTTAACCCTTTAACGCGCAGTGTTCCCGCTCTGGGAACACCAAACTCTGACGTTTTGACTGCTGCCAGTCACGAAGAATAGATTTGATTTCTATAAAAATAGTTGCGGGTGACATAGATGCACGAGAATCCTTTACTTTTTACCGCGTCATTTCCTGTAAAAAAACTGTCGCGATTATTTTTTACAACGCTGACATCTGCTGAAAAATGGA
Organism: Cheiracanthium punctorium; assembly: GCA_038373885.1. Classification (NCBI taxonomy): domain Eukaryota; kingdom Metazoa; phylum Arthropoda; class Arachnida; order Araneae; family Cheiracanthiidae; genus Cheiracanthium; species Cheiracanthium punctorium. The sequence goes on along the minus strand of JAWZYV010014550.1, from coordinate 78,256 downwards.
AGAATGCGAGAACTGCTGGATAGATTGCCCAATGCTTAAAAAAAGGCAGCCGATGCCATCGTTCGACTTAACTACCAGCAAGATGGCGGACGATAGAAACGTTCATCGCGTGCCAAGGATCTAGGGATCCTTTTTTGAAGCAGCTGGCTGTGCCGGGCCAGGTGTCGTCAAAAATGGGTCTCTAGAACTGTGGCACGCTATGAACGTTTCGATCGTCCGCCATCTTACTGGTAGTTAAGTCGAGCGATGGCAACGGCTGCTCTTTTTTCAGCATTGGGAAAGGGTTGCGCCTCAAAGAGTTAAAAAAGCAATACTTAGAATCATAAAAGCATTTCATGTGACATACGTTTTGTAGCATGGGAGGAGTTAATTATAACTAGGATAATTTAAAGTGCGACAAATAGAAAAAAACACAGCTCTATTTCTTTTTCATGTTTAAAAAAACAACTCCTAAATGTTAAAGACAGGAAAAGCTCAGGCTTTATATTTTATATTACAATTCAGCTTTTTGTTATAACTCAAATTTACTAAGTATACTTAACCCTTTATATTTTAAAGCCCCTTTATATTTTTCTAAGCATACTTTTATATTTTAAAAATATATTGCTTTGGAAGGATTAAAGAGGATCTTGTTACAGTATAAAATAAATAACTTTATCACTTTTCAGATATTTTAGAGGGGAGTTTATTGTATGAAATTGGATATCGACATGCTAATGATTGTGTAGCATTTCCGAGAAAAATAAAAGGAAGGATTAAAGAATGTTTTGACTAAATATTTCCTGAGTAATTCTAGAACTAATCACGCTACTCCCACTATTCTGAAAATTAAATGAAATTACTTTTAAACAAATTTGTCTTAATGAGCAGAGTGCGTGATTTTCCCCCCATAAAATATCTATTAAACAGACAAAGCTACGCTATTATGCAATAAAACTGGTATACGAGAAAATATTACTTCTGAAATCTGCTAAAATCTCTGAGGCTCGTATTACAAATCTTCAATCTCGTGTCTTCGTAAAATAAGCAAATAGCCGTAAATCGGATAAACACAACACCCCCAAGGCATTTTCGAGCATTAACTTACACTCTTGTTTGGGTTTCAATGAAGATTCCCTGAATAATGCAGACAGATGTACGTGAATCTGAGGAGAGATTAAATTTGAAGTATTTCTTCGGTGTTGATCTTGAAAAGACTTAAGGCCTTAAAAAGGTTGAAAAGTGTTTTGATGTTTTACCCGTAGCAGTTAAGTAAACAGATACCCGTGATGTTTTACCCGTAGCAGTTTGTAAAAAGTTTTCAACTTAAGATAGACTGTAAGATTACATTTGTAAAATACTTGCCATTAGTTTAAAAAATAGTGCCACTGTCCACAAAAAAATGCTGCTACAAATCACTTCTTAAAAAGTACATATCTGAAGTAATAAAGTTGATTTATGTTACATTTTTATTTCATGTGAAACAGTTATCACCTATGAACCGGCCAGCGACCCGGTCCACCCAAGCACAAGGGGTCCCAGAACGAAGAGGGTTCTTTTTCCTGAAAAATCGAAAGATATTATTAATTATCTTGAATCAAACTCACTTAGTTTCAAAGATTAAAAATAAACTGATTAGAAATTTTGTAAGCATTTTAACATTTTCTTATACCAACAGTCTACTAATTATTTACGAAATAATTACTTATGAAGTACCATAGAACAGGAAGGGCTGACCAATCTAGGCTTGCTTTCAATTGAAAATGACAGAGCTCAAGAAATTAACTATGAAAAAATAACAATCGCTTTGCTTGGAAAAATGTTAGAAAACAGAAGTTCATGTAAGCCTAAACCGTATGTTCTCACTAAAAATTTCCAGCTAAACGTCCACTTTACGCTTTTTAACAAATTTGGTTTTCCTTTTATTTCTTTTTAAACTTATATTATTATTTCAATTATGACTTTTAAGATAAACTTTGCAATTTTAAATGTAACTCGTGAAATTATTTTTCTCTTTGAATTGTTTCTGCTTTTCTTTAGCTTTATTATTCCAATGATTCGTTCGTCATTGTACACTCGTCCACTATAATAAACATTTCGAATAATGCAATTAATTTTATAATAGTTACATAAATTTTGTAAGAATTTTATATTGAATTCGAAAATACATAGTGTGGCTTTGTCTGTTTTAAATGCCTTTTCTGTTCAGTTAAGAAGGAAACAAAAATAGTAATGTCTTTAAATAAGGAATACCAAATGAAAGTGGTGTAGAAAAAAGGGGTAGATAAAGAGGGTCCCATAATCACCTGTTATCCCAGGGGCCGTCTAGCTACGGCCCTGTCGTTGTGTTAGTACAAAGATGAAGGCAGGACAGGGGCGTAGCCAAGGGGGGGGGTTAGGGGGGTCATAACCCCCCATGAGAATTTTTTTGCCATACAAAATGTATATTCTTCACTACATTATCACACATATGTATACATATTGTTACGAATTTTCGGGGCAACCCGCTGCTCTGGGGCTTTTTTGAACAACCTCTCGCTCCTGGTATCTAGGAATCAAGAGGACTGGGACAAGAAACTCCCCCTATTCCTGCTGGCCTATAGGAGTGCCGTCCATGAGACTACCGGCTTCACACCTTCCCAGATGCTGTTCGGCAGAGATCTTCGTCTTCCCGCCGATCTAGTGTTCGGCCGCCCTCCAGATGCGCCTTCATCGCCAGAGGAGTACGTGGAAAACCTTCGGGCACGGTTTGAAGATGTACATCATTTTGCTCGGGAGCGGATCAACCTGAACACGGAAAAGATGAAGACTCGCTACGACACGAAGGCTACGGGACACGAGTTCAACGCAGGTGACAAAGTTTGGCTATGGAATCCTACTCGACGGAAAGGCCTGTCTCCTAAGCTGCTATCGCCGTGGGACGGTCCTTATACAGTCCTAAACCGGCTGAATGACGTCATCGTACGCATTCGTAAGTCACCAAACTCGAAGCCAAGAGTTGTACATTATGATCGGCTAGCCATCTACCGCGGTTGTAATTAGCTCAGACTATGGTCACTATGGCGTAATTCCTCTTTTCTTTCACCTCTCATTCCTTTCCTGTCTTTCTCTTCTCTTCCTCTTTCTTCAAATCTCTTTCTCTCACCACTTACGCCATGTTTAGTGTACATATTTGTAATATATTGGATTTTATTAATGTGTATTTGTTATTACATTGATTACTTATTAGTGTAATTGTTTATTATGTATATTATTTATTTATTAGAGTGCATTTGCTTACTGTGTTTATTGATTATTTGCTTAAATTATGTTGTTAAGATTTCGTTAAAGGTTGGACACTGTATATTTGTGTGACCTCCTAACCGGGGATTGTACTGCCCGGGACGTGCAGTCCTTGGGAAGTGGGCAATGTTACGAATTTTCGGGGCAACCCGCTGCTCTGGGGCTTAGAATGGTTTAAAATTCGTATTCTACGCTTCAAATAGATAAATTTTCCTTTTTGTTGCATCAAAATCGGCCAATTAGAACCGGAGATACGGAGGTTTCGCTTTTCCATATGTTTTTCTATGGGCTTCTAGAAATCTCGAGAAATATTAGTCCTAGAGCTTAGATCTCTTCACTTTTGAGGACTTATTTTTGGCGCCAAATTTGGCGATATTTCGCCAAAAGTCGCCAAGCTTGGCTACGTTTTGGTCATTTGGCGCGATTTTCCCAATGGGGCCTGGAAGTTGTTTTTCCTGCATTAAAAACGCATAATAACCTAACATTTCTCTTCTATGACGTAATCAAAATTCACGCTTTATGTAGAACCCTCGAGAAATTGACTTTTCTGGAAACCTCTTGTACCTCCTGCGCCGGCTATTTATAGAAGAGCGCGTCGCCCCGAGAGTCAGTTGCGAGTTGAACATTCAATGTTTGAAGAGCACTGAGTACGCTTGTTTTGTGTGAACTGATAGTGCTATAGAAGCTGTGTTTTAGCTTGCTTTGTGAAGCTGTTTTTAAAGTGCTGTGTGTAAATTCTTCATTGCTGTGTCTTAAGGGATAGTGTACTATATCCCTTGAATATTTCCACGGAATTTTAGCCTGTAAAAGTGACTTATTTTGTGTGAGAAATACAGCATTTGTGAGAGCTTCTGATCCAAGCGGATTGTTAAAAGCACGTTACTGCTAGATTGTGCTTGTGAATTGTGTGCAGCTGATTGTTCTACGAAGTTCTAGAAGAAATAAAGTTTGTGTTCCATCCTGACAAGTGACTTTTTACTTGAACTTTTTACACCACTGGACTTTAGAACGACGAACCCCAGGAGTAGCAGAGTAATTCCGCAACAATATATATGAGTAGCAGTAGTCGTAACCCCCCCCCCCCATGAAAAATTTCTGGCTACGCCCCTGAGGCAGAAGATTCTAAATCCCTCATAAATACGTACGCAAGCAATTTCATTTAAAAGGAATGCATACTTTTCAACATTGATTTTATTAATATAACTATTTATTGGCGGCTCTTCCATTTGAGCACATGAGCACGTGAACCCCCAAAGGAAAAAAATAAAGAATAAACACATGAGCAAATTAAATTTAAAACAAATATTAAGCACACTTCTAGATTTATGTGAATTTAAAACATGAGTTTTACTCCCCTCCCCCCACTATTATTAAATAAGCTTATTATAACTAACGCACTGTAGCGTAGGTTACTTCAGCACAGACTTTAATCAATCGCACGTGCGAACGGAAAAATTTCCCTCTGAACCGTTCTTTGGGATCAGAAGATGAGACAGCTCCGGAGAAGTATGGCGCTGATGAAATCATTCCGTTCCCACAGTTTCATTGTGCACACAGGGCCAATTTTGCAGTATCGCTTCCAGATTTATCTTCGGATTGTTACGTTCTGTTAGTTAATTAATTTTTATTTCATTTTCTTAATATTTTCTTTATTTCTATCATTTTTCACTACATAATTTTTTTACAAACTAATCCAAATAATTAAGATGGGACTAAAAAACGTGTTTCGGAGGTAAAGCGATGGCGTTTTTCAAGATTGTCCTTTGAAAAAATCCTTATAAATAAAAATGAAATTATGTTTGTTTGTTTGTTTGTTTGTTTGCGGATTTGATTCGTATACAAATCCACAAAAATGGACCTATCAGCCTGAAATTTTGCACAGATATGTAAAATAATATAGAATAAATGACAGTCCACTTTAAAAATTTGAAAGTCCACCCATTCCCGGAATTTAAGAGATTTTTTATGTTCTCCACGCAAAAAGCTTTCCGTAATTGTAACCTCTGTAGTGAAAAAAGTGTGAAATAAGGATCGTGGTTGCCATGTGTGGCGATTTGGCCGAATAAAATGTTTTAAATTCTCAAAGTAAAAATAAAAGAATAATAATGATTTTTTTTTTGTTAGTTTATATTCGTAAGGTTATTTTTTTAAAATTATAATATCGTGTGCATGGGAAATCGGAGCAGGAATGAAATGTTTTATACGCAAAACAATAAGAATTGAAGATTTCCGAGGCTAATATGTTAAAATTTTTTAGTTTGGCGAAAAAATAAAATGACTCAAATGCCGAGAAAGTGAGTTCTAGCGGTTTGCACTGTTTCCGGCTTGGCGCAATTTACTGAGAGCTTAAGGAAACGGATTTTTGAAAACAAGTGCAAAGGTTTTATTAGAATACAGCGTTAAATTTTAATGATCCGTGCGGAAATAATGCAGTTATTAAGGGATTTCAAGCGATCTATCTTCAGCATTCTCGCCAATTGAGTGCATTGATTTTAGTTGGGGGAATTCCGCCAAATTTCAGACAATTGAAATCTTCGCATATAGTACATCGGAGTAACGATGAATAAAACATGTTATAGTTGATAATTTAAAAAATGAGACTGTATTAAGAGATTCCACTTTAAAAAAAATGCCTGGCGGTCGCACCATTTACCATTTTGATTGCTGCTAAGTCAATGCTTCGAATGATTCCCTGAAAAAACTCTTGCAAAATGGCGTATATTGGCACTTTGGCGAGGCTTAGATTTGAAACTGGATTTTATTTGAGACTGGTATCTATATTAATAAAACAATGTGTGTAAACTGTTTGTTTGTCTGTGTCTCGCGTAGCTCGCAAACGGGTGATCGTAGACCTACCAATTTTTGAACGGAAATTCTCCATGACAGGTCCCGACACACCTCGAAGCCATTTTTTCAAAATTCGAACTATTTTAGGAAATATCGATAAAAACGTATCGCAAAAGGCTAATTTTTGCTTTCCGCCATTTCGTAATTGTAACCCCACAGTGCATTAAGCGACAATTAAGCTTATCTAGGTTGCCACATTCGGCAGTTCATTAAATGATTCAGAATCTTGAAGTAAAAATAAAAGAATAACGATTTTTTTTTATTTTGACTAGATTATTTGTAAGGTTGTTTTTAAATTAAAATATCGTGTGCATGTGAAATCAGAGCGGGAATGAAATGATTTATACTCAAAAGAAAAATAGAATTTGGAAACTTTCCGAAAATAAATGTGCAACTTTTTAATTGGGCGAAAAATAAAAGGGGTTGATGTGCGATTTTGAGGAGGATTCTAACGCTTGGCGCTATTTATCGTAATTTAATAGTCTGCTATTTGGGTTATGAATACACCTGCGTATAAGTTTTTGAAATTTTCATTCAGTTGGAATTGTGCATTTTTCTGAGCACCTTTATTGCATCTATTTCCAATATATTACATCCAGAAAAAAGGATGTTAGAAATATCAATTTTAATTTTGTTTAATCACACTCATGAATAATGATACACTTTCCAACTTAATAAAATAAGGAACGAAAATAGGGAAGACCTATGGATTATAACTCTTTTTATATATAGCACTATAGTGCGTATTTAATATCTGAAAGTGTGTCAGATTTTCTATGATTCTAGCGCTTGGCGCAATTTAATGAGAGGGTATTTTTAAAAACAAGTGTAGGTTATCTTATAAATAAAAATGAAATTCTGTTTGTCAATTTGTTGATTTGGGTAGTATACAATTCCACAAAAATGGACCTGTCAGCCTGAAATTTTACACAGATATATGTAAAATAATATAGAATAAATGATAGTCCACTTTAAAACTTTGAAAGCCCACCCGTTTCCGGAATTTAAGAGATTTTTTATGTTCTCCACGCAGGAAGCTTTATGTAATTGTAACCCTGTAGTGAAAGTGTGAAATAAGCATCTTGGTTGCCATGTGTGGCGATTTTGCCGAATAAAATGTTTTAAATTCTTAAAGTGAAAATAAAAGAATAATAATGATTTTTTTAGTTTATATTTGTAAGGTTATTTTTTTAATTATAATATCGTGTGCGCATAAGAAATGAGAGCAGAAATGAAATGTTTTATACGCAAAACAATGAGGATCGAAGATTTCCGAGACTAATATGTAAAATTTTAGTTTGGCGAAAAATAAAATGGCTGATAGGCCGATTTTTAGAAAGTGAGTTCTAACGGTTTGCACAGTTTTAGGCTTTTTGGCGCAATTTACTGAGAGTTTAAGGGAATAGCATTTTTGAAAACAAGTGTATAGGTTTTCTTAGAATACAGCATTAAATTTTAACTATCCGTGCAGAAAGAATGCAGTTATTAGGGCATTTCAAGCGATGTAGCTTCAGAATTCTCGCCAATTGAGTACATTAATTTAACTTGGGGGAAATCCTTCAAATTTCAGAAAATTGAAATCTTCGCATTTAGTACATCGAGGTAACGATGAATAAAACATGTTATAGTTGATAATTTAAAAAATGAGGCTGTATTAAGGGATTCCACTTTTCAAAAAAATGCCTGGCGATCGAACCATTTCCCATTTTGATTGCTGCTAAGTCAATGCTTCGAATGATTCCCTGAAAAAACTCTTGCAAAATGGCGTATGCTGGCACTTTGGCGAGGCTTAGATTTGAAACTGGATTCTACATGAGACTGGTATATATAATAAGACTGGTGATAGATAAAAATGAATGTTGGCATGTGTGTAGGAGGTTGAAAAACTCAGCACCGTTTCACCGATCACCATGAAATATGGTTCACCTAAGTCTTTTATCATGGAGAAGGTTTTTATGCTATACGTTTTCCTCTAACTTGCCACTAGGTGGCGCAGCAGAACGTCGAATTCTATTCCGTTTAGCCGTTTGCTATGCGAATATCGTCCAACCCATTTTGATGAAATTTGGTACACGCGGATATTAGAACACGGAGAATATTTTTCACTATCCATTTAGCTGTAACTTGCTGCTAAATGGCACTGCAACGCATCAACCTCTATACTGTTCGACTGATCGGCATAAAATTTTTATACTTGCACATTTGAGCACAAAAAATATATTCTAACTGTGTTCCTTTTGATGTTACTCACCATTAGATGGCACTGCAATGCATTATTGTTTTAACTCGGCACTAGATGACCCTGCAGCAGGCCAAATTCCTGACCATTCAAACGGTCGCTCTGAAAATCAGTATACATAGCTATTTCAACAATGAGAGTATTTTGGCCTTATCTATTTTGCTACAACTCGCCACTTGACGGCGCTGTAGCAAATCATTACTTTAATTAATCACTAGATAGTTAACTGACCACTAGATGGTAACTGATCGCTATGAAAATAGGTATACATAGATATTTTAACACGGGGATGAGTTGGCGCTATCCATTTTCCTATAACTTGCCACTCGATGTTGCGTCCACACATGAACTTCAGGACTATTCAGCCGATCGTCATGAAAATTCGTATCCATCGATATCTGAATGCGAAGAATATTTTCGCCGTATCCGTTTTGCTAAAACTCGCCACTAGATTGCGCTACGTCGCATCACCTTTTGCACCGTACAAACGATTGCTTTGAAATTCGGTATGCATGATTATTGAACACAATATAACGCGATATCAATTTTGCTATATCTGTTTATTACAATGAATAGTAATCGCCACAAATCTTAATATCAAAAAGTCCATTCATTCCCGTGCGAAGAACGGGTACTTCAGCTAGTATTGAAATAAAATTAATCAAGACAGCAGATTTGCTAAGACTTATCTTGGTGACGAAATGTAAGACCAAAGATGACTTGTTTTCTTTCAGTTGTGTGCATTGTTTTCCTTTCATTGCTGGAAACGAAAATATATTTTAATTCGTAAGGTGCGTGGTATCTGCATATTTAATTTTCGAAATTTGTTTTGTGAACCTCCTTTTAATAACACGAGCCGCCAAGGGTGGATTAAAGGGGGCGGAGGGGGGGACCGCTCCCCCCGAGAAAGAAGAAATTAATGTAAAAGATCCTATTTTACTTCCATAAAGTGGATTTATATGTCAATCTTCTAACTAACCTCCCCCCCCCGAGAAACTTGCAATAATCCGCCACTTCGAACAGCCACTGCAATTATTATAACGTGAATTCTCTATTTTTCGAGAAAAATGTATCAGGAATTGCGAAATTTTTGTATGGCTTTGTTTAGAAAAATTAAATTGAGGTCAATACCTACAAAGAAAATAGGGGAATCGAACTCTCAAACAAAACCATCTGCTCGAACTTTTACTTGTTTACTGGTTTTTCTTTTTCAATTACGGTTTTGTTTCCTTAGGAAACAAGCAGCTGCCTCATCTGCAAAAAATAAATATGAACGAATGAAATGATTTGACAGATCATACTTTGAAGAGTTATTCTGTGAAATATTGCGCTGTGGAAGGGTATAAAAAATTGCGAAATGAGACTTTTTTTTTCAAAATAAAAAGTGAAAGTAAAATAGTGCTACGAAAAAATCAATATAGCATACTAAAGTCCTGGAGAGAGGAAAAAACTTGAAAGAGGACAGAAAGTGAAGGTTGAATATTCAGTGGGTGCATAAATCATCCAAGCTCTTGGCACACGATGTTACAAATCAAGGGAAAATTCAACAAGAAAATTTCAAAAAGGGGATCAGTTAAAAATTTAGTACCTACAGCATGCTATGTTGTAACGTGTTCTAGCATATTTCACTAACATTTAATAGAAAATGTATGCTTTATGAAAATAAAGAAATGGTATGAGAATGACACGTGATAGTTAAAAAATAAAATAGCTTAATTTTTAATGTATAAGGATTGTTTCCGACAAATTTACATATACATATATACATTCAGCGTATTTCTAAATGAATATTAGGGTTTTAACGCTTTCTAATACTTATTCCATGAAAGATAAAATCATAATCAATACATGAAATGAAAGAGCTACTGAAACAGTGATACGTCCAAGTGTTCAATGTGAGCAACTTTCGTCACAGGCCACACACCGAGTCAATAGTCCAGTTCTTCCCAAAGGTTGTTTAGTGTTTGAGGTGTAATTGTTCCACCAACTGCATCAATCCTGTTTCTTAGGTCGGGTAGGTCAGCTGGCAGTACATGCGAATACACACGATCCTTTATGAACCCCCACAGGTACAAATCACATGGCGTGGGATAGGGTGAGCATGAAGGCCATGCGAAACAAGCTTTGTCATTGGACCCTTTGCTGCCGATCCAGCGTTCAGGTACAGTGACGTTCAACCAATCGCGTACGTCGTTAAACCAGTGAGGCGGTGTACCATCTTGCTGCCAAATGATTTTATTTTGTTCGTCTTCTATCAGTTAGGAAAATAGCCATAGTTGTAGAGCATAAAGATAGGAAGTGCCTGTTACAGTTGCTTCTCCAAACAAAAAAGCCTCAGAAACTTTACACCGAGATATGACAAAAAAAAACAACAACATTCAGTTGTCACGTTGCAATTTTACCATCTGGTGAGGATTTTCTGAGCCCCAGATGCACACATTATGAGTGTTCACATGTCCACTGATGTGGGATGTGGATTCATCACTAAAAACAACCCGATACAAAAAAATCGTCGCGTAACAACATGAGGAAAATTGCACGTAAACCATGATCTGTCTGCTTTGAGACTGTAATAATTGCAAATGATAAAGGTCACTCTCCGTCGGTCGTACAATGTATTTGAATGGGTATTTTCGGCCGAAGTTTTACGACAGCCAACAGTGGGCTGTCCTCCACCGAACAATAAATGGAGGAGGGGTGAAATCACGATACGGTCCCCAATTACCTTTTGTCGGTTTAATACCGTAGTATCTCCCTCTTTTTCTGCAGTGGGTAAAATTTATTGCTCAACTTTCTTCCGTTCTTGAACTTCTCTGCCTTAGAAGGTGAATGATTGAAGTTTATCCGAAAAATCTTTCCGTAAAGTGTGGTCCCAATCTTACTTCAGATGTCACCAAATAAACAAAATGTGTACGAAAACGTGGTTTTGTAAAACTGGATACCGATAACTGAACATCATTACAAGAAATAAAGTAAGAATTGAATGAACAATAAAAAATGTATCATTGTTATGATAGTTGTAATAATGAAATACTTTTCTCACTGAAATTTCAAATGTTTAACATTTTGAAGAATAGTTTCCTTCACCATATATTCATTTTTTCCTTCGGTAAAAATTAATAAATGATTAGTTAAAGGAATATAAAATGTTTTAGTTGTTTATGCTGCCCTTTTATCCATGGTGACCATGGTTACCTTTGAGAAAATGCTTCAAAAGTCACCTCTTATAATCATACTTTTTTTTTTTACATAGTTCTGTGTTTGATTTCATAGATAATCTTAATTTTTCAAATGCAAAAATTAGTTTAAAATTGACAATATCAGCTAGTTGAATGGAAGATCAAAGCTGTCAGAATGTTCCTTCGATTAAATTTTTTTGCCTAAAGTTACCTTCAATATGGTTTCTGAGTACGGATAGTACTGATATATAAAAACGCAAAAATACACTAAGTACTACTTTTATACAAAAACCAAACATACCCTCATACATTATCATCAAATCATGTTTTTTTGTGGTCAACAATGGCTTTGGCTTTTAATTCAGGGAAACAATATGAAAGTCAATAAAAATTCTTCAACGTTCATTTGCATAATGTAATTTTATTTTCAAAATCTCCCTGCTAATTTAATTTTTCCTTCCGGCTGTTTAAAGCAAAGGATGATTTCAGTGCATTAAGATATAAAAATCTGGAGTGACTCCACTCGACTTTCCGAACACTTACGATTAAGATCATTACCAAGCATTTAAATAAATTTTAATCGATGAATAATTCAAACATATATACCAAATTGAAACTCAATCGAATGCACCGTTTAAACGCTTGCGCACTTTCAAGAATTTCTCCCCATGTGCCATTATGCCATAATGTAAAAGAAATTTTTGTAATAGCCCTGTAGAAAAACTGTAAGTCTTATACACACCAAAATCAATGCCGGTCTTAAGATGGTGATTTATAACATATATACCCAATTTCAGCTAAATCGAAGGTACCATTAAAACGCTAGCGCACTTTAAAGAATTTTCCCCATAGGCCAGAATGTAAAAGAAATCTTTGTAGTAGCCCTGTAGGAGAACTATAAGTCCTACACACACCAAAATCAATACCGGTCTTAGGATGGTGGTTTATAACATACATACCCAATTTGAGCTCAATCGAATGCACCGTTTAAACGCTAGCACACTTTCAAGAATTTCCCCCCATAGGCCATAATGTAAGAGAAATTTTTGTTAGCCCTGTAGAAAAACTATAAGTCCTATACACACCAAAATCAATACCGGTCTTGCGACGGGGGTTTATGAGATATATATCCAATTTGAGCTCAATCGAATGCTCCGTTCAGGAGCTATCGTGTTCACTCACATACACACAAACACATATACACACACACACACATACACACATACATACATACATCTCGTAAAAATAGCATAAATGGATTAAGAAGCCCTCAAAACGTGTAAAAACACCAAAATCTCGAAGTCGAATTTTTTCATGATTACAATACTTTCCTTGCATGGTACATGTTCGGAAAGTAAAAACACAACAATACTGATCTGACAGAGAGATTAGAGGTAAAAAAGCAGCAAATAATAACTGATAACTGTACCACAGGATAGGAAAATTCATAAAATTCCTTCTAATACTTAAAATTCAAAATATTCTGAAATTAAAATTTTAGTCAAGTTCTTTTTCAGATTTCCGTTCCGAAAGTCGCAGAGAAAAGTCACGCAGATTCATATCGGGTAGTTTAAAATTTAAACACACCTATATAAAGGCATTTATTTTTCATATGAGTTGCACTTATATGAAATGTAACGGAATTTATATGAAATGTAAACTGAAATGTAAAGTATCTTGCTCGAAACGGAGAAAAACAAACCGGAATGAGAAACAACGTGTGTGTGTGGAAAAGGGAACAAACTTCCAAGTTTCTATTTTACACAGTCCCTTGTTCCTTCTTTACTCAAGCACTTGCGTCAACTGCCAAAATAAATGCTTGAAAAGAAAACACACCGACGTGAAATATTTGGAAAGTTATTTCTTGAAATATTTTACGGGAAGAATATAAAATATTTGATTTTTTTATGTACCTGGGAAAAAAACATTTCTCTCATATCAATGCCATGGCTTATTTAAAAATTTACTTTCCAAAATTTTAGATAAAATATTTCTGCGTTTCTAAACGGGTAAATTGTTTTTAATCTCTCAGTATGGTTCCATAAACCAAGTTCCATCCAAAGATTGCTTTAACACTTTTTATCACGTTTATGTGCAAACATTTTCATTTATTTTCTTTCCATTCTCTGTGTGTGGAGCTGTATACTCTGTTTTCGCTGTTTCCCTATAATTTCTATAGCAATAAGTAGTGTTCGAAATAAAAAAATGATAGTCGTAATGCAATAAACTTTGATATTTGTCAACGTAACCCAGCAGAAACGTTACTCGATTTGTATCTGCATCATTAAGTTATACTCGATTAAAAATGTTGGTTTATGAGCCAAATTCTAACCATTTGTGGTATGTTTTAATTTTCTGCATCATCAAAGAGCTATACGGCTGAGATTTAGCGAATGCTGTGAAGTACTCATGGTGAGGCCGCTATTAACCCATTCGTGCCTGGATATTTTTGCGATTTTCTTCGATTTTTGCTAACACCAGAAGTAATTAATAAATTTCAGATGTCAACTTTTTGAACAAGGGATGATTTCATTTAAAATCGTTATGTATAAAAATTGAAATGTCAACATCCTACTTGCCATATTAAAATATTTTGTGGAATTGAGGTTCAATACTCGCGAATAAAGGCTAGGAAAAATAAATAACGTTTTCAAATGATAGCGATAATGCCGTCCCAAAAAAGGGACGCTAGGCATAAATGGGTTAATGAAAGAACGTGTCGTGAGTGATTTCTACGCTTTCGAGTGAGTGATTTCTAGAGAAGGTTTTCGAAGATGCAAAATTGGAGGTATTACTTAATAAAGACTGCACTAAAAAATTATAATAATCAGTCGATTATTAAAAAATCTCTTGGAATCAAGGCTTCCATGAATTTTCTTAGTATTATTACTAAAGGAAGTCAAGTAAATAGAAATGTCCTTAACTAAGTTAAAATACTAAGAAAGTTCATGGAAGTCTTGTTTCCTTAAGATTTCTTAGTAATAGGCCGATTTTTTTTAGAGTGTAGTGTCAAAGCAAGAAGAATTGCAACAATCATTGGACCTGACTCTACGAGTAATTTTGAAATTTACAACCAATTTTTTGCGATAAACAACGAACTTAAAAAAAAAACAATAAAAAACCCGTAAAAGCAAAGTTGTATACCTAATATGAGCATGTAATAATTTTGTAAAGTATATTTATGTATGTACACATTGAATTGGCCGATACATTTTTTGTTTCTTTATGAATTATGTAAATGAGTTTGACACTTCATTTCAATTTACTGATATCATGAATATGTCACGTATTGTACAGCTTTAACTACTTTTAATTGTTCGTTCGATTTAATAACTTTTAGCTTCAATTGATCTAAACAATCCATAGACTGAAAAACTCTTCAAACCTTGCTTTTTAAAAATACATGCAAAATCTTTACTCTCGGATTTTGTACAGTCAGTGTAGATTTAAGGTACACAAACTATTAGTTTCTTAAAACCTGAAGTTTTTTAATTGTAAAATGGTAAGACATCACACACTATAAAAGCATAAAGCTAAAATTTGAATAAAATGATCAATCATTTGAGCTTTGGGTTCAGCCTGTTAGCTCGATGCCCAAACGATAACCGAAGTGCAGTTTCTTTGCGAAAAGACTTGCCAGCAAATACACACAGGTTCTCTAAACGTCTATTAACGTTCAGAAAACGTCTTCTGAACGTTAATTGACGTTCAGAGAACCGGTGTGTGTTTGCTGGGTTATATATAGCTGGTATACAAACTAGCATTAAAATCTATCCCATCCGCGAGTTTTCTTATAATATTTATTTATTTTTTTATTTGGAAATAATCTCTTTCTGCCTATTGCAGTCTATAATAAATATTATTTGAAATTTAATTTCAATCCGTTTTAGCTTCAGCTGCCTTCCAATAGGACAGGTTAATTTTGCATTTAATTTTTTATGATAGTGATTCAATTTGTAAACGAAGTTCAATTATTTGTCAGCGTGTGAAATATTTTGAGTTGATTTATGATTTCAATGAATATATAACGTTCTCTTCGCAAAGTTTTTCTTTATAATACTCTCCGCCATTGATTTTTGATCCACCATTTTTTCTTCCCTCTATTGACTGAAAAGAAAACCAATTTTTCAAGCTTCAAAGGGTAATATTTCTCGAAATAACTCTTCAAATATGTTGCATCAAAATGTTTCCTTCCTTTGCATTTATCTTCACACATGGCCAAGTGCTTTGTTCTTTGAGAAAGGCTACAGACTGCGGGGAGAGACGGATTCAAAGATTTTCTGTTTCCATAGAGAGCGTATCTTGAGTAATTTAATATAAAGTGTAGCTGAGTGTAAGATAGTTAAGGATAAGTGTAAGATGGTACCATTTTTGTAACAAATGATGTTACGTTGTTACTAAAATCGGCACTTTTATTCCCAAGGACGCTTTGTGACTATAATTTATAGCATTTATAGATATCAATCAGATGTAAAATTACCATAACCATAGAAAATATTTATAAACATTGAAAAAATAATTTTGACTTGGGTATTTTTAAAACTTCTTACTTTCTAAATTTACATCATAAAACTGCATAACAGAAAAATATGTGAATTTTTAAATACGTTTTGGTATGCCTTCTAACGGTTTGGCTTCAAAGTATGTATTTCTTTGATTTTATAATGTTGACATAAAATATATATTAAAAAATATTTCATTGTGCTTGAAAATGAAAAATAGACCGACTTTACACAAAATGCATTGCGGTTTCTTGCAATGACATAGTATGTTAAATCTAAGATGTTTGGTTTTGCTCTGATGCTCTAAAATTAAACTCACAATTTCTTTGAAAATTTAGTTGTAAATGTCCACATTTGTACCCCGTAATCCAGTTCATAAAGTGTCTTTGGTGAAACTTATCTTTATAATAGTTCTCATTACTACTTTTTAATGTGTAAAAAGGAGAGCTTGCTGCTATATTTCCAATCGACACTGTTAAAAGTCTAGATACGTTATGTTTTTGAGTTTTTTGAATGTTTGGTTGTATGTTTTTTGAAGAATAATTTTACTACCAAATGAAAGGTAATAATGGGTTTTTCTGAATAATGTTAAAAAAATTAAAATCAGATAGCAGATTTGCAGTTAGACTTTATTTTGGAATTATTTATAACAGTTTTTTTCTTTCGTCTAACTTTTAAAAAGCAATTTCTCAACACTGCTGTCACTGCTGTCTGAAGTCAACACTGCTGTCCAAAATAAGATTAGAAAATTAAAAAAATGAGAATTTTCTGCAAAAAAATGGCTTTAATGCATGAGCATTTGGTATACCAATACCTCATGCTTCAAGGAAGGAAATGGTAAAAAAAATATTTTCACAAGATTTTAATGTAAGCTAATATGCAAATGATATTGAGACTGTTAAAAAATAGGACGTTATAAATATAGGTCCATCTAATAAGAAGCGCCTTAGAGCTCTCAATGAGGCTTTATCAACCATTGAAGCAGTGATTCCCATTTCTTCAGAAAGCACCGATTTTAACTCCTGAAGGGTTGTTGGAAAGGGGCTGTCGTTTTGCAATGGCTCTTCTTTGATGCACACGTGCTCAAGTTGAGGTTTGGTTGCACCATGCGTTGATTACCCTCTTCTTAAAGATAAGCTCCTGCAACTTTAATTTTGGACAACAGTGTAATTGGTAATATCCTGTAAATCGTTTATTTAGTTATAAACAGAAATTGTTTATATCGACTCAACAGTATGTTACACGAAAGATACAGCATTAAACTGCGCGTATTTATAGATTTGGAAGTAAAACACACCCAATTTATTTTTCATTTACTGACTGCAAAAAAATAATAAGGCACTGTATTCATTTCGTTTATATGTATATTAATGTATGTACAGCAATAATTCATTATCGATTTTCCATAATAATGCGTTCATGGGAAAGGGGATAGTACATGGTTTGCCCATATTAATTTGGTCACGTTATGATGTTATCATTCCGAAAATCGGAAAAAAGGTATTTTTAAACCATTGCTTATAGGGTTGTCAGTAACGGCACTTGGTTATAAGATTTTAAAAGTTGCCTAAGTTGGTCACTTAGGGAGATTTATTGCTAAGATTGACGTCTAAAGATGATTTTCCAAAACCGAACTAAGCTTGTCGATATGTTCTATATTTGGTCAGAAATTGCTAAGCCCTACTACTTTAGAATGGGAATAGTGGTTCAGCTTGTATATTTGTCACCCGGCGCGATAAAATATTTAGTGGTGCTAAGTATACTACTTTGGAAAGGATTAGACATAAAAATATATGGATAATACTGTTCATAAAAATACTGTTTTAATGGCAGCTTTAAAGAGAAATCAGAAATTGCCAAAGAATTAAAAGTTGTCATCCATGGTTAATATTGAAGCTGATCCGGAATAATTTTGCGTTATCGTCGTTTTTTTAATATACCTGTTTTTAATTAAAACACTGAAAGGAAACACTATTGTCTAGCGTAACTTTAATTAGCGTAACATAACTTTTTAACGTGTTTGCTTAAAATCTATAGAAATTTTAGGGCTTTAAAACTATAAAATTGCTAATACGTATACTAAAGCAATAAAATACTTTATGTAACGAAATAACTGAATTATTATAGAAGAACATGCCGGTATTGTGTACAGGTAGTTTTTTTGAAAAATAGTGCACTTTATGTTCAATTGAAAAGGATTAGGTAGGCACTTTAGAGTTTTCTTAGATGTAAGCTAGAAAGATAAAAGTTCAATACTTATTTTCAAATACATTTTAAGGAAGGCACGGATCACTTTTACTCTGTTTTATAAATGGAACGTTTCGTAATGCATCATTAAAATTTGAAAAGCACTTACAACATCGACAGTAAAGTTATAAAAGAATCCTTTTAGTATTCAAGAAAATTTCTCAAGAAGGAATTTAAGCAATAACATTTCAATTTTCCGCAAAATTTTAACCACTTACTGCAGACTTTCGAAACAATGTATCATTAATTCTTTTCAGGTGTCTCACTTAAGGCTTTTGAAATTTAATACATTGTATAGCACATCAAAATTTTTCAGAAACTAATTAACCTTAAACTCACTGGATAACTAAAAATTGCTACACCATGAAACCCTTCAGAGAAAATCCTTTTTTAAAACCTCACAATTTTAGGAAGATTATAAAATCGATTTCGTCATGTTATTTGTCAGATGTTTCTTTTTTAATGCAAATTAATCAGACACATTCTGTTTTCTTAATATTACGAGGCGTTTCTTTTGTTCTCAGATGAATTCGTTTGAATTCTGATATCTAATTAGAAGCCACAAAGAATTCAGCAATTGCATTTCTATGCATTGAAACATAATTTCCAATTTATCCACTGTGATCAAATTAAAATAATTTAGAGTCTTTAATGTTTGAGTTGTCTTGATAATTAAAATTGATGCATGCATTTTTATAAGAAGAAGAATAGTGCTCTTTCACATTTAGTAAATCTTTTCCCCCAAAATGATAAAAGTGCTGCCTAGTTAATTTGGGATCAACCGAGAAAAATAAATATAAAAGCTGCCTTGGTAGGGTCAATTGCTTTATATTCAAAGTACGTTATTAAACAGTATGTTCCATAAATAAAAATACAAAAATTGAAGGTGCTACTTTAAGATTCAAAAGCACATACCAGTAGAGGGTCAAAAGCGCGGTTTTGTTCAATCCGCTTAGTAAACATTTCAGAAAGGACGTTAAAGTTTTTGTTAATTTTGTAGAATGAAACGAACGGGTTTAATGTATGAAATTCGCAGCATTTAAAATGAAGAACGATGTATACAGTTTCCCAGAATTTTCGTAAAAATAATTATGTTTATGAAAAACATGGTAGCACACATATCCCTAACAGTATATTTTTTACTCCCTTGTAATAAATAAACCTATTTTGTAGAAGTAGAAAGTTTCAGTAGTCTTACTTAGACTGAAATGTGCATTTGGAACATTCTTGAATCCAATTTGAAAGTGCCTGCGTGACGTAAGTCTATACGCACGTATGCTTGTAGGATCCAATTTATCTATCCTTCAATTCATTTTGAAAAAATGATTCGTCATGGAGTGTGCACGTACGTATTTATCTAGCACGACTCAATGAAGTTCATGAGGAGAGAGAGTTCTATCCTACATGCTCGTGTGTACGGTTGAATTTTTTCAAACTAAAGAAGTGTGGACCTTTTCGTATCACAGGAAACGATCGTATTCTAGATAAGATCCTTCATGGTTATTTTACAGAGTTTTAAGTAAATTTACTTTTAAATAAAATTTTTACGTTGAGGGTCCTTTGTATAAACCCGTGTAATAGTCACTGTTCACATTAGACATGTTATCAATAGAATACTAATAATGAGTAACTTTTGTTTTTATTTTTCAAATTGTTTTAAGTTATATGTACTACGGGGGTGGTTAACTCGGGAATGGTTTTAAACTTTTCAGGATTATATATTGGTTAAAATAATTTTTAGTGGAGCGTGCATAGATCCAGAAAAAAAACAGTTATATAATTTTTCTTTTAGTTACTGTATTTATGACTCTTAATTGTTTAAAAAACTGCTTCTTATGTAACTCTTTAATAAATGTAGTTAAATGATGTTATTCAAATAATATTTGTCTCTTATATACGTTATTGCACATTTTGAAAATCTTCCATACTTTTGTTATTTCATAATGCTATTCAAATCGCAAAGTGCAAAATAAAGCCATGATACTGAAATTAAAATATCTTACGTTGAACATTTATGAAATGGACGAAGTTTCAACTTTATGAACGTTAGAAAGAAACTGCACTGTGCGTAGTTCCTTTATGTATACATAACTCTCAGCCTTAAAGAATATATCTTGCTGATTGTAAAACAAGAATGAGATTCTGTCATTTAAAGTGAGTTCCCGTTTGTAGGACAGCAAAGGCTATTACTGTGACATAATCATCAGAGGAATATTGAAGTTCGTAAGATGCATTTCATGAGCGCTAAAGTGCTTTTGGCAGACTTTCAGAAAATTAAAAATGTATCCGAAGTAATATTTAAAAGTTAAAATATAAATAACGGGATTCAAATGGAGATTTAGAGAGATGAATATAGAAACAGAGCCACCATATAATGACATGAAAACCGTTTTGAATGCGACCGATTACAAAGCTATGATAACGTTAGTGAGAACGAAATTGCATTTTTGAAAAATACATTAAATTCTTTACAAACG
Organism: Cheiracanthium punctorium; assembly: GCA_038373885.1. Lineage (NCBI taxonomy): Eukaryota > Metazoa > Arthropoda > Arachnida > Araneae > Cheiracanthiidae > Cheiracanthium > Cheiracanthium punctorium. The sequence goes on along the minus strand of JAWZYV010014550.1, from coordinate 57,504 downwards.
GGTTTATTTCACTTTTTAGAGCTATCATTGTTTGCGAAACGACAAATATATTATTATATGAAAAGTTATTAAGGATGTGATCATAATACGTGCTTACTTAGCAATGCCTAATATATAAAGAAACCAAAGGCTATCCATATCTGGTTCATGATTCTTTTAAATCCTTTCATGTAATCATTTAGAAAAGTTTGACAACTTTTATTGAACAAAAATATATTTTGCTTTATCCAAGCTGTGTCCAAGTGCTTGCATATACGGAACAAATAGAATTTTCAAAAGTATTTTCCTACTAAAATTGTTTTTATGTTTTAAAATCCTCGGCAGAGAGATACTAAGAATAAAACATGCCTGCAAACAATCGTATCTGGTAAAGCTTGGAAATTTAAAACCGCATTTTGTACTGTTAACAAAAAATTACTTTAAATCTTTTACTTATTAGTCTGTTCCAAAAAGTCAATTAAAAATATAAGGAAACAGCAGTTATAATCACTACCCAAATGTTTTTAAAGTCAATTTTTAATGTCATTAAACAACTATCAATTATGGAAGAATCCCAACAGCAGCTATACATCGTAATTTTATTAGTATAAAGGATGTGAAGTATGATTAACTATTTTTAAATTTAAGGCATGAGACTACGCAAAAATCCTTGTTTTGTGGAAATTGTTTGCTTATTTTATAGGTCATACAATTAAGATTCCAGAACCCTTTATTTTGTATCTACAACAACTAGAAGCTAAATTATACAAGAAATGCTTTCTTCAGTAAAAATACTGAGTTTTCATATAAAAACTGAAATATTTTCATAACTAGTTTTAACTCGAAGTTAGAATTTTTTCAATTCTTTTGACCATATAAATATCTTAGTTGATACCTTAGATAAATATCTCAGTTTAAAAGAGGTAGGTATCTTAGGTGTATAAGTATTATTAAATACACTCTCTTTAAATATTATTAAAACATATTTATTAGAATTGTTTACAGGAGATGTAGTGTAAATGCAATTTTTTACCTAAATTTCATTTAAATCTGCCAATTTTCAAAGTGTATATCGAATCTCATTAAAACTGCACATAAATTTTTAGTTTTATACCCCATTTTAATTAAAAACATGAATTTTTCATTAAAATTTTACTTAAAAAGGAAACGTGCTTTGAAGGTCGGATCATACCTCTAAATATTTTGAAATTACATAATACATTTTCTATATTTTATATGTTTAATTTCTTTAGATGCATGATGCTTTCAGTTATAAAACAGACTGAGTTTAGAAATGGTGACAGATATTAATTTTAAAAAAGGTGAACGAAGTTGATTACTTTCAAATGAGTGAAAACGAAAAATAATTAATGTTTTATAAAGAGTTACATTATACATTTATATCGAGATATTCAATAGAGCACTGCTGTATGAAAAGCTTTTTCGTTCTTGAGATATATGATATACCATTATCATAACTCGAAGTTAGAAATATTGGTTACTTGTGTTATGATTTACTGCTACGAAATAAAGACAAGAAACATGTCTATTGAAAGTTTATATTTCCAAAAAGAGATGATATGTTTCTGATGCAACTGTTCACTCATATATTTATTGTTACGCGTAATTTATAGTACGAAGTTCACGGTATAAACACCTGATGCCACTCCATGAGAAAATATCCTTCAAGACTCTTTTGTGTGAAATATGTTTTTATCTAGTGGCTTATGTGTTCGGAAAGTATATTTACCTCTCAAAAGACTACGAAGGACTAGAATTTTGTTTTATTTCCGGAAAGTATAGTGTAGTTGCTCTGGTTACGGAATAGTTGTTTTTGGATAATTGCTGGAATATGAGAAGTTTCGGTGTAAATAATAAAACTATTTCTTGAAAAAAAAAAAAGACTTTTGCTGTTAAGGAAAAAGGCTTGATGTTGAATCTGAACAAAATTATTATAAAAATAGAATTAATATAATTTTAATGTTGTTTTCATGAAAAACGTTAAAACGTGGGAGAGAAAAAATATTTTTAAGACAAAAATTTGTGTGAAATGTATAAACAATAGTCTTGTCTTTGAGATAAAATTTCTGCAACACAGGGTTTGCTAATTTATCCTCTTTTTAATATACATTTGTATATTAGAAATATTTCCAATAAACGTTAAGGGTCAATACTAATTTATGCATTATTTTAGGCGAATATATTCGGATTTCAGGTGCCTTCGAAATAAAAGGAATATTTTTACAAAATCAAGACATATAATTATGCATAAATACACATACAAACACGTACACGTCAATGAACCTGGTAAATAATAACAATTTCCATGCTAATAGATTGACTGAGATGTTAAATATTCTATTGAGATATTTCGGATAGAGTTATCCTAATCCACACATACTTGACATCCGAAAAAGGAAAATTTTGAACTTCGCGAGCTCTCGGGAGTTTCGGCTTTAAATTTATCGCTTAAAAAGAAGACTTACCGATTTTTCGATGGAACAGAGCAACTCTTGGTAATAGATCACTGAAAGATGTAAGATTTAAACTTTAAAAAGCATGGTTAGTTTAACCATCATATAGGCGTAAAAAAGACTTATGTAGTGTTTTCTAAATATCATTTAGAAAGTTTAACTAATTTTGTCTTTTCACATATTGACTATCTTGATTTTTATTTAAATCTACGAAAATATATTTAAAATTTATACTACTGAATTTTGCATATCCACATCATTATTTTACGGTTTTTAAAATTTTATGTATTTAAAAAAACGAAAAAAAACCCAGTTTTTTAAGATTTAAAATAGACAGAAAACAAGTTTTGAATCTATTTAAGTATTAGCAAATATTTTGTCTGATATTTAATGTTAATAATATATGTTTATAGTGGTAGTGAAAATTCCAGCCTATTGAGGGAGCTTCTCTAATTTTGTACAAGCTTATAAATAACGTAAATACGTAAAGAGCATTTTACCCCAATTACAACAATAGAAACGCAAAACAGTTGTATTAAATTGCAAATCAAAGTGTTTATCTTCCAAATGCAAATAAAATAAAAATGAATGATTAGATTTTTCGTTAGAATCTATTCCAGGATAGGCTGTAATGCAAGCTTTCCTTATGCAGCAGGGAACACAACTTAATGTCAGTAGAAAGTGATGCGCCGAGTCAATGTTTAAGGATAAGTAAACTTTATGAAAGATTTCAATCATTCTGGTTAAAGTGAAAAACCGGATGCATATTGATGTACTACTGAGGTGGTTCTTCCTTTTAATTTTTTCCTCGCCATCGGAAAAAAAAAAATCTCGAGTGACTCCACTTGACTTTCCGAACACTTACGATTAAGATCATTACCAAGCGTTTAAATAAATTTTAATCCATGAACAATTCAAACATATATACCAAATTGAAACTCAATCGAATGCACCGTTTAAACGCTTGCGCACAAGAATTTCTTCCCATATGCCATTATGCCATAATATAAAAGAAATTTCTGTCGTAGAAAAACTATAAGTCTTATACACACCAAAATCAATACCGGTCTTAAGATGGTGATTTATAACATATATACCCAATTTCAGCTCAATCGAAGGTACCGTTTAAACGCTAGCGCACTTTCAAGAATTTCCCCCCCCATACGCCAGAATATAAAAGAAATCTTTGTCGTAGCCTTGTAGGAGAACTATTAAGTCCTATACACACCAAAATCAATACCGATCTTAGGATGGTGGTTTATAACATATATACCAATTTGAGCTTAATCGAATATACCGTTTAAACGCACAGCGCACTTTCAAGAAATTCCCCCCATAGGCTATAATGTAAAAGAAATCTTTGTCGTAGCCCTGTAGGAAAACTATAAGTCCTATACACACCAAAATCAGTAACGGTCTTGCAACGGTGGTTTATAACATATGTACCCAATTTGAGCTCAATCGAATCTACTGTTTAAACGTTAGTGAACTTTCAAGAAATTCCCCCATAGGCCATAATGTAAAAGAAATCTTTGTCGTAGCCCTGTAGAAAAACTATAAGTCCTATACACACCAAAATCAATACCGATCTTGCGACGGTAGTTTATGACATATACATCCAATTTGAGCTCAATCGAATGCTCCGTTCAGGAGCTATCGTGTTCACTCACATACACACAAACACACACACACACACACACACACACACACACACACACACACACACACACACACACACACACACACACACAGATACATACATACATACATCTCGTAAAAATAGCATAAATGAATTCAGAAGCCCTCAAAACGTGTAAAAACACCAAAATCTCGAAGTCAAATTTTTTCATGATTACAATACTTTCCTTACATGGTACATGTTCGGAAAGTAAAAATACACTGGATTGTCAAATATGTTCCCACCGTTTTTAAAATTTTAACTTTAAATTAAATTGAGGTTTCCGCTTCGCTGCACTTTTATGTTTCGGAGAACAGTTTACAAACGTTCCTGAAATTGGTACAGCCTCTAGTTAAAACTCCATGGTTTCTGGGGCTTTCAAGCAATCGGCAAATAATCCAGATACACCTTGACTGTGATGTATAACTTGTGTGTATGATGTATAAGATATCACGTGACGTGTGGAATGTATAAGGTGGTAACGCCGCCATTGTGATCTCACTTTTTTCATTTTTAAATTATGTTAACCTCTAGTTTGTTATCGTTTGAGTTTATTTTATGTTAATTACATTTATTAATAAAATAGTTAACTGTTCTACGCCATGACTCGTTAATCCGGCCCGCCGAGAGAGGAGAACGGGGGGACAATTGGCCCGGGCCAATGGCCTTACGAGGGCTCGTGCCTTTTCGTTGAGGAATTTTAAATATTCTGAAATGTATAAAACGAATTTATTGATAAAGAAGGTAGCTGTACCTTAACGCAGAAAAAACAGAGTTAGCAAAACACTAATGAGATTTAATGCAGCAAACCGGTTTCGGTAAAGGCGAGTTAACATAATCAGTGCGAGAATATATTCTTGCACTGATGCTGGTAAGTCATACTTAACGAAATCAGTCTGCGACATTACTCTCATTGATGTTTGGTAACGTGTTTCTTTCTGCGTTATTCCTTTGGCTACGAATTTTATAACAACTCTGGTTTAGATTTCAAATAGCGAGTACTCAACAGTTAAAAAAGTCTTAGATTTAATTGAGTCATAAATTATTTCTTACTGAAATTATTTCTAACTGTATACAGTAAGAAATAATTTCAGAGTTACGTACAATAAATAATTCTGATAAAATACTTGTAATTTTTTATGGAAGTTTTATCATGTATGAGGTTTTGTATATATGACCTACGGTAAATTTAAAGTGCACTATTTCTAAAGTGTTTATAAAACTTTTCTGGATAAGAAAAGAGTTTTTTTTTTGGGAGGCGTGGGGACGTCATAAATGCCTGCACTGGGGCCTGAAAATCTTGGCGGTCCAGGTTAGATCGACAACCGCGGGATCGGCTAATATCCAGGACCTTTGTATTTCGGCGAGATTTTAGACATATTCTTTAAAAAAATACCTGTATATCACTGATCATGTCATTTTGCAATACCCTGGAAAAGTAATTTTTAACGTTTTTTCCCTCTTTTGACGCAAGTACATGATCAACATCAGCAATGTTAATAGGGAATACAGAAACATCTATCTTATTAATTTACCGTGCTGTACGAGTTCTTTTTGGCGTGCCATTGGAAAAATATTGCAATTTTTTGGTCGACTACTCGAATCCGACTTATATAAACCCCAGTTATAGGGGGTTCTACTGTATATATATTGTATTATACTTGAAAAGGATGAATGTCTCTAATGTGCCATAGACCGTAATGTAATGAAATTCTTTCTGAGTACTCCTAACTGATACTAATTATAAATGCAACAGACTCTATTTTAGGTGGTAAGCATTATTTCCTGATCCTTAATAACCTATATGAATTTTGTTTCGTTTGAAATAGCTGATCATCTCTAAAGTACGCTTTAAAGAAGGACTACACATAGAGCGTAGGTATTGGAATTCTTTACTGTACGCCTGCAGAAATTCTACATACTCCCTTTCCAATAGAGTACTTGTTTCAGTACTCAAGAATAACCTATATAAATTTTGTTCTGATTGATGGTCATTGACGGAAGTTAAAGCGGCGGATCGATAGACAAACCGAAATCTTAAACATTTTTCATCCTTGTTGAAAAGTGTTAAAGGTTAAAAAAGCGAATCTAATACAAACTAAAACTACAAATGCAAGAAAAGGAATACAAAATTAATTCAGCAAACCAATTTTTTTAAGTGTTTTACGACAAATTTAATATTAAAATGGATTCATAATGTTTGCCAAATATTTTAATTCATAGGCAAAATATTTAAAATAATTACCAATCGAAATCATTAAACTATGAAGTTCGGCAAGCCATCCATGGCCGTCTTCGGTATATTGACCACAACATCTTCATTCTTCGAAACGAGGAGGCGTTCCAGACGTCACCTAGAGAGACATCCACTGGGCACAGAAACTCGATTTCGAATATGCTGTGGCCGATGTTGTTGAAGACGTCCATAATTCGTAATTCTCTTTTAAATATTTTAATTAGGTTTTAGAGGCCGTATTTTTATTGTTTCGATCTATTTCTTATTCATTCCGTTAATTTATTTCACCAATTCTTACTTTAACAATGGACAAGAAAACAACGCAGCATTCACACTGCACGTCTCAAAATCAGGCATTGTTGACAACAATATGAAGTTATGAAATTTCAAAATATGACTTATGTCTAAATCAGAATTTGTTCGAAGCATGGCGTCCCTGCTGTTTGTTCTTCGGTGCTTTTTGTGTTATGTCCTTCTTTATAAGGAAGTTTTTCTTGCGCTATATTATATTTTGGGCTCCCCAACCTCGTCTCGGGTGGGCCATTGACGAAAGGAGAGGAGTCGAGAGTAAGTACACCATCTACAGACAATAGTGTCACAATATCTACATCATTTTACACAACAGCCAATAGCACACCAGCATACGAAACAATAGATCAAACTTCACCAGTCACACTCACCCCAGCCTCTTCCGAGTACATAAGAGTCACAATCCCACCATCATTAGTTATATACTCTGTGAGGGAGTTGTCGGAGGTCGATTAAAAGAACTTTCCCTCGGCCGTTTTTACATAACGTATAATGTGTTAATAAGCACGTTACGCTGAAGACTTAGAAAAACAGGCAGACGACTCGAATTCTGAAAAGCTATGTTTATTGGAGGTACCAGCAAAACAGTTTAAAAGGAAACAAGTTCAATCTCATACAGTACATTGCTTCAAAAATTAACAACACCAGGCAGTGATCTAATCGTTCCGGCCACACGGCGTGCTGGAGTACCCATATATATAGAACACAACCTCCTCTGACGGAGAGCTATCCAGAAGTCGTCAAAAAATTTTAACAAAATTGACAGCTTTTTACAGGTTGGCGAGTAAAATATGAGCACCCATAAGCCACAGCCCCACGTGACAACCACTGTCCGGTAGGCGTTATAAATATAAAAATTTGAAACTAACGGAACAACAGCATATAGCCAAGGCAGCAGTGCCAGAATTTGCCGGACGCCAAAACAAAAGCCTATAATACCCGTGAGAAAGCAAAGACGGGCGAACGGGAGGCACCAATAACTTACACAGCATATGCTAAAGCGAAATTAATTTAGAATAAAAATCGCAAACGCGCACATATCAAGCAGTAAAGCTAAGTGGACAGAGAGAAATGAAAACTGAATACAAAATTTTGATTTAAAAGGCGAAACAAAAGAACATTATTTTAGACATGAAAAATATGTGAACTTCGTCACATACCCAACAGTTTCACCTATACTTTCATCCTCGCCCGTCACACAATCTCATCCTTCCACAACACTTTTACAACCAATATACACTCTTCTCCACTCATATCATCCATACTCACACCAACCAACACATACCCTCCCTATCTTACTCCACTTTCATCATCCCCAGTTTTACGATTTTTTTTATTAGAAGACGTAAAAAGAAATTTAAACGCATCCGTAAATTTTTCTGCCGCCTCTTCTGCATTCGACCCGTATTAAAATGACCCACGATACCTAGACCGCCTCCAATTTAAAGATTTAAAACACTTAACAGGTACATTTTAATGCTCAATAGCTACATTTCACACATTGCACTCTTTAACCCTTTAACGCGCAGTGTTCCCGCTCTGGCTCTGGGAACACCAAACTCTGACGTTTTGACTGTTGCCAGTCACGAAGAATAGATTTGATTTCTATTTTTATAGAAATAGTTGCGGGTGACAGAGCTCCAAATTGTCACGATTATTTTTAATAGCACTGACATCTGCTGAAAAAAGGGCAGCCGTTACCATCGCTCGACTTAACTACCAGCAAGATGGCGGACGATCAAAACGTTCATCGCGTGCCACAGATCTAGAGACCCTTTTTTCATGCAGCTGGCTGTGCGGCACAGCCTCTGTCGTCAAAAAAAGGTCTCTAGATCTGTGGCACGCGATGAATGTTTTGATCGTCCGCCATCTTGCTGGTAGTTAAGTCGAGCGTCGGCATCGGCTGCCCTTTTTTCAGCATTGGGAAAGGGTTGCGCCTCAAAGGGTTAACAACACCCTACACAATAAATTTAAAACTTTACTCGGTAGATTTCCTCCTTAATAGTCGTAATAGATCAGCAGGAATTTAGAATGGCAGATGTTTTTTAATGTATTTTCTCAACCAAAACAGTGAGAACCATCGAAATCCAATAAAGCTTCGAGAGTCTTGAGACACATCAAAGTAATTGAACTTCAGATTTTTCAATGAACATTTCTCTTTCCGTCCCGGTTTCAATGCACGAATGTTTTTAGATATATCTGCAGTGTAACTCGTATGCCATCGTTTCTCGAAAAAGTGAGGCAAGTCAGTTGTAACCAGTCAGAAGTTGTAACAAGCCAGTGAAAGTTTTTTTTCCAGGAGAAATCCATAAGAACCTGAAAGGAAAAGCCCCGACCTTCCACCCAACAGTTTTTAAATCGAATAAAATGATATAAATTGAAAAATAGAAAATTGGATTTCAAAGGTTTACCTCGTTAAGGACGTCTATTTGAGTTCAATGAAGGGCGATTAAACCAACTTTTGTAGAAAATCCGCATCAAATAACAAAGAAACAGGCAGAAAAAATGGAATGATTCCACACTGCTTTGGAGAAGCACCTTCACTCGATGGGAAATGTTCAGAAACAACATCAAGAATAAAAACGGCAATTGATGAATATTTAGTTGCCTGCTCAATAATTCACCAAGGGAAAACATTTATTAAATTTTAATCAAAGAAAACCAATTTGATGATCATACTTATATTTCTGAAAAGATGCTCTGCTTCATATTATTTGTCCACAAATCGGTATAAACCTGTATTTAAACAGTTCATTGAACAAAGAGTAAAAACATTAAAATCAATGGTCTGATCAACCGAAAAACAATAGTTTTCAGTTATAAATTAGCATTTGAAATGCATTTTAACATCTGAAAATAGCAACGGAGCTGGCGTTATAAGAACAGACGTAAAATGTTACTTATTGCACTGGGCGGTCGTTTCGGCTGAAAAAATATTCAGCCTTCTTCAGCAGCCAACACACCGTGTCGCGAAAACGTGGAGACTGAAAGGTAAACAAAAAAAAAAAAAAAAGAGTTAAACGATTAAACAGTTCTTTCAACTTTTTTGCCACAAAGTCTGTTGACTGCTGAAGAAGGCTGAAATTTTTTCGGCCTAAACTATCGTCCAGTGCTATAAGTACTTTTTTATTTGTGTTATTATAGAAAGTTCTATTAATATAATATTTTAACACCGCAGTTCCTTTTCGAATGTTTTTTGTTGCAGTTGTCCTTAGATTTTCCCATGCAGGAATTACTTTCAATTTCTGTGAAGCCTTTGAGGCGCAACCCTTTTGACGCAGCTGGCTGTGCGCGGGCACAGCCAGCTGCGCCAAAAAAGGGTCTCTAGATCTTTGGCACGCGATGAACGTTTCGATCGTCCTCCATCTTGCTGGTAGTTAGGTCGAGCGATGGCAACGACTGCCCTTTTTTTCAGCATTGGGCAATCTATCAGCTGTTCTCGCATTCTTCCATTTTTCAGCAGATGTCAGTGCTGTTAAAAATAATCGTGACAATTTTTTTTACGGGAAATGATGTGCTAAAAAGTAAAGGATTCTCGTGGAGCTATGTCACCCGCAATTACTTTAATAGAAATCAAATCTATTCTTCGTGACTGGCAAAAGTCAAAACGTCAGAGTTGGGTGTGCCCAGAGCGGGATCACTGCGCGTGAAAGGGTTAACCTTGATAAATCTTAAATAAGATTTCTTAAAACTACTATAGGAAATTGAAATTTACTAAAAATACTCAGACGAGTTGATATTTCATAGGTTCAATTTTGAATGGAACATTCAGTGCTGATAAATGCTGAATAGTTTCCTGTTTGCTTGAAGTATTTGAGATTAACGATGGATTATTTCCCGAAACTCTTAATTTAATGCAGCGATATATGATCTGAATGTCGCATGTCTATCGCAAAGAATTTAACGAATCATCATATTCTGTATCTTATTTTCACTACCGAAGAACTTGCATTTAATTCACTGTGATCATCTGAATTTTCAAACTTGATTATTCATAGCTGCAGTACCTTACGTAACTTTAAAACATAGTTATTGAATTGGAACTAGCTTTTATAAAACAAGTTATTACAAAATTTAGCTAATGACTAAGTACAAATGTATTTACATGAATTTATAGAACTAGTGAATGTAATGTGATGCATGTGAAGAATATGTGTTTATACTAGCTGTGGCAATATTCGAACAGATTTTAAAAGTCAATTAAAGGAAAATAAACAATGATGAAAGTTTTTGACCTTCACAAATATAAGAGAGTTCATATATTTTAGTGATAAAAATGTTATTGTTAAAAAAGTTCCAGATGGATAGCACCTACATAAAAATGCAAGCTTTTGATTAAAAAAAAATCCCGAATCTCTCAGTAATCCTATTTATACAAGCTTCATATTATTATTTTTTTTCCGTTTTATATGAAATTTCGAAGTTTTGCATGCACTTCTGACATGCCTTGGAGCTTCAAACTTTCAAAGTTTCCAGGTACTCACGCTAGAGGATATGCGAAAAATATGCCCCTTCCATTTTACTTTTTCTAAGAATTTCACTTTAACTCTGAGATAAATAATAATTTTACTCATTGTAATAGCATATTACTAACTTTTTAATCGATGATGTTACTGAATATTAATATCCAACTTTCTAAAATTGAAAGATTTTTACGCTTATAAAGACAGCATAATTTAAATTTCGTTTTCCAGATTTATAGTCCTCTTTCGCTTAACTGCCGTTTATTCAGCATTGTGTAATAAATGATTTTTTCTGATTCATAAAACAAGCAGTTATTGATGGTGACATACTCTCCAACTTTCTTCAAATTACTAGTGTTACATATTGATGTATTAACTTAGGCAGAGCCTGACAAAGCCAAAATGTTGCCGGGAACAGATATTCGTGATGGGGGGGGGGGGGCGTTCATAATATACGTAATCAGTTTACAAAAATTAGAAAGCCCGGAGGTACAGGCTTCTACTCTTGTGGATGCTTGGAATTTTTTTGCAACTAAAAAAGAGCGGACCTTTGGTAACGCCCAATATGATTATATTGACCAGACATTCATTATTTTACTCAATGTTTAAGTAAAACTTTTTGATTCAGCGTAGTTGAGGCTGTAATGCTGTTACAATTTGTCAAGAACATGATGTCAAAAAAAAACGATTGTTAACTTATACTGCATTATGCAGAGCTGAATATTTTAACCGATTTCTTCACTGGAAATTAAATCAATCTTCAAAGTACAAATAACAAACAAGAATGTTTTATACCAGGTGTCTCTAAAATGACTGATGGAGTTTGAAAGTCAATAAAAAAAAAAGACGGAATGCGATAGATATGTATCGTTTGCGGCCTTATGCTTAGGAAATTAGGGAATTTTATCCGACCAAATTAGTAAACATTCCTACCAAGTGATGGCGCTGCTATGTGACGAAGTTCACATATTTTTCGCGTCTTAAAATAATGTTCCTATGTTTCGTCTTTCTAAATCAAAATTTCGTTTTCCGTATTAATCTCTCTCCACTTTGTTTTTTCGGCTCGATAAAATATTCTTTCCTTTTGCGCGACGCTATGTCTGGGATTTTTCGGGGTTTCCCTTCTAAATTAATTTCGCTTTAGCATATGCTGTGTTAGTTCTTGGCGTCTCCCGGTCTTCCGTCGGTGTTTTCGCACGGGGTTGTAGCCTTACGTATTGGCATCCGCCAAATTCTGGCACTTCTGTCTTGGCATTAATCATTTAATCCGTTTGTTTCAAATTTTTATATTGTTTACGCCTACCGGACGGTGGTTGTCACGTGGGGCAGTGGCTTATGAGTGCTCATATTTTACTCGCCAACCTGTAGAGAGCTGGCGGTTTTGTAGGAAGATTTGAAAGACTTCTCGATTGCTCTCCGTCAGAGGAGGTTGTGTTCGTTTTTTTTATGGAACTCCGGCATGCCGTGTGGCCGGAACAATTAGATATGTTCCTGGTTATTTTTTTATGAAGCAATGTACGGTGCGTAATTGAACTTGTTTCTTTAATAACTGTTTTGTGAAGATACCTACAATAAAGTGCAGCTTTTTTGTGTATTCCAGTTGTCCGTCAGTTTTTCTCAAATACCTTTTGTACACTATACGTCATGTGAGCGGCCGAGGGAACGTTTCTCTTAATCGTTCTCCGACAACTCCCTCATAGGCGATCTGGAACAGGTATAGTTAAAACGAAGTATTTCAGCTCGCCATTCCGTAGTTCGCCGTCAAGCTGATACCGTGTGCTGTTGAGATTGCAAGTACGCTCTACCAAAATGGTTTTTTCCGTTGAACAGCAGGTATTTTTTGTGTTCGAGTTCCACCGCCTGGAACACAGTTTTGTACACACGAGGCGCAGTTTCCAAAGAAAATTTCATGCGAGAAACGGACCGTCACACAATGCGATAAGAATTCTATTACAGAAATTCGAACGAACGGGGAGCGTGAATGATGACCGTATTGGAAATGTCGGCCGGCTACGCCTTTCAGTTTCAGAGTCGAATGCCGAAGCCGTACAGCTGGTTCTCCAACAGCGGCCAGGGACTTCGTACGCCGTGTTGCATCTTCTACTGGACACCAATGAATGAGCACTCACCATCTCATGCGTCACAGCCTTCACATGTTCCCGCACAAAATCCAGACTCACCAACCCCTCAGTCCAAATGCCATTAATGCACGCCATAATTTCGCGACCGCCATGGTGCAACTAGTGGATGACGGTGAACTCGATATTTACTCGATATAACCAACATACGGTTCTCAGACGAAGCGTATTTTCACCTCGATGGCTATGTCAACAAGCAGAGCTCGTGAATTTGGGGAAGCGAAAATCCTCACATTGCTGAACCTTCATCCCTGCATCAAAAATAATGGTAGGGGCTGCGAATTCCTCCAAAGGAATATTAGAGCCATTTTTTCGAGAGTAACCGATAAATGCTGTACGATATCTTGGGATTCTGGAAGAATTTGTGGGGATTCATACTGCTTTGGAGGACTGTTCGAATGCCTCCTGGTCCATGCAAGATGGGGTTCGTCCACATCGAACGTCTGTAGTATTTGATTTCTTGAACGAACATTTCAGTGAGCGAATAATTGCCTTGGATTACGACATGCATACAGGAAGTGGCATGGCATGGCCTCCTTATTCGCCAGACTTGACGCCCTGCCACATTTTTCTTTGGGGGTACCTGAAAGATTTCGTAAACCGCCAAACTCCACAAACAATTGCGGAGCTGAAGCAGCACAACTGTACTGCATGTGAGACAATTCCAAGTGACATGATTGAACGGATGTCTGGAAATTTTTGCGGCAGACTGCGCCACGTTGCTGCAGCAAATGGGGGTTACATTGAAAGTGTCATTGTTTAGTTTTTTGCAACAGGCCTTGCTAAATTTTCATAACGGTTTTTATTTTGTCATAGTTTTCAGCGCCACCTGTGGGTGAAAATGTTAAGTAAATTTGAAATTTGGTGGGATAAAATTCCCTGATTTCCTAAGCATAAGGCCGCAAACGATACATATCCATCGCATTCCGCCTTTATTTTTATTGATTTTCAAAATCCGTCAGTCATTTTTGGTACACCCGGTATATTTAATACACAGAAATATTTTTAGGAGAAAGTAAAAAAAAAGAAACATATGTGTTATATAAGTATAATAAATTTGGCCAACTTCTTCCACTCTGTGAGTTCCTCAATTCAGCAAGAGCCCAAAAATAAACATCTATGCACGTTAGTAAACCTTTCCCTTTAATACAGTGTTAAAAATCGTCTAAAACACTCGACAAAGATTCTTATAATAACTAACCTCTTGACAAGGTTTAATGACGTAACGAAACACGACTGCACGGGTAACTTCCGATGTTTGGTAACTTCTTTCTCTCGAACACTGCTTAATGAAATTCTTTTTATCTTTCAAGATCAACGCATTCAAGTGTACCTTACGCACTTGCCCCCTTCCCAATTAAATGCGTCTTTCCTTGTGTAAAAGGCTGGATGTACTTTACGGGGGGGGGGGGGTTCCACTTTTGCTTCTTCTAAATGAAAAGCTATTTTAAAAGCGGCATATTTTCGCCGGGTAAGTCTGAGATTTTCCTTTAAGCAGCATAGATGATTAGCACGCAGATAGTTGCCGTGTCTCAATATTGAGATTACACCCCCACCCCCCCTCCACCCCACCCCGACACGGAACTTTTGAGTGCATAAATTTTTGACGCAATTTTTGTTACCTTATACCCTCCCTCTAGTGCTCTATCGCTATCTAGCGAGATAAATTATGTAGGGAGGAACACTTTGTTGCAGTAACATATTAAAATTGGGCGAGATTAAGTTTCGATTTAGTCTGAATCATTAT
Source organism: Cheiracanthium punctorium (assembly GCA_038373885.1). Classification (NCBI taxonomy): domain Eukaryota; kingdom Metazoa; phylum Arthropoda; class Arachnida; order Araneae; family Cheiracanthiidae; genus Cheiracanthium; species Cheiracanthium punctorium. The sequence continues at coordinate 42,480 of JAWZYV010014550.1, read as the reverse complement.
GTCTGAGATGTTCTTAGTATTAAATTTTAAGATGTATATGTGCGCTAGTAAATGAAATTTAATAGCCATTCATGAAAACGATTATAACGTTTAAACGAATGACATATGATAAATTGGAAAATTACATTTGAATTCTAAGTAAAGCTGAGTGATCCCTTTTCTATAATCATGCTGTGAAAATAAATTATAAAAAAAATTCAAATATTTAGAAAATTTCTACTAATATAATACGGCATAAAACTCTGCAGTTGATGATGTTTTTCTAAGAATACAGCTTTCAAATTTCAGTGTAATATGCTAAAATATGAAATGCTAACGAAAGCCTGATAAATTTTGTCACACCGTGATCTTTTGATACTAAATAATTGAGTCGACGAAATCGCATAATTCTTCTGAGAAAATATAATTATGACTAGTTATTTTAAAAATTAATTGATCAAGCAATTTGAAAGTATTCGAAGGTACCTTAACTTGCATTAACATATAAAATACTTTATTGGATGTCAATGAGGAAAATGAAATCTGCAGTATGTTATAGATACGATACATAATACTCTTATTATGTATCGATGTAATACTCTTATTATATATCGATGTTATGTATAAAACTACATTAACATATAATATACTTTATTGGATGTCAATGAGGAAAATGAAATCTGCAGTATGTTATAGATGTATATTCCATGCATTTTGTCAATAACCACGATGTGATATAAACGACTGTTATATCCACTCTTATATTAAACGAGGAATGTTTGTCGGTGTGTGTGTATGTCCGAACGATCTCGAAAACTGCTCTAAGGATTCTTTTTAAATTTCCTACCTGGGGGTTTTTTGGGCCCCTGAAACGATTGAGCTAGGTCAATTTATTGAAAAAACTCTAAAACGCTCAAAATTAAAAATTTTTGGACGGTAGCGCCATCTATTGAGCATTTGAAAAACACACTTGATGCAATCTTCCTAAAAGGGACGCTCAAATAAGTTTGGGGCGGATTAAAAAATACACGCCATCGATATATAATAGTAAAAATTAATTTCGCAAAGAAACAAAATAAATGGAACTTGATATTCAGTACACAGATAAATAAATTTTTTAGTAACTAGATATATTACACCATTCAGCTACATAAATTTGTTTAGAATTAAAAGTTATTTTTATTTCAAAATATCGTCCTGGCAACCAGCGAAAGAAAAAGAGTAAAGAGTCTTCGTTGCCATCCCCGCATGCACCTTTATGGAATATATGTAAATAATTTAATTATTCTTAATTCATAGTTATTAATACAAAACTATTCGTAAATCTTATGTGAAAAATTGCCTGAATTTATTACAATTATCCTTTTGTAACTAACGTAAAGCTAAATGTATTTTCGCGTATATACTAAAACAATAAAGATTTTTCATGTATTTTATTGATCCATATGATGCGAATTTCAAAAGTGCATAAAAGTTTCAGCTTAGCCGAATAATTTAAACGAAAATGACACCCTTTTCAGTCATTCACAGTAAGAAAAAGATCTTGTGACGTAACATGAAAATTCCATTTTTTTTTTTTTTTTAATAACGGCACTAGGTTGAATTCTATTTTAGCTGCCTTCTATTTTAGCTGCTTTTTTTTTTTAAGGGACAACCGTTTATAATGAAACGATCTTTGAAACTCCGATGAAAAAATTTATAATGATACAATCGATTCCTAAATTGGGCTCGCAGCCGATATTCAAATTTATTTTGCAGGTGATCAGCCATCAGTTTAGTTTTCATTCACTGCAGTTGATGATTTCAACTCATTTATTTTATCATCGTATGGACAACCTTTTAAAAGTTGCGGGCAGAACTTTACGATAGTGGCCTCCTGGGCCTGACTTCAGGATGTTATCGAAATTGCGGGCCGTATAATTCGGATTTATATGGAAGTTTGAATGTTTTATATAGGTTTTATACAGGGTTTTGACTTGTTCTGCGGGCTGGTCCAAAAGCCATGGCGGGCCCCATCCGGCCGCAGGCTGGGAGTTGTTTATATGTGGAAGCAGTAAATTGGGAGGCTGAAATCTGGTTACTAAGATTTTTTTCTAATAAATTTTCAATTCTTATTTAGACGTGGATTAGACTGTGTTGTTTTGTGTTGTGTACTACCATTAAACTAAAGGATAAAGCCCTTTGTGGAGACAATTACAGCGGGTGATAGAATGTCTACACTCAGAATATTTAATATTTACCCACTTAAAATCAAATAACTTCATATTCAATTTTTATTATACATCGAAATTCGAATTGTGCAGAAACATTTCGTATTCGAAACATTTCGTTTGGTATCAACATCCTCTCCTATATCCATGCTTAATGCATAGAAAACCGTTTTATTTTTGAAAAAAAGTTAAACTGAGTAGTAATTTAGAAAAGCTATATTAAGCCAATTGGAATCGTAATTTTTCCTCCAAAGCCTGATAACCGTGACTTCAATGTAACGTCAATGTCACTTGCAATAGATCATTCTGACACTCAAATGATTAGCTTTTTTTATTCTCTTAAATGAAATAGAGCTTAAAAAAAAGCTTAAAAATCAGGGTTTATCAGATTATCAGATCTTTTCTTTCTTTTTTTCTTTTTTTTTACATAATTATGATAATTTTCAGGCTGATCGCACCAACGAACCGTGTAAATTTTAAGTTATTAGACAATACATTTTTAATCTGTTTGGATGGTAAAAGTTTTATTTTGAGTGGTTGAACTGGAATTGTGACAGAGTCAGGGATCAGCGTAACTATATAGGAGCGATGTATTTTTGATTTATTCGAGGTTAGAAGTCCATTTTCTTCAGTCCATCCGTTTATTCTATTATTGTCAACGTTTAAGTAGTTGTTAGGGTAATTATAAAAGAATATTTTTGATCTATTCTGTTTTTGATTTCATGATTTCGAAGTGTCCTTTTGTACTAATAATTTAAATTGCGTTACACTTTTTCTTTTCTTAAGCGTGAGTTTATAAAATAAAATTATGTTTAAAGCATATTTATGTAAGATTATATACTTTTATGGCATCTATATTTATGTATCTATAAGATTGAATTTACGTTTGTAGAATTTGTTTATGCAAGATGTATTTTCTTTGAATTAGAAAAAAATAAGTATTTTATGTTTGAATTGAAGCACTATAGAGAAATTTACAATTTCAATCGTAAAGAATTATCATCATAGATGTATTATAAAGACGTAAATGCATGAAAGTGTAGCTCAAAAACGAGCTGTGGAAACAATCGATCACCAACAGCAGCACTTAGCCCAAATGTGTGAACGTGCAGTTCAAACACAAGCAGATGAAAGAGATGATTAGTATTTGGAAGGAGAACGACATAGAACAGCTAGACGTTGACAAATACTTCGGGTAAACAGTCTAAGTATCTACAAAGCTGCCACAAATGTGGGTACTTATTATCATAGTTTAAAACTTTTTAACATGGATTGCATTCACCCTGGAGCTTTGCATTTTTCTGAAGAGTAAAAACAAAAATTAACCGAAACCATTTTGGGGACTGTAAGATTGATATAGGACATTCCGAATTTCCTAATGAATTGGTGTGGTTGTTTCTTTGATGTCACCCACATTTCAAAGAATTTCATAAAAGAATTCGAAATTTGAAAGCATACTTTACAATGGCTTTGTTCACAGTATATGACGAGAGAAACTATTAACGATTTTGGTGTGTACTGCTACGTTGCGAACTGTGTATAACAGACTTGATGAATTTTTTTTTATAAACTCATTCATCTGACAGTTCAAGCAACTCAAATTCTTGATGCTGAATTTGAACGTCCTCAATATGGACAGATATATTTCTGAAGTAATGAAGACGCTGTTAGTGAATGCATCGCCCAAGATCTTCGCTGATCTGCTACACAAGGAAAGGAGGCATCTTACGTTAAACTACTTTTTGCTCAACTCTTTTGGCACCGACCATCGAATATTTAGCATCCCTCTTCAAAACAAAGTATATGCCATTGTAACATTGAATGCCGACCAAAGCTTACCTGATAATGTATGAGTGATCGGACAGCGATGAAAATCTTTGGCAACCATGAAGATCATTGATACGTGCCAAGGCATTTACGCACTCATTATTTTACACTTAAGGAGCCTTTAGATTCCGAGCATGGCTCGGTAACCTGGTACTTATATTGTTATAGCACATATTATATTACACAAAATTCAATATTTTAACCGAATTCTTAACATCAAATTAAAACTATCTCCATAGTACAAAATACAAACAAGACTTTAAACATTTATTTAAAATACTGAAATAGTTTTAGGAGAAAGTAAAAAATATATATATATAGATATAAGTACAATAAATATGATCAACGTCTCCCATAGTTTACACTCTGTGCTTCTTAATTCAGCAAGAGCCCAAAAATAAACTGCGATTTTAATAAATTCCCTTCCCTTTATTACAGAGTTAAAAATTTTGTCTAAAATACTCGTCAAAAATTCTTAAAATTCTTAACCTCTTGACAGGGATTAACGGCTTAATAAAACACGACTGAACAAGTAACTTCCAATGTTTGCTAGCTTTTTTCAATCGAACAGCTTCTGCTTAATGAACTTCCTTTTTATCTTTCAATAAATTCAAGTGTTCAAGTGTACCTTACGCACTTCCTCCCACCCCAATTAAACGCGTCTTCCCTTATTTAAAAGTCTGGGTGTACTTTAGGGGGAGCTTTTCACTTTTGCTTCTTCTAAATGAAAAGCCATTTTAAAAGCGGGATACTTTAACCTGGTAGGTTTGTGAGATTCACCTTTAAGTATCATAGATGATTATCCCGCAGATTGTTGTGTATATATATTCCATGCAGCAATTATGATGGTAGTGACGTTGTAGTGATGTTGCGATTTGTCAATAACATGATGTTACAAAAAGGATTGTTCAACACCCGCTTAAACCAAACTAGGGAAATTCGATCAGTCGGAAAGATTTTTGGCGCAGTTTTCAAAATTGTGCTTCTCCTTTAGGAGCGGTTTTCGATCACAAGAGCGGAGCGAAATGTGCGTGAATCGAATGTTATCAGTATTTTGGAGAACAGGATGCGAGGAAGGGAATTCTCAGAAAAAAAAGACTAAGCGAGGAGGGGAATTCTCGAAAAAAAGACTACTTAAAGAGCATTTTTGCGGAAATACCGGTAGGTTTCGATGCAAACGGATCGAATACCTGAATTTTCTTTTTCGCTCTCCAATGCATCATATTTTTTGCTCTTTGGGTTTAAGCGCGCACATATTACATTATGCATAGCAGAATAGTTTAGCCGATTTCTTGACTTTAAATTCAAACTATCCTCCAAAGTAAAAATGTCAAGCTATAATTTTACGTATTTATTTAAAATACTGAAATACTTTTACGAGAAAGTAAAAGTTATAAGACTAAGTACAATAAATATGATCAACGGTCATAGTTTACTCTCTGTGTTCCACAAGTTAGCAAGAACCGAGAAACAAACAGCGGTGCATATTAGTAAAATTCCCTTCCCTGTATTAAAGTGTTAAAAAATCGTCTAAAACACTCGACAAAAATTCCTATAATAACTAACCTCTTGACAGCGTTTAATGGCGTAATAAAGCACGACTGAACGAGTAACTTCCGATGTTTGCTAGCTTCTTTCTCTCGAATAGCTTCTGCTTAATGAACTTCCTTTTTATCTTCCAAGATCAATGCATTCGAGTGTACCTTACGCACTACCCCCCCCTTCCCAATTAAACGCGTCTTCCCTTATTTGAAAGGCTGGATGTACTTTAGGCGAAGGGAGGCTTCCACTTTTGCTTCTTCTAAATGAAAAGCTGTTTTAAAGGCGGAATACTTTCGCCGGGTTCATGTCTCCGAGATTTCACTATAAGTAGTATAGATGATTAACGGGCAGATTGTTGCCGTGTCTAAATACTGAGATTACAGCCCGCCGACACGGAGCTTTAAAGCGCATAAATTTCGACGCAATTTTTGTTGCCTTATACGCTCCATTGAATGCACTATCGCTATCTAGCGAGATAAATTATGTAGCGAAGAGCATTTTGTTGCAGTAATATAATGAAATGGTACGAGATCAAGTTTCGATTTAGTCTGAATAATTATTCCTAAGATGTTGTTAGTATCTTTTTTAAGATGTATGTGTGTGTTAATTAATAAACTTTAACCCTTTATGCGCAGTAGGGATGGACGCGAGACGCGAGAATTCTCGCATTGTCTCGCGAGACGAGACAGGCATTTTTTTTGCGAGACGAGACGTGAGACGAGAAAGAAAATATTTTGCGGGACGAGACGCGAGACGAGACAGAGTCTTGTCTCGCGCGAGATTTCTCGCGAGCATTCTCGCATTTTTTTCCGTCTCGCATAAATACGATCTGAAAAGCGACCATTTGCCTGAAGCCTCTACCGTTTTACTTGCTTCTCCTTCGTTTCTGTCCTGGTATACTATCAGCACTCTACAATACGCACAAAACACGCAACATTTAAAATTAGAACAGACGAGAGATATACAAAATACACAAAGGAGAGGATAAAGAAAGAGGCGGAAAAAAAAAAGAAAACAGAGAAGAGTTGAAAGAAAAATAATAAGTAAATAGGAAAGGCGGTACGGTATGTTCAAATCTGACCACTTTTAGACGTGGCCCGGGGCATTAAGTTTGGGGCCCCCCTTACTATCCCCTTTTTTATGCATTAAGCCCCTTTACTGAGCCCCCCTTTTTTTAAGCATTTTAACCCAGTTTTGACCGCTGTTGTACTTGAAAATTGCATTTCAGTTAACTGTAGTTTTTTGTACTTTAATCAAATCGTATTTATAACCCAAAAAATATATCTCTAACTTGATCTAGTGATAGACAATTAGGTAATACCTATATTATAAAGGAAATTCAGTTTTTTCCCCACAATTACTATTTCAGTACATATGAATTTATAATTTAGATAATCGGGATATATATGGGCCCCCTTTTTCTTCAGGGGCACCCGATTACCGCCCCCCCCCCCTTGCTCCTGTGATAATCGAGGTTTCGGGTATATCAGAGAGAGGATTAGAAGTAGAGCAACTTGCATTCGCATTGATGCTTAGTCTGAGTAGGTTGAAATATGGTTAAATATCCTTGGTTGAAATATCCTTGTACCGATATTATCCTCAAACTTTCCCGCACGTTGCGGCGTGCGTGGGGGGGAAAGGGGCCCCCACCCTGGTAACAACTTTCTAGGGGCGGTTAAATCCCATTGTTGGCCTATTTTAAAGAGATTAAAATGACATTTTTTGTTCTTATATATGTGGATAATAATTAGTTCTGCTGTGGCAACACCACTGAACGAACTATAACTTCAACTCCCGCCAGTTGTTTCCCCGCCAAAGAACACTCTAGACGGAGAACGAGACTGGGCAGACGTTCGATGTTAAAAGAGCAGAATAGCTCTCTTGATGTTATTTTTATTTTTATTTTTATTTCTACCTCTCAATGTTTTTAAATGTTAGTGTCGTCGTTGTATTAAAGTTTCGTCTCATTAAATGTTTAAAAAGATTAACGTCTATTTAATTTGGAGCGCTAGCTCCATCCTACATGGGTGCTCGCCGTTCGAATCCGCACATCCCCTAGATACAGTACCGGAACTAAAAAAGTTAATACTTTTCTTGTAATATTTATTGTTCTTGTGATTTATATGTCAGCGAAATTAAAAGTGATGTGCTACAGAGGATAATATTTTCATGGAATGCCGAAACAAGAACAGAAACACAAACTGTAAGTACATTCTAATCATATTCTAATTACTTGATGCATACGTTGATGCTTGTTCAAGAAAATGTCGATGATTAATGAAATACTCATCTCATTCAAGATATAAGAAAACTGAGGAAATATTTCAACGTTATTTTGATGCAAGAATTTTTTAATTGATGCGAAATTCTTTTTTTGATGCGACTTTGACGTTGACTTTATTACTTCTGTTTTCTTGGCTTTCTACTTTGATGAATTTATTTGATGATTTCGAGGAATAATTTGATGATTTGATGAATATTTTGATGCGTAATTTGAAAGATTGGTAATTAGAAGTTTGATTGAATTATATACCTTCGTTTTCTTGAACAGCAACATTTGAAGAACACGTATTTCGTATATATTTTGATTTGTTGTGAATTGAATACAGTTTTGAAACATATTATATTGTTATTCTGATGCATATTTTTGAGAACAGTCTCTATATTCTTTTAATGAGATTTAAATGTCTTAATGTGAAGAAAATGTTTGATACTGAAATTCTATTTTAAATTCCGAAGTGTTTGAGTTTTGATCTTGGTTTTGCATATCTGTGTACAGTAACTATTTGAATATATATAATCATGTCTACTCTCAGCGATTACCCCAATATCGCAAAATCGTTAAAAATTGGTAGTACGAGTCAAATAAAGGTTTTACATCGCTTAATTTTTGGTACAGACGGCGATAGACAAAATCGCGCGAGATTACGCAAATTTACAGGTTTCCCACAGCCATTCGAGTTAGAAGAAACGAAACAAAAAGTACTTAAAGAGTTTTCACTTAAAGACCTAATTTCTATTTGCAATTTACTTCATTTAGAATTCTCAACTGACCCAGATAAGTGTGCTAACACCATTCTTACGAGTCTTAATGATTTATCGTTATTAAAAGCAGATTCTTCCGATCTTTCGGAAAGCGAAGTCAATGATTCACATCCGGTTGACAGTTCATCTCAAACAAATAACGTCGTGGGTGAAAATAGTACTCCCTCCCCACCCACCCCTGACGCAAAAGAATTTTCAGATAAGCAACAGACACAGATTCCTTTTAGTGAATCAGCTCAGAATTTATTGCCTTCAGTCGAAACTACGAGTTCCTCTTTCCAATTATTTAGTCTCAAAGACGTTGTTGATTTAATAAAACCTTTTTCGTCTCGCGATAATTATAGCATTGAGAATTTCATATCCGACGTTGAAGAAATTTTTTATTTGTACCAAATAAACAATCCAATTCACCAAATTACTTTTGTTAGAAAATGTTTGACTGGTCCCGCTCAAACTTTAATTAGGTCTATTCGTGGAATCACAAATTGGGAACAATTGAAGCACCATTTGCTAGAGGAATTTTCTGACAAAATTAACAGCATTCAGTTACATCAATTAATGGAATCTCGACGTATGAAACCGTTTGAAACCCTACAAGAATATTTCTTAGCTATGAGAGATTTGGCACACAAAGGATCTCTTGATGATCCCTCCCTGATTGAATATGTTATAAATGGAATTCCAGATTCATCACACAATAAAATTTTCCTTTACGGTTGTAAATCCATCCCAGAATTCAAGGAAAAATTAAAGATTTATGAAAAAATCTTTAACAGTTCTCAACATTTCAGACAAAATAATCAGAAAAAATTCGATGATACCAACCTTAATGTGAAACTCGACAATAAACGTAACCCAAATACACAACCAGTATGTTATTCTTGTGGCTTGAAGGGTCATAAAAGCAACCAATGTTTGAATAAGTCACATGGTAAACAATGCTATGGATGTAAAAATTTTGGTCATGTTCATGCTAATTGTCCCAAAAGTTCTCGAAATTCGAAACCAAAACCTGAATCTCAAAAACCTACTCCTGATAAAACTGTAAATGTGCTATCTCCTCAAACTTCATCGAAAAATCCCATGCATGTTGACATTCAACTTGCAGGAATTCAATTGACAGCACTCTGTGACACTGGGTCACAAGCAACCCTTATTAATGAGAAAACACATCGAAGAATCGGTTCGCCACCATTGCATTCCAACACCATTCCCTTTTCAGGAATTGGCCGAAACGAAGTTCATAGCCTCGGGTTTTTCCAGGATTCCATCGAAATTCAAAAGATTACTTTACCTGCTAAAATACATGTTCTAAAAGATGACTTGATTCCTTTTGATGTGATTATCGGAAGCGACTTTTTGCAGCAAACCCAATTTACATTTGATAAAGACGGTATTCATTTATGCGGTACCCTTGATGATAACATTTTCGTTAATATTGCTAATATTTCTAATGACCAAACTTTTCCATTTGATCTTTCACACATTTTGAATTCTGAAATTCGTGAGGAAGTTCAAAATATCGTTACTTCCTACAAACCCCATAAAGTTAAAGACACTGAAATTCAGATGACTATTTTATTACAAGATGAAATACCCGTAGCACAACGCTCTCGAAGACTCCCTTTTGCTGAACAGAAAATTGTGGAAAAACAAATTCAAGATTGGTTAAATGATGGAATTATTAAACAAAGTTGCTCTGATTATGCCGCCCCGATTGTTCTATGTAAGAAAAAAACTGGAGATTACAGACTTTGTGTTGATTACCGCAGGCTTAATAGAAAAATGATAAAAGATAAATTTCCCTTACCACTCATAGAAGAAGCCTTAGATAAACTTGGAACATCTCGGGTTTTCACTACACTTGACCTTAAAAATGGTTTCTTTCATGTACCTATGGACCCTAACAGCACTAAATATACTTCTTTCGTAACTCATGAAGGCCAGTACGAATTTTTACGAGTTCCATTTGGATTATCCAACAGCCCTAGTGTTTTTCAACGATATGTTTATACAGTTTTTAGAGATCTCATTCGCGATAACATTCTTATTGTTTACATGGACGATCTTCTCATACCATCTAATGACGAGGTCGAAGGCCTACAAAAATTGCGCCTAGTTCTCCAAACAGCTGCAGATTATGGCCTCGAATTGAACTTAAAAAAGTGCCAATTTTTACAACGAAAGATAGAATTCCTTGGTTATATTATCGAAAACGGAGTAGTTAAACCGTCACTTACCAAGACACAGGCAGTTCAAAAATTCCCACAACCTCAAAACCCTAAACAAGTTCAAAGTTTTCTTGGACTAACAAGTTACTTCAGAAAGTTTATTCCAAATTATGCGCTGATTGCTAGACCATTAAGTGACCTCCTTCGGGATAATGCAGAATTTAATTTTGGCCCTGAACAAATAGCAGCTTTTCAACACCTGAAAAACATTCTTTCACAAAACCCAGTTCTTCATGTTTTTCAACAAGGATACCCATTAGAACTCCACACTGATGCAAGCTCCTTAGGTTTTGGCGCTGTGCTCTTACAAAAATCAGATGATGGACAGTTTCATCCTATTCATTATTTTAGCCGTAAAACGACAGTTCAACAAGAAAAATATCACAGTTACGAACTGGAAGTTCTCGCCGTCGTTGAGGCGCTAAAGAAATTTCGCACCTACTTGCTAGGTACAAAATTTAAAATTATCACAGATTGCGATGCTTTCCAAAAAACGATGCACAAAAAAGATCTACCAGCTAAAATTGCTCGATGGGCATTGATGTTAGAGGACTTTGATTATGAAGTTTGTCATCGATCCGGTAGACAGATGAAACATGTTGACGCTTTAAGTCGTAACCCCATTCTTGTTATTACCACAAATGATATCACTCAAAAGGTGAAAAATGCCCAAGATCAAGATGAATTTATAACTCAAATTAAATCTATGCTCGAATCTACACCTTCCGATGAATATTTAGTTAAAAATGGCATTCTTTATAAACTTCATAAGGATACCGAACTTTTAGTAGTTCCACAAATGATGCAGAAAGAAATAGTGCTAAACGCCCATTCACAAGGTCATTTTGCCTCACAAAAAACCGAATCAATTGTTTCTCGTGAATTTTACATCCCTCAACTTAAGAAATTGGTTCAAGAAATTATTTCAAATTGTATTCCTTGCATTCTCTCCTCGCGAAAATCTGGAAAACAAGAAGGATTGCTTCACCCAATTCCAAAAGGTGATGCACCTCTTGAATGTTACCATTGCGACTTTTTAGGACCTTTACCATCGACAAAAAAATGTTATAAATATATTTTTACAGTAATTGATGCCTTTTCGAAATTTATATGGATCTATCCCGTGAAGTCAACCTCTACGAAAGATGCCTTGGACAAACTATCCTTGCAACAAACTACATTTGGCAACCCTTCAAAAATCATCACAGACAAAGGTAGCGCATTCACACCTTTCGAACTTTTAATTGGTGTTCAAATGAAACAACAGGAGGACCTACAGATTAAACAACTTCTTGACGAGGAACACCAGCAAAGAATTATTGATGACAAAGAAGCGTTACGTATCGAAGCTAAACGAAATATCCTCCGTTTACAGGAAGAAAATATACGACAGTATAACAAACGACGTAAACCAGCCTGTAAATACAAGATTGGTGACAAAGTGGCAATACAACGAACTCAGTTTGGAACTGGACTAAAGCTGCGACCCAAGTTCTTCGGACCCTATGAGATCACAAAAATCAACCCCAACGATCGTTACGAAGTTCGGAAGTTAGGACATCATGAAGGTCCCACCATAACGTCAACTGCGGCAGATAAAATGAAACAGTGGTGCAACAACTGAACACCCAATCTTATTATGCTTTGTTTTTCAACTTTTTTTTTTTCTCCCTTTTTCTGCTTGTTTTTCTTTTCTTTTCAGATTTTTTGCTTTTTCAACCCAGCCGCGGACGTCTGTAACCTCAGGACGGCCGTGTGGATAATAATTAGTTCTGCTGTGGCAACACCACTGAACGAACTATAACTTCAACTCCCGCCAGTTGTTTCCCCGCCAAAGAACACTCTAGACGGAGAACGAGACTGGGCAGACGTTCGATGTTAAAAGAGCAGAATAGCTCTCTTGATGTTATTTTTATTTTTATTTTTATTTCTACCTCTCAATGTTTTTAAATGTTAGTGTCGTCGTTGTATTAAAGTTTCGTCTCATTAAATGTTTAAAAAGATTAACGTCTATTTAATTTGGAGCGCTAGCTCCATCCTACATATATTCATATCGGACGGAAAGAAATGCAAGCAATTTTTTTTTAAAAAACTATTTCTCTTTTCGTTTATATTATCATATTTTCCCTTCCTTCGGCTTGCAAAACTCTTATAAATTTTTTTCCTCTCCATCATTTTATCTTGCAGTTGGCTTCCTATTCTAAAATTATCTTCGCCTGTTAGATGTCTTTTCATTTTTTTAAAAAATCCACACTGGATATACATTAGGGGGATTATGGTTTAATTTTTCTGTAAACAGGGCGACCATAACGACTGTAGTACTATCGCTAAAAATTATTGTGGAAAAGTACAAACAGATAGTCGTCAACAAACTAACTGTTCAGTAATTTAAAATATAAACAAAAAATAAGACGTCTATTAACCAACTGAGATACTATAATGAAATCTAAAAATGCACACACGGTAATGTTATTGGAAATATTAGGCAAATAATTATAATTATCGTTAATATAATCTTGTTTTCATTAATATAAAAATTACACATATTTTAGAGACTTGAAATTGACGTTAAAGTAAATAGTAGAGATTTAATAAAGACTAAAAGTGTTCTGTTTATAATTTTTCAAGGGTTATCTTACAACCAACTGAACGATAAGTAATTCTAATTTGTGTTAATATATCCCGCAGTAATTTCAACAGAGGAGATTACTTGAACTTAAAAAAAAAAAAAATCTGTTTTGTCTCATGCAGATATGAATTTAGTAAAATGTTCGCTGCTTCACGTATGAAGAGCGGGTGCGCAGCTATTTTAAAACAAACGGTTGTCCATTTCATGTAGTGTCTGAGGTATTTAATGCTACAACTTGAACAGTATGATGTAGAACTACAGTATGATGTAGAAATAACACATTTTGAAAGTAGGAAGTTCTCTGCAAACCGCCATGCTTTTCACTTTTCTGATCGCGAATGACACTGACGTAGTTTTTTGAGTCATTATATTGCAATGATGCCAGGTTAATACTCATGACGCAAACTTTACATCAAGAGTCAAATAATTTTGCTTTTATTTTAGATTCCACATCACTGGAATTAATTGAAATTACTCATGCTAGGAAACTTTTCGTTTACTACAGTGCGAATAACGGGCACGCAGCTAGTAAATAAAAATAAATACTATATTTTCGGTGTGACATTATATATACGGATTAAATCTCAATTTCTTTTACTTCAAATGCCGATGTATGCTGATATAGTTATTAATATATCTACTAATGTGGCTATATGTAAGTAATTGTTATTATTAATATTAATTTTCAATAAAATCCCAATAATAAGTTAGTATAAAATGGTAACGAAATCGCAGTTCTTAATTTTGCGAGACTCGCGAGACGTCTCGCGTCTCGCGCGAGACGAGACAGCAATTTCTTTGCGAGACGCGAGACGAGACACAGTGTTTGCGAGACGAGACGAGACAGAGGTTTACCACTGCGAGACGAGACGAGACAGCCCCGATTCTCGTCTCGCACGTCTCGCGTCCATCCCTAATGCGCAGCCATTTTCACATCTAAGTATATAGAAGAAGAACTTTATATAGTGTGCAAAGCCTAAGAAGTATACCTGCTGTCATCTCTCCAGTTAACTACCAGTATTATGATTGTCGATCGAATTGCCCATCGCGCTACAGTGCTATTTTGAGACAGCCGGATGGGTAAAAAAAAAAGGACTTTTATCTCTGTACCACGAGATAAGCGATTCGATCGAGCGCTATATTGCTGGTAGGCTCGGGAGATGGCAACTTATGTACTTTTTCGACTTTGGACCATTTAACCATATTCTTTACGACTGAAAGCGTTGGAAAGAGGTGGCTTCAGGGCATGAAAATCGCGTATTAAAGGGTTAACAGCCATTCAAGAAAATCATTATAGCGTTTAACCGAATGACATTTGATATATTGAAAAATTAGGTATGAATTCTGGATATGGCTTAATGATATTCTTTTTTTCAAAAATCAGGCTGTCAGAATAAATTACCCAGAAATAATTAAAATATTTGGAAAAATTCTACTAATATAATGTTACACAAAATTCTGCAGTTTATGATGTTTTCCAAAGAATGCAATTTACTAAATGTCATTATAACATACCAGGTTACGAAAAGCTTACGAAATTGGGATAAATTTTATCACACTGTAACCGTATGATACTAAATAATTGAACACAGGTGATCGCATACTTCTGAAAATATAATACGATACAGATAATTTAGCTACGAAATTGTAAGATGAATTTATAACATATAACTTGAAGATATCTTTTAGAAAATTACACAGGATCTTTAGCATATAAATGCATCTTTAGAGTAGACAGGAATAAACATAACAATTTATTTTTATTTTTGACATCCATTACTTCCTTGGTTATTTAGAACAAATACAAATGTCATAATATCTTTGTCGTATGTCTTGTTTGAAAGTCACGCTTATGTAAAATTATGGTGTGATATTTCACTTGAAATTCAGAAAAGCTCCCTCCAAGAATATGAGAATACTTGAGCATTGTGGGTGAACATTTTCATGAACTTCGAGGTACCTGGAAACGCTATCTAAATTGAAAAAAAAAAAAAAGATTTGAAAGGATTCAATAAGATTAATAACTTTCACATAATAAAATGTGAACGTTTATTTTTTCCTCTAAGCTCGACCGCTTGACCGTCAGTACTTCTACACTACTAAGACCCGAATTACTGGCCAGTTTATTATGGGAGTGCTTAATAGGTGGTCAATGTTACCCCTTATAGTTGGACGAACATGTTGACATCTAAGTTCAACCCGAGATTTGATCCCGGACCCAAGGTGTGATAGAATGGTGTGATGAAAACAGCACTATTAGTATTCAAGCGAAATAAATGTATAATAAACATAAATATATAGCTCTATATTTAATAGTTTGAATAAAGATAAAATGCATTTCTTTCATGAAATTATAGAGGGAAAAAAAGTATTCCTAAAGGGAAACCGTATGCCCAAAATTTGTATCCCATTCAATAGTTAAAAATATTCATATATAGTTTTAAAATAATTTATGACATTTATTTGATTTCATTTTCAATTAAAGAAGATGGGAAAAACAACATAGACTCATATTATCACATTTTCTAATTTTATCTCACTTTTATTTAATGAAGATCATTTTTTTCCTCCTCGCTAACCTAACTTTGGTGTTACACATTTACTTCCCTGATTAAATATGACTTTCTAGTTTTTTTTAAGACGAAATAACATCTGATGTCTTAATAAAAAGGTATTTTGAAGCAGAAACTTTTCGTGTGTACGCCCATGATTTTCTTTAAGTAGCGTAAATGATTAGCGTATACTTTTCTGCTTCATGTATATTCTTATTTTTAGCATATAAACGTACGCACAGATTTCGATGTCGTTTATCTTTTAATATAATTTAGAAAATCTGAATGCTGTTGCTGCAATAAAGTATGAATCTGAGAATAAATGATTGGAAGTATATGTATGCAGATAGGCTTCTGGGAAAACGCTTAGTATTGCACATTTTTTTGCATTATATGCGCCTAATTATTCAATTCTAAAACAGAAAAATTGTTCTCGATACTTTCCGACAAATTTAAATGTGCTTATGATTTCAGTCTATCTGTCTGACTGTACGAGCCCTAATTGCTAGAAGTATGTATCATTGTCATGAAATTTATCTATGATATCACTATGGTACAGTGTTGACCAATAGCCGAGTGGATAAGGTACTCCGCAGCGGCATGAAATGAAAATAAATTTAATCGTTTTTCACAAACCTATGTAAATAAAATTGGACTTTTGATCGTATATTACTTAGAATTCAAAAATTTTCCGATTTTTATCCGTTTAGAGCATTTGGGAGCCCACTATGACCGTCAAAAACAGTTTGTCAGTCTTTCTGTGTGTAACGCTTCTTTTGTTCGTGCTTCACGTAAATGAATGAAGCCAATAAAATGGAATTTAGTGATATGATAAATGGAGAGATGACTCAAACTAAACTACAGGAGTTAAATAAAAAAAAAATTCTGAATACATTTTGAAATTTGAAGATCGTTTCAAACTGCGTAAGTTTTTGTTCGCGCATCATGTGGAAACGACTAAAGCAAAATTAAATAGAATTTGGTGACATGGTAGGTGGGTATATAACTTAAACAATTTTTTGAAAATTAGCTTGAAAAATTTTTGAAAGTTTATTCAAAATAAGTAAATTTTGTTCGCCCATCAAGTAATAACGTTTGATGAGAATGAAACGAAATTTGGTGACTTGAGAGGTGAACATGCTAATTAAATTATAAGCTTCAAAGAGCTCAAAAATTTTCATTAGAGTTTCATATATTGCAAAAATTCGATCAAAATGCGTAATTTTTTTTTCGCGCATCATGTAATAAGCACTTAAGAGGCCTCTGTAGTCGGTTTGCGGAGATTCAAGTCCCAATGCTTTGCTATGGAGAAAAGTGCCTTAAAGCCTAATCATTTTTCTCACAAAGTATTAGGTATTTTTAAATGAAATTTTCCTGTGTGAATATTGAGAACTATTGAGAAGTAACTTGAAGAGAAGAATCTTGAGAAGTAACATAAATTCTAGACTGCAATAAAATCTCTTTCGGCTAAATTAACTCAAATCTGATTCGCGCAATCCTTGCGAATAGTTCTCAAGGTTCACACAGGAAAATTTCATTTAAAAATACCTCATACTTTGTGAGAAAAATGATTAGGCGTTAAGGCACTTTTCTCCATAGCAGCGTTGGGACTTGAATCTCCGCAAGCCGACAACAGAGGCCTCTTAAGCGAACAAAACAAAATTTAGTGACATGAGAGGTGGTTGTACAACTTAAACTATAGGCTTCGGATTTCTTGAAAATTTGGATTAAATTTTGAAATTTTATTCAGAACGTGTAAATATTTGCTTGTCTATGACATACACATCACTGAAGCAAATGAAACAAAGTTTAGTATCATCGTAGGTGGTCACTTAAACTTTAGGCGACAAAGTACTTAAAAATTTGGATCAACTTTTGAGATTTTATGAAAATCGTGTAAAGATCTTTTCTCGCATCCCTCAAAAATGTCTCAAGAGAATAGAATGAAATTTAGTAACATGATCCGCAACAATTGGGACAACAAACTTCGGAATTTTTTCGAAAAATTTGAATACATTTTAAAATTTTGCAAAAATTGCGTTTCCCCCCTTTTTTTTCAAAACTGACTATTTTTTTTCGTTTCGGCATAACATTAAAATATCTACTCTGAATCAAACAAAATTTAATTAGAGTTGATGAATTTTTTTGATTTTAAAAGCTCATTACACTAAAATAAAACGTTAATTTTGAAAATAAAACTGTCTCCTTATTAACGATTTCACTCAGCACTACGTTACTTTCTAACCTAACGTGTTATCTTTTAACAATACACAGAAGTTATAACTGTATACTCTTTCCATTGTGTTAATTTTTATTGAATAAAAGCATGAAAGTTTTTTTCTAATGAAGTTCAATTAAAAATATTTTACCAAAATTGCAATTTCCTACTTAATTTATTTTCCATCTTATGAAAGCTGATCTGTTCCTGAAAATTATAACAGCAATGCATTTTTTATATTATTTTCCGAATAGCTAATCACATTATTGCGATTTAATCTACGGTTAACGATTAGTAATAATAAAAAGGAAGTACGGCCAAAGTTTTCATATTACTCTGTTTCTATATTTACGTTACCTTCATTCAATCGACATTCTTTGCCTTCCCTTCGCTAACCAAAGACTGAAGTGCATATTACACATTTTTTGCTGCTAATTAAATACGACTTCCCTTTCTTTTAAAATTCTATCCTACACCGGATATCTTAATAAAAATGTATTTTCGAGCAGAAACTTTCGATGGGTACACGTGATTTTTTGTAAATAGCGTAAATGATTAGCCCATAAACTTCTGCTTGCTTTCGTTCCTATTATTAAGTTCGTGCCTCAAGCATGTAAACATATGCGCAACTTTCGATATCGTTTATCTTTAATAATGGTCCAGAAAATATCAACGTTATTTGTGAAATAAATTATGAAGTCAGAAATATATGAGTACATAGGAGCAGAGATGTGTGCATTTGCTTTTGAGAAAGTGCTTAAGATAGTGAATTCCGTCTTGCATGCGTTTTGATTAAAAGCTTGAGTGAAACTGAAGGTTTTAATGTTTACAGCGTCAAAAAATTAAGAACAAGGATACTATGCTGTCGTTGAATGGAGAGGATAAAACTTTTGTTTTATTTTATTTAAAGGTGAGTGATCTTAATAGCGGCGTATATTGCGTCAGTAACTAACCAGGACGTTGCACTTTGCAAAATGAAAAACATTCAAAGTAAACTTTTAAATGTAATTTTTATTAAAGCATTCTTTCACGGTAGCTGGTAGCTTAACCGAAAAGTAACGTGACACTTGGGCAAAGACGAGAGCGTAAGTGAGTATGAAAAAGGACTCAGGAGCCCTACCATGATAGTCTCGGGAAATAATCGGTAGCGGATAGTTCCCGCTATCGGATAATGAAATCATCGGATAATAGCCGCGACCCCCAGTTTTGCCCTACCACCATGGTCACGTCTAAAGGAAGCGAGAATTTTTTGGACTGTTCCGGGAGTATCGTAATCGACAGAAATCAACCAATCAAAGTAGAGCATTCTTTCCGATATCCGATCCACGTGAGCGCGTGGATCGGCGCGTGAAATGCATGTTAAAAAAATACACCAAAACAATTATACTTTGAAACCAATTTCTGAACAATATACAGCCCAAAGATGGAATATTAATTACATACAATTAATCAGACAAAATTTTAGGATGTTACACCTTGAAACACAGATGCTGTTATTTGTAACTATTTAAAGAAGAAAGATTATATAAAAGAAGGTTTGCTAGCTCTGTGATAGTATAAAAATTATTCATCCTTAAGTATCTTCTATGGAGACATTAATTTGTTAAAGGTGATATAACATTTTTTTTCTTTTTCATGGCATATAAAATGAACTGTGTAATAATAATAAGTGTTGCTTTGAATTAGTAATTTAAGCATATTTTCCTTAACAGTGCATGTTTAATAAATGGAAACTAAGTGAATAACCATACATTTAAAAAGTGATAATAAAAAATTGAACTTACTTTTATTTCTGTGTTGAGGGCTGTCTTTCTTGTTGTTTTAGCCTCGAGAAAAGGCTTAAGTTCTTCAATCAGCCGAAGTGCGGATTGTTTGTTTAAGCGTAAATTTCTAATGAAATCTTCCTCGCTTAAATCAAATGATTTACATCTAGGAATCGAAATTCGATTCCTAGGAACCCTTCTTGCATCGTCTTGTTGTGCAAGCGCTTAAACCAATAATCGTGACATTTTTTTAAAAGTTAAAACGATCAAACAAAACAAAAATACCGCGAGCTGCAATCCGAGATGAAGATAGTCGCTAGCGGGAAACGGTTCTCACACTTGTTGATGGTGTCGTAAAACAACAGCGGATTTCTCGACAGTATTTACGGTATCGTAAACATTACGACATTATCGTGGTGGCACTTTTAAGTGCTCTGTCGAAATGTGACGTCATATGTGCGAGAAGGTTGATTTATCCGCTACCCATTATTTCCCGAGACTATCGTGGTAGGGCTCCAGAACCGAAAGCCAACCTGGATATTTTATTTATCGATATTTATCGATATTTATCGATATTTATCGATAGTCTCGGGAAATAATCGGCTCCTGGCGAGAGAGCTGAGCGCTAAAAGGGACTGTCGGCAAATAAATCGCCAGATTGTAAGAACGAAAAAACCCGCTGGGCCTTATACGTGTATGCCAAAATTTAAATGTGACACGCCACAGGGGTGATCAATGCAGATAAAATGCAGCCTATGCAATATTATTAAAACCCCGTGGGAACGAAGAAAATTAAATGAATTCTCAGCCTAATCTGTTGTTTATGTAATTATGACAACGCTATACAAGGGCGATCTGCCAAGGATGTGGGGTGCCTTGGTAGGAGGACTTCCTAAGGGTTTCCAACGCGCATTTCCAACGCGCAGTTACATCTGGAAAAAAAACCCTAGCAAAACTCCATTATATCGTCAGCCGCGCGATGGGACCCGAGCCCGGGACCTTCACACTTCGGCCGTCTCTCAGACGGAGTTCTCAACTCAACCGGAATTCTCAGACTAAAGGCGCCTACAAAAAGTATTGCAAAGGCTAAAACCAAAGTAATTTAAGAAAGAGTTAAATAACATTATAGATAGATGGAAAATTTAAAAATAGCAAAAAGTATTAAATTTAGACTAGATAAAGGGAAACCAGAAGCAATTATACATATGCGATTAACTGTATCAAAAGTAATTATAAATATAGGATTAACTGCATCACATATATCATTTGGAATGTAGGGTTATTTTGATTTGTTATCCAATAAGTATAAATAGCAACTAGATATGAGCAAAATGCGGCATTATTAGTATAATTCTTTACAATTTCACATGTAGATTATCTGAAAGGCCATTACGAGGATGAGGAAAGATTTCCTCCTTAACTAACAAACAAGCAAAGAAGAAATAAATGAATAAAAATAAAAAAAGTATATAAAAAAGCACGAAAAAATTATTGAGACACTGAAAAGAATAAAAAGTTTCTTGAACTTTGCCAAAGCAACATACCAGAAACGTTGGAATGCTCTTCTGTTAAGTTGGCGCTACGAAATATGCTGGGTATCTGCCCTTACGCGGTTTAATTTAATTAACGTGGTACTAGTTACAGCGCAATTTATGTCTGTAAAACTTCGATAACACTGATCCGACGACTTGTTGTCAAATATGGGAGAGAAGTGCCAAAAATATCGAAAATCTCATACATTGTGAAATGAAAAAAAAAATCGAATTTTAATTTCGAAAATATCGTTTCAAGATGTGCCAACTACCGTGCTATATTTGGCAGTCTAAAGATAACGTGTTTCTGCACTGTGCGATGGGCAGACAAGCATTCACGCGCACGTTTTACAATTAGTTATAACAAATAACTAAAAGAGAATTTTTTTGAGTAACGTTTGTTACGTAAGCCCAATTCAGTGGAAGTATAATCAGTGAGCCCTCATTCCACTACCAGAATGTATTGATTATATCATTCATGATTCTGCTTTCAACTTTAATATCGCATTCATGAATGAGAGAACACATTTTACTGTTGGCGGTATGTATCCTTTTTTCCCTATACCAGTGAAGAGAAACTTTTTTGAGACTATTTTTTCGTACTAATTTATGGGTGAATGAGTCAGTGGCATTGCTGGAAAAGGGGAGTAGAGAATGGATACAAACTATTACAAACTACTTTTTTCTTAGATTTAAAATTCTCTAATTAACGTTTTGTCGAATAAAACATAAAGTTCTCTAAAAAACGTAAATATTTACCTGTTCTTTTTATTTTACAGCTTTTATTTTACTTTACTTTTGCAAGTGATGAGCAAAAAAATAAAAAAATAAAAAAATAAATCGACTTAAAAAAAGGAAAAAAAATATATAAATGGGTTGATACTATGAATCCCCGCACCACAGATGACACCATACCCTGTCGGCAGTCGCCCCTGAACGGAAAATTTGAATGAACAAGGAATAAAGAAAATCACGCATATATCAGGAAATATTTATTACTATATATATAGTTATGGGTATGTGTACGTATATCTAATTTACACCTGGAATTCTTATTATATGGCCTGGAATTGGGGTTTACTCATCAAAAACGAGTCATGCTTATAGACATAACATTGCACCAACCATTTCAGATTCTCTCGTTAAATCACGGCTCGTTACGAATGAGTTCGACCGTACTTAGTACTCTGTATTTTCTTAATTTAAGTATTGTACTGCAATTTGAAATGAATGTAATGCAGTAATTTAAAAAATGCTCATATACAGGATGTCCGATAATTGTTGAACCCTTTGCAATATTAAATTTAAAAAATCTTATACTAAGGAATCGGGTATTTGAATGATGGTCGATTAGTGCACGAAAGTGCTAGATTTTTGTTTCCTTTAATTTTATACTAAAAAATCTGATAGATGCTGCTAGGTGTCAAGGACTTTGACAGAAGATTCAGAAAAGCTCAGCGGACATGTCAACTGTGGCTAAGATTTGGCAGTGTGATTTTTTAACAGGACGGTTGATCTGCACATTGTTCATGGACTATGCGCTATTGTCTCAATCAACGTAGAGATGGATAAGTCGCAGTAGACCAATTAAAAGGCCCTCTCAATCTTCGGATTTAACCCTTTGAAGAGCAACCATTTCTGAATGCTGAAAAAAGCGCAGCCGTTGCCATCGCTCGATTTAACTATCAGCAAGATGGCGGTCTATCGAATCGTTCATCGCATGCCACAGATCCAGAGAACATTTTTCACACAGCTAGCTGTATGCGCTAAGCCAGCTGTGTCAAAAATGGTCTCCAGCTCTGTGGCACGCGATGAACGATTCAATCGTCCGCCATGTTGCTGGTAGTTAAATCGAGCGATGGCAACGGCTTCCCTCCTTTTCAGCACTGGGCAATCTATCCATATGTTCTATATTAATGTATTTCCATCGGATTCTTCAGTTTTCAGCAGATGTCAGTGCTGTTAAAAATAATCCTGACGATTTTACAAATAATCGGTATTTTGGAAATGATGTGTTAAAAATTAAACGATTCTCGTGTAACTATGTCACCCTCAATTATTTTTATAAAATTTAAATTTATTCTTCGTGACTGACAACAGTTAACAGTCAGAGTTTAGTGTTCTCACGACGAGGACACTGCACGTTTAAAGGATTGAAGGACTTCGATTTCTTTTCATGTGAGGTAACATAAAAGATACTGCGTACTGGACTACATGTCCTAATGCACAGAAACAGAATATGCAAATACCAGTTGCTATTCATTCCATAACTCCTCAGATACTTTCAAATACTTTGAAATAAGAGTTTCTTTTAGAAGTTGAAAGAGCCTCCAAAGGACCTCATATTGAAATTTATTAGTTTTGTTATGTGTGCAATTAGCAATTACATTTTAATACTACTGCGTTTAAATTTTTTTTAAATTTAATTTTATAAAGTGCCCAGCAATTCATGTGCGACCTGTTTAGTGTAAAATGTTCCCATTTGCTCATACTCGTATGTAAAGAAATGAAAATATAAAATTCAGTTATGGACTTCATGTATGAATTTATAACATTTAGTATATTAGACCCGAGTATTCTTCATTGTTAATTCCCACATGAAGTGCTCATATAATGCAGAAATCCAAATCCATTTTTATTCCACCAATACTAGCAATGCTTGGTTCGAAACAACTGATGGTGGCATATCTGTCACGTAACAGAAATTCCAAACGAAAATTAAGTGTGCTTTTCCTCCCGTTACTTTCCAGGAGAATAGCTCTGAGATAGTGTAAATATTTGATACAAGGTTTAGAAGCGATCTTTTAGAACCTGAAATAAATAACGTAAGCTGGAGCGTGAAATTAATGAATGTTAAGCGCAAACAGTAAAATTTTTATAGAGCTGTTAAACCGGCTTTTGCGTGGGATTTTCTTGTAGGGATATTTTCAGTCAGCCAAAGTGATGCTATAAGTAGACGGGTAACGTACGAGTTAAGTGCTGTTTAATTGTCTGATTGAAGTGCTTGCAGTTATTAAATTGTGTTGTTTACATTGTATTTTATCTAAAGAGTATACGTTGAAAGACAATGCGCTTTCATTGATTTTCGTTTTTGAAGGGGTTCGTTTGCTAGATCAGGACAGCTCGTGTTGCCAAATGTGCCATTTAGAGCTACACGTGTCCTTCTTGGAGTTTCCCCGCCGCAATCTGGATCCTCATCAGAAGGCGGTATTTTCGAATATTTTACCTCTCGGAAACTGCCAGTAAGCACCGAGGGGACTTTCAGAACCAACGAGTATTTTTTTCTTGCCTTATTTTGAACGTTTTTTTCAATTTAATTTGCGCACTCAAATCTGATGGATAAATAATTTAAGTATGTCATCATCCTTTTGGGACATTCCTGCAAAAACCAACGTCACACCCGTCTTTTAAATGTCTGGAAAGAGTGGTTAATTTGTGTCGCAAGTCAGAGTTTCTGAATTAACGCTAGATCACCGGGGCACAGGAGTACATTTTGGTAATCCGTGAAAACAAGACAAGTCTTGTCGTGTCTCGTCTCGTTTTCATGGATTATGGAGGCTTCGGCACCTCTGCTTGATAGAAATTTGTACAAACCCCAAATCCAGATTAGATCTATAGCGGCACTACCCTCCAAGTGAGTTCATTTCTACCACAGACTCCCGAACAGCTCACTTCTACCTCATTCAGGAGCCGATAGATGTCAGCACTACCGATCGTTAGGTGATCTTTGGTTGGTCTCAGGATCGAACTCACAACCCTCCCAACTGGACTACCGTAGCCAACAAGAGTGCATAAAATGAAAAAGAATGTATCAGCTCGTGTGCATAGCAGTCCTTGTTGCAGCAACTGGTTAAACTCTGAACATTAGTGTTGTAGATGAGTACGTCTGTATAACTGAGGTAGCAATTTTGTTGCTATTGGTTTTAATTTAATGTACAAAGGAATGTTTTAAAGTTAGCCAATTGCAACTGGACGTTTGCATCTACTACTAAACTGCAGGATCTGCCCTTTTTAACCATCGTGTGGGTAATATAAAGGCTTGACAAATGAAAGCTAACAAAAGGAACGATTACTTCACCACTTGTTCAACTGGCATTTAAAACTAAAGCATAAATAAACATTTTCCGAATTACGGAATAATCTAAATTTAATAAATGCGGAATTTCCGTCTAATGTAATTACGGAATCAAAAATTTGCAAAAAGTCAAAAGTTTGCATTGCATAAAATAAAACATACACACATCCATGTATACTATATATACATACTTATAATACAGAAAATGCACCTTGTGAAAAGAATTTAGAAGGATTTTCATGACATTCTGGCGTGCCTTATGAGCGCATCTCAGTGCTAAAGAGAAACAAAAATAACTCAAGAAAAACTTAGTTTCTGTGAACTTTTCTACTAACACGCCATCTTGCCATTTAAATCAATCATATGATTTATTTATCGAGGTCTTATTGTACTTTTTCTTAGGAAACTTAATAACTTTGCATTAGTTTAGAAAAAGAAGTGTGATGTCAGGCATCTGTCTTTTTCTTCTTCTCGGATTTTCCGATACATATTTAAAGTATTTACTAAAAGTTAAGTATTTTCTTTTTCACTTTTAAGAAACATGGATAAGAAATTAAATAGACTAAGGCATCGTTAATGTTGTATATAAGTTGCTGTTTTGCTCTCATGTAAGGAGGTAATAAGAAATGTTAAAGTATACTGTTGCAGTACTTTTTCATTTAATGATGTTTAAATTCCAGGATTTTCTATTTTTACTTAATCTGAATAGATGTATGCATTTTTATTTGGCTTTATTACGCAAATTTAATTTCTATTCATAGATGATATTAAAAAAATTACATTTTCTTATGAAATAAAATAATTACTATAAAAATAACACGAAACCGCCTGTATTTAAATGTAAATGTCTGTTACTGAGATAGAAATAGAAGGCTCCATAAATTTTCTGAGCATTACTAACAATGTCTCGGTACACTTAGGTACACAGTCGGTACACAGTCTAGTTGTAAGAAAATTTAAAAATACTTCGTTTAATTATAATATAAGAAAATTCTTGGTAACTTTAATTTCTCGCTGTTTTTTAGTAATTGACCAAATTTTTGTAAGAGTTGAGATTGTTTTTAATACAGCACAAGAATTGTTGCAGCGTACACTGTTTAAAACATATCTATAAGTCAGCAGAAAAACGTGTAACGGCAAAGTTGCCAGAAAATGGCCTCTCTGATTGTCACTTATCACTTTTCGAAAAATCTGGACGGTAGATTTCTATTTTACTAAAATACACCAAAATTATTTAGAAAAATAAGATACTGTTTTCGGTTAACAGTTTTTAGGTAAGTATATATCATCTAATTACGGACTCAGAATAATATTTTTAATACTTTTTATTTCTCCATCTGTAGAAACGAATCCTCGACCTTCGGAGTGAGAAACTGCTGACCGATTTCACTGGACCAAGAGTGACCAATGAGTCGATCCCTGTTGACTTGCGCTTATCCACCCAAGTGCATGTCGTACTGAAATACAGTGTATAAACACAGACCTCTCACTTAGAAACAATAATATTCGTATTTCATCAATAAAGAAGTCATGAACAGTCGCATTCATTTTGTCATTTTTACTGTAAAAAATTTACTAAGGTAGTTTTTTTTTCCGTTCAAACGTTATAAGATTATTTACAACATCCAAACTTTACTCTTCACAGATTATGTTTACTTTTATTGTGGTACAAGTCTCTCTGAGACACCTAATGAAAATTGAAAATTTACTTCCTTTAAAAATATTAAAAATGAAAAGTTTAAGACTTTTCTTAGATAAATCTGCTCTTTTGTTTATATATCGGGTAGCCACATAGAAAGCTATTCCAAAAATATGGATATCTAGCGGCCATTCTGTTCAGCAGAAAGAAATGAGATTTCAGATGCAGTTAGTTATTCAGAAGTATGAGTCGACACTTGTTAGCAACAAAATGGCTCTCACTTCCACGTTTAGGTACAGAAACTCGAAATTTTCGGATTGCAACGTCCATTTTTTTTTCCCGTCGCAAGATACTGAGCACATGCGAATACTCTAAAAATCATTGGAACGGTTCTCAAAAAATGGACGCTTTCTACACTCATAAAGTCAGCTCTGTGAATGAACAATAGAGTACGATCGAGGCAATATGCATGTGACAGAGGCAAAACACGGATCACAAAACAACGTTCCCCTGAAATGCAACGTAAAAAATCCCTATAAAAGATGGATGGGAATGTTGTATTCCACTCAAAAGCCGACACATTAACTCTGACTACGAAAATTGAGTTGTTTCCTGTACGTGCATAACGCGTCCGTTTTTTCTGAAACACGTGCCATTTTAAGGCCCCTTAGGGTTTTCGCATGCAGTGCGTATTTTGCGACGGGAAAAAAAGGAGCTTTGCCATTCGAAATTTTTGAGTTTATGTACCTACTAGCTGAAGTACCCGTTCTTCGCACGGGAATGAATGGACTTTTTGATATTAATATTTGTTGTGATTACTATTTATTGTAATAAAGAGATATAGCAAAATGGATATCGCGTTATATTGTGTTCAATAATCATGCATACTGAATTTCAAGGCAATCGTTTTTATGGTGCAGAAGGCGATGCGGCGTAGCGCAATCTAGTGGCGAGTTTTAGCAAAACGGATACGGTGAAAATATTCTTCGCAGATATCGATGTTATTCGTCAGATATCGATGTATACGAATTTTCATGACGATCGGCTGAATAGTCCTGAAGTTCATGTGTTGACGCGACATCTAGTGTCAAGTTATAGGAAAATAGATCGTGCCAAACTCTTCCCCGTGTTCAAATATCTATGTATACCTATTTTCATAGCGATCATTCGCACAGTCAAGAAGTGATACACTGCAGGGCCATCTAGTGGTTAATTAAAGTAATGATTTGCTACAGCGCCGTCTTGTGGCGAGTTATAGCAAAATGGATAACGCCAAAATATTCTCATTGTTCAAATAGCTATGTGTACTGATTTTCATAGCCACCGTTTGAATGGTCAAAAATTTGGCCTGCTGCAGCGTCATCTAGTGGCGAGTTAAAATAATAATGCATTGCAGTGCCATCTAGTGGTGAGTAACATCAAAAGTAACACAGTTAGAATATATTCTTCGTGCTCAAATGTGTAAGTATAAAAAATTTTATGCCGACCGGTCGAACGGCATAGAAGTTGATGCGCTAATGGATAGTGAAAAATATTCTCCGTCTTCTAATATCCGCGTGTACCAAATTTCATCGAAATTGGCTGGACGATATTCGCATAGCAAACGGCTAAACGGAATAGAATTCGACGTTCTGCTGCGCCACCTAGTGGCAAGTTAGAGGAAAACGGATAGCATAAAAACCTTCTCCATGATAAAAGACTTAGGTGAACCAAATTTCATGGAGATCGGTGAAACGGTGCTGAGTTTTTCAACCTCCTACACACATACCAACATTCATTTTTATCTATAACCAGTCTTATTATATATACCAGTCTCAAGTAAAATCCAGTTTCAAATCTAAGCCTCGCCAAAGTGTCAACATACGCCATTTTGCAAGAGTTTTTTCAGGGAATCATTCGAAGCATTGACTTAGCAGAAATAAAAATGGGAAATGGTTCGACCGCCAGGCATTTCTTTGAAAAGTGGAATCCCTTAATACAGCCTTATTTTTTAAATTATCAACTATAACATGTTTTATTCATCGTTACCTCGATGTACTAAATGCGAAGATTTCAATTTTCTGAAATTTGGCGAATTTCCCCCAAGTTAAATGAATGTACTCAATTGGCGAGAATTCTGAAGCTACATCGCTTGAAATGCCCTAATAACTGCATTATTTCTGCACGGATAGTTAAAATTTAATGCTGTATTCTAAGAAAACCTTTGCACTTGTTTTCAAAAATGCTATTCCCTTAAGCTCTCAGTAAATTGCGCCAAAAAGCCTAAAACTGTGCAAACCGTTAGAACTCACTCTCTAAAAATCGGCCTATCAGCCATTTTATTTTTCGACAAACTAAAAAAATTTACATATTAGTCTCGGAAATCTTCGATCCTCATTGTTTTGCGTATAAAACATTTCATTCCTGCTCTCATTTCTTATGCGCACACGATATTATAATTAAAAAAATAACCTTACAAATATAAACTAAAAAAATCATTATTATTCTTTTATTTTCACTTTCACACACTTTTTTCACTACAGGGGTTACAATTACGTAAAGCTTTCTGCGTGGAGAACATAAAAAATCTCTTAAATTCCGGGAACGGGTGGTCTTTCAAAGTTTTAAAGTGGACTATCATTTATTCTATATTATTTTACATATATCTGTGCAAAATTTCAGGGTGACAGGTCCATTTTTGTGGAATTGTATACTACCCAAATCAACAAATTGGCAAACAGAATTTCATTTTTATTTATAAGATAACCTACGCTTGTTTTTAAAAATACCCTCTCATTAAATTGCGCCAAGCGCTAGAATCATAGAAAATCTGACGCACTTTCAGATTTTAAATACGCACTGAAGTGCTATATATAAAAAGAGTTATAATCCATGGGTCTTCCCTATTTTCGTTCCTTCTTTTATTAAGTTCGAAAGTGCATCATTATTCATGAGTGTGATTAAACAAAATTAAAATTGATATTTCTAACATCCTTTTTTCTGGATGTAATATATTAGAAATAGATGCAGAAAAGCTGCTCAGAAAAATGCACAATTCCAACTGAATGAAAATTTAAAAACTTATACGCAGGTGTATTCATAACCCAAATAGCAGACGATTAAATTACTATAAATAGCGCCAAGCGTTAGAATCCTCCTCAAAATCGCACATCAACCCCTTTTATTTTTCGCCCAATTAAAAAGTTGCACATTTATTTTCGGAAAATTTCCAAATTCTATTTTTCTTTTGAGTATAAATCATTTCATTCCCGCTCTGATTTCACATGCACACGATATTTTAATTTAGAAACAACCTTACAAATAATCTATTCAAAATAAAAAAAAAATCGTTATTTTTTATTTTTACTTCAAGAGACTGAATCATTTAATGAACTGCCGAATGTGGCAACCTAGATAAGATTAATTGTCGCTTAATTCACTGTGGGGTTACAATTACGAAATGGCGGAAAGCAAAAATTAGCCTTTTGCCATACGTTTTTATCGATATTTCCTAAAATAGTTCGAATTTTGAAAAAATCGCTTCGAGGTGTGTCGGGACCTGTCATGGAGAATTTCCGTTCAAAATGTGGCAGGTCTACGATCACCCGTTTGCGAGTCTCAAATAAAATCCAGTTTCAAATCTAAGCCTCGCCAAAGTGCCAACATACGCCATTTTGCAAGAGTTTTTTCAGGGAATCATTCGAAGCATTGACTTAGCAGCAATCAAAATGGGAAATGGTTCGACCGCCAGGCATTTTTTTTTGAAAAGGGGAATCCCTTAATACAGCCTCATTTTTTAAATTATCAACTATAACATGTTTTATTCGTCGTTACTCCGCTGTACTATATGCGAAGATTTCAATTATCTGAAATTTGGCGGAATTCCTCCAACTTAAATCAATGCACTCAATTGGCGAGAATGCTGAAGATAGATCGCTTGAAATCCCTTAATAACTGCATTATTTCTGCACGGATCATTAAAATTTAACGCTGTATTCTAATAAAACCGTTGCACTTGTTTTCAAAAATCCGTTTCCTTAAGATCTCAGTAAATTTCGCCAAGCCGTAAACAGTGCAAACCGCTAGAACTCACTTTCTGGGCATTTGAGCCATTTTATTTTTTCGCCAAACTAAAAAATTTTAACATATTAGCCTCGGAAATCGTCAATTCTTATTGTTTTGCGTATAAAACATTTCATTCCTGCTCCGATTTCCCATGCACACGATATTATAATTTAAAAAAAAATAACCTTACGAATATAAACTAACAAAAAAAAAATCATTATTATTCTTTTATTTTTACTTTGAGAATTTAAAACATTTTATTCGGCAAAATCGCCACACATGGCAACCACGATCCTTATTTCACACTTTTTTGGCTACAGGAGTTACAATTACGGAAAGCTTTTTGCGTGGAGAACATAAAAAATCTCTTAAATTCCGGGAACGGGTGGACTTTCAAAGTTTTAAAGTGGACTATGATTTATTCTATATTATTTTACATATCTGTGCAAAATTTCAGGCTGATAGGTCCATTTTTGTGGATTTGTATACGAATCAAATCCACAAACAAACAGAATTCCATTTTTATATATAAGGATTCGTTCTTCAGGGACATATCCCGAATAAAATTTCAAATCGGCTCCAAACGATGCAAAAGACAGGAAAAAAAAAAAAAAAAAAAAAGAAGATTTCATCATTATCATTTTGTTAACAAAAGTCAAAATTTCGCGAAGGATCCTAGCCCCCTTCCACCCTCCTTAAATACGTACTCTTTTCGTTCTTTATTCTATATATTCCGTCAAAATTAATCATTTTTCTTTTTTAAAAAACATTTGCACCTGTGTGATTTTGGCACAGACTGTACCATTGGTCTCTTATTTCCACCATCTGTTGCCCTTAATTAAAAGTAAACCTAGTGACAGATAAGGTATTAAACAAATAATTTAAAAATAATTGTTAGTGCATTTGTTTATTTCACTTTCCCTGAGTTTCAATGATATTGGGCCCGCCCCCAAAACCGTGCCCAAACTGAAAAAAAGTGCATTTTCATGAAAACAATAATAATAACTAAAGAAATAATATCAATAATAATCAATAATAGACAAAAATAGACAAAAATATTCACGTAAATGATACAATTCAAATGAACTTTCATTTTACAAAAAAGTTTTCTTTAAAAAAATTACGGAGGCGTAGATACACTTCAAGAAGGCGGTGCCTAATGTTAAAAGTAACGCCAGGTCAGCTCCTCATTTGATATTTATTCTGAAGGAGCCGCTGCCAAAGCATAGTGCGTTAGAGTGTCCCTATATAAAAAAATTAATTAATTAATTAAAAAATTATTCCTATGTGTTTCTTTTCCCCATTTCTTTTGGTCTTAATGGATAGTATATGCAGTTCCAGCTCTCTAAGTTAACGGAGGAGTGCACTTGTTTTTAATCTTTACAATTTGAAAAAAAATACATATATATACATTCTTTAAAGAATTAAACATAATTACCGATGTACGAGTTATTATTTTCAAAGAATCGCCCTGCGTTTATCCGAGTCCCCGGTACAATTAGTTTAATTTTGTGCAAAGACCGTGAGGCACATTTTGATTCTTCGAGATACGCCCTTAAGAGTTTTAATAATATTAAAACTAAAATAGTATTCTCCTTTTATAATATTTTCATTTGTTTTTTGATTTTATTATTCTTGAAAACTCAGATGGCGCTTAGACATTTAGATTTCAACTATTTTCAATACCGTGAAACAACTTACATACAATCCTAAATCTTTTAATGAGAATTATAGCAGTAGGAAATATCGCATACCAAGTTTTTTTTAATATCTTGGAAGTGAATATCTTATACGTGTGAATATCTTAGATGCATTGTAAATAATTTTGAAAAGATCTCTTGTAATGCACCTCACCACTATCAGATCCATAGACAGGGAGGTCATTTCAGGGTCCAATCCCTCCCCAAAACTTTTTGACACATAAAGTGTACAAGTATACTGAAAAAACTACCACAGTAAAACATAGAACTTGAAAACCGCTGAATTTTTTACGAGTATATTATATCTGTGTTTAGAATTTCATTTTCATTTGTAAATTTTGAAAATATCATTCGCGAAATAAATTAAGATGGATAAGATTCCGACTTCTGTAAAATTAATGTGAAAATTACTACAACCAGAAAGTTTAATAAGAAACTTTTTAATTAAAAATTTTACTTCCATGAACAAATGAATTTTGCCCATTAACATCCCGTTTCAAGAAAACCTGTCCCTTCGGACGGTAGTGAAATTACAATATCAGACTGACCTGGCGCATGTATGCTGTGCCTTTGCGGATATATGCAGAGGCAGAGCCAAAATTGTTTTGCCAAGGCTTTTCTTAGGGGGCTGGGGGAGAGATGTCGATAAATTGCGAAGTCAAATATCGGTTTTTACCAACTTATTTATTTTTTTATCAAATATATTACCAACTTTTTACTTTTGCCAACTGAGTTAGCGTAATTTTGCCAAGTGTACCAGAAATAAACAGTAAATTATAGTTTTTGTTAAATTTTTTAAACTAATTTTCGCAACTAGCTATCGAATTTTGCCAAGTATAATAGAATTTTGCGAATTTTAGGGAGGGGGGGAGACTCCCACTACTCTGCAATTCCTCCACCTACCCACCCCCTACCCCCTTTAGCAAAGGCCCTGCGGATATGTAATGATGCGAATTTAATAATCGGTCGCACCTAAGACACTTTTCTAAATATGAAAGTAATTTGACGAGCTGTGGGTTCTCTCTCTTATCGACATTAGTAAACCTCATCAACCTTACCCAAAAAGGAGGGTTGGCATGCTGGGTTCACGACGTTTTTCTGTTCCTCAGAAAAAACAACAAAGGGAAAGGACCGGTTTTTTTTTTTGGCTTTTTAAAGGGAAACACACTGCAGAAATATGCTTCCGGCCTTGTGAAGCGAAAACACTCGAATCTGACTTGCGGTTTTCACGCCAATAACTTTATACAGAATTATTCTGAATTTCTACTACCGTTATATTACTTTTGAACAGCTTTTCCCAGTCGGTTCCAGCCTTTAGTCCAGTTTTCAAAAGCTTGGGCGGGCACGCCTTTCTTAAGCATTTGTCTTTTTCATGGAGAAAGGAATACAAGGAGACGGCATTAGCTATCTGTTAGTGAAGCCGAAACTGTAAGAGATCCGCGATATTCCTTAGACCACATTGCAATATGACTGTGTTATTCTATGGTGACAGTTCCAATTTTAAAGAAGTCAGTTGGCGTTAAGAATAATTATGTATTTGGCATAATTGTTAAAGTTTTAACATTAAATGCTGAGATTTTGTATTTAGAGCTATTGCAACATGTAATTTGTGCATCTTTACTTTTTAATCCGTAAAATCATGCATCTTTCACTGTTATTAAAAGAGGAACGTCCATTGCAACGTCCATTTTTTTTCCCGTCGCAAGATACTGAGAACATACGAATACTCTAAAAATCATTGGAACGGTTCTCAAAAAATGGACGCTTTCTACACTCATAAAGTCAGCTCTGTGAATGAACAATAGAGTACGATCGAGGCAATATGCATGTGACAGAGGCAAAACACGGATCACAAAACAACGTTCCCCTGAAATGCAACGTAAAAAATCCCTATAAAAAGATGGATGGGAATGCTGTATTTCACTCAAAAGTCGACACATTAACTCCGACTACGAAAGTTGAGTTGTTTCCTTTACGTGCATAACGCGTTCCGTTTTTCTGAAACACATGCCATTTTAAGGCCCCTTAGGGTTTTCGCATGCAGTGCATATTTTGCAACGGGAAAAAAAGGAGCTTTGCCATTCGAAATTTTTGAGTTTATGTACCTACTAGCTGAAGTACCCGTTCTTCGCACGGGAATGAATGGACTTTTTGACATTAATATTTGTTGTGATTACTATTTATTATAATAAAGAGATATAGCAAAATGGATATCGCGTTATATTGTGTTCAATAATCATGCATACTGAATTTCAAGGCAATCGTTTTTACGGTGCAGAAGGCGATGCGGCGTAGAGCAATGGAGTGGCGAGTTTTAACAAAACGGATACGGTGAAAATATTCTTCGCAGATATCGATGTATACGAATTTTCATGACGATCGGCTGTATAGTCCTGAAGTTCATGTGTTGACGAGACATCTAGTGTCAAGTTATAGGAAAATAGATCGTGCCAAACTCTTCCCCGTGTTCAAATATCTATGTATACCTATTTTCAAAGCGATCATTCGCACAGTCAAGAAGTGATACACTGCAGGGCCATCTAGTGGTTAATTAAAGTAATGATTTGCTACAGCGCCGTCATGTGGCGAGTTATAGCAAAATGGATAACGCCAAAATATTCTCATTGTTCAAATAGCTATGTGTACTGATTTTCATAGCCACCGTTTGAATGGTCAAAAATTTGGCCTGCTGCAGCGTCATCTAGTGGCGAGTTAAAATAATAATGCATTGCAGTGCCATCTAGTGGTGAGTAACATCAAAAGTAACACAGTTAGAATATATTCTTCCTGCTCAAATGTGTAAGTATAAAAATTTTTATGCCGTTCGGTCGAACGGTATAGAAGTTGATGCGTTGCAGCGCTATTTAGCGGTAAGTTACAGCAAATGGATAGTGAAAAATATTCTCCGTCTTCTAATATCCGCGTGTACCAAATTTCATCGAAATTGGCTGGACGATATTCGCATAGCAAACGGCTAAACGGAATAGAATTCGACGTTCTGCTGCGCCACCTAGTGGCAAGTTAGAGGAAAACGGATAGCATAAAAACCTTCTCCATGATAAAAGACTTAGGTGAACCAAATTTCATGGAGATCGGTGAAACGGTGCTGAGTTTTTCAACCTCCTACACACATACCGACATGCATTTTTATCTGTAACCAGTCTTATTATATATACCAGTCTCAAGTAAAATCCAATTTCAAATCTAAGCCTCGCCAAAGTGGCAACATACGCCATTTTGCAAGAGTTTTTTCAAGGAATCATTCGAAGCATTGACTTACCAGAAATAAAAATGGGAAATGGTTCGAACGCCAGGCATTTCTTTGAAAAGTGGAATCCCTTCATACAGCCTTATTTTTTAAAATATCAACTATAACATGTTTTATTCATCGTTACCTCGAAGTACTAAATGCGAAGATTTCAATTTTCTGAAATTTGGCGAATTTCTCCCAAGTTAAATGAATGTACTCAATTGGTGAGAATTCTGAAGCTACATCGCTTGAAATGCCCTAATAACTGCATTATTTCTGCACGGATAGTTAAAATTTAATGCTGTATTCTAAGAAAACCTTTGCACTTGTTTTCAAAAATGCTATTCCCTTAAGCTCTCAGTAAATTGCGCCAAAAAGCCTAAAACTGTGCAAACCGCTAGAACTCACTTTCTAAAAATCGGCCTATCAGCCATTTTATTTTTCGCCAAACTAAAAAAATTTACATATTAGTCTCGGAAATCTTCGATCCCCATTGTTTTGCGTATAAAACATTTCATTCCTGCTCTCATTTCTTATGCGCGCACGATATTATAATTAAAAAAATAACCTTACAAATATAAACTAAAAAAATCATTATTATTCTTTTATTTTCACTTTCACACACTTTTTTCACTACAGGGGTTACAATTACGTAAAGCTTTCTGCGTGGAGAACATAAAAAATCTCTTACATTCCGGGAACGGGTGGTCTTTCAAAGTTTTAAAGTGGACTATCATTTATACTATATTATTTTACATATATCTGTGCAAAATTTCAGGGTGACAGGTCCATTTTTGTGGAATTGTATACTACCCAAATCAACAATTTGGCAAACAGAAATTCATTTTTATTTATAACTAGCTGAAGTACCCGTTCTTCGCACGGGAATGAATGGACTTTTTGATATTACGATTTGTGGGGATCACTATTTATTGTAATAAAGAGATATAGCAAAATGGATATCGATTTATATTGTGTTCAATAACCATGCATACCGAATTTCAAGGCAATCGTTTGTACGGTGCAGAAGGCCATGCGGCGTGTAGCGCAATCTAGTGGAGAGTTTTAGCAAAACGGATACGGCGGAAATATTCTTCGCATTCAGATATCGATGAATACGAAATTTCAGGACGATCGGCTGGACAGCCCTGACGACGCGACATCTAGTGGCAAATTATATAGGAAAATGGATAGCGCCAAACTTTTCCCCGTGTTCAAATATCTATGTATACCTATTTTCATAGCGATCAGTTGCACAGTCAAGAAGTGATACCCTGCAGCGCAATCTAGTGGTTAATTAAAGTAATGATTTGCTACAGTGCCGTCGAGTGGCGAGTTATAGCAAAATGGATAACGCCAAAGTATTCCCATTGTTCAAATAGCTATGTATACTGATTTTCATAGCGACCGTTTGAATGGTCAAGAATTTGGCCTGCTGCAGCGTCATCTAGTGGCGAGTTAAAATAATAATGCATTGCAGTGCCATCTAGTGGTGAGTAACATCAAAAGGAACACAGTTAGAATATATTCTTCGTGCTGAAATGTGTAAGTATAAGAAATTTTATGCCGATCGGTCAAACGGTATAGAAGTTGATGTGTTGCAGCGCCATTTAGCGGCAAGTTACAGCAAAATGGATACTGAAAAATATTCTCCGTGTTCTAACATCCGCGTGTACCAAATTTCATCGAAATCGGTTGGACGATATTCGCATAGTAAACGGTTAAACGGAATAGAATTAGAGATGGCCAATGATTCGATGAGTCGAATCAGTGATTCGAATCTTGGTACTGAGTGGCTCAGTCTTTACACTCACTCTCTACTGATTCGAATCTCAAGCCCTCAACTGTGGGGAAATACATTCCAAGTTCGAAGGGAAGGAAAACTTATTTTCCCTTTGCCATTCCCAGAGATTTTCCCTTACTCTTTTCTTACCGTATACGGACTATATTCCGTATACGGTGCTTTGTTTACATATCAATGGTAGAGCTGTAAGAAACCGCATGTATTCGGTACTGACATGCGGATAATCACACAGACTCGAAGTAACGAATTGCTACTTTACGGGCTGATATCGTTACTGCGCTTTCGGATCGAGCAGCTTCCAACTTCGAATACAAGGGAGAAAACGAGTTCGGTAATCGAGTACTAATATCTTGCATTATTTGTTAATGGATATCGGATCGCGGTTTGAACGCGAAAATCAGTCTTGGTATTTGAGGTATTTGAGTAGCAGTAGCAATATGCTCAGCTTTCGTTACTGACTACTAAGGGGGTTGCATTTCGCATGCGTCGAATGGTCTCGTTTGGATGAGGTTTGAAAGATCCGTATGTTTTGTTTTCTTTACTGATGACGCAATATCGGATAGATGCAGTATCTGCTGCTCTACTATGATATGGGATTAGACATGGCGTTTGTTTTATACAATGCGGGGATGTACGGTATATAGTAAGTCATGCGTGGGTGCTAATATCAGATTTTTTGGGGGGAGAAAGGGGGTGTTCTTGCAATTGTAGAGCAATATCTATAAGAATAGAGGCACGTTAGTGCAGTAAGGGGATGCTCTTGCTTTCTGACATTTTAGTACTAAATAGTGGTGTAATCAGGATTATTTTTAAGGGTGGTCCCGAAGGATTGAGAACTTATTTTTTTTAAATGCTTGAGCTCCGAAATATGAGTAATAAATAACAAGTTATTTAAGTAAGCCTTAAAAAATATTTTTATAAAGTAAACGAATTCACGCATTTTTATTATTTAAAATATTATTTGAAAAAAAAAAATATTAGGCATGCAAACTTAAAACACATTTTTTTTTAAGTTATCGTTTCGTTTTAAACAAAAACTTCGAGAGGGAACCGGGATTCCCTCAGTAGGGGACCGGCATTTCCCTTAGTAGACCCCCCTTTCTATGCCCGCCACTGGTATTAAAATAATTCAAAAAAGTTCAGTATGTTTTTGAAATGTTGACGTCTAAGGGGGAGGGGGGGTGACTTGACCCCCATCTTTCAAGAATCCGCGCTCAGAAGCAACACTAGGCACAAGATTTTCCGTTATACCTTTTAAGATGAGAATGAACAGGTTAAACCAGCGTTCAGAATTAAAAAAGGGGAAGGGAGACTATGAGGGCATATTTTTGGAAGATTTCTATGGGCACTATCTGAGTTATTCGGATAATTGAACATTGTATAAAACAATACATTTGTATAAAAACATCTATTAATCAGAGAAAATTAGCTCTAAGTACAATTCTTACGCTTTATTTCAGGAGAGGTGTGTGTGTGTGTCAAATTGCTAACTAAGTTTCAGTTGTAAATAAATATCACATTGTAAACTAAGTAAAGGGTCAGATTTAGGAAAGGAGGGTTGCAGCATCCCCCACCCTCCTCTAGATACGCGCTGAAAGACTTGTTTCTCGCGTTCGAACTAGTAACGAAAGTAACGAGTAACGAATACTTAGTAACCGGTAGTGAGTTTGGGGTAACGAATACATACGGGTATTAATATTTTCGTTACTTTTACAGCACTAATCAATGGTTTGTTTACAAATCATTGGCGAACAATCTGACGCGAGAGTGAGCGATGCACCGCCAACTGCCGGTGGTAGTTGTGACTGGCAACCATAAAGAATACGTGTTTCGTCAGGTTTGGGAATTTGAAATTGTTTGCGTTATTGATGGAAGGGAATGAAATGTGTTATGTTAATATAAGAAAAGAATTTGTGTGTGTTTGTTAGAAATATAGTACGTTATAAGCCGATGGGTGTTGGGGACATTTCTGAGCGGTTATTTAAAAAAAAAAAAAAATAGAGGTAAGTGCTCTTTTTTAACGAATCTTTGCAATGTTTAAGGTTTTTAATGTGAATTTTAAATTGATATTTGAAGTGTTTATGTTTTCGTAAGTGCTATTTACGTGCTATTCTAATCATACTGATTTTATAAGAGGTGTACAACTAGGTTGTTTAATCCACCGATGTTTTTTTGAGTTGAAAACGGGCCAGTGTTTGCCCAGTTTACATTAGCTGTACAACTAGGTTGCTTAGTTCACTGTTGTTTTTTTTTTAGTTAAAAACGGTCCACTGGTTGCATAGTTTACATAGCTGTACAACTAGGTTGCTGAATCCGCTGAGGTTTTTTTAGATAAAAACGGTCCACTGGTTGCATAGTTTACATAGCTGTACAGCTAGGTTGCTGAATCCACTGAGGTTTTTTTAGTTAAAAACGGGCCACTGGTTGCCTAGTTTAGATAGCTGTACAGCTAGGTTGCTGAATCCACTGAGGTTTTTTTAGTTAAAAACGGACCACTGGTTGCCTAGTTTAGATAGCTGTACAACTAGGTTGCTGAATCCACTGAGGTTTTTTTAGTTAAAAACAGACCACTGGTTGCCTAGTTTAGATAGCTGTACAACTAGGTTGCTGAATCCACTGGGGTTTTTTTAGTTAAAAACGGACCACTGGTTGCCTAGAATGACTAGTAAACATGGCGACAGTCGCTGGAGCTTGGCGGTCGCCAAGCTCCAGCGACTGTCGCCATGTTTACATGGGGTGGGCACCGGCTTGTATGATTTTACCCAACTCTTTACGACTCTTTTCGACTCTGAGTCGATAGATGATTTGAAACAGCAAATGAGTGGGTGTGGGTGAGTTGGTCACTGAGTTGGTGCAGCAACGAATCTTTACTGATTCAGTGTTTCGCTCTGTTTCGGTGATTGTATACGATCGTTGAGATTTGTTAGTTTTTCGAATCTTCTATCGACTCAGAGTCGAAAGGAGTCGAAAAGAGTTGAAAGGATGTTTCATTTAATTGAAGTTTTTTTTTCGAATCTTTGGTGTTTCAATTCTTGGTTGGTGGTCGGATTTAAAGTTTCATCTGTCTGTGGGTGTGGAGTGGGTCGAACATCGTTTGCTTTTGGCGGGGGGCATAGGCGTTACTTCCTAAAGGCAAGATGGGTCAATCCCCCCCCCCCCCCCGAAAAAAAAATTAAGAAAAAAACGGAACGTTAAGTTTACATGGTGGCGGGTTTTCATGTGAAGGGAAATAGAATGAAATAAAGTTAGGATTGTGCTTGTCACTTTTAATGAAGGATACAGGGGCGGTATTAAGCGCTCTCACAAAAGGACTTTGTAGTAAGCAAAATAACATTTCGCTTTATTGCTGCAGATTTCGTTTAAGATATTTTTTTTACCTTGTTTGTCGTTTAAGGGGAATTATTTTATTTTCTTTCGTAATTCAGAGAAATACAAAATAGGTTCTAAATAAGCAGTGGAGTAGTTAGTGTTATTGACAGTGGCGTAGCCAGGATTTTATTTCGGGGTGGGCTGGGTATCAAATTTAAAGATAAAGTTCAATTGTAAGCTAAGTAAAGGGTCTCATTTTTTTTGAGGGGGGCAGCAGCCCCTCAGTAGGACTGGGCCAAAAGTCGATAAATATCGACATATCGGTTTTATTTCAACATCAAATATCCGATATTCCCATTTTCATTTCAGTGAAATCTCGAATTCGATAAAGGTCAAAAATACAGGCCGGCCAGGGGCGTAGCCAGAAATTTTTCATGGGGGGGGGTTATGACTACTGTAACTCATATATATGTATACGTGTGTATGATAATGTAGTGAAGAATATACATTTTGTATGGCAAAAAATTCCTCATGGGGGGTTATGACCCCCCTAACCCCCCTCCTTGGCTACGCCTCTGAGGCCGGCGATAAGAAAATCCTGAGATCAATACCAGCTTGTGATGCTTTTGCTACTGATTTCTCTCCGTTGATGACGATGCCGGATCGCGGAAAAAACAGCTCCATGGTTTATTAGTCTAATTACCATAATTAATTAACGTATATCTCGGAACCTATCCACTGGAGCGCGTTTTTATTGATTCTCGACCCCCCCTAGACTCAACACCCCACCGATACTTAAAATTTCGAATGCTTTGACACCAAACTTAACCTTTTAATCTTACAGGCCCAGGGGGTCATACGAAGCTCCCTTATATTTTCAATTTGGGCATTTTAAACACTAGCCTCCTCCGGCGGCATCTCCAAAGTCTGGAAACCATCCCAGAGCCAATTTCTACATGTTTGCAGTCCTTTTAAGCCTCAATCATAGTTAATTAGTCTAATTACCATAAATAATTAACGTATATCTCGGAAACTATCCATCGGAGCGCGTTGTTATTGATTCTCGACCCCCCCTAGACGTATACCCCCATCGATTCATAAAATTTCGAATACTTTGACACCAAACTTACC